>BTPG01000001.1:58629944-59054944 GCA_036245525.1 Semisulcospira habei
TTCGGGGTGTCACTTCTTGCAAAGTTTTAAGCGGCACCCTCATCCTTTTCGCAATTCTTCCATAAAGTAATGTCATCAGTAATGTTTTTGAGGAAACAAATGAATTTGTTTCCTCAAAAACATTACCGATGACATTACTGTCTGGAAGTGTCTACTACTTACTCAATTTTAGCCTAAGAACTTGTTGTGTTCCTTCACCACCCGGGAGGCACTCGGGGAACCCTCATTAGGGCTGAGAGTAGCCTCCCGTCCCAGTCCAGTCAGGCGTCCACTACGTGGCCCAATCACAAATCAGTCGTTTCTACTTAGCTCTGAAGTTTAGACGTGTTAGCCTATCGCTCCACCGACCGTTGCTAACGGTTTTTCCCTGCTCTTCTTTTTGTGGATTACTGTGTTCCTTCCGACTTGTGTGCTTGGATTTATGTGCCTGTGTGTGTTTTTTCAAGGATTGTACTTCGAGTGAACTGTGTTTTTCTTCGTTCTGGTGATAACGGAAAAAAAAAAAAAAAAAAAAAAAAAAAAAAAAAAAAAACCAAACAAACAAACAAAGGAAGGTACTCCCTGTGGTGTTTACTGCTCCGGATATGGAGCTTCCTCCACCCGTCGCCACGTCGCAGGAGAGGTAAGGTCTTGGCCCCTCCCTCACAAGGCCCTGGCCCGGGTGCCTGTTTCCGTTGGTTTCGTCGGATCGCGCATCGCTTTCGTTCTCGTTTTCGCGCATTCAGAGTGCTTGCGCCCAGTCGCCTGCTATTTCTGTTTGTATGTTGCAGTAACCCCGTGCGTACCTGCGACAAGTGTGGATCTTTCCGGTGGCCGTGTGACGATCATGATTTTTGCCTTCCTTGTACGGGATGCAATTCGGACCATACTTGCACCGTCTGCGCCGCCTGGCCCGAGCAGCAATGGTCGCAGCTTTGGAGTTTTTACAGGCGCGAGCGTCCGCATTCGCCTAGTGACAGGGCTTCTTTCCTAGAGCCCACATCAGTGCTTGGCGCCGTTTCCAAACGCGTGGGCGCGGACCGTGAGGATCCACGGAGCCGTCGGCCGCTTGAGCTTCGCTCATCTTCCCTCACTTCTCATCGGACACCGCCTGCTGACTCTTACGGGGAGTCCGCCTTAGGGCGCAGCGTTTGCCTTACGGGGGCACGCATACCGCGACTACCCTCGCGTATTACGTTGTCCAAAATTAATCGAATTTCTGGAGACCGTGAGGATCAGCTGAATCGTTCTCCGCTTGCGATTTCCTCATCCTCTAAACTCTCTAACCGGACACAGCCTGCTGACTCTTACGGGGAGTCCGCCTTAGGGCTTAGCGTTTGCCTTACGGGGGCGCGCATACCGCGACATAATTCGCGTCGTACGTTGTCCGCAACTAGTCGCGTTCTAATGGACCGTGACGATCACCTGCGCTATCGGCCGCTGCACATTGGCTCATCCACAAAGATTTCTAAACGGACAACGCCTGCTGGCTCTTACGGGGAGTCCGCCTTAGGGCGTAGCGTTTGCCTTCCGGGGGCACGCATTACACGACATGCTTCGCGCAGTCCATTGTCCGAAAATCGTCGTATGCGATCTCATTTACACAAGTCTGCGTGCTCTTACGGAGAGCCGCCTATGCGACAACGTACCCGCCGTACAGAGACTGGCGAGAGATCCCGGTCCCGGCGTCATCGGTTTGATGACCGTGTTTCTCTTTCTCACGTGACCTCCAATACTCCACACACTCACGCGTCGGGTGACTACCGTCAGGAGCATCGTTCTACTGTCCGTTCCGATCGCCGCCGTCCTCGGCATTCATCATCATCTTCCCTTTCATCTCCTTCTCCCGCTTCGGTTCCCCGTTCGGCTTCCAGCTTGTCTCGGTCTGCCCCTCCCCTTCCGTCCCGTCACCCGTCCCCTTCCCCTCCTCGGCCCCGTATTCGGACCTCCGCTGGTAAAGTTCACCGTGTCCACCACTCCCGTCATCGCAGCCGCTCCCGTCATCGCAGTCGTTCTCCCCGTTCACGTCACAACGGTTCCCTTTAGGTCCCCCCCTTCCGTTTATACCTTTCCCCTGCACCCGCTTCGCCATCTTCCCGCGGTACGACGTTCGCCGGTGGCTACAATTTCTCATCCGGACGGGCTCCGCGCCGTTTCTCCCTCACAGACCCTCCATCGGATCTCCCTCCCTACACGCGAGGAGGACACCCTTAGTCTACTTCCTGAGGATTCGGTCTCTAATCTCCTCGACTTTGGTGGCCGCTCCCTTTCGCCGCGCTCTGATGTATCGGATGCGCCTGTGTCGACTACACTCCCTTCGTCGTCGCGCACGGAAACGCTTCTTTGCATTAATGAAGCGGCTCGTATTGTCGTGGCCGCCCTACCGAAAGACGAGTGTCCTCCGTCCCCCCCGCTCAAACGGAAGGTGTCCGCCTTTGTTGATTCGGACCGGCAACAGAAGAGATTCAAGTCGCTGCCTCAACCGCCTGGATTTCAAGATATGCGGGATTCATTCTCCGCTCATCTACACACGGATTCACAAGACTCCTCCTTTTTTGCGGATCGCAAGTGGCCGACTGACCTTGACATCGCGTTCCGCCAATCTTGGTACGCGGGCCATTCACAGTCTTTTCAGTGCACACTTCCCACGTTGGACCCTCCAGTTGTGGCGCAACTTGGCGGCAACTCTAAGCTACGGTACACTTTCCCGCGTGGTTTGGATAAGACGGCGTCCCTAGTGCGGAACACCTTGGCCTGTGGGGGTTTTCTGGAGCTTATCACGCAAGCTTTTATTCGTCGCATTGAAGACTCACGAGAATCTTCACCCCTTCTTGGTGATCTCCTCACTTTAGCGGTCGCGGCTAACCGGGCAGCTTATCACTCTTCCGTCAACGCGATGGCGGCTGCTGCTAACTGTGATCTCATGCGTCGGGATGCCGTTCTACAAGCCTGTCATGGATTGCCCCCTGATTTGAAGTCTCAACTGCGTCGGGCTCCTCTTGGTGGACGTCTCAGTCCTCTTTGGTGAGACTTGGCAGAAAGTAAAGGACGGAAATTTAGACCGCTGGCCCAAAGGCTTTTCCACTTCTCGCTTTCACGCCGCCCGCAAGGCCGTGAGTCGCGCCCTGTGGAACTCCAGACCCTCTTCGACCTTCATTTCCCGTCATTCCAACGCGTCCCGGAGGGCTCCCACTTTCGGCCGCGGTAAACCCGTTCAGACCTCTATCCCCTCCTGGCCCAAGCCTGCCCGCCGCCCTGGTCGAGGCCGCGGCAGGTTTCAATGACTACCTTCCGTTCCAGTTCCCGCCGACCCCTCGGGAGTCTCCGGTCGGCGGGACACTGGCCCTTTGCAGCGACGTATGGCGGGCGCTGCTACCCGGACGACCCTTGGGTCCTTACTACCATCTCCGAGGGTCTCTCGATTTCGTTCCGTTCCCCTCCGCCGTTGAGACGATCTCCGGTATGGACAGACGTTCCATCCGACGAGTTAAGAGCTATCGCCTTGCGCGGAGAGGTAGCCTCCCTTCTACAGAAGGCTGCCACGGAGGTAGTGTCTCGTCTCCACTCCCCGGCATTTTACAGCCACATATTCGTAGTTCCGAAGCCAGACGGAAAGTGGCGTCCTGTCATCGATCTCTCGGCGCTGAACAAGTTTATACTGGCTCCGACTTTTCACATGGAGACCACCCGGACGCTCCGGGTCGCTGTGCAACCTATGGATTTTGCAGTCAGCCTCGATCTTTCAGATGCGTATCTCCATGTTCCCATACATCCGGCATCCAGACGGTATCTCCGCTTCACTTTCGAAGGCGTGATCTACCAGTTTCGCGCCCTTCCCTTCGGTCTCAACCTCAGCCCGTGGGTTTTCACTCGCATCATGGATTCAGTCGTCGCCAAGGCTCGACAGTCCTCCTCCAGTCCGATCTCCAACTACTTCGACGACCTTCTCTTGAGGAATGCGTCGGAGTCGGTGCTGCGGATGGACAGGGACGCTCTACTCCTGCTCTTGTCCCGCTTGGGATTTCTCCTCCATGCCCGCAAGTCGGACCTCTCTCCATCTCGCCGGTTTATTCATCTTGGGATGGAATTTGCGACCGACCTCAACCGTGTGTGTTTACCGGAACCTCGGATCACGAAGTTACCCTCCCTCACTTCTCGGGTTGCCCGGTCGGAATCCGTTCCCGCCAGAGTCTGGCTGCAACTCCTCGGCTTGATGAATGCAGCGGCGGATCTCCTCCCCCTGGTTCGTCTTCACTCCCGCCCACTTCTGTTACACCTCCTGCTTCATTGGAGGCCATCCTCCGGCGATCTCGATGCCCTGGTGCCGGTGTCTCCAATCCTTCACTCTCACCTACGGCGTTGGATGGACACTTCTTGGCTAGCTTCGGGAGTCCCTCTTGCCTCACCGCCTCCTCAGCTCTCGCTCTGTGTGGATGCGAGTCTCGCTGGGTGGGGTGCACACCTGCTTCCGAGTTTCCTTTCGACGTCCGGCCTCTGGGCACCGGACCTGACAGACAGACACATCAACTGGCTCGAGCTACAAGCAGTGTGGCAGGCGCTCATGGTGTGGGAAGTCCACCTTTGCAACCAGACGCTTCTTGTCCTGTCGGACAACACTACGGTCGTCTCATACATTCAGAAGCAGGGAGGTACACACTCTCCGGATCTTTGCATTCTCCTCTACCGCCTGATGTGCTGGTGCGAGGACCGCGGCATCTCTCTCCGAGCTCGACATATCCCCGGACGCTTGAACGTCTTGGCCGACTCCCTCTCTCGACGCGGCCAACTTCTCCACACGGAATGGACTCTTCACCCGGACATCTTTCAGATGATCTGCGCTCACTGGGAGACTCCCATGATCGACTTATTTGCCACAAGGTGGAATCATCAACTTCCCCTCTTCGTCTCCCCCATTCCCGACCCTCTCGCCTGGGCGGTCGATGCGCTATCCATTCCGTGGGATGGACTGATTGCGTATGCCTTTCCACCGACGGTTCTCGTCCCCAAAGTCCTACCCTGGCGCATGTAAAGATCTCGCAGACCTGATGGCACATTTTGGACTGGAGCGTCCGGTTCCCCGCTCTCTGATTCCTCGCTGGGACCTACCCTGGGTCTTGACGTGGCTTAATTCGGACAGATTTGAACCCCTTTCCCTGGCTAGCTTCGCGGATGTGACACGGAAGACATGCTTCCTTTTGGCCTTAGCCTCGGCGGCCAGGGTAAGCGAACTACACGCTCTGTCAGCGAGTTCTACCTGCCTCCAATTCCGAGCGAATGGTTCTGTACAATTACTCACAGACCAGCCCTTCCTCGCCAAGACCCGGTCTCCTTTGACTGCCCCCCCAGGTCATAAATATTCGACCTTTGAAACACGCGACCTTTTCTAAGGAGACGCGCCAACAGGATCCCGTGCGCGCCTTACGCATTTCCATACGCAGATACAAGCCCGTCCGCCGAGGACGATCACGCCTCTTCTACCTTTGAACCCCAAAAGAAATGACATAACAGCTCAGACAATATCTTCCTGGCTACGTTGGGTCATTCGGTCTGCCTATCAGGATCTTTCCCCTGACGGGGCGAGGCGGCTCAGGATCCGCGCACACGAGGTTCGGGCCATGGCCACGAGTGCCACCTTCGATCGCAATTGTGCAGTTTGATTTCTAAACGGACACCGCCTGCTGACTCTTACGGGGAGTCCACCTTAGGGCGTAGCGTTTGCCTTACGGAGGCATGCATACCGCGACATACTTCGCGCAGTAAATTGTCCGAACATCATCATAAGAGATCTCATTTGCAAAAGCCTGCGTACTCTTACGGAGAGACGCTTATGCGGCAACGTGCCCGCCTTACGGAGGCAGGCGAGAGATCCAGGTCTTGTGGCAGCAGTGGGCTGGTGGGCAGAGTCAACATTCGCCCGCTTCTACCTCAGGGGTTTGTCGGGCCAGCGAGAGAATCTCGCACTGGTGGGGGGACATCGCCACAGCGCAACACTCCCTCCCGGCGCCGGAAGCGCCGTAGGTATGCACTTAGCTAAAATTGTCGGGAGTTTGGCGAATGGGTGTGGGGCTCTGTCGTCTGCCCTTTCGGATGGTATTTGGGCGCGGCACCCTCCACCTTTTCGCCATTCTTCCAGACAGTAATGTCATCGGTAATGTTTTTGAGGAAACAAATTAATTTTTCTCTAAAATATATTTTTTCGAAAAATACTTACCGATGACATTACTCGAAGGACCCTCCCACCTGCCCCGCTTGCCGCTGGTAAGCTAAGTATCACGACTGATTTGTGATTGGGCCACGTAGTGGACGCCTGACTGGACTGGGACGGGAGGCTACTCTCAGCCCTAATGAGGGTTCCCCGAGTGCCTCCCGGGTGGTGAAGGAACACAACAAGTTCTTAGGCTAAAATTGAGTAAGTAGTAGACACTTCCAGACAGTAATGTCATCGGTAAGTATTTTTCGAAAAAATATATTTTAGAGAAAAATTAATTTTTCTCTAAAATGTATTTTTTCGAAAAATACTTAACGATGACATTACTCGGAGGACCATCCCACCTGCCCCGCTTGCCGCTGAAGGCTAAAATTACGTAAGCTAGTAGACACTTCCATAAAGTAATGTCATCAGTAAGTATTTTTCAAAAAAATACATTTTAGAGAAAAATTCATTTTACAAAACCAGTTCCCCCCCCCCCCCCCCCCCCCCCCCATCTTCCACCCCACCTGTTTCTTTTCCAGTTCAGATCAAAACGAGTCCCCAGGAAATGCTTTCCGGTAGACAAAGGACATAAGCGTTCAACAGCAAAATTCTAACCGGTCCAGCCAAAATAAAACCAGTCCCTAGGACCGGCAGCTTAAAAAATGTCCAGTATTCTCTGTTCACAAACGGTAAAATACTGGTAATTACCGGCTATTGTGAACTCTGACTACATGTGCTGCTCTGTGATTTTGCACATCATGTTTTTGAGCTGATGGTTCCAGCATGGTTGCAGCATGACATACCAGAACAAAATTATGTTGAGCACTAACCACGCTGAACATTGGAAACACTTAGTGTTTCTGATGTTTCCAAAAATGTTGCATTTCTTTTGCTTGAAAGTATATACATGTATATTATGCAGCCAGACAACACGTGACGACTGTGGAAATTGTTCGTTTTCAGAATCTGTATAAAAGTCAAACTTACCATATAAAGACTCCACAGTGAGACATAGATTGGCTGTGATAAGTCACAGGTAGCGCCTGGTCAATTTGGCACCTGGCAAGCTAGTATAAGATGTGGCACCTGGCAAGCTAGTATAAGATGTGGCACCTGGCAAGCTAGTATAAGATGTGGCACGTGTCAAGCTAGTATAAGATGTGGCACGTGACAAGCCAGTATTAGATGTGGCAAGCTAGTATAAGATGTGGCACCTGGCAAGCTAATATAAGATGTGGCACCTGGCAAGCTAGTATAAGATGTGGAACCTGGCAAGCTAGTATAAGATGTGTATAGATGCATGTTAACCCCTTTCCTGGCCGCTACTAGATGCATATTTTGTTTTATGAAATCTGTATTCATTCAGTGACCAAAAAAGCACAACCGCCTAAAAAAAATTGCTCTCAGCAAGAGGCCCAGATCCTTATGAGCCTGCAGTCACGATGATGATCTCATTATGAACTCTTTCATAGTTTTGTGTTGACTTTTGTTTCCTCAAAAACATTACCGATGACATTACTATTACTATTAGGAAAACGTACACTTAGCTTACCATTTCAGCCAAAATTCCGTTGTGTACCTACGCGACAAGGGAGGCGACCCAAGGGCGCCGTAGCCAGGTACCCTGAGTAGCCTCCCATACCTCCCTATCCAGTTGCGTGCCCAGTGGTGTCACGCCAGTCTGTTCCCTTAGCTTACCGCGAACGGTTGTGTTCAAGCCTACTGGACGTTTCGGCTGTGTACGGTTCTGAACCGGTCGTACCTTGAATTGGATTTTACCGTGGTTTACCATGCCTGCCTTTGATTATCTTCGTTCTCTGGATTTTTATGTGGGTGCTGGTGCTTCCATTGGATTATGGTGATGCTTCCGTTTTATTTTGGTGGTACTTCTGTTGGATTTGGGAGGTGCTGGGCCGTTCTCCGCTGCACATGAGGGGCCTACAACCTTCAGCCACGTGTGACGGGTGGCAGCTGAGTGAAGTTTCCCTCCAAGAACCGTACGTGCGTGCGTCTGGTGTGATTGTTCCACTACGACTATGGCTAACACGTAACAGTACCAGGCGGCCTTTATGGCAAGGTAAGGCCTTGGTTGTTGCCCTCGACCGGCGCTCAGTGCGCCGGGCAGCGGCACTGACCGTGGAATTTGCTCTTTATACGGAGCTTGCCTTCATATGCGTGTGCACTCGTTTTGCATGGCCTCGGGGAGCCACGCTCGCTCGCCTCTCACCTTGGCTATGTGTTACAGTTACCAAGTACGCACCTGCACGTGCTCTGGGGACTTCCAATGGCCGAGCGACACGCGGTGCTGAGGGGGCACTCCGCCCGGATATCTTCAGATGATCTGCTCGCCATGCAAGACGCCCATGATTGACCTCTTCGCGACACAGTGGAATCGCCAGCACCTCCTCTGGGAGGCCCTCTTCGTGGATGCTTCTCCACCCATGGTGCTAGTCCCAAGGTCTTGCTCAAGCTCAGGGGCGCCAACGCGGTGCTGTTGCTGATGGCCCCGTTCTGCTGGACCAGGTCTTGGACCACCGACCCCCTGAACCTCGCACACCCCCCCCCCCCCCCCCCCCCCCACCTTGCGGCTCCCCACCCAGCGCACGAGGCTCAAGCAACCCCGACAAACGTGGCGGTAACACCTGTGCCCCGAGTGACTTCTCCACACACGCCTGGTGATTGTGCGGCGTGCCCTCGCTGCTAGAGGTTCTCAAGTGCAGCGGTGGAGGATATCGCTACAGCTCGCAGACCTTTGACCAGACGCATCAATGAGGGACAGTGGCGAGTCCTTCGGTCCTGGGGCGCCAACCGGCACCTCTCCCCCACAGATCTGTCTACTCCTCTGCCTATTCGTTGAGCAGAACTTGGTGCCGATCACCATCAGGAGCTACCTGGCCGGGCTCTGGCAAGGACCTCACCAACCTTATGGCATGCTTTGCCCCCAGCGGCCTGCCCCCCGCTCACTGATTCTGCGCTGGGACCTACCCTGGGTGCTGACATGGCTCAGTGCGGACCGCTTCAAACCGCTCCCCTTGGTTCACTTCGCGGACCTGACCCAGAAGACCGGTTCCTCCTGGCCCTCACCTGCGTACAGTGCAGAACGGATGGCTCTGTGCAGCTCCTGACAGCCCCGTCTTTCATGGCCAAGACCCGGTCCCCATTACCCACGCGCCAGGTGATCGCCATACGACGCTGAAGGGGTTACTCCTACCCCGGGAGACCAGACAGCAGGACCCGGGGAGGGCTTTCCGGATGTACCTGCACTGATCCGAACCCGTCCGGAGCGGACGTTCCCGCCTCCTTCTGCCTTGTCCCCCGAAAGGCCAGACACCACGGCCAGACGATATCTTTCTGGCTCCGCGGGGGTTATCCGGTCCACCTACCTGGACCTCTTCCCGGAGGACGCTCAGAAGCTGAAGATCAGGGTGCACGAGGTTAGAGCCCTAGCCACGAGCATCGCCTTCGCCCGCAACTGCGCCATCAAGTCTTGTGGCGGCCGTGGGCTGGTGGGCATGTTCTACCTTCGCCCGATGCTGCCGCAGTGACCTCTTGGGTCCGTTGGCGACCCTAGCCCTGGCTGGGGCCTTCGCCGAGGCGCGACACTCCCTCCCAACGCCTAAGGCACCTTGCGTTTAACTTAGCTGAAATGGTCGGGAGTGTGCTCCGGGGTGGGCGGGTCTGGTGGGCCCGTTTACAGGGAGTGTGATTCTAGGCAGCACCCACCTCCTATTCGCTATTCTTCCTAATAGTAATGTCATCGGTAATGTTTCTGAGGAAACAAATGAATTTTTCTCTAAAATGTATTTTTTTAAAAAATACTTACCGATGACAATACTCGGAGGACCCTCCTGCCTGCCCCGCTTGCTGCTCATAAGCTAAGCTTCAGACTGGCATGACACCACTGGGCACACAACCAGATAGGGAGATACGGGAGGCTACTCAGCGTACCTGGCTACGGGGCCCTTGATTCGCCTCCCTTGTCGTGTAGGTACACAACAGAATTTTGGCTGAAATGGTAAGCTAAGTGTACGTTTTCCTAATAGTAATGTCATCAGTAAGTATTTTTCGAAAAAATACATTTTAGAGAAAAATTCATTTCTCAGCAGTGAAAGGGTTAAAAGATAAGACGTCCTTATGAAGAAGTAAAGTATGTGATTTATTGTGAGCCTTCACAAATTTATACTTGTTTATTTTGCCCTTTGCATGTCGGTATTTTTTCTTGTTGCGATGATTCCTGTAGGATTCATCGCAACAAAGCCTGCTACCAACACGCAAAGAGTTAACAAAACAAGGAACAAGTGACTTAAGTTGCAGTATCAATGTTTGCAGATTGAAGCTGGGCAGTTCTGCACCTTCCTCATTCACAATGATCTGACAGTCAGTGCGTGTGGCAAAGGCAGTTACGGTCGACTGGGCCTGGGTGATTCCAACAACCAGGCCCTTCCCATGAAGCTGGCGTTCGAACCCAAACACGGGATCAAAAAGATCTCATCCTCCAAAGGATCAGATGGACACACACTGGCATTGTCAGTAGAGGGGGAGGTCTTTTCCTGGGGTGATGGTAAGATTTGTTTGCCATAAATACGGTTCAGTCATTATTTTGTGGCACCTAGAAGCCATAAAGTCAGACCACGTTATTGGAATTCTCATTAACCCTTTGTAGCCATTTTAGTCATGATAATTCGCAATAAAAACTGCTACAAACAGGCAGAAGGTTAATGTGGTGCTAAATTTACACAGGCTATTGAAAAAAAAAAAAACACTGTCAGTAAGCAAAACATCCTCTGGCTGATTCCAACCTTATTTGACGTGCATACAGCTGTGTGTGGGTCAACTAAGGCTGGAGTCGGCCAGAGGACTTTTTGCTTTGGGTAGTACTTGTAACGCACGCAGCCTCGCCCACAGTCGCACGTACAGACTCTCACGCAACAGACGCATACACCGCCACTGACTCAGACGGGCGCATTCATGCGGTAAAACTCAACACACGGGCTCCCTTTCTAAAGTAACTTTATACAATATAAAAGAAAAGAAACGCTTAAATGATTATCAAACTATATACATTTCCCCACACCCAGCATCCACATCACATACACATCACACACTATCTCCTTGCCAGGCTAGGTATTAGTTCTCAGAGTCTCCAACCTGTTTGATGTTATTGCCTGGTTACGTTGGTCCTTCTCACGTCTACGCGTGCAAGTCCGTTGTATGCTCTTTCCTGTCGTCCTGTCTGTAACACGAACGTCCTTGTACTCGCACCGTAGCGCAGTTCTCGCTGTGATCTGGGTATCTTGGTCCCGATCAGACTCGCTCTGAGTGAAGAGCTGGAGGGATGACATCACGTTAGGTCCCACCTGTGACTGACGTCTCGGCGTCCGTCGTTCCACTCTTTACAAGCACTCTAAACACAACAACAAGGATCCAAAACGTAACGCTTGCTAAACACACAGCATATTGGATGACATGAGAAACATTACGTAACCTGGCTGATACAAACAACTCACACGTTCATTCACACACACACGTGCTCCACAACCCGAACCACTTTCATAACACCCCCATACTATGCCACTACCTTGAAACAGACTATAACTTAACACTCTCGCTATACACTATTCTCTACCCTGGAAAAGACTATGCTTAACCAACCACATACTATCTTCATAGCGACTTAGACATACACTCCTCACATTCCTTTAATTATCCATCTCGGTACATGAACTAACTCCCATTCCTTTAGTTATCCATCTCGGTAAATAACTGTAAACCAAACACCGGTTACTTCACTGAATTCTAAACCAACATAACTGAACCAAACCGGTCAACACTATACAAGCAAATTACTCTTAGCAACGCATACTGTCTTTAACTAAGCAACTATCAATACTACATATATAGAAACATACCTGAATTCTAGGCTTCAGAGTCTTGGAATACGGGCTAGGTATCTCAAACACATCTGATTCCTCTGACAAGAAAGCCCGTATTAACGTATTTCTGCTCTGACAGACTAAACTTTTGCCTAGAACTCACTATAACAAAACTCACTAACTCCCCGTGTTAACCGTTCCTTAAAGATTTCACGTGGGCCACGGCCTCACGGACTATCGGCACAAAACAAACCGTTAACAAAAACCATACCGTATTTATCCTACTGTGTGAGCACTATGTACGAGATAGAGCTTCATCACAGTACTTTAGTGAGGTTTCTTTTACAACAAAAAACTTGCAACATTCAGCAAGAGCGAAATCATGCCAGACAGACAACACTGCAAACATCTCCAAGAGGCATAGATCCTCATGAGCCCTCTGGGCTCATGAGGATCTATGCCTCTTGGAGATGTTTGCAGTGTTGTCTATGCGTATGGAACAAGCTGGTTATCTGCCATGATTTCGCTCTCATTAGTTGTTGATAGTCGTTCATTGCAATGAAACCTCACTAGTTTCTGACAAACTTGACCACGATATTCTGCAAAAGTCAAATGCATGTAATACTGATGCTGACCTGTACTGCTTTTATGTTTAGATACATGCATTTTGACGCCGTTGTGGCTGCATACCCAGGGGTTAAAATTGAAGACTTTTCTATTAATATTATGTTTGACAAAATACTAAACAAATGAAATTCAGGAGGAAATATAACTGTCAAACTTTAACTGCAAAATATAAAACTAGAAACTAGTAACGCTTAATTTTTGAAAACCGATTGATTACAAAGCCTACTGGTAGCACATTTTGTAACTTCATTATCTATGCTTTTACTGCAGAGGATTTCTGAAAACAGACTGATTACGAAGCCTCCTGGTAGAACATTTTGTAACTTCAGTATGTATGCTTTTATTGCAGGGGACTATGGAAAACTCGGCCATGCTAGCAACTCTACAGTGAAATCGCCAAAACTCATTCAGGGACCATTCGTTGGGAAGGTGGCATAAATACGTTTATTTCTTCAAAAATGTTACCGATGGCATTACTGAAAGGAAGATACACTCAGCTTGTCAATTTCAGCCTCCAAAATTGTTGTGTGTTGCTACACAACCAGGGACATAACTCTAGCAAGCAGTTACCTACTCCCCTGAGTGGCCTCCCTATCCTCCGGATAGCCTCCCTTCCTAATCTCGCAAGAGTCCGTTAGGGCCAGTTCTATGCTTAGCTTCCATTTTGTTCGGTTTCGTAGTTTTCAGTCTCCGCGATTTCTTTTTCTCTTTCGTTCATTCTTCGGTTTCGCTCTCCTAGACATGGCCGGGTAAGGCCTCGGACATTGCCTCGCCCAGCGATTGTGGCTCACTGGGGCAATTTCCGTGGAATTACGGTGTTTTGCCTTTTGTTTCGACTTCGACTGTCGGTTACAACGGTCATGTGCTCGGTAACGTGGCCCCTGGGTCATGCACGATGCTCTTATTTTTCCGTTACCTGTTGCAGTGCTCAGCTTAAAACTTGCAACGCCTGTGGCGACTTCCAGTGGCCCAGTGATTCGCATATTTGCTGCCTCCCCTATTCGGGCTGCACTTCTGATAACACTTGCGAGACTTGCACTGCCTGGGAGGAAGACCATTGGTCCCAACTTTGGCATTTTTATCGCCGCCAGCGCCCCGTGCCTTTCTCCGCAGCGCCAGCTCACCCGGCCCCTCCCAACTCGGACACAGTCGGCATTTCGTCTCGGCGCTTCCGGTCCCCGGACTCTGGATTATTCCTGGGCCGGGGGCGGTCCCGTTCACGGATTTCTTCACGCCACGGTGCTCACCGCCAACCTCTTCTTCTTGAGAGCCAACAACACAGTCCCTCCCCCGTGAGGCGTCGGTCTTCTCCTTTTTCCTCTTCTTCTTCTGTTGGAAGTCAGAGCTCTCAAGGGCGTTGGCGCCAGCGCTCCTCTCCCGTCCTTTGGCAGAGTTCTCATGGCTCCCGTTTCCATCCTGTTCCTCTGGCCTTTCCCAGTGGAACAGTCAGTTATGTGACTCTTGACAGTCGCCCACTCTCCGATCTTTCGCATACCCTACCCCGATGCTTGGCAGCGGCTGTAGAAGACGGAAGTTCTCAGCCTTCATCCTGGGGATTCTGCCTCTGCCTTAAGCGTTTTGGAGCACCCTTCCGCGTCCCTGAGTTCCCTGCCCACGAACTCTCAGCACAGCTGCTTGGAGTCTTCTTCCCACATCGCTCCAGGCATCGAGACGTGGCGATCACTTGAGGTCACGGGGCTCATCCTGCATTTTCTTCTGCCGGAGGCGTGTCCGCCCGCCCCTCCTCTTAAGAGAAAGGCTTTGGCTTTTGTGGATGCTACCCTTCAGCCTAAGCGCCTAAAATCCCTACCGCAACCACCTGGCTTCCGGGATCTCGCGGATGCGTTTTCGCCGCATTTGACTCACGCCACATCAAAGGACCCTGTTTTCCTTTCCGATGCCAGGTGGCCAGAGGGCATTGACATCCAGTTTCGCCAGAGCTGATATGCGGGTCACTCTCCGACGTTTTTGTGCCCTTTACCTTCGCTGGATGCCACTGTGGATTTTTAGGCGGGTGGTCGCCACGCCGCCTTTTCCCGGGTTCCTCAGTGCATCGACAAGATGGCTATCCTGATCTGCAACACACTTTCCTGCTCGGGTTTCCTGGACCTCGCGACCCAGGCGATTGTCAGAGCTCTCGAGGACAATTGGGACCCTCAGTCTACCGCTCCGCTTAATGAGGTGCATTCTCTGGCGGTTGTGGTGAACCGGGCATCTTACCACGCCTCTACCAACGCGATGGCTGCCGCAATCAACTGTGATTTAATTCGGCGGGATGCTGTGCTTGATGCTTGTGCGGGGTTACCTTCGTCGGTCGAGTCTCAGCTATGCCAGGCTCCCATCGGCGGTCCTTTGCTGTTTGGCTCCACCTGGCAGGTAGTTAAGGAGACCAACAAGGACATCTGGCCTACGTCTCACCCGACCTTCTTGCTCTTTCATGCGGCCCATACAGCCGTGGGTCGCGCCCTACGGTCCTTCAGACCCGCCTCACGCCCCTTTTCCAGTGTGCCTCTTGGCCCCGCCCGTCCCCCACCCCCCTTTTGGCCGCTCCCGTGCCCTCCCAGCCCCGGCCTCCACCTGGCCTGGTCGGGGTCGACGGCCCGGGCAGGGGAGGGCCCGATGACTCCCCTCCCGCCCTGCCCCCGCCGACTTCTCTCGGGTCACCGGTCGGCAAGCCGCTCTCTCGGCACAGCGACGCATGGCGGTCGCTGTTGCTGGACAACTCTTGCATCCTCTCTACCATCTCGGCGGGTCTCCAACTCACTTTTCAACGTCCTCCACCTCTGCGGCACTCCTCGCTTTGGACTCGGGTACCGAGCGATCCGGTCAAAGCAGCGGCATTGCAGGGAGAGGTGGCTGCGTTGCTTCAAAAATCTGCCACGGAGGTCGTCGTGCGACACGACTCTCCGGCTTTCTGCAGCCGTCTCTTCATTGTACCAAAGTCGGACGGAAGTTGGTGTCCGGTGATCGATCTCTCGGCTTTAAACAAGTTTCTTGCTGCCCCTTCTTTCCATATGGAAACAGCCAGGGCCCTCCGTGCCGCGGTCCAGCCCATGGATTTTGCAGTCAGTCTAGATCTGGCCGATGCTTACCTTCATGTGCCCATGCACCCTTCGGCTCCCCTTTACCTACACTTCGCCTTCCGGTGTGGTTTATCAGTTCCGAGCCATTCCTTTTGGTCTCAACCTCGGTCCCTGGGTCTTCAACAGGATCATGGACGTGGCTCGGCGGTCATCTCTCAGTCCGACCTCTAACTACCTCGACGACCTGCTACTCCGGGATCCGGACGAGTCCTGCTTGTCCGCCGACAGGGACGCGCTGCTCTCCCTTCTTCACCGACTCGGTTTCCTGTCAACTTCGGCAAGTCAGACCTCTTGCCGTCCCGCAGATTTATCCATTTTGGTATGGATTTTCGTACCGACTTGAACCTTGTGCGACTCCCTTAGGCTCGGATCGAGAAGTTGGCGGATTTGACCCTGCAGGTGTATCATGCCACGGAGGCTCCGACGCAGACGTGGTTGTAGTTGTTAGGTCTCATGAGCACTGCGGCGGACTTACTTCCCCTCGGCCGGCTCTACTCGCAGCCGATTCATCTACATCTTCTCATCCTCTGGCGGCCATCTTCGGGGGATTTGGAGGTCCACGTGCCTGTGTCTTCTCTAGTTCGGCCACATCTCCTCCGGTGGACAGACCCTTCTTGGTTAGCGTCGGGAGTTCCTCTTGCATCCCCGCTACCCTCCCTGTTGATCTGCACAGATGCCAGTCTCTCTGGTTGGGGGGCACACCTGCTATCGGACTTCAGCGAGACAGCGGGCCTTTGGCCGCCGGATCTAGTGGGCATGCACATCAACTGGTTGGAGTTAAAGGCAGTTTGGCTCGCCCTCATTGCCTGGGAGGCGCGTGAGACACCAGGCGGTCTTGGTCCTCTCCGACAACTCAACGGTTGTGGCTTATATTCAAAAGCAGGGCGGGACACATTCTCCCTCTCTGTACAATTAGCACACGTGTTCACATGTGCGTGTGTCAGTATGTGTGTGTGTGTGTGTGTGTGTGTGTGTGTGTGTGTGTGTATGTGTGTTTGTGATATTTTCAGTTCCTCAATAGTTACAGTTGAAGGTTAGTGTTCAATAGTATACTTTTGAAGTTTTAACTTTACTCTTTCAGTTTTTAGTTGAAATCTTAGAGTTAATATTCTTTCATATGCTCTATGATCACTTTTAGGTTTATTTAAATTTAATGTATGTGCATGCGTGCGTATGTGTGCATCTGTATGTGTGGGTGTGTGCATGATTGTAACGCATCATTTGAGTAATAGGCCTGCGTGCCTACTGTCTTCATCCTTAGAAAATAAAGTTTCAATTCAATTCAATTCAATGCATCCTCCTGTTCCAGCTACTCGTGTGGTGCTGGGATTGGGGGATCTCGCTGCGGGCGCGTCACATTCCGGGACGGCTAAATGTGCTAGCGGATTCTCTGTCCCGTCAGGGCCAGCTTCTCCATACCGAGTGGGCTCTTCGCCCCGACCTTTTTGGGATGATTTGCGTGCCCAAGATCGACCTTTTCGCAACGAGGTGGAACACACAACTGCCCCTCTTCGTCTCTCCCGTTCTGGATCCCCTTGCGTGGGTGGTAGACGCTCTCTCCATTCCCTGGGAGGGTCTCCTGGCATACGCGTACCCTTCATCTGTGCTAGTGCCCAAGATTCTCCTAAAGCTCAGAGGCTGCAATGCGGTGCTGTTCCTGGTAGCCCCGTTCTCTTGGACCAAGAGCTGGACCACAGATCTCCTGAGTCTCGCCACAGATCCCCCGCTGGGGCTTCCCATGCCACGCACGATGCTGAAGCAGCTCCGGCAGCATCTTTTTCACTCTTGCCCGGAGAGTCTCCTCTTACACGTCCGGTGATTGTGCAGCGTGCCCTCACCGCTGGAGGTTTCTCGGATGCGGCGGTGGCGGCTATTGCTACAGCACGACGACCTTCCACCAGGAAAGTCTACGAGGGAAAATGGCATGTTTTGCAGTCTTGGTGCGGGACTCGACACCGCTCCCCCACAGCTTTGACTATGCCCCAGCTCGCCGAGTTTTTTCTGTGGCTTTTTGAGGATCAGAGCCTGGCGCCCATCACCATTCGGGGATATCTTTCTATGGTGACTGACACTTACCGCCATTTGGGCCGGCCAGATCCAGGGTCTTGCAAGGACCTCACCGATCTCATGGCTCACTTTGACCTCCAGCGGCCAGTGACCCGCTCCCTGCTCCCACGATGGGACCTCACGTGGGTGTTAACCTGGCTCAACACTGCTTGTTTAGAACCTCTGCCCTTGGCGCGGTTCTCAGACTTGACAAGGAAGATGTGCTTCCTGCTGGCTCTTGCCACTGCCTCTCAAGTGAGTGAGCTCCACACTCTCTCCGTGCACCCGTCCTGCCTGCAGCTCCGGGCCGACGGCTCAGTTCAACTCCTCACTAGTCTTTCCTTTTTGGCCAAAAACAGGCTCCCATCAGCCGCCCCTCAACCGATCAATCTTCGTCCACTGCGGGGCCCTGACACGCCCCATGAAGTGCCACAGCAAGATCCGGTCAGGGCGTTAAAAATCTACCTCTGCCGGTCAAAGTCCCTACGGCGATGACGTTCCCGCCTCTTCCTGCCCTTGGCTCCGGGCAGGACCGATATTTCTGCCCAGACGATCTCCGCTTGGCTGCGCGGAGTCATATGATCCGCCTACGAAGACCTCTTGACAGAGTGAGTGAAGAGGCTGCGGATTCGGCGCACGAGGTCCAGGCTGTCTCCACGAGCATCACGTTCGACCGCAACTGTGCCGTGAGGGACATTGTGGTGGCTGTGGGCTGGCGGGCCGAATCTACTTTCGCCTGTTTCTACTTTATAGACCTCTCAGGCCAGCGACAGAACCTGGCCCTAGTGAGGGACATTGCTGCGGCGCAACACTCCCTCCTGGCGCTGGATGCGCCGTAGGTAACGCTTAGCTGAAATTGTCGGGAGTGTGCACCAACAGGGCTCCTAGCTAAGCAGTTACACAGTGGTAGAGCTTTGGGCAGCACCCTCCTCCTCTTCGCAATTCTTCCTTTCAGTAATGCCATTGGTAACGTTTTTGAAGAAATAAATGTATTTATCGTTAAAATAAATTTTTTCGAAAAATACTTACCGATGGCATTACTCAAACTTCCCTCCCACCTTCCCCACTTGCCGCCAGTCCGCTAAGATAGAACTGGCCCTAACGGATTCTCGCGAGATTAGGAAGGGAGGCTACCCGGAGGATAGGGAGGCCACTCAAGGGAGTAGGTAACTGCTTGCTAGAGTTACGTCCCTGGTTGTGTAGCAACACACAACTATTTTGGAGGCTGAAATTGACAAGCTAAGTGCATCTTCCTTCAGTAATGCCATCGGTAAATATTTTTCGACAAAATTTATTTTAAAGAAAATTACGTTTGTCAGTACTTGTAGCTTCTTCACTGCTGGAAAAAATTAAAGCACCACCCAACTGCAAGAGGCAAAGAGCCTCACGAGCCCCTGCAGATGCGGGGGCTTGTGAGGATCTTTGCCTCTTGTTGAGACTATTCATGCTCATGTTTCTTCGATAATGGAATATTTACATGTCGGACTCAAAAGCCTACGTGTGTGTCAACTGGCAGTGAAGGGGTTAATCTATCTGTGTGCTGGTCTGGACCTTACCTGGCCTGATTTTGAACATAACAGCACATTTTTATTTTAACATTTCTTAACCCTTATTCGGACTACACCACTGTGTGAAATATGTTTGACTAAAATAGTTCAAGGGTAGTGCCAGAATAGCTTGGCACCTCTAGGCGCCAAGCTATTCTGGCACCACCCTTGAACTAAAGCCATTGGTTTATATCCTTCTCTGTAAGTACCATCATACAGCTTGCATATGGCAGTGTAAAACTGAGAAGCTTTTAGCCTCAATATGATATGGGTTAACGTATCTTGCTCAGTATTTTGGCATTGTCATCAGGAATCATAATCTCTTGTTATAAGCTTGTTTTTATACGAGGGTTGTTCAGAAAGTCCCTAGAATATCTTTACCGGTAAAGCTTACCGATCATGTAGCTATGACAGCTGTTTGAAGAACCTCCCCTGAGCTGCAACAAATTTTCACATTGCCTCAGGCTTGCTCTGGTAAAACATGGATTGCACAGGTACAAACTTTTTTATATTAGACGACTTGAACACTTGCTTATTTCAGTGACCTGTTTGTGATTTCAGAAAATCAAGTGCATATCAGCTGGGTACCGCCATAGTGCGGCAGTCACAGAGGAGGGGGAGTTATACACATGGGGTGAAGGTGACTATGGACGTCTCGGTAAGCTGGATCTAAATTTCTTAGCTTAATTGATTTGTGTTTGATGCACATTATTTCATTTTTTTAGTAACTTCATATGGTCATTCTACATTCTCAGATTTGTCTCTCTCACTTGGGCTTCAGTGCGTCAGAGGGATGCAGCAGGACTGCTGTTATATTTGAAGCTGACTGTAAAAATGATTTTATCCACAGGTCATGGGGACAAGGTGTCATGTGCTGTGCCCAAACTGGTGAAGGACATCGGAGAAGTAGGGCAGGTGGCTTGCGGCAGTGTTCACACTGTAGCTGTCTCACAGGATGGCAAGACGGTCTGGTCCTTTGGCAGTGGCGACAATGGTACGCTTATGACTTTGGGTTTCTTTTGTCATTACAATGGAAAAAAAATGTGTGCTGGTTTGTGATTTTGGCTCTAGAGCTGTAGAGCTGTCAGGTCCAAAATCACAGGCCAGCAGAGTTTGAAGTGGAAAAGAAACACTATGGTAATGGCCCAACTTGGTTGTTTGGCTATAATGACCACAGTTTAACCCTTTTATTACTGACGCCTGCTATAGCGGGTATGGGAAACGCCTCCTCTGCTTACAGCCTCCCGGTATAGCGGGGCCGCAGCTTCTACTCCCCCGCGTACGTCTGCCCGCTAAAGCGGTTTGTGCTAGCCATGTTCGAAATCCGCGCTACCTGCTGTGAATGGCTACCAGATTAGCGGCGACCTTGACAGCACTGGAATAGTACTGCGAGGCGCGCAGTGTTTATGTTATAGCCGGCTCGGGACCTGGGAAACAGGATGCAGAGTTTATATAAAAAATTCCTTCCAGAACTTTGGTTGTGCTTGCAAAAATGGCAAAGAGGGAAAAGTGACCGTGACAGCGACGAATTTAGTGATGATGAGTTTTGGGATAGAGGCGATTTTGGAGACTGGATTTAGTTCAGTTGACAGAGGAGGAAAGGGCCGATATTGTGCGACAAGACACTAACGACAACAACGATAATGGTCGCGATGCCGACGAAAGTGGGGATGAACTTGATGATGACAATGTGCCACTGTGGTTCTGAAATCATGCCACAATTTGAGAAGACAGTAGGACCCCATATGTTGCACCTGAGCGGGTGACATTCACTCGAAGGCCAGCCGGTCCAACATGTGTAATTGACACATCTGTCAGTGCATCCGGGTACTTTGGCCTCTTCTACTCTGATAGTGTGTTCGAAACGATCACAACGTACACAAACGCGAATGCAGCAAAGAACCATTCCTGCTCTGCCAGCCAACAATGAGACTCACCTTGACCGAGTTGACCACTTACCTGTCAAAGGGGAGGGCGATGACCACCTATGCTACAAGCGACACACCTGCTACTATTGACACAAACCCAGGGGTTAGCTATGCGAACACCCCGTGCAAGAGGCGCAAATCTGTTGTTATGTGACGGAAATGTGATGTGTACCTTTGTTTGTAATGACAACAACTGTTTGTTTGGTACCACACACAGGTACAACTGTAAATACAGGGTGACAGTGTGTGACAGTGTATGACAGTATAGTAATTTCATCTTCAGACTCCCAGTAACTGTACATAGTGTATGCGTAAGCATGGACAATCAAGGTGTATATAATAGTGGATCTTTTACAGTTACTTTTTTATTTTTAACACCTGTGTGTGCATTTCGGACACTGCTATGTGACAGCAATAAACAGACAATGACACTGTCACAAGTTTGAATTATGAGTTTCCAACACATCATTATCATGGTAAGAGTATGCAAACACTTTTGGACCCGTTTTCATGCATGTTTGCTTGCTTCATAGGTGTGTGTTGTTAATGTACTGTCATTTTGTCACATATTTGCACCTATGTGTCACCAAATCAACCACATGACACTTACACATGACATCAATGTGTAGCCTTTCCAAAGCCTGTCACAGCAATATAGGGTTATGGGTATCTGCGGTGGATGGGTACTCTGCTATCAGCCTTTCCCGTACATTACTATATTTGGGTATTTTTCTAGTCTCTAAACTCAGTATGCAGGGGTAATACAGAACTTTATAAAAGCAGTACTCAGTGGTATTCACGAACCAGAAAATTCAGTTATGAAACGGTTAATCATTGTATGGCAAAAGCCACTATGTTCATTTTTGAGAAAAGCAAGATTTTCATTGCCAATCACTGAAAATCTTGCTTTTCTCAGAAAAGGACATACTGGCTTTTGCCCAATATCCGCTCAATTGCCTGACATCTGATTAGATCTTCTTATAATCTGTCTTCCCTTAATTTTTTCTCACATGTGATAGCAAAAGTGAGTCTGTTTTGCCAGTGGTCTGGCTGTTAACTTTAATGTTTCCATTTTATGGGAGACTGTTAAAGCCACAGTCTTCAAATTTAGCCTAAGGATACATGTTTGTTTTTTTCAAAATCCATACCGATGGCATTATTATAAGGAAAATACCCCTTAGCTTGCCGATTCAGCCTAAGAAACACAACACAAGGGACGCAACTCTAGGGAGTTGTAACCAAGGACCCTGGGTATTCTCCCCTCCCTCCATAAGGTCACATGGGCAGTGTGATCACGCCAGTCTTACCCTTAGCTTCCGTGAGAACGGTTCACTGGCTTCAGCCTTCCTGTTTGGTTTTCGGATTACGTTCTACAGCTTCACTACGTTCTAGAAAAGGGCTAAGAAGATCCCATCTTTTCTAGGTAAGGCCTCAGGTTATGCCTACAGGAGCCGTCTTGATTTACGGTGGCGTCGGCTTAACCCGTGGAAATTGACGAATTTTGAGGACTTGACCGGGCTTAGCCCTCGCTTAGTGTGGTGAGTTGTTTCACAGGGCCAGTCGTTAGTGGCCCCATGCGTTTGCATTCATGGCATAGTGCTTTCTGTTGCAGTACGCAGTTACGCACTTGTAGGAAGTGTAAGGGCTTCCAGTGGCCAACGGACTCGCATGATCTGTGTCTTCTTTGCTCTGGCTGCTCCTCTACTCGTACCTGTGGAGTGTGCGCCAATTGGAAGGAGCAAAAATGATCCCAACTGTGGGGATTCTATCACCGGGGTCAGCCTGCGGCTAAGACCAGAGACGCTACCAGGCCGTTGGCAAGGGACCGGTTGGCGTGAGACCCTCCGGCAACTCCTGCTCAGCCAAGCCCTACAGCTCAGCTCCAACGAGCGATGTCGGAGATCATTGGACCTTTTTCTCGCCGGGTGCTCGACTCTATCCCAGTTGGTAGCAATGGCCAGGAGAGTCTGCACAGTCTCGCATGGTCCTCCAGCAGGGATGACCGAGACTTTACCGCCCGTCTCGCATGGTCATCCAGAAGGGATGACCGAGACTCTGAGCTCAACAAGGAGAGCTCAAGCGGGGAAAAGAAGTCAACGGCGGACTTCAGCCTCTTCCAGCACATGGCGGAACTCACCTAGCGCTGAAGCTCGCTCGAGACAGCAGCTACAGTCCATCACCTTCTCGTCGGTCTCCACCCTCCGGGACAGCCAGGCCCTCCAGACGTTCGAGGACTAGCCCTCGCACTCGATGGAGTCATGACACTCGGAGCCGTTCCCCTAGTTCGCGGGGAAGTTTCCATGGAGACCGACGGTCAGACTACTCACGACGCATCATGAGGGCCCCTTCACGGCGTGATTCTGTTCCGAGCTCTATGGACTCCGGGAGGAAACAACGCCCCTCTCTCGTCTAGCGAGCAAGAGCGGGCGAGTGCTACGGGGATTTCTGGACTCCAGGAACGGCAACGTGCTCATCATTCCTCTCAGCTTTCCTCGGCCCTTCGCTCTCCACTCAGGCCCTTGGGACGTTCCCTGGATGGGCACTACGGGACCCCACCAGACAGGGTAGCAACATTGGATGGCGGTTCTTTTCCTGCCTCTCCCGCGGCATCGGATTTTGATGGGGACACTCTCAGTCTTCACCCGGAGGACTCAGCTTCAGCCCTTTTGGTTCATGACAGTTTCCCCGCTCCCCACCCCCGCAGCCTCCCCGCTTCCGATACTGCAGGAGATGCACCTTTGTCTGCAGAGACCCCTCGTGCCTTGGATGAAGCGGCCCGTCTGATCTCCGCTATTCTTCCTTTGGAGGCATGTCCGCCGTCACAACCTCTCAAGAGGAAGGCCGCCACTTCGGTGGATGCCCCGTTCCAGGCTAAGCGTTTTAAGACTCTTCCTCAGCCTCCAGAATTTCGGGACCTTTCAGACGCCTTTAATGAGCATCTGCACCAAGTAAGCTGCATGATGAAGGTTCCAGACAGCAAGTTTGATCCGGAATTCCCTGGCATGTGTGTTTTTTTTATTATCTGGCTACACAGGCAGTGGTTCGAGCTGTGGAGGAGTTTTGGGAATGGCCGAGTGAGACACGCTTGCGGAACATCCACTCGGTGACCAACGCCCTGGCAGCGGCCGCAAACTGTGATTTGTTGAGGCGTGATGCCATTCTGAAGACTTGCCCCGTTATACCCTCAACCTTCAGTTCTCGGCGGTTCGCTCCTCTTCGGATCCACCTGGCTGAAGGTAAAGGATTCGGCGAAGGACCTGTGGCCTAGCGCTCCCAGAATGGACTACCCCTGGTTTCCAGCTGCCCTCAAGGACGAGGGTCACGCCCTGCGGACATTCAGGCAAGGCAGACACTCTTCAGGGAGAGATCACCGCACTGCACCAGAAGGCCGCCATGGAAGTAGTAGCCCATCAGGACTCCCCGGCCTTTTACAGTTGGTTCTTCGTGGTTCCGAAGCCCGGCGGCAATTGGCGACCAGTCATAGACCTCTCGGCCCTGAACAAGTTCATTGTCGCTCTTCCCTTCCACATGGAAACATCAAGAGCCTTACGAGCCACGGTGCAGCCTATAGACTTTGCTGTCAGTCACGACCTCTCGGACGCATACCTACACATTCCCATGCACCCTGCCTCTCGCCGTTACCTGCGATTTGCCTTTCGAGGAGTGGTCTATCAGTTTTGGGCCCTGCCCTTCAGTCTCAACCTCAGCCTTTGGGTCTTTACGAGGATCATGGATGCCGTAGTGGCCAGAACCAGACAGACTTCCTCAAGCCCTACCTCCAATTACCTCGACGACCTGCTCCTCAAGAACCTGGAGGAGGCCTTGCTAGAGGCGGACAGGGACGCGCTCCTAGCGCTTCTTCGCTGGCTCGGGTTCATCGTCAACGAGGGGAAATCGGACTTAGTTCTGTCTCACAGGTTTGTCCACCTTGGCATAGAATTCTTGACCGACCTCAACAGGGTGCATCTACCGGAGGCTCGGATTCTGAAATTGGCATCCCTAGCCCACCAGGTGTCTCTAGCGGATGTGGTTCCGGCCAGGACTTGGCTCTAGCTCTTGGGTCTAATCAGCATGGCGGCAAACCTGTTACCCCTCGGCAGGCTCTACTCAAGACCGCTTCAGCTCCATTTGCTGCTCCACTGGCAAACGTCCTCTGGAGATCTCGCAGCCTTGATCCCAGTCCCGCTGTTGATCTGACTTCACCTGCTCAGATGGACAGACCAGTCTTGGTTGGCGACGGGAGTCCCACTCTCCACCCCCCCGCCTCAGTTCTCGATCTGCGCAGACGCAAGCCTCGTCGGCAGGGGAGCCCACTTACTGCCGGAATTCAACGCCGTCTCGGGTTGGTGGCCATCAGACCTCCGAGACAAACACATCAACTGGCTGGAGTTGAAAGCGGTATGGTTGGCGCTCATCAACTGGGAGTCGCGGCTCTTTGGCCAGGAAGTCCTGATCCTGTCCGACAATGCGACGGTGGTAGCATATAATATACAGAAGGAAGGCGGCACTCGGTCCCCGGCCCTCTGCATGCTGCTGTACCAGATTCTCCTGTGGGGCAGAGATCGTGGGATTGCTCTGCGAGCACGACACATCCCGGGACACCTGAATGTTCTCGCGGCTCCCTCTCTCCCTCTCCCCGCAAGGGCAGCTCCTCCACACCGAGAGGTCCCTCCGGCCAGACATCTTCCGGATGATCTGTGCACACTGGGAGACGCCCATGATCAACCTCTTTGTGACCAGATGGAACAAGCAGCTTCCGCTTTTCGTCTCGCCCATCCCGGACCCACTCGCATGGGAGGGTCTCGTAGCCTACGCTTATCCTTCCTCAGTGCTAGTGCCTAAGGTCTTCCTCAAGCTCCAGGGATGCAACTCGGTCCTACTTCTTGTCACCCCATTCAGTTGGAACAGGAGTTGGACGACATCTTTTGAGCCTCGCCACAGATCCTCCTCTCCAGCTCCCCACGCCTCGCACGATGCTGAAGAAGCCCAGGCAGAATCTCTTCCATCCTTGCCTGGAGAGACTATTTCTTCATGCCTGGAGGTTGTGCGGCAAGCCCTCACAGCACGAGGTTTCTCGAATGCAGCAGTGGAGGCGATCGCTGCAGCCCGGAGACCATCCACCCGACGGGTGTACAAAGGAAAGTGGAGGGTCCTTCCTGTCCTGGTGTGAGTCCGAGCGCCTCTCCCCCTCGGCACTGACCATGCCCATGCCTCAGCTGGCTGAGTTCTTCTTGTGGCTGTTCAGAGAGCAGAACTTGGCCCAGATGAGCATCAGAGGCTGCCTCTCCATGGTTGCAGACACTTATCGGCACTTGGGCCTACCAGACCTGGGAGCGTGCAAGGACCTCTCAGACCTGATGTCCCACTTCGAACTCCAGCGTCCGGTCGCTCGCTCTCTCCTTTCATGCTGGGACCTCCCGTGGGTGTTAACCTGGTTGAACTCCAGTCGGTTCGAACCTCTTCCCTTCGCGGACGTGACCAGGAAGACCTGCTTCCTCTTGGCCCTCGCCACAGCTTTCAGAGTTAGCGAGCTGCATGCCCTGTCAGTGGACCCGGCTTGCCTGCAGTTCAGGGCCGATGGATCAGTACAATTCCTGACCAACCCTTCCTTCTTGGCCAAGAATAGACTCCCCTTGGCTGTGGCACAGGTGCTGAGTCTCCGCCCACTCACAGGTTTTGACCGGTCCCCGACTGCAGGACCCGGTACGAGTGTTGAAAGTCTACCTGCACAGAGTAAAGCCCATCAGGAGAGGCCGCACCCGCCTCTTCCTGCCCTTGGCCCCGGGCCGAGTTGACATTTCCGCCCAGACGATCTAGTCCTGGATGGGTCATCCGCTCCGCGTACAAGGATATCTCCCCGGAGGGGGCTAAGAGAATGCGGATACGGGCACACAAAGTCAGAGCTGTCGCTGCGAGCATCGTGTTCGACCGCAACTTCCTAGTCAGAGACATACATTTGTTTCCTCAAAATCCATACCGATGGCATTACTGTAAGGAAGAATAGCGAAAAGGTGCCGCCCAAAAACCCTGTCACTGCTATAAGCTTAGCCTCGAGGGGCAACCTCCCGACGATTTTAGCTAAGTGTTACCTATGGCGCCTTAGGCGCCCGGAGGGAGTGTTGCGCTGCCGAGAGTTCTCCAACGAGGGCCAGGTTTTCTCGTTGGCCATAGAGGTCTCGGAGATAGAAGCGGGCGAAGGTGGACTCTGCTTGCCACCCAACAGCTGCTACGATTTTTTTCTAAAAGATATTTTTTCGAAAAATATTTACCAATGGCATTACTCAAAGGTTCCTCCTACCTACCCCGCTTGCCGCCACTACACTAAAAGTAAGACTGGCGTGATCACACCTCTCACATGACCTTATGGAGGGAGGGGAGACTACCCAGGGTCCTTGGTTACAACTCCCTAGAGTTGCGTCCCTTGTGTATGAACACACAAAGGGTTCTTAGTCTGAAATCGGTAAGCTAAGGGGTATTTTCCTTATAGTAATGCCATCGGTAAGTATTTTTCAAAAAAAATATCTTTTAGAGAAAAATACATATTTTGTGACAAGACCTTTCTAACTATACCAGTTTCAGTGACCTTTCTCAAAAGCTCAGGTCACAGGGTTCCTGAAATAGGTCAAGTAGGTCGAGTAATTGTTGAATGCTTAACGGGCTGAGTGAGTGAAGCATAAATTGTTTTTAAACAGGCAAACTTGGTCATGGTGACATGAACCGCTACAACAAACCACGTGTGATTGAGATATTTGCTGGCATGCATATTCGCAAAGTAGCTTGCAGTGGACAGTCATCTCTCGCCCTCACCTCCACAGGACAGGTATGTGACTTGACATTGACTTTCCTGATATTTAAATACCTTGGTTAATATTGTGACAACTTGTTTCTCAAGTGATGGAAAAAAGGATGCCAGTGCAATGAAAAACAATCTTTCTTATAGATGCATTTCTGTGTTGTTTTTTTGTTTTTTTTTAAATAATGTGTTCCATAGGTGATGCAGACATATGACACCAATTCCTTGGTAGTAGCAAATAAAAATTGCTTACATAACTTAGGTATTTGTGTGTTTGTGTATTGGTCTAAACTCACAGACCAGCACGTAGAAGTTGAATGCCTTCTCTTCACAGATCTGTCCCTTAACTCCTCATCGCTTAAAAAAATGTGAACATCTCCCAATTGTAAAGGGAAGAACTTCATGATCCCTCGCAGTTATAATTATTTTCGTCTTGCTGATCCAATTCATATTAACCTGTTCAGTGCCAAGAAAATGTTAACACCACCCAACTGTAAGAGGTATATATCCTCATGAGGCCCCCCCTCCCCCCACAGTTGCAAGGGCTCTTGAAGATCTATGTCTCTTGATGACACCACTTTGAATCTATGTTCCTGGGACAGCTAGGGTTTTCTTGGTGTTGAATTAGCGAAGACTGAAAGAACATAGTCTGCGTCAGCTGGCAATGAATGTGTTAAGGGGATGATCCGGCTTTGCATTTTTACTGTTTTCAAAGTTAAATTTGCATCCACTGGCAGTGAAAGGTTTCAGGTTAGTCTGTTGTCTTGGGAAAACAAAGTATAAGTGCATATCTGCACACAGAAAAATTGCATGAGGCATCTTTTGTCACTTTATTTGTGTGGTGGCCATAGATTTTGACCCTCGCAGTATAGGATTGTAAAGTCCAAAATCACAGAGTAGCATAATTTTGATGGCAGTAATGATGTGGTATCTTACAAGTGATATTTTTCATGACAGGTTTACGCATGGGGCAGTGGTTCATGCATCGGTTGTGGAGTGGCCGAGTTCACAGCACTGAGGCCAAAACTGATTGAGGACCTTCAAAACATTCGCATCGTTGACGTCTCTTGTGGCGACAGTCACTGTCTGGCTCTCTCACATGGTAAGTGTTTTAAAAAAAAAAAAAAAAAAACATAGTATTTATATGGCGCATTTCTCATATTTATAATATAACTCAATGTGCAGGACCATAGCCACGAACTGAACCCAACAAGCACGCTCGTGTGAATCACGCGCATTTCCTCACACACTGTACATAAACACAGAACATTCACATGGTGCTAAGGGCAAGCTCAAGCGAGCTACTGAAATTTTTTGGGAAATTTAAATTCTTTTGGAAATTTAAATTTTTCTGTAATATATTTTTATATCAATTGTTTTATCTATTTATTTTATAACCCTTTGTCTGTCAGAAGCTTTTTTATTCATGATGATTCCTACAGAAATCATCACGACAAGAAGCGCTACCGACAGCCAGAAGGGTAAGGACAGTTGAAGCAGAACAGGTGTTATTTGGTTCTGCATGGTTACATTGAGTCTACTGCCTCTTGTGTGCTCATGTGACTGTCTCAAAGTGGCCAAAAACCATAATTTTGTCACAGATCTGGACCCATTAAGTTCTGAGACATGACAACAGAATATAAGACAACCTTGATAGTTCAAGGGTAGTGCACAAATAACTTGGTGCCTGAGGCACAGTTGAAGGGTAATCCCAGAATAACTTGGTTTCTCAGGAACCAAGTTATTCTGACATCACCCTTTAACGGTCATAGTCTGCCTCCTGAACTGTAGTTTCCAGAGGACAGCACGCACATTTTGGAATCTAGACCTTACAGATCAGTGTGTTAACCTCCTTCACTGCCGGAAAAATGCAAACACCACCCAACTGCGAGAGGTAAAGAACTGAATGAGCCCGCACTTCTGAAGTTCTTTCCTCCTTCTGGCCCTGTTCAGTTTCTTATCCGTGTTCCATGGATTGATGGCATTATTCAGTGTTGAATTGACCCTGCTTTCAAATTTTCCTTAATTTTTCATCCTCTGGCAATGAAGGGGTAACCCTAGCTTACGGTATTTGACAATCCATTGCAGACAATGAGGTGTATGCGTGGGGCAATAATGCGATGGGCCAGTGTGGACAGGGCCACTCCCAGAGTCCTATCACTCGTCCACGTAAGGTAGTCGGTCTGGAGGGGATCTCAGTACAGCAGGTCTCAGCTGGTACCTCCCACAGTGTCGCCTGGACAGCAATGCCTTCCGACAGGTAGGACTGAGCATTGGAGTAAAGATGTTGTGCAATGCGTTTTTATTTTTGTGTTGCATTGTGTCTGAGAATGCAAAAATCAGTGTATGTTGCGCTTCAGAATTCCAAAATACTCTGTCAGATCAAAGCCTAAACATCCGATTACACTATCAGATTTAAAAGTTAGCTAAAGTGTACTTTTGAAAAATTGAGATCGAAGGGTACAGTCAGCTGGAAAAGTAAAGTCCAAGTCTGCTGAACACTAGCTTGCTTTCAGTTCGACCTTGTTGCAGTCATGCATATGTATTGTTGTGCTAGCTCTCTGGGGTCATGCTACAGCTCACATCAGCATTACAAATAGCATCATCTAGAAACACAAGCATATTTCTGTTGCCAATTTTCAGTGGTCTCATAATTATTAATTTTTACAGGGCTGTACTCTTTAAAATCATAACATGGGAGTAAGTTTACTCTGTCAAAATATGCAAATGGAGTGAGTACCAGTACTCTTTGGTCAGAAAGGTTTAGGGCACACTGGTGTTGGTCTGCTATGAGTTATGAGCTGTGTATCAGTGACAGGGTACCTTATTACCTCAGCACCTACCGGTCACTCATTTAACCCCAACACCCTACAGCAGGAGATGGATAGATCATGATAATTCAAGGGTAGTGCCAGATTTGCTTGGTGCCATTAGGTGCATTTGGTACATAGTCGTTAGGTGTATTGGGGAAATGCAACCTTGGGGTTAAATGGTTTAATCCATTCAGCCCTGATGCACTACAGCAGGAGATGGATCGACCATGATAATTCAATGGTAGTGCCAGATTATCTTAGCACTGACAGGCGCCAAGCTAATCTGGCAATACCCTTGAATTGTCATGGTCGATCCATCTCCTCCAACAGGTGCATAGTCGTTAGATGACGCCTCCAAAATTTGGGAAATACGTGTGTTGGTCTGAATGACTGAATGAATCGCTTATGTGTCATTCATGATGGAAGGAATCAACCCTTTTGCTGTCGATATGTATTTTTTCTTAAAATAATTTTTTTTCGAAAAATACTTACCGATGGTATTACTGATAGGAAGGTATACTTAGCCTGTCAATTTCAGCCTCCAAAATTGTTGTGTGTTGCTACACAACCAGGGACGTAGTTCTAGCTAGCAGCTACCCCATCTCATGAGTGGCCTCCCTTCCTCCGGATAGCCTCCCTTCCCGATCTCGCGAGAGGACGTTATTTCCAAGTTCTATCTTAACAGACAGACGGCAAGCGGGGAAGGTGGGAGGGAAATCTGAGTAATACCATCGGTAAGTATTTTTCGAAAAAATTTATTTTAAGAAAAAATACATTTGTTTCATCAAAAACTTTACCAATGGTATTACTGATAGGAAGAATGGCGAAGAGGAGGAGGGTGCCGTGACAAATGCTCAGCCGTGGAGTTACTGCTTAGCTAGGTCCCATTCAAGCGCACACTCCCGACAATTTCAGTTAAGAATTACCTATGGCGCATCCAGCGCCGGGAGGGAGTGTTGCGCCACAGCGATGTCCCCCACTAGTCTCAGGTTTTGCCTATGGCCGGAGAGGTCACGGAAATAAAAGCGGGTGAAAGAAGATTTGGCCCTCCAGCCCACTGCCACCACAATGTCCTGCGCGGCGCAGTTGCGGTCGAACGCTACGCTCGTGGAGACAGCCCGGACTTCGTGCGCTCGAATCCTCAACCTCTTCGCTCCCTCTGTCAAGAGGTCTTCGTATGCGGATCTTATGATTCCGCGGAGCCAAGCGGAAATCGTCTGAGCTGAAATATCATTCTTGCCCGGAGCTAAGGGCAGGAAGAGGCGTAAACGACCTCGCCGTATAGGTTTAGACCGGCGGAGGTAAATTTTTAACGCCCTGACCGGGTCTTGTTGGCGCACGTCCGGGAGCATATTTGGGCTCCGCAATGGACGAATAGTGATCGGTTGAGGCGGGGCGGAAGGGAGCCTATTCTTGGCCAAAAAGGAAGGAGTAGTGAGGAGTTGGACAGAGCCGTCGGCCTGAAGTTGTAGGCAAGACGGATGTATGGAGAAAGCGTGGAGTTCACTCACACGAGAGGCAGTGGCCAAAGCCAGTAGGAAGCATGTTTTTGGAGTCAAGTCAGAGAACCTCGCCAAATGCAGGGGTTCAAAACGGGCAGTGTTCAGCCATGTTAAGACCCACGCGAGGTCCCAGCGAGGTAGGAGGGAGCGTGTGACAGGTCGCTGGAGGTCAAAATGAGCCATAAGATTGGCGAGATCTTTGCGTGAACCAGGATCGGGTAGTCCCAAATGGCGGTATGTATCTGCCACCATAGATAGATATCCCCAAATAGTAATGGGCGCTAGAGACTGATCCTGAAAGAGCCACAGAAAGAATTCAGCCAGCTGAGGCATAGTCAAAGCCGTGGAGGAAAGTTGTCTAGTACCACACCAAGCGTGCAGGACTCTCCATTTTCCCTCATAAAACTTCAGGGTTGAAGGGCGTCGTGCTTAAGCGATAGCCGCCACCGCTGCATCCGAGAAACCTCGAGCTGTGAGGGCACGCCGCACAACCACCAGGCGTGTAAGAGGAGGTTCTCCGGGCAAGGGTGAAAGAGGTTTCATCGGGGTTGCTTCAGCATCGTCCGCGGCGTTGGTAGCCGGAGCGGGGGATCTGTGGCGAGACTCAGAAGATCCGTTGTCCAGTTCTTGGTCCAAGAAAATGGGGCTACCAAGAACAGCAACATGTTGCAGCTGCGACGTTTGAGGAGAATCTTGGGGATCAGGATCGAGGGAGGGTATGCGTAGGCCAGGAGACCCTCCAAGGGATAGGAAAAAGCGTCTACCGCCCACGCCAGCGGGTCTGGAAATGGAGAGACGAAGAGGGAAAGTTGTGTATTCCACCGCGTCGCGAACAGGTCGATCATGGGTGCCTCCCAGTGGACACAAATCATGCGAAAAATGTCGGGACGGAGAGTCCACTCTGTATGGAGAATTTGATCCGGACGGACAGAGAATCCGCCAACACATTGAATTGAGTCATCCCGGAATGTGACGCGCCCGTAATATGATGTCTCGATCGCGGCATCACACATGAAGGTGAAACAGAAGGATGCACAGGGAAGGAGAGCGCGCTCCGCCCTGCTTCTGAATGTAAGCCACGACTGTCGAGTTGTCTGAGAGGACCAAGACCTCCTGGTGAGACATGTGCGTCTCCCAAGCGATAAGAGCAAGCCAAACTGCTTTCAACTCCAGCCAGTTGATGTGTTTTCCCACCATCTCCGTTGGCCACAGGCCCGATGTCTCCTGAAATTTCGGGAGAAGGAGCGCTCCCCAGCCAGAGAGACTGGCATCTGTGCAGATCGACAGGTAGGGCATTGGGGATGATAGGGGAACCCCGGAGGCTAACCAGAGAGGTCTGTCCACCGGAAGAGAAAGGGCCGGACCAATGGAGACACCAGAACACGGGCTTCTAAATCCCCTGAAGACGGTCGCCAGAGGAGAAGGAGATGTAATTGAATCGGACGTGTGTAGAGCCGACCTAGGGGAAGTAAATCCGCTGCAGCGCTCATGAGGCCTAACAACTAACCACGTCCGTGCAGAAGCATCCATGGCACGATACATCTGAAGTGCTAGATTCGCTAACTTCTCGATCCAAGTCTGAGGGAGGCGAACCAGGTTTAGATCCGTTTGAAACTCCATGCCCAGATGAATGAAACTGCGGGAAGGTAAGAGATCCGACTTGCCGAAGTTGACCAGGAACCCAAGACTGTGAAGAAGGCATAGGAGAGCGTCCCGGTCGGTGGACAGGCGGGACGCGGCCTGATTGTGGAGTATCAGATCGTCGAGGTAGTGCGAGGTCGGACTGAGAGAAGAACACCGGGCGCGTGCGACCACAGCATCCATGATCCTGGTGAAGACCCAGGGGCTGATGTTCAGACCAAAAGGCATGGCCCGGAACTGATAAACCACTCCCCGGAAGGCGAAGCGTAGGTAATGGCGAGCCGAAGGATTCATGAGCACATGGAGGTATGCATCGGCCAGATCGAGACTGACAGCGAAATCCATGGGCCTGACCGCGGTCCGGAGAGCTTTCGTAGTTTCCATCCGGAAGGATGGAGCGGCCAGAAACGTGTTCAGCGTGGAGAGATCGATCACCAGACGCCAAGAGCCATCCGATTTGGGAACGACGAAGAGACGACTGTAGAAAGCCAGAGAGTCGTGACGGAGGACCACTTCTGTGGCGGATTTTTGAAGTAAAGCTGTCACCTCCGCCTGTAAAGCAGCAGCTTTTACCAGATCGTTCGGTACCCGAGTCCAAATTGGTGAGCACCGCAGAGGTGGAAGGCGTTGAAAAGTGAGTCGGAGTCCTGCCGTAACAGTAGAGAGAATCCAAGGATCGCCCGGGAACAGTGAGCGCCACGTCGCGCTGTGTTGGGATAGCCGTCCGCCGACTGGAGATCCGAGCGAAGTCGGCGGGGGCATGGACGGAAGAGAGTCAGCAGGCCCTCCCCCGGCCGGGCCGTAGGCCCCGACCAGGCCAAGAGGAGTTAGGGGCGGGTAGGGTGAGGGGGCGGGAGCGGCCAGACGATTTGGGACGGGAAGCGCCGAAAGGCATACTGGGGGCTGGACGAGGAGCGGGTCTGTAGGACCACAGGGCGCGACCCACGGCCTTGCGGGACGAACGAAAGCGCGAGAAAGGGTGAGACGTAGGCCAGATATCCTTGTGTAACTCCTTCACAGCATGCCAGGTGGAGCCGAAAAGGAAAGGACCCCCAATGGGAGCCTGGCGTAGTTTAGATTTAACAGGATCAGGCAATCCCACACAAGCGTCGAGCACAGCATCTCGGCGAATTAAATCACAGTTGATGGCAGCAGCCATTGCATTGGTCGAGGCGTGGTAAGAAGCCCGGTTGGCCACCACAGCCAAAGAATGGATCTCATGAAGAGGAGCGGTGGAACTAGGGTCCCAATTATCTTCCAGGGCCCGAGCAATTGATTGTGTTGCGAGGTCTAGGAAGCCGCAGCATGCCAGGGTGTTGCGAATTAGAACAGCAGTCTTATCAACACCTCGAGGAACTCGAGAAAAGGCAGTACGGCGTCCACCCGCCTGAAATTCCGCATCAGTGTCCAGCGATGGCAAAGGACAGGAAAACGCCTGAGAGTGGCCTGTATACCAGCTCTGGCGAAAACGTATATCGATGCCCGGCGGCCACTTGGCATCAGAAACAAAAAAAACGGCTCCTTAGAAGTGGCGAGAGGTAACTGGGCAGAAAATGCGTCGGAGAGATCGTGGAAACCCGGCGTTTGTGGGAGAGATTTAATCCGCTTGGTAGGAAGGAGAGCATCCACAGAAGCGGAAGCTTTACGCTTGAGTGGAGGAGCGGAAGGACAAATATCCGTAGGAAGGAAACGTTGAATAAGGTCCGATGCCGCCCCAATCGACCGCCTGGTCTCGATATTTGGAGCGACGCGAGAGGAAGAGTCTGAATCATCGCAAGTAGAGTCCGCTGAGAGGGAAAGCAGAGATGCAGGATGGTCACCAGAGACTCCCAAATTGGAGGTCGAATCGTCCGGGTGGAGACTGAGTACGTCGACGTCAAGAGCCTTCGGGACCAGTCGAGAAGAACGCTGAAGATCCCGTGAGGAAGGTGAATGCAGTAGACTCAAGAGACGAGAGTGGCGCCGATAGGACTGTTCGCCTGAACGATGTAAGCGCGGTGAAAGTTCACAAGCCGGGGTGCTAGGGGGGACCGTAAGGCCCGCCACGCCGTGTGAAGGGTCAGAAAGAAAAGAGCGATGGTGATGCTTAGACGGATTTTTGAGAACGTCTGAATGGTGTGTGCGCGGTGACCGGCTACCCTTCGGGGCACTAAGGGACACCGCAGGTCTCGCTGCGCCGAGCAAAGGGTCAGGATGTGACTTGCAATGGCGACGCTGAGGCGGATAAGTTTCTATGCGCGGTGACCGGCTACGAGCCAGGGCGCTGCGCGGTGACCGGTTACAAACCGGGGCGCTAGGGTACACCGGGAGCCTCGCCGCGCCGTGTAAAGTGTCAGGAAGTGACGAACGATAGCGACGCGTATGTGGAACGGTATCTGAACGGTGTATGTGTGGTGACCGGTGAAAAGCCGGGGCGCTGCACGGTGACCGGGTACGAACCGGAACGCTAGTAAACACCTGTGGCCTCACCACGCCGTGCACAGAGTCATGACATGACAATCTATGGCAACGCTTAGGCGAAAAGGTGGAGGTGAGCAAGGCCACATCAGATTGATCATTAACCGGGCTAGAGGTAAGCATATACCGGTGTCCCGTCCCCCGAGTTAGAGCGGTACTTCGCCGCAAGTGACCCGTCTTCGTAGAGCGGGTGCGAGGGACTGATAGTAAAACGGAGTGCCGGAGAGCGAGAACGCATATGAGAGGAAACATTATTATTATTATTATTATTATTATATGAGAGGAAACAAACTTACCTCCCTCAGCAGAAGGGACAGCGTCTGTAACCTTGTCCATCGAGTTAGAAGTAGATACCCATAAGGGTACTCGAACTGGGACAGGGGAGTGAAGGGTGAGGGAGCGAACGGAGTCCGGGGACTGAGAGCAACTGGAAAACTCGTCAACTGCGGCCGAATTGGGAGGGGCAGGTGGGACTGGAGCCGTAGAAAAAGGAATGGGGCGCTTGCGCTGGTAAAAGCTCCACATTTGAGACCAACGGTCTTCCTCCCAAACCGTGCAAGTAGTGCAGGTTTTATCTGATGCGCAGCCCAAGCACAGAAGGCAGCGCAAATGTGAATCAGTCAGCCACTGGAATTTGCCACGTGAGGTGCACGTTCTTAGTTGACTACTGCAACAAATCATGCAAACAGGGGATAACCACGCGGGGTCGGGACCACGAAGGCCACGAGTACGACCGTTGGAACGACCGATGTAACGACCGATTACGAAGTCGAAAGAAAAGAGGCAAAAACGCCGTAATTCCATGGAAATTGCCCCAGTAAGCAGTAATCGCCGGGCGAGACAATGTCCGAGGCCTTACCTGGCCATCGGGGATGTTCGAGACCGACAAAACGAATGAGAAATACGAGAAAAAACACGGAGACTGTAAAAAACGAAACCGACAAAATGGCAGTTAAGAAAGAACTTGGAAATAACGTCCTCTCGCGAGATCGGGAAGGGAGGCTATCTGGAGGAAGGGAGGCCACTCATGGGATGGGGTAGCTGCTAGCTAGAACTACGTCCCTGGTTGTGTAGCAACACACAACAATTTTGGAGGCTGAAATTGACAGGCTAAGTATACCTTCCTATCAGTAATACCATCGGTAATGTTTTTGATGAAACAAAACACTTTTTGATTCCTGCAGGAAACATTGTGACAAAAGCGCCATCAATAACCTCATGGTTAATATGCATATATTGTTGTTCTTCTGCGTTTGATATATTAAACAGCAAGGTCAGATTTTCAGTTGGCAGGCTGCCAGGAAGTGGGTTTGTATGCCTAAACGTGTTTGTATTGTTCAGGCATGTGATAGCCTGGCATCGACCATTCTGCGTTGACCTACAGGAAGCAACTTTCAGTATGCTGTGCAGCTTTCTTGAAAGATACTGCGATGGTTTTGACCTTCCCGACCCTCCACCTCCTTTCACCTCCCAGCAGTGAGTATTTAATAAAAAATAATTAGAAAGAGAATGTTATTACCACACTAAATACCCATGAAGAGTGAAGCATTGTTTGTTAATCGATTACTCAGCTTTCACCATGTACAGCTGGAGACAGAATGATTAACTGTTTGTTCACCATGTACAATGACTAACTGTCTGCGTGTCAGTAGCGGTTTTTGTCGAGATGATTCCTACAGGAATCATCGTGACAAAAACCGCTACCGACAGGCAAAGTGCTAATGTGCACGGGAAGTGCCCGGTGAATTTGGCACCTTCAGGCGCCAAACTAAACAGGCAGTACCCTTGAACAATACAATACAATACAATACAATAAAAGTCGAAGCTCTTTCATCTCCTTCAATCAGTATGCAGTTAATACTGGCGTCTCCATTTTAGGAACTCAATCTCAGAATATCCAAGCATTTGTGCATGTGAACTCATGGCTTTCTGTGTAAATTGTAGGGTATGTGAACTACCCGTGAGCTGAAGCAATGTTGTGGGATAGATACAGGACAGCTTTATTTTGTTTCAAGTCCCTTAGGAACCTACTGCCTAGCTAGTTTGCAGTGGTGAAAGGCATTTACCATACTCCCAGTAAAGCATGTGCTTCATCGAGCTAGGACGCGCAACTTAGAATCTGACAAATACATGAACAACCTAAAAACACAGGAGAAGAATTACAAAAACACTGAGTACTGAAATTCAACACAGCAACACAAACGTGAGAGTGACTGCTTAACCCCTTCCCTGCCAGCAAATGCAGATTGTGTGAAATCTTTGTTAACCAATATCATACTGAGGCTAAAAGCTTCAAATTTTTACACTGCCATATGCAAGCTACATTATGGTACTTTCAGATAAGATATAGACCAATGGCTTTAGTTCAAGGGTGGTGCCAGAATAGCTTGGCGCCTAGAGGTCCCAAGCTATTCTGGCACTATCCTTGAACTATTTTAGTCAAACTTATTTTATACACTGGTGTTTTCTGAATGATAAGGGTTAATTCAGCATCAAAGAGCCCCAGCTGCCCAAGGAGCATGGCAGTTGCAGTTGGATTGTGTTTTGTTTCTTCAAAAACATTACCGATGGCATTACTATTAGGAAGATACCCTTAGTTTATCGATTTCAGCCTGAAAGTTTGTTGTGTCTTGCTACACAACCAGGGAAGTAACTCTCACAAGTAGTTACCCCATCCCCTGAGTAGCCTCCCTGTCCCCTGAGTAGCCTCCCCTCCTCATCACATGACTGGTGCCTTCCCAACAGTCTTACTCTTAGCTTCCGGTACAACGGTTTACTGGTTCAGTCTACTCGCATTCCTTCAGGATTAAAATTAATTTCCCTTGGATTCTGGTCAACTTTCCTACGCTATGTCGAGGTAATGCCTGCAGCCAGCGCGATTCGACTTCTGGCTCTGGCATTTTCTGTGGCATTGAATTTTGACTTGGGATTTGGTCAAAAAGGACATTGACCAGTCGTGTATATGTGGCATCGGCGCCATGTTCGGTTGTCTTTCACGTTCTGCTTTATGTTGCAGTGTGCAGGTAAAGACCTGCACCAAGTGCAGCGACTTTCAGTGGCCCAGTAATACACACGTTTTATGCCTGCCATGTTGGGTTGTTCATCTGAACGGCCTTGTGGTACGTGCACTCCCTGGGAGAAGGAACGCTGGTCGCAGCTGTGGAGCTTCTACTGGCGTGAGCATCCTAGCGGGTCGACGGGTCCACCCCCATCCCCAGCGTCGCCTATGGCTCCTCCATTACTGCCTTTGCCTTCCCAGACACTGCCCACTCTGAGGGAGCGACACAGACGTTCCTCTGGTTCAGATGGGACAGGTGGTCACCACAGTTTTCCCGAGACCGCGCCCACCCGCTCTGCGGAGCGTGACTTACAGTTACAACCCTCCCGCTCTGCGGAGCATCATTTACAGTCCATGCCCACGCGATCTGCGGAGAAGGATCGACAACGGCAGAGGGCTTCCTGCCACGTGGTCCGACCCACTACGACAGTGCCCCCTTGCTTGGAGGTGCAGGTAAGCCAGTCTGGGTCAAACTACTATGGGGCGCGTGAACGACGGACACGCACCTCCCGCTCTGCGGAGCGTACGCGTGGTTCTGGGCCCACCCACTCTGCGGAGCGTAAAGGTTATGAGAGTGTACCATGTTATGGGCCTACCCACTCTGCGGAGCGCAAACATCATGCAGCAAGTCACAGCGATACCAGGTCATCCCGCTTTGCGGAACATAGACTGTGTTTTGGCCCCAGCCACTTAGGGGAGAGTTTACGTTATACGGAGAGAAAACGTGGTATCCGGCCCAGCTCTGCGAAGCACACACGATCGGCAGAGTATGAACATGGTACTAGGTCCACCCGCTCTGCGGAGCGTAGAAGATGTACTGGCTCTACCAGCTCTGCGGAGCATACAAGATCAGAGGAGTGGGGCCGGCGGACTGGGCCCTATCACTCTGCGGAGCTTGAGACACTGTTTGGGCACACCTGCTCTGTGGAGCGTGACAGACAGCAATGGAGGTCTCTAGACGTTGCAGGGTCTTCCCTCCGTGATTGTCTTCTGCCAGACCTCTCCGATCAACTCTGCTGTCAATGGCGGGATCCTTCTGACACTCTTGAGTCAAGGGGACGCTCAATGAGATGTGCGAAAGACTGCGGCTGCCATCCTTACAGCCGTTCGCCCATCCTTAGGCTGGATACTCACCGGAGCGGCAGTCCTCCTCATTTCGAATTTTGTCTCCATCCCCACTGATGCACACCTGCTACGGAGCCGGATGACGCTCTCAGTCTTCATCCAGAGGACTCTGTGTCAGCATTGGTTCATGCTGACTGGCATCCTTTGCCACTCGGCTCACCTCATTTGCTGCGCAGCCCGTTGGTTTCGTCTGCCTCTGATCCGCCACAGGTGGCTCTATGCACCTTGGAAGAAGTTGCGTGCCTCAGATCGGAGATTCTTCCTCCAGAGGTTTGCCCCCAAGCTCCACCTCTCGAGAAAGGCCTCTGCCTGGGTGGACGCTCCGCATCAGGCCAAGTGATTGAAGTCCCTACGTCAACCACCCGGCTTCCGGGACCTTTCGGACGTGTTCTCCGCTCAGCTGCAAGGACTTTGGACGGGCTCGGGCTTCTTCGCTGACAACAAATGGCTGGCTGGAATTGACATCAAGTTCCGCCAACACTGGTATGCCAGACACTCCCAATCCTTTGCCTGCCCCCTCCCTCCGATCGATGTCGGGGCAGAAACGCAAGCAGGCAGACGTAAGGCACCACAGCTTCGGACGCCTCGTGGTTTGGACAAGATGGCCACCCTGATCTGCAACTCCCTGGCCTGTGCTGGGTTCCTCGACTTGACCACACAGGCCATCATCAGATGGCTGGAGGACACCTGGAACCTGGATTCCTCTCCCCAGCTACGCGAGGTACACTCCTTGGTGGTCGTGGCGAATCGGGTGGCTTACCATTCTACGAAGACCTCTCTCTGCGGGGTACTATGAGGCTACGGATAAGGGCACATGAGGTCAACTTCGCTGTCAAGGACATTGTGGCGACCGTGGGCTGGCGGACAGAATCTACCTTTGCACGGTTCTACTTCCGACACCTCTCTGGCCAACGAGCAAACCTGGCACTAGTGGGGGACATCGCTGCGGCGCAACACTCCCTCCTGGCGCCAAAGGCGCCACAGATAACTCTTAGCTGAAATCGTCGGGAGTTTGTGCCTAAGGGGCCTTGGCTAAGCGTTACCGCTGGGGTAGGCAATAGGGGCAGCACCCTCCTCCTCTTCACTATTCTTCCTAATAGTAATGCCATCGGTAATGTTCTTGAAGAAACAAATGTATTTTTCTTTAGAATATTTTTTTTAAAAAAATACTTACCGATGGCATTACTCAAAGCACCCTGCCACCTACCCCGCTTGCCACCAGTTGCTAACAGTAAGACTGATGGGAAGTCACCTCTCATGTGATGAGGAGGGGAGGCTACTCAGGGGACAGGAAGGCTACTCTGGGGACAGGGTAACTACTTACAAGAGGTACTTCCCTGGTTGTGTAGCAACACACAACGAACTTTTAGGCTGAAATCGATAAGCTAAGGGTATCTTCCTAATAGTAATGCTTTCGAAAAAATTTATTTTAAAGAAAAATAAATTTTTCTCATTTTCTCGGCAGTGAAGTGGTTAACCCTTTTAGCCTCGGATCCCTACAGCAGGAGATGGCTTGACCATGATAATTCAATGGTAGTGCCAGATTATTCAAGGGTAGTGCCAGAGTAGCGCCAAGCTAATCTGGCACTACCTTTGAATTATCATGGTCAATCATAACTGGTACATAGTTGTTGGGCAACACCTCCAGAATTTAAGAATAGGGCTAAAAGGGTTCATTGTCATTTTTGTATCCTCTCAGGCAGCACCACAACTTTGTTTTGCTGTGTCTGCGCCTCCTGTCATCTCACCTGGCCTTGACCTTGGCCTGTGGCCTCGGCAGTGAGGTCCTGGGTAAACAGACACAGCCCTTGAGGAACCTGCTGTTTCGCTTGGTCGACACCTCCACGCCAGAATGCATTCAACAGGTATGATGAACAATTTGAAAACTCAAACATTGCTTTTACTTAAGTTAGTGCAAAAGTTGTTATCTGACAGCAGCAACATCCTCTCATATGCATACAACAGTAAATTGCGTGTTTTGGTCTGTAATTTTATATCTTACAGCTGAAAGCTGTAATATCCAAAATGTCAGACCAGCATGCAAATGATAGCTGTCAACCCTTCCATGGCCAGTGGATTCCATTTGTGTTTTTGAAATCATTGTAAATTTAACATCAGGCATCAGCCACCAAAAGAACATGGATACAAAGTTGTTTCAGCAATGGCATAGATCCTGACCAGCCCCTGATTAAAAAAACACAATCTGCCTCAATTGGCAGTGAAGGGGTTAAACTACAGTCAGTGCTGTGCCTTCAGAAAAAGACTGCTGACAAAATTCTTTTTCATTTTTGGCTCACGTGCGAAGCAAAAGTGAGTATGTTCTGGGCCAGTGGTCGTCCGTCCGCCCGCCAGCCATCGTCCATAGTCAACTTTAACGTTGGCATTTTCTCAGAGACTATTCAAGGCACAGTCTTCAAACTTGGCCCAAGGATACTTTGTGGCAAGACCTATCCAAACATACCAATTTGAGTGACCTCTCATAAAGGTCAAGTTCACAGGTGATCAGGAAATAGGTAAAAATAACAATATTTTGACAAAATGTATTTTTTCTCAAATACTATTCACAATATCAAACCCAAACTTGGTACAAAGATACCTGGTGGCAAGACCTTTTTATGATTATTAATTTGGTTGACCCTTCAGAAATTTTGAGGGTCACAAAAGATCAGGAAATAGGTCCAGAATAGCTATATTTGGACAAAAGATGTTTTTTTCTCAAATACTATTCACAACTTCAAACCCAAATTTGGTACAGAGATGCCTGATAGTAAGACCTATCTATGCATACAAATTTGGATGACCCCTCAGAAAGGTCAAGGGTCACAAGAGATATCAGATGTGTGTAAAATGCCAATTTTTGATAGAATTGTATTTTCAACATTTATTCAAACTTTTCAATTAAATTTGGAATTAAGGTAGCTAATGATAAGACCTTCCTATGTATACTAATTTAGTCAACTCATCGCAAAGGTCAAGGGTCATGGCGGGTTGACAGATGTGTGAAAAATGCTTAAATTGTGCTGGTGCAGAAGGATAGTTGGTTGTGAGACCTTTCTAAAAATACAGTCTGAGTGACCCCTCTCATAGGTCAAACAACTTTTCACTTCTTCTGTCATGTTGTATGTTATTACGGTCATGTTGTCAAGATTTGTCATGTTGTGAAAATCTGACAGACACTTGGAAACCTTAAAATCCACATAAAGAGGTCTGGGACATGATCTAGTATTGTGTGTGTGTGGGGGTGGGTGGGGGGGGGGGTGCAAGTGAGCCTTGATGGCTTTGCCACTCTTGTTGTTCCCAATTTTGATAAGCCATTTTATGTTCAATCTGTAAGACATTTTCTGTGCAGGCTGTGTCATCCACTTTGTCTATCGGCGCCTGCCTCCTGCTTCCCCCACTGCGAGAACGAATGGAACTTCTCCATTCGCTGCTGCCACAGGGACCAGGCAGCTGGGACACTCTGACTCGTGGACAGGTATGAAATATTAATAAATTGTGTTGTAACTTGTCTTTTCTATGCGTGTTTCTTTCTCTGTTGGGTTCTTCTCAGGTACAGTACCGGTGGCTGATATCGGCCCAAGGATTTTTCACTCACTAGCTCATTACAGGATGCAATTATCTGTTTTCTGAGATATCCTTTGAGGTCTGCGTCACAGTTCTGAAGACAGCTCTACCATGATATTTTAAGGGTGGTGTCAGAATAGCTTGGCTCCTGAAGATGCCAAGCTATTTTGACACCATCCATTGAACTATCATGGTCGATCCACATCCTGTCATAACATGTCAGGGCTTTACGGACTAAACATTGGGAGCCAGACTCCTTTCTGTGTTACATTAACTCTTTTATCCCCGAGTCCTTACAGCAGAAGATTGATTGACCATGATAATTCAAGGGTAGTGCCAGATTAGCTTGGTGCCTAACTGGTACATAGTCATTAGGCACCTCCAAAATTTGAGAAATGGGACCTTGGGCTAAAAGGGTTATATTGACTGGTAAAGTGTGTGTACTACTGAGGCTTACCTATGTTACAAGATCTTTTATTGAAGTTTACACCTTGTTTTTTGGAATGAGTAAGTCTTGTTACATTGATGTTCTTTTTTGATTCCTCGGTGGGATTTCATCTTGTGTATGAGGAAATGCACAGTTTTGGTCATTGTTTTATGCCAATAGGCGTTTTTTGTTTCAATTTTAATATTCCATTTGACATGCTTGACTTTTAGTCTGTATTGTAAAATAAAGCATCTACCCTATTTGTTCACAGCGCATGCAGCTGGGCATAGTCCTCACGAGTCTACAAGACAACATGCATGTGGCCACGGTTCTGGGCCTCACCATGTCAGGGGTCACCTCCACAGGTGATGGCTCCTCAGAATCAGAGAATGAAGAGACACAGTGCAGGCAGGAGGCGGCTGTCACACAGACACTGCAGTTGGCCGAACTGCTGATGAAAACCATCCTGCGAAATCTGGCTGCACACACGGTATGTAATGTTATTGATTTCCTCAGTTTTAGCTGTTACTTTGTGACTGTTTCATGGGGAGAGGAGAATGGTTTATGTACTGATAAACAAAATGCGAAATTTGAGTGTATGTTGTACTTGTATGATAAATTCACGAAAATACAAGTTACACTATTTTTGATAGCCAGTGTACGAGCAACAACATGTAAGCATGCAGTCACCGTACTGTAGTAACCGTGTTACCCTCCCTCTGCACGAGGCACCCATATTGGTTAGGACACACGGTGTATGCTTTCCATGCACGTGCATACACTGCAGAGTGATGTTGGGTCATGAACTATGTTCAGCAATGCAAGGCAATAAAAAATCAGCAGTGTTACGCCTTCTGTCACTTTTGCCGTTGCCACATCAACCATGCCAAGACTTAGTGCTCCCCAATGAGAAAAAACTCTTGGGCATTTGGAAGCCAGAGAAGATCCACAAGCTGTGGGATTGGCCTTTAGATGTTGCATTTCGACCATTTACAACGCTATCATGCCAACGAGTTTTCTGCTGACGCTCGCCGAAGCAGACGACCATGTTTGACAACTCCACGGCAAGACCACCACATTTTCCAGGCTCACATGCAAAATCGCTTTCAGCTAGCCAAGGAATCAGCAAGAGAAGTTATCGGCAACCACCAGGCATCCATCAGTGGCCAGACAGTGCAACAACGGCTAGAGGAGCATAATCTGCACAACCAACGTCCAGCCCATGGACCTGTTATTACTGACCGTCATCGCCGTGCACGCCTACAGTGGTCACAGGCTTATGTCGACTGGACCTGGCGACAGTGGCAGAACGTCCTGTTCACAGATGAGAGCCGCTACTGCATCAGCCATGCAGATGGGAGCATAAGAGTGTGGCGGAGAAGGGGTGAACGCTATGCTGATGGCTGCGTGCTGGAGAACAATGCCTGGAGCGGGCCAAGCGTGATGATTTGGGGTGGGATTACCCTGAACCAGACAGTAGGGGTGAACGCTATGCTGATGGCTGCGTGCTGGAGAACAATGCCTGGAGCGGGCCAAGCATGATGATTTGGGGTGGGATTACCCTGAACCAGACAGTAGGACCTGTGTTCTTCTGTGGACTCATTCCAGGTCGTGAAAATGGGATCACAGCTCAGCGCTACATTGACCTAGTTCTACACCCATATGTCCTGCCATTTTCTCAGGGACGCAGAAACTTCATCTTGCAGCAAGATAATGTGCGTACACACACTGCATGTATCACCCAGCACTTCTTGCAGCAGCACAACATCTCAGTCATGTCCTGGCCTGCCCCCAGCCCAGACCTCAATCCCATCGAACATCTCTGGGACCATCTGCAAAGGGAGGTCAATGCTGTACGCCCCAGACCAATGACAGCCGCAGAACTGGAGAATACCTTTGTACAGGCCTGGAACAACATCCCCAGGGCAGCTGTCAACCGCATGATGCACTCCATGCGCCGACACTGCCAAGCCGTCTTCAACGCCAATGGGATTCACACACCATATTGACTTTGTGCTGTGCCATGCTTGCTCCAAATACAGAATAAACTTCCACACTGATTACGCTGGTGTTTATGATTTCATTCCTAAAATGTCGATAACATCCGTTTTATGGTTTGTCTGAAATCAACTTTCAAATGTTGGATTAAATGTGATTTGAAGGGGCTGCTTCTTGTTTCTTTTGTTGATCAGTATACTCATTGTCATCCTGAGGATGAAATTATAATTTTTATTAGTCTTTACTCTTTCAGGAGAGATTTTTGAGCGACCTAGAAAAGAATGCGGACAAAGTGTTGGTGGTGCCCCCTGTGGATTTGTCCCCACCTCCTCACCTGCATAACCTGCTTGCCTCCCTTCAGAAACATCTACTTGCCTACTGTCTGCACAGCAAAAATGAGCAAATGGTGTGTACTTTTATCTTCCTTTACTCTGCCCAAAATATATATGCTGATTTGTGATTTTTTTACCTTACGTCAAACCCATAAGGTCCACAATCATAGAACAGCACACAGAGTATAGGGTAGTGCTTGTACCTCACAGAAAGACACCAAAGTGCTGCAAGGTTCCCTTGGGCAAATTTACTCAGTTTAGGGTTCAGCTTTGTGCTACTAAACTGTACCTGATATCGCTCTGTTGAATTCAACTTGGTCTGCCTATCGCATCATTTTTTTATGATTAGTCAGCCCATTAACCCCTTGACTGCTGAGAAAAATGTGACCAAGATGCAACTGTACATAGATCCTCATGAGCCCCCACAGTTGCGGTGGCTCATGAGGATCTATGCCTCTTGTTGAAATCAATATCATACTGAGGCTAAAGCATCAAATTTGTTCACTGCCATATGCAAGCTACATAATAGTACTTACAGATAAGGATATAGACCAATGGCTTTAGTTCAAGGGTGGTGCCAGAATAGCTTGGCGCCTAGAGGCACCAAGCTATTCTGGCACTACCCTTGAACTATTTTAGTCAAACTTTTGTTTCATCAAAATCCATACTGATGGCATTACTATAAGGAAAATACCCCTTAGCTTACCGATTTCAGCCTAAGACCCATTTGTGTGTTCCTACACAAGGGACACAACCCTGGGGAGGTGTAACCAAGGACCTGGGTAGTCTCCCCTCCCTCCATAAGGCCATGTGAGCAGTGTAGTCACGCCACACAAGTGTTACCCTTAGCTTCCGTGAGCACGGTTCACCAGCTTCAGCCTCCCGGTTTGGATTGGATTACGTTCTATGGCTACGCTACCTTCGCAAGTTTCGTCTAGTGGTTAAGAAGATGGCGAGGTAAGGCCTCGGGTTATGCCTATGAGGAGACCGTCTTGATTTACGGTGGTGTGGGCATACCCCGTGAAAATTGACGAATTTCGGGCCGGACTTAGCCTTGGACAGTGTTTTGAGTCCTTTCACGGGGCCGTTCGTTAGCGGGCCCCGTGCGGTTGCATTCATGGCTTGTGCTTTGTGTTGCAGTGCACTATTACACACAGGTAGGAAGTGTAGGGCTTCCAGTGGCCAACTGATTCGCACACGCTGTGTATTCCCTGCTCCGGTGGCTCCTCTGCTCATCTCTACGAGAATGCTCTTTGGGCAAGGAGCACAAGTCCCTACTGTGGGGGAACTATCAGTGGGGACAGCCTTTGGCTAAGTCCAGGACTGACAGGGCGGCGCAGGACCCTCCGGCAAACCCCACACCGCCAAGCCCCACAGCTCCGCTCTGACAAGCGACTTGGACCTTCTTCTTGCCGGATGCAGGACTCAGTCCCTGTTGGCCCTCAAGGAGCGATGGCCGGGGGAGTCCGTACAAGTCTCGCATGGTCCTACAGCAGGGATGACCGAGACAGCCACTCTCATGTGGTCCTCCGGACGGGATGACCGAGAGTCAGAGCACACCGAGGAGACGGGCGCAAGAGTAAGTCAGATGTCATGGCATACAGTCTCCATACAGTCTCGTATGACCCTCCAGAGGGGATGGCCGAGACACAGCCACTCACATGGTCCTCTGGACGGGATGACCGAGAGACAGAGCACACCGAGGAGACGAGCGCACGAGGAAGTCAGATGTCATGGCATGCAGTCTTGCATGGCCCTCCAGAGGGGATGGCCGAGACACGGTCACTCTCGCATGGTCCTCCAGGCGAGATGACCAAGAGATAGAGCAAACCAAGGAGATGAGCACAGGAGGAAGTCAGAGGTCTTGACATACAGTCTCCATACAGTCTCGCATGGCCCTCCAGAGGGGAAGGCCCAGACACAGTGCTCACTGAGGAGACGCGCTCAGGCAGAAGTATGAAGTTGATGCCAGCCTTCAGCCGCGTCCAGCGCTCAACGGAGTCCTCCTAGCGCTGAGGTTAGTTCTGGAGGACACAGCTACAGGCCTTCAATTCTCGTCAGGGGAAGAGAGAAAGAGATTGCCTGGCGACAGCGGCCAAAGTCTCCTCAACGCGTGGACGCCAGGAGGAGAAGGCATCCCTCTCACTACCAGCGAGCAAGCGTGCAGGTGAGCACGGCAGAATTCAGTGCTCCTCTTGAGTTTCCGGCACTTCGCTCTCCAGTCTACGGCCATTTCAGACAACGGCCTTACCACATTGAACACCAGTTCTCATCGGTTCACCGCAGGGGAGCAACGCTGGGCTCAGTTAGTACTGGGATGGGTGACCTGGGAACTCCAAATGCTGTTGGATAAGGAAGAGAGACCCAGAAAGCACTGCTGGACCCCGTGGGCAGGGGATCTACTCTCGGTGCTGGTTCGTTCCGGCTTCGTTGGTGGCGTCGACAGGCGATGGGGACGCCCTCAGTTTTCTCCCGGAGGACTCAGCTTCAGCCCTGGTATTCAGGACAGTTCTCCCACGTCCCACCCCCACACCCCTCCCACACCTGACTCAGCAGGAGGTGCACCTTTGGGCCCTAGACTCTCGTGCCATGGACGAAGCGGCACGTTTTCTCCACGATTCTAGCTTATGGACGGGGACGCGTCCTTGGAAGATGAAAGGACAAAGAAGGAGAGAAGAGAGAGAGGGTAGGCTGCCTTCACGGCCTCGGTGGGCGTCTCATTACCGGCTAAGCGATGCAAGTCCCTCCTCAGCCTCCAGGTTTTTGGGACCTTCAGCCGCCTGCATGAGCATCGGCGACAGCGCAAGTGACAGGATAAAGGCAGCTTGCAGACGCTAGGTGGCAGCAGACATCATCAAGTGCCGAGAAGCGTGGTACCCGGGGCTCTCCCAAGCTTCGTTGGCCCTCCGGTGTGGTGCAGGCGACATGCTGGTTTGAAGGTTCTTCCCCCAACGGTGTCGACCACACGGCAAGTTGTTCCATATGCTCTGGCGGTGGCAGCAAGCTGTGACTGTGAGGCGGGGCACCGTTCGGAAGAGTTGCCCAGCTTCCCCACGTTCTTCCTCTCGCCGCGCCGCCGGGCCCTTGGGCGATTCTCGGCATTCAGATCTACCGGGCAGGAGGTAACGGATTCGGCTAAGGGCCGGTAGACTAGCGCTTCCAGAGCGGACTTCTCCCGGTTTCCAGTCGCTCGCAAGGACGAGGGTCGCCTTATGCTTCAGACACACCACCCAGACTGTCTCCAGCTGTCCTTTCACAAACAGATGTCAAACGACGTCGCTACCACAGGGATGCGACTCGCATGACTACGAGTGGCCGTTGTGCTGCCAGAAGCATTTGGACTTCGTATTGACTCCCCCCACGGAGACACTCCTCGCTCGGAATGCGCGGGCCATCAACCAGTGTGAGGCAGACGCTCTTCAGGGAGGGATCACCACTCTGCTCTGGAGGGCTGCCACGGTGGTAGTAGCCCGCCATGACTTCCGGTCTTCTACAGTCTCTGCTTCATGCTTTGTAGCCAGCAGCAAGTGATGACCAGTCCTAGACCTTTTGGCCTGGAGCAAGTTCTTTGTCGCCCCTTCCGCAGGAATGGTAAGAGCTTTACGAGCCTCGCAGAAGGCTATGGACTTGCTGTCAGTCTCAACTCCTCGGACGCGTACAGGCATGTCCCCAGTCTCCCTGCATCTCGCCATTACCTGGGCTTTGTTCCGCTGAGGAGTCGGCCAGTTTCAAGCCTGCCCCCTTAGGTCTCAACCTCAGCCCGGGGGTCTTTACGAGGATTATGGATACTGCAGTGGCCGAAGTCAGGCAGGTTCCTCCAGCCCTACCTCCGGTTATCTTGACAACCTGCTCCTCATGATCCAGGATGTGACCTCACTAGAGGAGGACAGGGCCGCGCTCCAAGCGCTTAGTCGCCTGCTCGGGTTCCTGGTCAACTTGGGGAAGTCTGACTTAGTCCGTCCCTCCGGTGCGTTCACCTCAGCTGGGACTTCTTGACCGACCTCAACAGGGAGCGTCTACCAGGGGCGCTGATCATAAAGTTGGTGTCCTTGACCTTCAGGTGTCTCTCGCCGATGTGGTTCCAGCCAGGACTTGGCTCCTGCTCCTGGATATAATGAGCGTAGCGGCAGCCTGTTACCTTTCGGATGGCTCTATTTGCACCTGCTCCAGCTCCAACTTTGGCACTGCTGGCGACCGTCCTCGGGAGATGTCGCGGCCCTGTTCCCAGTCCTGCTATTACTATGGCCTCTCCTTCACAGTTGGATCAACCAGTCTTCGAGGGGGACGAGAGGGCTACTCACCACCCCCCCCCCCCCCCCCCCCCCCCTCCTCTGCTGCAGTTCTCGCTCGGCTCGGACGCAAGCCTCGATGGCTGGAAAACACTTGTATGGACAAAGTTCCGCACCTTCTTGAGTTGGTGACTGTCGGAACTCCGTGACTAGCTCTGCACTGGCTCGAATTGAATGCCGTCTGGATTGCGCTAATTAGTAGGGAGTCGCGGCCCACGGCCAGGAAGTCGTGATCCCGTCCGCCTACATGACGGTGATGGCCTGTGTCCAGCAGCAAGACAGTGCACGGTCACCGTCTCTCTCTGCATGCTATTGTCCCAGATTCTCTGGTGGGGCAGAGATCGTGGAATGGCACTCGGCAGCGGCGCATCTCGGCACCCCTGTTGGATCTCGCGAGAGCCCTCTCTCGGCAGGGTCATCTCCTCCACACCTAGTGGCCCCTCCATCCGGACTTCTTCGGGGTGTTCTGTGTGCACTGAGAGATGCTCATGCTCGACCTGTCAGCGACTACAGGGTAGAAGCAGCTCCCGCTCTTGTCGCGCCCATCCTGGACCCACTCGCCTGGGCAATGGAAGCTCTGGCCATCTCCTGGGAGGGCCTCGTGGCCTTCGCTCATCCTCTCTCAGGACTGGTGCACAAGGTCCTACTCAACATCCAGGTTGCGACACGGTCCTACTCCTCGTGGCCCCGGTCAGTGGGAACAGGCACTGAACGAGAGACCTCTTAAGCCTCGCCGCGGACCATCCACTCAGGCTCCCCATGTCTCACACGGTGCTGAAGCAGCCAGACAGACACCCTTGCCTGGAGAGACTACTGTTTCACACCTGGTGGTGCTGCGGCCAGCCCTCGCAGCATGAGGTCTCCAATGCAGCAGTGGAGGTGACTGCTACAGCTGGTAGACCTTACGCCAACTGGACGGACGAAGAAGTGGAAGATCCTAGAGTTTGGTTACGCGTCAGAGCGTGTGTCCCCCAGGATGCTGACCTGCCTTGGCATGCTGAGTTTTTCAGGTGGCGGTTGAGATAGCAGACCCGTGCCCCGATCACCATCAGAGACTTCCTCTCCAAGGTTGCCGACACTTCAGGCAGTTGGGCCTACTGGTCCCGGGAACGTGATGGACCTCTCAGACCTGATGTCCCACTGTGACTTCACACTGGCCTGCCGCTCGCTGTCTCCTTCCACGCCGGGATCTCGCTTGGATGTTACCCTGGTTGACTCTAGTTGGCGCGAACCTCTTCACTTGGCTGCCTCCAGGACGTGACCAGGAAGACCTGCTACCTCTTGGCCTGAGCCACAGCGGCCAGAGTTAGCGAGCTGGTCGGTGGACCAGGCTACAGTTCAGGGCTGATGGTTCAGGAACTCCTGTCCCGCCCAACGTCTTGGCCAAAGATAGACTCCCCTCGGCTGACCGGTCCCAGATGTAATGACTGCAGGACCCGGTCCAAGCGTGGAAAATCTACTTGCGCAGAGGAAAGCCATAAGGAACGGTCGCACTTGCCGCTTCCTGCCCTTGGCCCTAGGCTGAGCTGACTTTCTGCCCAGACGATATTGTCCTGGCTGCTATGGGTCATCTGCTCTGCATACAAGAAAAGGAAGTTCCCACCGGAGGGGGCTAAGAGAATGCAGATACAGGCACGCGCAAGACATTGTAGTGGCTGTCAGGTGGCGAGCAGACTCCACCTTTGTCGCTTCTATCGCAGAGACCTCTCCAGCCGACGAGTCACACTGGCCCTCGTCGGAGACCTCTCGGCAGCACAACACTCTCTCCGGACACCTCAGGCGCCATAGGTCACACTTAGCTGAAATCGTAGGGAGGTTGCCCCTCGTGGCGAAGCTTATTGCAGTGGCGGGGTTTGTTGGGTGGCACTCTCCTCCTTTTCGCTATTCTTCCTTATAGTAATGCCATCAGTATGGATTTTGAGGAAACAATGTATTTTTCTCTAAAAGATATTTAAAAAAAGCAAAAACTTATCGATGGCATTACTCAAAGGGCCCTCCCACCTACCCCTCTTGCCGCCAGTACGCTAAGAGTAAGACTGGCGTGGCATGACTACACTGCTCACGTGGCCTTACGGAGGGAGGGGAGACTACCCAGGTCCTTGGTTACAACTCCCTAGGGTTGCGTCCCTTGTTGTGTAGGAACACACAAAAGGATCTTAGGCTGAAATCGGTAAGCTAAGTGTCACGACTAGGGAATGATAGTCCACTAAACTGTTCACAACATAATCATCCATACACAAGTTTCTGGCGCCGTTCACTAAACTGTTCTCAACATAACTATCCATACACAAGTCTCTGGCACCGTTGACTACAACAGTCCACCACTCGATTGTTCATGCACAACTCTCTTGTGCCGTCTACTTCACAGTTCATAACACAAGAGAAAAAACTACACCATGACAGGGCCAGTGGGAGGAGGATAAGTGAATAAGGGTGAGACCACCGTGGTAAGATGATGCGCGCTGGCGGCTCCTCCTTCCCATCCGGCTCTCCTTGCTAGTCCTTTGGACTTGTTGTTCCCTTGCCCTTTCACGCGCTTCCGTGGTTTGGGACTGTCGGCGATAGCGGTCCGGCGGACGTGATGCTGTAGGCAACTGTGCGTGTCCCACACCGATCCTGGCCCGGCGAAGCGTGGTTGGCCCAGGTCAGCCTTCCGACTGGTGTGAGCCCCGGAACCGTGTAAAGCAAACAAAAGCCTAAATGGCAACGTAAGTATCATATCCGGTGGGTCCCAATACCTCCCCTCCAAAGCCCACCCTGCCTGGTTTACAATAGCACTAACAATTACTGTGTGGGCGCTTGACCTACACGTGTTGCGAAATCCTTGCAACCCTGCCCGTAAACCTCCCATACATTCCGCTTCCATACTAAACCAATAAGGCACACAATTTGACAACCAACCATAAGCATAAACCAACCGAACATAATCCACAATTCAAATACCCCTATGCAACTCATCTCTTAACCCTGTCCTCCCCCCTTCCCCTCTCCCCCGCTACCTCTAACACATAGTACACACGTAACAATTCTAACAACCATAACGAACACACGCAGGGTCTTTGCACTTACCTCCTCTGAGACTCAATGCAAGCGCTGCCACCCGCAGCAAGACTAACCCCAGTCTCCGGCCTCCAACGACCCAGCGACCGAATCGGAGCTGTGTCACTAACACCCATGGTCGGCCACTGACTTCCAACAGCCAGCAAATAGGGATGACCAGGTCCCGTTGAGTACAGCTGCTAACTAAACTAATGCCGAGAACTCTCAGCCGTGACCACACCGCTGCGTGTTAATCCCGTGCCTTGTGCGTGCAACACACAAAACATTCATCCGAATCTGCCAACTCACAACAAATCCTGGTCCCTACCTGACTGGTGCTACGGTACTTTCGACTACTACTACGCGAAACGGTCTCCAACCGTGACACTAAGGGTTATTTTTCTTATAGTAATGCCATCGGTAAGTATTTTTAGAAAAAAATATCTTTTAGAGAAAAATACATATTTCACACACTGTTGTATTCCAAATGATAAGGGTTACTCTACACTGTTTTCGTTGGAACATGCAGTTTTGACCTGTGTGTGATTTTGAACGTCTTTGGGTGTTCAGGTGGAGATAGTGGCCAAACATCTCCAACAGCACCTCTTGCTCCTGTTGCCTGTATGTGCGGAAATCATCACTCACGCCACCACCATCATTAAGTCTGGCTCCGCAGGCAGCCCGGACTTCCACTCACAGCTGGAAGGTAACTTCTGTTGTAGTTTGGACTACTCTTGCAAAGAAATTACTACAAAGAAAGAAGGGTATTTAGAAAGGCCAGTTACAACACAGTGTGTTGTCATTGTCCTTTCTGATCGTGTTTCTTCTTTGTTGGGAGAAAAATTAATGAGTAGAAAGGACAATTACGACACATTAATGCTGTGATCATGATTTCTAAGCAAGTTCCATTCCTTGTTGGGAATTTCTTTGCATTTTTCATGCATGACAGTCATCTTTTTGACTACTGTTGGTATGAGCAGTCAATCAATTGTATTTGCCGGCACCAAATTCAAACATAAAAAAGACTGTGATGGACATGCAGTTTGACAGATAACCCAGTGGACACAGGTTGTGCTTTAAAAAAAAATTAATCCAGAGCCTGAGAACCCCACCTGCCCAAGGAACATCAGTACAATTGTAAACTGGCATTAGCAAGGGGTATAGATCCTCATGAGGCCCTGCAGCTGCAGGGTCTCATGAGGATATGTGCTTATTGCAATTGGATTGTGTCGTCTTTTTATAAATTGTAAATAAATCAGCGCATTAAATAGGCGCTTTATCCCAATTGAAAATCAGCTCAAAGTGCCGCCACGAACTGAACCCCACAAGCATGCTTACGTGAATCACGTGCATTCACTCACACACTGTACACAAACACAGAACATTCTCGTGGTGCTAAGGGCAAGCTCAAGCGAGCTACTGAAGTTTTGGAAATTCAAATCGTTTTTGGCTGACGTGTGAAGCAAAAATGAGCCTATGTTTGTTTCTTCAAAAACATTACCGATGACATTACTGTCTGGAAGTGTCAACTACTTAACCAATTTTAGCCTAAGAACTTGTTGTGTTCCTACACAACCCGGGAGGCATTCGGGGAACCCTAACTAGGGCCGAGAGTAGCCTCCCGTCCCAGCCCATCCGGGCACTCACCACATGGCCCAATCACAATCAGTCGTTTCTAATTAGCTGTACGTTTCAGACGTGTTTAGCCTATAGGTCCTGGACCGTTTTTAACGGTTATTCACTGTACTGTCTTTTTTGTGGATTACTGTGTTCCTTCGGACTTGTGTGTTTGGATTTATGTGCCTGTACTTGGATTTCGCGGATTGTGCTTCTGGGGGACTGTGTTTTCGTGCTCTCCTCTCCGTTTGCTGTTGGTACTATGGAGGTTACTAATCCCATCACCGCAACGCAGGAGAGGTAAGGTCTCGGCTCCCTCCCTCAGCCGGCCCCGGACCGGGTGCCTGCTTCGGTTGGCGGTCTTTGTTTTCGATCGGTCCGCTTCGCGCACATCTATCGTTCTCATTCTCGCGGCCTCGCAGTGCTTGCGCCCGGTCGCCTGCTATTTCTGCTTTCTGTTGCAGTAACCCCGTGCATACCTGCCAACGGTGTGGAGCTTTTCAGTGGCCGTGTGATAATCACGAATTCTGCCTCCCTTGTGCGGGCTGCAACTCTGACAACACTTGCGCCGTTTGTGTCGCCTGGCCAGAGCAACGTTGGTCGCAGCTTTGGGGATTCTACAGGCGTGAGCGTCCGCCTTCGACTAGTGACCGTGCGTCCCTCATGGAGCCCCCCTCCGTGCCTGGCGCTGTCCCCAGTCGAGCTTGCACTGACCGTGGTGATCAACAGACACGTCGGACACTTGAGCATCGCTCATCCTCCATGACTTCTACAAGGACAACGCCCTCTGACTCTTATGGGGAGTTCGCTTTAGGGCAGAGCGCCTGCCTTACAGGGGCAGGCCTGCAGAGACGTGCTTGGCGCAATCATTTGTCCGAAAGGAGTCTTGAGAGGTCTCACCTGACAAAGCCCGCATACTCTTCTGGAGAGTCGCTCTATGGGCAGCATGCCCGCCTTACGGAGGCTGGGAAAAGACCCGTGTCCCAGCGTCCACGGATTGATGACATTATTTCTTCAAAATCGTTACCGATGGTATTACTGAGAGGAAGACATACTTAACTGACAATTTCAGTCTCCAAAATTTGTTGTGTGTTGCCACACAACCAGGGACGTATCTCTAGCAAGCAGTTACCCAATCCCCCGAGTGTCCTCATTATCCTCGGAATGACTTCCTTTCCAAATCTCGCGAGAGGCCGTTATTTCCAGTTCTATACTTGACTGCCATTTTGTTTAGATCTATCGTTCTCAGTCTCTCTACTCTCTGTTCCAGCCGACACAGCCCCCGGCCTTCCTTGTCGTCGGCCCGCTCATCTACTTCACGCGCTTCGGCCCCACTTTCTACTTCCGGCTTGTCTCGGTATGCCTCCCCCCGCCGGTTTCGTCGCCCGTCACCTTCCCCACCTCGGCCCCGTATTCGGACCTCCGCTGACAGGGATCACCGCAGCCGCCGCTCCCATCATCGCAGCCGCTCCCATCATCGCAGCCGCTCCCATCATCGCAGTCGCTTTCCCTGTGCACATCACATGGCTCGCTCCAGGTCCCCGCCTCCCGATCATTCATTGTCCCTGCCCCCGCTTCGCCCTCTCCAACGGACACGACACTCGCCGGTGGCTACGGTTTCTCGTCAGGACGGGCTCCGCGCTTTTTCTCCCTCACGGACCCTCCACCGGCTCTCGCTCCCTCCGCGGGATGAGGAGACTCTTAGTTTACTTCCGGAGGATTCGGTTTCGGCCCAGCTCGACTTTGGAGGCCGCTCCCTCTCGCCGCACTCTGATGTGACTGATGATCCTGCGTCGACTAGGAACCCTTCGTCGTCGTGCGCGGAAATGTAAACGCTTCTTGGGATTGACGAAGCAGCTCATCTTATCGCGGCCGCCCTCTCGGCGGATGCGTGCCCCCCCGTCCCCCCCGCTCAAACGGAAGGTGTCCGCCTTTGTTGATTCGGGCCATCCGCAGAAGAGATTCAAGTCGCTGCCTCAGCCCCCTGGCTTTCAGGGTCTGAGGGATTCCTTCTCCGCTCATCTCCATTCCAATTCCCAGGAGTACTCCTTTTTCGCGGATCGCAAGTGGCCTGCTGACCTCGACATCGCGTTCCGCCAATCCTGGTATTCGGGACATTCCCAATCTTTCCTCTGTCCTCTTCCCACATTGGACCCTCAGGCTGTAGCACAGCTTGGCGGCAACACTCAGCTGAGACACACCTTCCCTCGTGGTTTGGATAAGACGGCGTCCCTAGTGCGGAACACCTTGGCATGTGGGGGTTTTCTGGAGCTACTCACGCAAGCTTTTATTCGTCACATCGAAGACTCCCGGCATGCTTCGCCCCTCCTTGGTGATCTCCTCGCCCTAGCGGTCGCGGCGAACCGGGCAGCTTATCACTCTTCGGTCAACGCGATGGCGGCCGCTGCTGTGACCTCATGCGTCGTGATGTCGTTCTGCAAGCCTGTCGTGGGTTGCCCCTCGATCTGAAGACACAGCTGCTTCGCGCTCCTCTCGGTGGCCACCTACTCTTCGGTGAGACTTGGCAGAAGGTGAAGGATGGAAATTTAGACCGCTGGCCCAGCCGCGTTACCACCTCTCGTTTTCACGCCGCCTGCAAGGCCGTGGGTCGCGCCCTGCGGACCTCCAGACCCTCTTCGTCCTTCATGCCCGCTCATTCCACGGCGCCCCGGAGGGCTCCCCCTTTCGGCCACACTAAACCCATTAGGACTTATGCCCCCTTCTGGCCCAGGCCTGCCCGCTGCCCTGGTCGTGGGCGCGGGCGGATCCCCTGACTCTCTACCCCTCCAGTCCCCGCCGACCACTCGGGGGTCTCCGGTCGGCGGGAGGCTGGCCCTTTGCAGCGACTTATGGTGGTCGCTGCTGCCGGACGACCCTTGGGTCCTCGCCACCATCACCGAGGGTCTCTTGATTTTCTTTCGTTCGCCTCCGCCGTTGAGACGATCCCCCTTGTGGACAGACATTCCGTCCGACGAGTTCAGTGCCATCGCCTTGCGCGGAGAGGTAGCCTCGCTTCTACAGAAGGCCGCCACCGAGATAGTGTCTCGTCTTGACTCCCCAGCATTTTACAGCCGCATCTTCGTGGTCCCGAAGCCGGACGGAAAGTGGCATGATATCATCGATCTCTCGGCCCTGAACAAGTTTATTGTGGCTTCGACTTTTCGCATGTGAAACTGCCCGGACCCTCCAAGCCGCAGTGCAGCCCATGGACTTCGCGGTCAGCCTAAACCTCTCCGATGCGTATTTCCATGTCCCCATGCACCCGGCCTCCAGGAGGTGTCTCTGCTTCACTTTCGACGGCGTGATCTACCAGTTTCGAGCCCTTCCGTTCGGTCTCAACCTCAGCCCATGTGTTTTCACTCGCATCATGGACGCCGTCGTCAACAAGGCTCGGCAGTTGTCGTCCAGTCCGATCTCACACTACTTAGACGAACTTCTCCTGCGGAATCCGTTGGAGTCTGCCCTGAGGATGGACAGAGACGCTCTACTCCTGTTGCTGTTTCGCTTGGGGTTCCTGATCCATGCGGTTTATTAATCTTGGGATGGCATTTGCGACCGACATCAACAGAGTGTGTTTGCCGGAGCCTCGGATCCAGAAGTTGGCCTCCCTCACCGCTCAGGTTGCCCGGGCGGAGTCCGTTCCCGCCAGAGTCTGGCTGCAACTTCTTGGCCTGGTGAATGCAGCGGCGGATCTCCTGCCTCTAGGTCGTCTTCACTCCCGCCCGCTTCAGTTACATCTCCTGCTTCATTGGCGTCCGTCCTCCGGCGACTTCGATGCCCTGGTGCCGGTGCCTCCAATCCTTCGCCCACACCTACAGCGCTGGATGGACACATCTTGGCTCGCTTCGGGAGTTCCTCTCGCCTCACCGCCCCCTCAGCTCTCGCTATGCAAGGATGCAAGTCTCTCCGGATGGGGTGCACACCTGCTTCCGAGCTTCCTCTCGACGTCCGGACTCTGGACACCGGACCTGGCGGACAGACACATCAACTGGCTCGAGCTGCAAGCGGTTTGGCAAGCGCTCATCGTGTGGGAAGTCCACCTTCACCACCAGACGCTTCTTGTCCTGTCGGACAACACCACTGTAGTCTCCTACCTTCAGAAGCAGGGAGGTACACACTCTTCCGATCTGTGCATTCTCCTCTACCGCCTGATGCGCTGGTCCGAGGACCGCGGCATCTCCCTCAGAGCTCGACAGATCCATGGACACTTGAACGTGTTGGCCGACTCCCTCTCTTGGCACGGTCAGCTACTGCACACGGAATGGACACTACACCCAGACATCTTTCAGATGATCTGCGCTCACTGGGAGACTCCCATGATCGACCTATTTGCCACGCAGTGGAATCACCAGCTTCCCCTCTTCGTCTCCCCGAATCCAGACCCTCTAGCCTGGGCTGTCGATGCGCTCTCCATTCCGTGGGACGGGCTCATTGCGTGTGCTTATCCCCCAACGGTTCTCGTTCCCAAAGTCCTACTCAAGCTCCGAGGTTGCGACGCGATAGTGTTCCTGGTCACCCCGTTCTTCTGGACCAGGTCTTGGACCACCGACCTCCTCAGTCTCACTATGGGTCCCCCTCTTCGTCTCCCCACCTCGAGGACTATGCTCAAGCAGCCCAGCCAGCCGCTTTTCCACCCATGCCCAGAGCGGCTCCTCCTTCACGCCTGGAGATTGTGTGGCAAGCCCTCACCGCCAGAGGCTTCTCGGGTGCTGTTGTGGAAGCAATCGCTTCAGCCCGTCGACCTTCGACTCGGCGCGTTTACGAGGGCAAGTGGCGAGTGCTCCAGTCATGGTGTGATGACCGGCATCTCTCTCCCATTCAATTGACTACTCCACAGCTCGCGAACTTCTTCCTCTGGCTCTTTGGAGACCTAGGCCTCGCCCCCATCACGACCCGAGGATACCTGTCCATGATTGCTGACACTTACCATCATCTCGGCCACCCCGACCCTGGCGCATGTAAAGATCTTGCAGACCTGATGGCACATTTTGGCCTGCAGCGCCCGGTTCCCCGCTCCCTGATTCCTCGCTGGGACCTACCCTGGGTCCTGATGTGGCTTAATTCGGACAGGTTCGAACCCCTTTCCCTGGCTCGCTTCGCTGATGTGACATGGAAGACATGTTTCCTTTTAGCCCTAGCCACGGCGGCCAGAGTACGCGAACTACATGCGCTGTCGGCGAGTTCTACCTGCCTCCAGTTCCGGGCGGATGGCTCTGTGCAATTGCTCACCGAACCTGCCTTCCTAGCCAAGACCAGGTCTCCCTTGACTGCACCACCGGTCATAACTATTCGGCCGTTGAAACACGCAAATTTTCCTAGGGAGACCCGGCAACAAGATCCTGTGCGCGCCTTACGCGTTTACCTCTGCAGATCCATGCCCGTCCGTCGCGGACGGTCACGCCTCTTTGTGCCTTTGGCCCCCGGCAGAAATGACATAACAGCTCAGACGATATCTTCCTGGCTACGTCGGGTCATACGGTCCGCCTACCAGGACCTTTCCCAAGACAGTGCGAAGAGGCTCAAGATCCGCGCACATAAGGTTCGAGCCATGACCGCGAGCGTCGCCTTCAATCGCAACTGTGCTGTTCGAGACATCGTGGCCGCAGTGGGCTGGCGGGCAGAATCAACCTTCGCCCGCTTCTACCTCACGGCTTTACCAGCCAGTGCTTGCGCGTAGCACTTAGTTCGCTTCAGGCGGCCAGAGAGATAAGGTGCAGCGAGGTCAAATTACCCTCTCACTCGCTCATTCTATTTATATCGCACTTGCAACTGAGCTGTATACAGCATGTCCGGAGCTCTGCGCTATAACAACTACCTACACGTTTGTATTCATAACACATCTCAGCCTAAAGTGACTGTTGTGAAAGTAGCATCGTTCAAAAGTTGAAATTCTTACCTACATACCGATACCAAACATGACAACATTACGACTTACACTTGTGTAGCAGATTATGGTGAAAATAAAGAGAACGAGAATTTGTTGATGTACGATGTCGGTGTTTGTTGTGAAATTGACAAAGTTCCCACAGCTATAACACGAAGACGTAACTTTTCCCAACGAAACACACTTGCATGCATAAGGGTCAGCATGCCTACAGTAAGTATCACTTACCGGATTTTCGCTACGCGCTGGGGGACGGAAGCAGGAGGGTGGTTAATGAGGTCACTGACAGGTCGCGTTCTGGCATTTCTCGCCTGTAGTCCCGGTATTCCACAGACTGCTAATGCCCTCCGTGTACTAAAATCCGATTAGTCCATCACAGGTCACAGTATTCAACAGTGTTTTTAAATATACCTTGCGGTTCAGCACATTTGCTGACACACTAGACATAATAACAATACTGAGTTTCTGTTCACAGATACACAAGACCGACGCCAGCTAAACAGCGTTATATGAGAATTTTTTCTGTTTTACTACTGGAGGAATGACGGAGTGGAGGACCGGTGACACGAGTGTCATGTGCTCGGTCATGAGCAGTCTGAGTTTTTCCTCCTCTGTTTGCAAGCCAAATGTCCTACTCTTTAAAATGTTAATGGTAGCGTGACTCTCTTCACCTCCCTGCTCACCATGAAGCGCCAAACCAAATCCCCACTTGTCATAAAGTCAACGCAGTGACATTCCAAGATATGTTGTTTCGGAATGATGCTACTGGCTGGAAAAGTACTTCGAAAAAAACGCATGTAGTTTGCAATCTTGTCATTGATGTCTTGCATTGATTCATTTCTGCTCTTCACCGGCATTTTGTGAGAAACATTAGTATGGACTTGTGAGTACAGGTCGTTCAGAATTCGGAACTTTAAGGAAATGTCATGCGCTGCTGCATGAAGTTTAGGATCATCTGTCAGCTTCATGGTATTGCTGATAACACTGTTACCAACATCAGTGAACACATCATACTTCAAGTAACGGTGGCAGTGGTTGCCAACAAACGAACGGCCATGGTATGCTTGCATGAATATCTTATTCCTCTTTAGTGCTTCGTCAAGGCCAGAAGTGACAGGTCCGCACAGAAATGACAACTTTGTCTCTTCTCTCAGAGCTTTTTTTTTGTCCTCGAATTCTGCTACCCGCTGCATCTTCTGTTCACGTCGTTCATCAAAATTCTTCACACTCTCATTGTGTCTCTTGTCGCTGAACACTGCAATACCCTCGGTCAGCTGTTTTCTTTTTTCAAGTTCTTTGATGACTCTTACTTCTGAAATGTATTTTTCAAAAGGTGTGTTTCCATCATGTGCCTCCTTTCCCTCGGCCAGTCTTTCAGCAATGACTTTATCGAGTTCATGGCATTCTTGCTCTAGGAGGGAATGATGTTTTTTTACTATAACTAGCAGAAGATGGAGGTATGGTGGTGCAGTTTGCGAAACCTCAACATCAAAGATTGGTTCATGTACAACATTGTTGTAACCTTTGGCATTCTTTTTGTCTCCTCCTGCACGCATGTATCGCCTATAACCCCGCTTGATGTTGTTAAGCGTTCTCTGTTTCACTTGTACTCGCTCATGTGGAGCTCTTTGTAGCTGACTTTTCGAAGCAGTACACCAGAGACAAGGGTGGACCCCTTGTGCTCCTGAGAGACCAAAGAGTTTGACGAGAAAATCGTAATCGCCAAACAGAAATACACGTATCTGTTTTTCTTTCCATTTCATGGTTTGGAGAAGTGACACCTGCTCTTTAAAGGGCTGCAAAATTGTTTGAAGATTTTCATGACTGTCTTTACAGTTAGCCATACACACCAAAAACGTATTGTGTTTAGAGTTAGGGTTTTGGAGATTAGCAACTTGAAGCATTGTTTTATAACTGTTACCGCCATGATCTCCTCCTAGTTTTATCCAAATTTCATCATTTGGTATTTGTTCATGCCATTCAAGAAGATTTGCAGCTTCAAACTTGTCAAGCAGTTCAGGAACAAAATGTGTGAGATCTTCTATGTATGCGACAGGCGTTTTCTGGCTTTCTTTCTTGTTTGTGACTTTGTTTTCAAAAGTCAGATTCTTTTGTTCAATGGTCACTGTGCCACAGAGCGCTTCTTTCTGGGTCTGTCTTTCCTTTCTTTCACTTTCAAGTTTGACACCAATACTTCTCATGAAGCGTTTGTATGTTCTGTACTTGGACCAGCTTAATCCTAGATTGGTTCTCAGAGCAATACCCTGTTTTCTACAGACATACACGGATCGCCTATGGCCTGCTCTGTCTAATATTGCAGTCATTTTTTCATTTCTTTCTCGTCTTAACTCGTCAGTTATTTGTTCAGCTTTGTCCACTTCTGATCCGCCAGACATATTTGCTCTAGCACGGGCTAATACCTTAGACCTTCTTCGTATTACGGCTGATGATGCCCCTGTTGTTGGTTTTCTTGGTTTTGGTATGTGCATAAAATACAAAGGCTGTCCTCCAGTCTTGCAACGGATTGTGGCATCAGCTGATTCATTAAGCATTGTGCGGTTTAGTGCCGTCTGATATTTTTCTTCCTCCTTTGTCAATGGCATCTGCAGTTCCTGGACAGGTCGAAGGCTGGGTCGTTTGATATGTGGAGATGTGGCTATATCGACACCCATTTTTTCAATGGGTGAAATGGCTATTTCATGCGTCCGCTTGGCTGGTGGAGATGGGGTCCACACTCTTTGTAACGGCGACGTTTGAGCATCGACTTTGCATGGCGTTTTACGGGGAGTAGACATCGCGGGAATGAAAACTTGTATACCACTATCACCTTCATTAGTGCTGTTATTAGTGTCAGTGTTATGAGTGTCACTGTGACATTCCACAGATCGAAACGGTCGTTTCTTCCCATGTGCACTCTTCGCTGGTCGTCCTCCTTTACCTAGCTGCATGAAATGAACGCACGCGACACATTCTTCAACACTCATATTTGGATCGAACATGGTCCAAATGTGTTGTGATGAGGCAATATCAGACGCCGCATTTCGCGTTGTCTCCGCAGACACACGTGTTTCAGAGTCTATCCGTTTCATCCGACTATAGCAACTACTACACAGTGTTTTGGAGTGCATCAGGTCTTTGTCTTCCTGGATATTAATTCCATAACACTTGTGGATTAAGTGTTCATATTTGATACAAAGATATGACTTTTTATCACTGTGTTTCTTTTGTGATCTCCCGCCACATATTCTGCACAATGCATTTAGTCGCAGTGCATGGAACACACCTGTGTGTACACAGAGTGTATGCGTTTCATCAGACTCCATCATGATCAAAAGTTAAATCAAAAGTACATGTACACGGTTCACTGTTAGTGTTACACTATTTCCCGAGAAAGAAACGTGACTATCTCCTCAATAGTATCCGTGTAACTAAGCCCTCACTTTCCCCGATTCGGCCGGGAGTGTACTAAGGCAGGCGCCTGGTACTTGTCTGTCGACACTTGTCAGTGACCTCATTAACCACCCTCCTGCTTCCGTTCCCCAGCGCGTAGCGAAAATCCGGTAAGTGATACTTACTGTAGGCATGCTGACCCTTATGCATGCAAGTGTGTTTCGTTGGGAAAAGTTACGTCTTCGTGTTATAGCTGTGGGAACTTTGTCAATTTCACAACAAACACCGGCATCGTACATCAACAAATTCTCGTTCTCTTTATTTTCACCATAATCTGCTACACAAGTGTAAGTCGTAATGTTGTGATGTTTGGTATCAGTGTGTAGGTGAAAACTTCATCTTTTGAACGATGTTGCTTTCACAACAGTCACTTTAGGCTGAGATGTGTTATGAATACAAACGTGTAGGTAGTTGTTATAGCGCAGAGCGCCGGACACGCTGTATACTGCTCAGTTGCAAGTGCGATATAAATAGAATGAGCGAGCGAGAGTGGAATGTGACCTCGCCGCGCCTTATCTCTCTGGCAGCCTGAAGCGAACTAAGTGTCAGCTGTGGTAAAGGCGTGTGTACCTCAGGGATCTGTCGGGCCAGCGAGACAATCTCGCCCTGGTGGGGGACATCGCCGCAGCGCAACACTCCCTTCCGGCGCCGGAAGCGCCGTATTTACGCACTTAGCTAAAATTGTCAGGAGTTTGGCGACTGGGTGTGTGGCTCTGTCGTATGCCCTTTATGGCGGTAACTTGGGCGCGGCACCCTCCACCTTTTTGCCATTCTTCCAGACAGTAGTCATCGGTAATGTTTTTGAAGAAACAAATTAATTTTTCTTTAAAATATATTTTTTCGAAAAATACTTACCGATGACATTACTCGGAGGACCCTCCCACCTGCCCCGTTTGCCGCTGGTAAACTAAGTATCACGACTGATTGTGATTGGGCCACGTGGTGAGTGCCCGGATGGGCTGGGGCGGGAGGCTACTCTCGGCCCTAGTTAGGGTTCCCCGAGTGCCTCCCGGGTTGTGTAGGAACACAAGAAGTTCTTAGGCTAAAATTGGGTAAGTAGTTGACACTTCCAGACAGTAATGTCATCGGTAAGTATTTTTTGAAAAAAATATTTTTTAAAGAAAAATTAATTTTAAGCCAGTGGTCGTCTGTCCGGTGCCGTCGTCCGTGGTAAATTTTAACGTTGGCATTTTCTCTGAGACTATTCATGCCACAGTCTTCAAACTTTGCCCAAGGATACTTTGTGGCAAGAACTTTCTAAACATTCCAATTCGAGTGACCTCTCACAAAGGTCAAGGTCACAGGGGATCAGGAAATATGTCAAAATTAGCTATATTTTGACAATTTATTTTTTTATCAAATACTATTAAGAATTTCAAACCCAAACTTGGTACAAAGGTACCTTTCTATACATACTAATTTTTTTGATTCCTCAGAAAGGTCAAGGGTCACGAGCTCAGGAAATGGGTAAAAAAAATATTTTTGCAAAATTTTCAACCAAATTCAGCACAAAGATAGCTGATGATGAGACCTTCCTATGCATACTAATTTAGTCCAATCGTCACAAAGGTCAAGGGTCACGGGGGTTGACAGGTATGTGAAAAATGCTTACATTTTCAGAAAACCTTGATTTTGCTGATGCAGAAGCCCGCCCTTGTCACAAAGTTCACACATATGTAAATCAGTCATTCACGTGATCCATAATGGCTTTGAGTTTCTTGTTATATTTGAAATTTGATTAAGTGGGCTGAAATTGATACCAAACTCGTCGGGGTCCACCCAAATTAACAGTGACACTCACTAGAGGAGAAAAACCCGATGCTGGAACTGGGTATCAGACCTCGCACCTCAAGCATTGGTGGCAGGCGCTTTTACCGCTGCGTTACAGACTGCCCCTCAGCAGTGAAGAGAATAATGTGAAACCAGAACTCCTCCACCTCCTCCGTCTACCCCTCCTCCCCTCACACACACACCCACAACCACCACCACCCCTCCCTCCCCTCTCCCTTCCCTGTTCCCTCACCCTGACAGATGACTGGTCTTTGTCAAGGCTCTCTTTTGCAGGCAAGTGGGAGGGGTTATAGATTCTCCTTGTCTGCCTGTCTGTCTGCATACCATTCCATCAAGTTTTTAAAACCACCAATGATTGTCATTAACATTCTGGGTATTCTTATCATTTGATTTTCCAGGAAAATATAATCATGTAGTCCATTGTTTTAACAAGATAAAATGCACAATATTCTTACTTTGCCACACTCACTTGCTCTGTTGACTGATGTACTGGTCATGGAAAACACTTTGTGTAGTCATATGTTATACTTTCATTTTGAAGTTTGTGTGGAGTTTGGTGTTTGTATGGTACTTGTATTGGCCATGTTTGAGGTGGGCTAGGAAATATATAAAATTCAGTGGGTTCAGCCAACTTGGTCCATCTTCATGTATCCTTATGAGCCCTCATGCAACATCTTGCTGCCAATGAGTGACCTCATTTAAACCATCAGACTCACAGGAACTCTTCCTGGTGTAGGCATATTACTTTATTTCTTCAAAAACGTTACCGGTAGCATTACTGATAGGAAGATATATTTAGCTTATCAGTTTCAGCCTCCAAAATTGTAACTCTAGCAAGCAGTTATCTAATCCCCTGAGTGGCCTCCCTATCCTCTGAGTCGCCTCCCTTCCCAATTCCACGAGAGTCCGTTAGTGCCAGTTCTATGTTTTGCTTCTCTCACTTTCGTGCGGCCCGCAAGGCCGTGGGTCGCGCCCTGCGGTCCTTCAGACCCGCCTTAGGCCCAGCTTCTAGAGTGCCCCTTGGCCCCACCCGTCGCCCCCCCCCCCCCCCCCTGGCCTGGTAGGAGGGCCCGATGACTCCCCTCCCAGACTGCCCCCACCGACATCTCTCGGGTCACCGGTCGGCGGGCGGCTCTCCCAGAACAGCGACGCTTGGCAGTCGCTGTTGTCAGGTGACCCTTGGATCCTCTCTAACATCTCGGCGGGTCTCCATCTCACTTTTCCACATCCGGCTTTTGTTTGGCGTTTCCCGCTTTGAACTCGGGTGCCAAGCGATCGGGTCAGGGCGGAGGCGTTGAAGGGAGAGGTGGACACGTTGCTTTAGAAATCCGGCATGGAGGTAGTACTGTGACACAAATCTCCGGCTTTCTACAGTTGTCTCTTCGTTGTACCGAAGTCAGATGGAAGTTGGCGCCCGGTTATCGATCTCTCGGCTTTACACAAGTTCATTGCTGTCCCTTCATTCCATATGGAAACAGCTAAAACCCTCCATGCCGTGGTCCAGCCCATGGCTTTCGCAGTCAGTCCATGTCTGGCTGATGCATACCCTGTGCCCATGCACCCTTTGGCTCGCCGTTACCTATGCTTCGCCTTCCGCAGGGTGGTTTATCAGTTCCGAGCCATGCCTTTTGGTCTCAACCTCAGTCCCTGGGTCTTCACCAGGATCATAGACACGGTGGTCGCACGCGCTCGGCGGTCGTCTCTCAGTCTGACCTCCAACTACATTGACGACTTGCTCCTCCAGAATCCGGACGAGACCTGCTCTCCCTTCTTCAACAGCTCTGCTTCCTGGTCAACTTCGAAAAGTCGGACCTCTTTCAGCCTCCAAAATTGTTGTGTGTTGCTACACAACCAGGGATGTAACTCTAGCAAGCAGTTACGTAATCCACTGAGTGGCCTCCCTATCCTCTGAGTCGCCTCCCTTCCCAATCTCACGAGAGTCCGTTAGTGCCAGTTCTATGCTTTGCTTCTCTCGCTTTCGTGCGGCCCGCAAGGCCGTGGGTCGTGCCCTGCCCTGGTCTGGATTTTTGGACCGCCTTGAACTTGGTGCGACTCCCCCCCGGCCCGGATTGAGAAGTTAGCGGCTTTGGCCCTGCCAGTGTATCACGCCACGGAGGCTCCGGCGCAGATGTGGTTGCAGTTATTAGGACTCATGAGTGCTGTGGTGGACCTGCTTCCGCTCAGCCGGCTCTACTCGCCGCCGATTCAACTACATCTCCTCCTTCTCTGGCGGCCGTCTTCGGGGGATTTGGAAGCCCATGTGCCTGTGTCACCGCAGGTTCGGCCACATCTCCTCCGGTGGACAGACCCCTCTTGGTCAGTGTCGGGAGTTCCCCTAGCCTCCCTGCTACCCTCCCTGTCGATCTGCATGGATGCAAGTCTCTCCGGTTGGGGGGCGCACCTGCCCCCGGACTTCAGCGAGACAGCGGGCCTTTGGCCGCCGGGTCTAGTGGGCAAGCACATCAACTGGTTGGCATTGACGGCAGTTTCGCTTGCCCTCATCGCCTGGGAGGCGCGCATGACACACCAGGAGGTCTTGGTCCTCTCCGACAACACGCCAGTTGTGGCGTATATTCAACAACAATCAGGACGCGTTCTCCTTCGCTGTGCATCCTTCTGTTCCAGCTACTATTGTGGTGCCGGGATCGGGGCATCTCGCTGCGGGTGCATCACATCCCGGGACAGCTGAATGTGCTAGCGGATTCTCTATCCCATCTGGGCCAGCTCCTCCATACCGAGTGGGCTCTTCGCCCCGACCTCTTTTGGCTGATTTGCGTGCACTGGGAGACGCCCATGATCGACTTGTTTGCGACGAGGTGGAACACACAACTGCCCCTCTTTGTCTCACCCGTTCCGGACACCCTCGAGTGGGTGGTAGACACTCTCTCCCTTCTCTGGAAGGGTCTACTGGCATACACGTACCCTCCCTCCGTGCTGGTACCTAAGATACCCCTGAAGCTCAGGGACTGCAACGCGGTACTGTTTTCTGGTAGCCCCATTCACTTGGGTCAAGAGCTGGACCACAGATCTCATGAGTCTTGCTACGGATCCCTCTGTGCAGCTTCCCACGCTGCGCACGATGCTGAAGCAGCCATGGCAGGATCTCTTTCACGCTTGCCCGGAGAATCTACTCTTACATGCCTGGAGATTGTGCGGCGTGCCCTCACTGCTCGAGGTTTCTTGGATGCGGCAGTGGCGGCTATCGCTTCAGCACGAAGACTTTCAACCCGGAAAGTGTACGAGGGCAAATGGCGGGTCTTACAGTCATGATGCGGGACTCGACACCTCTCCCCCACAGCTTTGCCTATGCCCCAGCTTGCCGAGTTCTTCATGTGCTTCTTCGCGGCTCAGAACCTGGCTCCTATCACTATTCGGGGATATCTGTCTTGGTGGCTGACACCGCCATTTGGGCTGGCCAGATCCAGGGGCTTGCAAGGACCTCGCTGATCTCATGGCTCACTTCGAACTCCAGCGGCCAGTAACCCGCTCACTTGTACCACGATGTGACCTCGCGTGGGTGTTAACCTGGCTCAACACTGCTCGTTTTGAACCTCTGCCCTTGGCACACTTCTCCGACTTGACGAGGAATACGTGCTTCCTGCTGGCTCTCACCACAGCCTCTCGAGTGAGTGAGCTCCATACTCTCTCAGTGCACCCGTCCTGTCTGCAGCTCCGGGCCGACAGCTCGGGTCCACTCCTCACTAGTCCTTCCTTTTTGGCCCAAAACAGGCTCCCCTCAGCCGACCCTAAATCGATCACTCTTCGTCCACTGCGGGGCCGTGACCAGTCCCGGGAAGTGCGACAGCAGGATCTGGTCAGGGTGTTAACAATCTACCTCCGCCGGTCAAAGCCCCTATGGCGGGGACGTTCCTGCCTCTTCCTGCCCTTGGCTCCGGGCAGGAACGACCTATCCGCCCAGACGATCCCCGCTTGGCTGTGTGGAGTCATACGATCCGCATACAAAGACCTCTCAACAGAGGGAGCGAAGAGGTCTGGGCTGTCTCCGCGAGAGTAGCGCACGAGGTCCGGGCTGTCTCCACGAGAGTAGCGTTCAACCGCAACTGTGCCGTGAGGGACATTGTGGGGGCTACTTTCGCCCGCTTCTACTTTAGAGCCCTCTCAGGCCAGCGACAAAACCTGGCCCTAGTGGGGGACATTGCTGCGGCGCAACACTCCCTCCCGGCTCTGGATGCGCCGTGGGTAACGCTTAGCTGAAATTGTCGGGAGTGTGCACCTACAGGGGACCTAGCTAAGCAGTTAAACAGGGGTCGAGCTTTGGGCGGCACCCTCCTCTTCTTCGCAATTCTTCCTATCAGTAATGCCATCGGTAACGTTTTTGAAGAAATAAATGTATTTTTCTTTAAAATAATTTTTTTCGAAAATACTTACCAATGGCATTACTCAAACTTCCCTCCCACCTTCCCCGCTTGCCGCCAGTACGCTAAGATAGAACTGGCACTAACGGACTCTCGCGAGATTGGGAAGGTAGGCGACTCGGAGGATAGGGAGGCCACTCAGGGGACTAGGTAACTGCTTGCTAGAGTTACGTCCCTGGTTGTGTAGCAACACACAACAATTTTGGAGGCTGAAATTGATAAGCTAAGCATATCTTCCTATCAGTAATGCCATTGGTAAGTATTTTTTTAAAAAAATTATTTTAAAGAAAAATACATGTTTGCACAGACATCACATGCTGCAGTGATGGCGGCTCCCAGTAAGCAAAAGTCCTTGGGCCCACAACGGCTGCAGTGGGCCCACGCACGGCCGTTGTGGGCTCGAAGATGTTTTGCTACTGGGGCTGTCAAAGCCTGTGATATCTGCCATCACTGCATCATGTGACACTACCTGCATTCAATTTCTTCCAGATATGTTGCTGATGTCTCCGGCTGGGGAGATGCTGACCCACATTATGACAGCTCTGGTGGTAGTGCCTGTCCCCCTGGTAGTGCCTGTCCTGCACGAGGTGGTGGCTCTGCTTCCCTGCTTGGACACGCTCTGCCGATCACTGCCCTACACTTCACGCCTGGAGCTCTCGCAGCTGGAACCTTCAGACAGCAGTGAGTACATTTGTCCTGGCCTGTCACTTTAGACTTGACCCATTTAGTCCCGAGTCCCTATAGCAGGGGATAGACTGTCCATGATAATTCAAGGGTAGTGCCAGATTAGCTTGGCGCCTGAAGGCGCCATGCTAATCTGGCACTACCCTTGAATTAGCATGGTCGATCTGATAAGGTCTCCAAAAGTTGGGAAATACTGCCATTGGGCTTGAAGTGCAGAGAAGCCCAAAAATTTTTAAAATATATTAAAAAATAATATGTTTACACTGTCAGCTCTGCAAGTTATAGTAATTTCCATAGAAAAGTGTGGTTTGGACCTCTGCAGAGACTTCAGTGTTTGACTTCAATTACAGCAGCACCTGTTTTGAGCGGCCAGCCTTGTGAGATATTACCTGTCATTAATGGCCATCATGTAGGTGGCTGTGGTCACCTTACTGATGGTCTTTAATGACAGGCGGCACTGTCCTTCAAGACCTCACTAGAGAGAGCACCGGTCTTTTAATACCACGTGCAAAAAGGTTGGTTGCTCTAACAGTTTTACGGTGTCAGAGGTTAGAAGCTAAGAGGACTGTAATAAATATGTGTGATTTCAGAGAGCAGCGAAGACTTTCCCCAAGGTTTACCTTGGTCGTGGATGGTCGACTTGGAGAGGACGTGTGCTCTTTTGATTGGCCTGTGCATTGGCAGCATGCTTCACGGTCCGCCGATCATGCCTTGTGAGACACAGAGTGCTTTCTGGATGTCCCAGCAGCTGTTCAGCAACGGCCTGAATATGTCTGTCAGGCAACTGGGTGAGTGCATGAGGATTTCTGCTTCCATGTCCTGCGTAAACCTAAATTTTTTTTTTTTTTGAAAGACAAACAAGTGACAAAGTTGATATCTCGATGGATGGGAAAAAATCTGTCCAACTGTGCCAGACTGTGAAGGCAAAAAAAAGTAAGTCCATTTCTGTTGAAAGCAAGATTTTCATCCTATTACAGTTAACCCATTTAGCCCCATGGCTGTATTTCCCAACTTTTGGAGACCTTACCGGATCAAACATATAATTCAAGGGTAGTGCCAGATTAGCTTGGTGCCTTCAGAATTATCATTAAATGGACTGACTGTCTTCTACCTACACAGGGTAGAACTGTTAGTCACTTTTACTGTGATCTTTCCAAGCAGTCAGAAATCTGATGAACAACCATCCTGTATGCAGAATTTTCTAATGTGGCTGCAGAAAAATGAATTTTTCTCTAAAATGTATTTTTTCGAAAAATACTTACCGATGACATTACTTTATGGAATGCGTCTTAGCTAGCACAATTTCAGCCAAAATTGGTTGTGTACCTATATGGCAGGGGAGGCAAACTAGGGGCACCCCAACCTAGCCAGTAGCCTGAGTAGCCTCCCGTCCCAACCCATCCGGGCATGTGCCCACCGGATACCCGTCAGTTTGTTGCTTAGCTGACTAGGGGCAAGCGGAGCAGGTGGGAGGGTCCTTCGAGTAATGTCATCGGTAAATATTTTTCAAAAAAAAACATTTTAGAGAAAAATTCATTTGTTTCCTCAAAACACATTACTGATGACATTACTTTGTGGAAGAATGGGGAATAGGAGGTGGGTGCCGCGTAAAACCCATAACCCCTAAATTCTGTCAACAAGACCCGCCCTCCCTTGAGCAACCTCCCGACAATTTCAGCTAAGAATCATCTACAGCACCAGGGGCGCCGGGAGAGAGTGTTGCGCCGCTGTGATGTCTCCCACCAGCAACAGGTTCTCGCGCTGGCTGGAGAGGTCCCTCAGGTAGAATCGGGGGAAGGTGGACTCCGCTCAACAGCCCATGGCCGCTGCAATGTCTTTGACTGTGCAGTTGCGGTCGAATGCGAGGCTCGCGGCCATAGCTCTGACCTCGTGCGCCCTGATGTTCATTCATTTAGCTGCATCAGGTGAGAGGTCCTGGTAGGCGGAGCGTATCACCCATCGGAGCCAGGAGGAAATCGTCTGGGCAGAGATGTCAGTTCTACCTGGGGACAGGGAGGAATAGGCGGGTGCATCCCCTGCATAGCGGCTTGGTCCGTCGCAGGTACACATGTACAGCTCTCAACGGGTCCTGCTGTTTGGACTCCCAGGCAGGGCTTGAACCTCCCAAAGGCCAAATGGGGATCACCTGTGGGGCGGCCAACGGAGACTGAGTCTTGGCTAGGAAAGCCGGGTCGGTCAGGAGTTGCACAGAGCCATCCATCCGGAACTGTAAGCAGGAGGGGTGTGCTGACAGCGCGTGCAGTTCGCTGACCCTGGAAGCAGTGGTGAGAGCCAGAAGGAAGCAGGTCTTCTGCATCACATTGGCCAATGGCGCCAAAGGGAGTGGTTCGAAGCGGGCTGAGTTGAGCCACGTCAGTACCCATGGTAGGTCCCATCGCAGAAGTAGAGAGCGAAGGGCAGGGCATTGTAGGCCGAAGTGGGCCATCAGGTTGGCTAGGTCTTTGCAGTCGCCAGGGTCCGGCCGGCCCAAATGGCAGTACGTGTCGGCGATCATGGCCAAGTAGCCCCTAATGGTGATCGGCGCCAACCGCTGGTCGGTGAAGAGCCAGAGGAAGAACTCGGCCATTTGAGGAACGAACGGTCAGGTCTGTAACGGAGAGGCACTTGTGGTCACACCAGGCGCAAAGGACTCGCCACTTTCCCTCGTAGACTCGGCAGGTCAAGGGTCTGCCGGCTGTAGCGATCACTTCCATCGCTGCACTTTAAAAACCTTTAGCGGTGAGGGCTTGCTGCACAATCTCCAGGCGTGGAGGAGGAGTCGCTCAGGGCACGGGTGGAACAGCGTCTGCCACGGCTGTTTGAGCATCGTGCGTGGGGTGGGAGTCATAGAGGAGGTCCGTGGTGAGGTTGGGAAGGTCAGTGGTCCACGACTTGGTCCAGCAGAAGGGGGCCACCAGAAACAGGCCCGCGGTGCACCCTTTGAGCTTGAGCAGGACCTTGGGGACGAGCACCGTTGGTGGGTAAGCGTATGCATTGACTGCCCAAGCTAGTGGATCTGGAATGGGGGAGACGAAGAGGGGAAGCTGGCGATTCCACCTCGTCGCAAAGAGGTCGAGCACGGGGTCTCCCATTCTTCGCAGATCATCCGTAAGATGTCCGGCCAGAGTGCCCACTCTGTGCGGAGAAGCTGGCCACGTCGGGAGAGGCTGGGGATGTGTCTCACTCAGAGAGAGATGCCGCTATCTTCGCCCCACTGGAGCACCTGGTTGAGGAGGATGCAGAGGGACGGGGAGCGCATGCCCCCCTGCTTCTGAATGTAGGCGACAACCGTGGAGTTGTCTGAGAGGACGAGGAGCTCCTGGTGATGTAGACGTGACTCCCACGCAACAAGGGCCTTCAGCTCCAACCAGTTGATGTGTTGGGATCCGAGGTGCGGCGGCCAGACGCCGGAGGCCGTGGAGAACATCGGTAGCAGGTGCGCGTCCCAGCCAGAGAGACTCGCGTCGACACAAAGGGACAGCTGGGGAGGGGGTGAGTAGAGAGGAACTCCCGTCGCGAGCCAGGAGGGATCCGCCCAGCGAAGAAGGTGAGGACGGAGCCTCAGTAGCACCAGAACCTGAGACTCGAGGTCGCCTGTTGAGGGTCGCCAGTGGAGGAGCAGGTGCAACTGAAGCGGGCGGGAGTAGAGATGGCCGAAGGGAAATAGGTCCGCTGCTGCACTCATCAAGCCCAGAAGCTGCAGCCACACCCTGGCGGAGACCGCCTCCGCTTGAGACAGCTGTCGCGCAAGGTTCGCCAACTTCTGAATCCGCTGCTCCAGTAGGTGGTTGAAACCAGTGCGAAATTCCATTCCCAGGTGAACGAAGCGACGGGACGGAGTGAGGTCAGACTTTCCCACGTTGACCAGGAAGCCAAGCCTGTCGAGTAGATCTAGCAGCACATCTCGGTCCTTCGCCACGGAGGCCTCCGACTGGTTCTGCAAGAGAAGATCGTCCAGATAGTTTGACGTGGGGCTCGAAGACGTCTGTCTGGCCCTGGCGAATACAGCGTCCATGATGCGGGTGAAGACCCAGGGGCTGAGGTTGAGGCCAAAGGGAAGCGCACAAAACTGGTAGACCACACTGCCGAAGGTGAAGCGCAGGTAACGTCTGGAGGAGGGGTGCTTAGGGACGTGCAGATATGCATCCGAGAGGTCCAGGCTGACGGCAAAGTCCATAGGCTGCACAGCGGCCCGAAGGGCTCGGGCGGTCTCCATGCGGAAGGGCAGGGCGACGATGAACTTGTTCAAGGCGGATAGGTCGATGACGGGGCGCCACTTGCCGCCCGGCTTGGGTACCATGAAGAGGCGGCTGTATAAGGCAGGGGAGTCATGACACCACCACCTCCATGGCGGCCTTCTGAAGCAGGGCAGCGACCTTGCTGCACAGGGTGTTGGCTCTGAGCAGGTCCATCGCCATGGGTCCACAAGGGGGGGAGGAGACCGGAAGGAGATCAGCAGTCCCTCAGACATGATGGAGAGGATCCACGGGTCATCCGGAAGCAGCGACCGCCAAAACGTCGCTGCGGGTGGCAAGCCTCCCGCCGACAGGAGACCTGGAAGCGGTCGGTGGGGACCGAGGAAGTCAGTGGGCCCTGCCCCGCCTGTGGCGACAGGTGGGCCTGGGCCCGGCGTGGGTGGGACCAGGGAGTGGGCAGGAGCGGCCAAAAGCCAGCCCTCGGGGGGAAGGGGGGGGGGGCCAGACGACCTCGGACAGTGAAAGGGCGAGGGGTGGGTCTGCCGGACCGCAGGGCGCGACCCACGGCCTTGCGGGCTGCCTGAAAGCTGGCGGGGGTGGGGCGGGTGGGCCAAACGTCCTTGTTCTCTTCCTTGACCGCCTGCCAAGTTGGGCCGAAACAAAACTTAACGGGTATCCGGTGGGCGCATGCCCAGATGGGATGGGACGGGAGGCTACTCGGGCTACTGGCTAGTTTAGGGTGCCCCTAGTTTGCCTCCCCTGCCATATAGGTACACAACCAATTTTGGCTGAAATTGTGCTAGCTAAAATACTGTCATAAAGTAATGTCATTGGTAATGTGTTTTGAGGAAACAATATTAAAATAGAGAAGCAGATGCATGTTGCCTTGTATACATGAGAAACATGCCAGAATTTATGTTTTTGCATGCTGTTTTGTGAAATTGACAGAGAAGATCACCAACAGCATTTGTGAGAACATGGAAGAGGGCTATTCAGAGCAACGCTGCCTTGACCTTGACCTCAACCTGGAAGAGGAGACAAACAAACTGCTGGACCTGGGTATGGGGGTGACCTCCCCTGCCACTGTGCATATCATGAACATGCTGCAGAGCTATGCTTTGGATCAAGGTTTGTGTGACCCTCTTTTGATTAGATTAATATAAACCCCACATCTGTATTTCCCAAATTTTGGAGGTGTCACCAAACAAATATGTACCAGTTGCAGGAGATGTATCAACCAAGATAATTCAAGGGTAGTGCCAGATTAGCTTGGCGGCAAAAATCTGTCACTACCCTTGAATTAAGGTCGATCCATCACCTGCTGTAGGGTGTCGGCTGAATGGGTTAACAAAATTTTAGGTAGCTAGATAACATTTTGACACGCAAGTATAACCATAAAATGTGTGCTGATCTGTTATTTTGTACTGTACACCTCTAAAGCCATTATGTCCAAACCCACAGACCATGCCAAGTGTGGGAGGGAGGAGATGGAGGGTTGTTGGCAGTAACAATGAATTCATTTTACAAGGCACAAATTTGTTTTGGCTCTTGCGCGATAGCAAAAGTGAGTATGTAATGGGCCAGTGGTTGTCCACTGTCATCTGCCTGCCTTAAGGGCTTTACCGTTCTTGTTGCAAGTTATCCAAACCTACCCTGGCCTTTACTGCTCCACCCCCCTCCCCCTCCACCATTACCCCACTCTACCTCACCACCCAACCACCATTTGACTAGTCATTTTAGAGTATATAAAGAGTGTTGATAGGCGTTGTTCCAACAAATTTGTATGAGCTGACAAAGGATGTGCTTGCTTTGATTTAATTGGTCTTGCTGGTCATTTGTTTGGCAGTCTGAGATTTTGCACCTTCCAGGTTCATTCCATTAAACCTTTAGGCAGGCTGTATGCAAAGGTCATCAGGCAGACATTGGCTGCGTTTTGGCCTGCGCACAGCCAACATCTTCCTGATGGCATTTTGCTTACAGGGAGGTCCAAAATCACAGACGGGCACATTTTTTGTATTGGCTTGTAATTTTTTACCTTGCAGCCTAGAGCCGTAAGGTCCAATATCATAGTCCAACACACATTTAACTTGGACTTTTCACCAACTCTGATTGTTTTGTTTAGATCTGGATACCTGTGAGCTGGGCAGTGAAGTGATGCTGGACATGGTAACGCGATTCTACCTGGCCGCACTTCTCAGGCACGGGAACCTGCTGTCGCTGGCTCTTGATTTTGATGAGTGAGTGCTTCCGTTCTGTGAAACCTTTCAGTTTACTCACTTATGTTACATGGTGCTGTGAATAGAGAAAAAAAAATTATGTGGATGTAGTTAGTTTGAAACAGTAACAATCATGGTGACAGATTACAATAATATTCAGTTTCATGCATCCTACAGCAAATATTTTTGATTTTTTCATTCTTGTCCTATATTGAAACACTTTCTTTGTCCATCGCGAAGCGATGAGGACCACTTCTGTCATCCAGTTTGTTGCTGAAGTGGAGCTGGTCTGTGGATGCATAGATGGCTGATGAGGCTGATCTGTGCCTGAAAATTGAAAATACTGTGAATGTGAAAGTGGAATAAGGCAGGGTCATTTTTGGCTCACGTGTGAAGCAAAAGTGAGTCTATGTTTTGGGCCATTGGTCGTCTGTCCATCGTCCGTCCGCCGTCGTCCGTGGTAAACTTTAACGTTGTCATTTTCTCGGAGACTATTCAAGCCACATTCTTCAAACTTGGCCCAAAGATACTTTATGGTAAGACCTTTCTAAATATACCAATTTGAGTGACCTCTCACAAAGGTCAAGGGATCAGAAAATGGGTAAAAAATAGCTATATTTTGACATAATTTATTTTTTCTCAAATGCTATTCACAACTTCAAACCCAAACTTGGTATGAAGATACCTGATGGTAAGACCTTTCTATACCTAATAATTTGGTTGATCCCTCGGAAAGGTCAAGGGTCACAAGAACTCAGAAAATAGGTGAAAAATAGCCATTTTGACAAAAGATGTTTTTTTTTCCAATAATATTCACAACTTCAAACCCAAACTTTGTACAGAGATACCTGATGGTAAGACCTATCTATGCATACTAATTTGGATGACCCCTTGGAAAGGTCAAGGGTCACAAGAGGCTGGCAAATGTGTGTAAAATGCTGATTTTTTTTATAAAATTGTAGGTATTCCCAAATTTTTGCACATTTGTCAACCAAATTTGGTACAAAGATAGCTGATGATAAGACCTTCCTATGTATACTAATTTAGTCAACTCATCACAAAAGTCAAGGGTCATTGGGGGGGGGGGGGGGGGTGACATGTGTGAAAAATGCTTACATTTTCAGAAAACCTGGATTTTGCTGCTGCAGAAGCTAGCCCTTATCACAAAGTTCACACATGTGTAAATCGGTCATGCTCGTGAGCTTTGCCTTTCTTGTTGTTTTGTTTTCCTGGGTCTTGCAACTCTCTAGTTAGAATACAAATTATGTATTATTGAAACATTGACTTAGATCTCTAAGATGATTGTTACGTGGTATAGTATGATACAATCACACCAGAAGCACGCACGTAGGGTTCTTGTAAAGAAACTTCACTCAGCTGCAACTTGTCACATGTGGCACGAGGTTGTAGACCACTCTGGAGGAGTAACAGTTCCAACAATATTTTATTGCAGCGATGCGATCTCCGCACAATGCATCCTCAAATGCACCAACACTGATACACTGTCTTTTCTACAATGCATCAACACTTTTGACACACTGTGTCTCTCATACAATGTACACACATACTTTCTAACATAGACTGTTATGCTATTACAGATTTCCAGAACAATCCAGCAAATTCTCCCAACACAACCAATCAGAAAAGAAAATGTAACCACAACTCATTAATATTCATTAAAAAGAACTCTTTAGAAGTTGCTATAAATTTCCACTACCCTCTAAGCGCCTTTGATACAATGTTACAAAATGTTACCGAAAACCTTGACATCATATATTATTAGGTCACTAGAAAGATCGCAACACTGCTCGAACCTTCCAGTCTATTGTAGGTCAAACTTTACAACATCGTAGCAAATCTATGCGTCACAACAAAAATCGATCGTAATTCTTCGTGCAAAAAAAAAATGAATCCTACTAAAAAGGTACGTAATTCTTATCCAAAATAACTCGAGTGAATATCGGTTCTTTCCTATGATTAACACACACATGCTCTCAAAGAATAACACAACCACAAACGTAATAATGATACACTTTGACATACAGAGGTTTGTGGTGATTGCGTGTTTGTTTTTCATTAGACCAACATCTCGTCTTGAGGCAGTCTTCCTGCTGGTGTACAAGCTTCGCAGCAAACTGGTGTCTTTTCGTCAGCCATTCAGCACCCCCACTGCACAGGCCTCTCCTGACCCCCACACCAAACACACGCTCATTGAGGGAGACGGGGGAGACGATAACATGGTCTCTGGGGTGCAGCCACGTGGAGAGGGGCTGAGTGACAGTACGGAGACCATTGATCTGGATAGAGACAGGAGAGAGTCCGATGGTACGAAGCCTTTTACTCATGAAGTCCTGAGGACAAATATGTCCATTTTGGAGATAATCTCTGCCCAGTAAGCAAAGGTCCTCGGGCCCATAACAGCCTCAGAGGGCCCATGCACAGCTGTGTGCGGGCCCACTGTGGCTGTTGTAAGCTCAAAGCCTTTTTGCTACTGGAGCGAGGTCTGTGTCACAGTTCTGAAGACAAATTGGCCATTATATTTCAAGGGTTGTGTCGGAATAGCTTGGTGCATGGAGGAGCCAAGGTTTTCTGACGCCACCCATGTCATATCACGTCAAGGTTTTATGGGTCAACATACAACTTTAACCCCCCTTGTGCATGCAGCCATTCCTACGATAAACAGAACTGGTGGTTGCATGTGCAAGGGGGTTAATGCATGCGGACCTGATGACATATATGGGATGTAACAGACAGTGGAATTTTTGTATGATTGCCAGTGACCCATTGGCACTTGCAGGGTTAGCAGCTGGTACTTCCCTATGGTGCCTCTAAGACACTAAAGTTTTTTGAAGGATTAATCCTGTGGCACATTAATGTCTGGACATTTCTGTTCCTTCGAACCCTTTTGATGTTGGTAGTGCTGTTTGGCAAGGTGATTCCTGCAGGAATAACTGACACTAGCGCTGCCGACAGCTAAATGGTTAAAAAAATTCAATCTTCACCCTGTGACTGTTAACCCATTTAGTCCCAAAGCCCAAAAGCATGATATGGGTTGATCATGATAATTCAAGGGTAGTGCTAGATGAGCTTGGCACCTTCAGGCGCCAAGCTGATCTGGCACTACCCTTGAATTATCATGGTCAACCCATCTCCTGCACCTGGTACATAGTCTTGAGGTTAACCCTCCAGAATTTGGAAATGATGCCTTGGGGTTAAATGGGTTGATGTTACGACTCTTTAGATGATGATGATCAGGAGGGAACGATTCAAGGTGACAAGGAAGAGTTGTCTTACTCGGAGGTTGCTCGACGATTCCTGCAGAGGTGCATTTTTCTCCTGCTGGCTGTTCGGCCACCTATTGCTGGTGAGTACAATTGACTTGGCTTGTAATAATGTAGGACATTACAAAGTCAGAGACTACAAGACTTCTACAGCGGTCCTGAATACTTTTTCCTTATGTCAAGCTGAATTGTACAGTATCACACAGTATCACACCCCCTTTGCTAAATTTGTTTGAAGTGAGTTTAAGTTCTAATAACTATTATGCTGATACCCTCATTTAGATGTGCTGTGAAACCCCGGGAAACACAGGACCCCCAGAAAGCAAAGGTCATCGGGCCCACTATGGCTGCAGTAGGCCTGTGCACGGCTGTGATGGGGACCACTGCAGCCGTCCTGGGCCTGAAGATGTATTACGTCTGGGGGAGAGGAGTTGTAAAGATCCTGTTTAGAAACTGCTCAAATGTCACCAGCTAAAGTGAACACCTTACTTTTTTCCACTCTCACACCACATTGAATTGTGTTTGCTCTCTGCTAATGTGCCATACTGTATTCTGTCCTCAGAGGAGAGAGTAAGCTTGCTACAGAAACAGGCCCCCAACAAGGACCAGTCCTCTGTCGACGGTCCCCTCTCCTCCCCTCTTAGACGTCAGAGGCAGCGACGGGGTAGTCTCCCAGACATCCCTGTTGATGTGGAGGTTCGCATTTGCGTATTTGTCAAGAGTCATTTTCAAATTCCATTCCCGAAATATCTTCTACTTGTGATAAAAAATATATAAACAAACTGATAGGAGCATGAAGGTTGTTGTCAGTGTCCTCCATGCAATGTTAACCCTTTCCATCCTGATACACTATTGTGTGAAATAAATGTGACTATGACAGTTCAAGGGTGGTGCCAGAATGTCTTTGCATCTGAGGCGCAAAGCTATTCTGGCACCAGCCTCGAACTAAAATGGCTGACCTGTCTCCTAAACTGTAATGTAGCCTTCATAGGACAATAAGCGAATTCGAAAAATTTCCACCCCCGGATGCAATGGGTGATGCCGCCGCCCTTATGAGATATCACCTGTTGTTAAAGACCACCATAATCCTAATTGACAGGTAACACTTTTTTACTTCAAGACTCCTCTTGAGAGAGCACTTGTCTTTTGAGTTCAGACCAATTGTTTTCTTAACCCTTTTAGACCCAAGGTCCCATTTCTAAAATTTTGGAGGTGTTGCCTAACGACTGTGTACCAGTTGCAGGAGATGGATTGACCGTGATAATTGAAGGGTAGTGCCAGATTAGATTGGCGCCTGAAGGCGCCAAGCTAATCTGGCACTACCCTTCAATTATCATGGTCAGGCCATCTCCTGCTGTAGGGTTAATTGCAAAAGAAAGGTGGTTGGTGAAAAAACTGGTTGAACTGTAACTCATGTCATTTGCAGACTGAACAAGCCCAGCCATTGCGTGAACGAGATGGCATGGCCACGCCAACTCTCAATTCCTGGAATGCACAGCATCTCAGTAAGTGGTAAACACACTCACAGTATTAGTCTGTTGTGCACTTAAAGGCGTTGGTCTCAAAGGTACACCTTCAGCTACAACTGCAGTGTGGGCAGTGCTATGCTTTCACACTGATGGCTTGGATTCAAATGGTGCATCAGGACTGGAGGCTCTTTTATATCTGCAGGCTGACTGTTTGAAGCCTCAGCTGGCATATACAAAGAAAATTCCCAGTGCATTTGAATTCTAGTCGCAGTGCAAAAACGTAGCACTGACTTTGCTGTCTCAGTGCTCGAAGGTGCACTCTACAGTAGCAAGGATTTAACATTAATTTTGTGATGTCTGTCAGTTTTGGGATGCTAATGCCACTGATGTCAATCAGGAAGAGATATATATCTCATGAGCCCCTGCAGCATGCAGGGGATCATGAAAATCTATGCCTTTTGCTAATGGAAAGAGCTTAACCCATATCATACTGAGGCTAAAAGCTTCAAATTGCTTCCACTGGCAAAGAAGGGGTTAGTGGAAAATGATTATGATGATTATACATTATGTTGCATGCAACCAGCTCATCACATAAGAAAATCGTCTGCTATGCCATTGTGTAGATTGTGTATGAGATGGATCCACAGTGGCAGCTCAAGAGTCAAGAGTAGTGCCTGATTGGCTTTGCACCTTGAACAGTCGTGTTCCGTTTCATATTCATAGTAAATCTGTCAAATGCAGTTTGTACAAAGTGTCTACCAAACAATTTTAATTGCAAGCTAACATTTGTTTTGGAAATAAGCAGGAAAAAAAAATGTTTTGTTTAAGGTCCCCAGCTGAACTCGCTCCAAAAGGTCAAAGAGATGCTGCGCCGTCTGCGCTGGCAACAGGAGCGGATCCACGGGAGGTCACAAGGTCAAGGCCTTGACCCCACACACGACCCTGCAGGTTACCCACGCACCATGACCTCCAACCTGAGCCCCGGCCCATGGGCGGTAGAGATTGCGACGTTTGTGTCTTGCGAGCAACGAGGGGGCAGACTGGACGAGGTGGACCCACTGGAGGTGGCTCGAGCCATGATGGTGCAGCAGGAACGAGCTGAGGTATGGTGACATCTGTTCTCTTGTTTTAACCCCTTCACTGCTGAGAAAAAGTAAACATGATCAAACTGCAAGAGACATAGATCCTCATGAGCCCCCGCTACTTCAGGGGCTCATGAGGATCTATGCCTCTTGCTGAGACCAAAATGTCTCAGCAAGAGTCAAGGTATAGTGACATCCATTCTCTTGTATCAGCCCTTTCACTGCTGAGAAAAAGTAAACACGATCCAACTGCAAGAGGCATAGATCCTCATGACTGCGGGGGCTCATGAGGATCTATGTCTCTTGCTCAGACTAATTTGTATCCATGTTTCTTGGACAGTCGTGACTTTTGGTTGTTGAATAAACAAACATTTCAGAAACAAAAATATATGTACAGTGGCAGGGAGAGGGTTAACTCTTTGTGTGTCAGTAGTGAATTCCCTTGACCACACTCATCAGTCGTCGGACTCTGAACTCAGTGTCGTTTGCTTGGCGTTAAATCCCAATAACTAACTGCACTCAGTGAGTCCGCATTCTTAGGGGGAAACCCTTTGACTGTCGGTGGGACTTTTTGTCAAGGTGATTCTGACAGCAGCCAACTTCTGCCCAATGGCCTTTGCTCACTGGGTTGGTTGTTTGTCCTTCAGGACGTCTTACTCTTGAGTGACCTATGGATGAAAGAATATCAAATTGGTTATGATTACTGCAATGCCCTCGTAGCTGGCCTCCCTCAGTCTCTCATTCAGAAATTGCAGCGAGTTCAGAATTGTGCTGTTCATCTTATCGTCCGCGCCCCACAGCATCAGGCTATCAGCCCATCACTCCTATCCTGAGACAACTTCATTGGCTGCCAGTCAAACAACGAGTCTCGTACAAAATCGCCTGTCTGTGCTACAAAGCTATTTACTACTCCACCCCTGCCTACCTCGCTGATCTTCTTCAACTATAACTCCCTCCCGCTCCCTCCGTTCAAGTAGTGATGCGCGCCTTCTCAGAGTCCCGCTCTGCAAATATAAAACCAGAGGTGACTGTTGTTTTGCGCACAGCACGTTCTTGTTTCTTGATGTTTCCAGTCCCGTCTGTATGCGCTGAACCAAGTGCTGGAGTTGCTGACAACGGCCCAGGAGAAGGAGGAAAGTGGGGGGATGGAGGGCGCCACCAACACTACCTCTACCACCCTTCTCAACTCCACACATCTGCAACTGCTGGCCGGATGTTTTGGTCTAGGCTCAACACCTGATTTCCATCTTCTTGGGTCTCATTCTCAGCTCTATCACTATCAGGTTAGACGCAGAATTTAACTCCTTTACTGCTGAGAAAATTGAACACCACCCAACTATAGTCATTTGACATCGGAGCGCACAATGGTTTTTGCAAATATCTTTGTAAAGAACCATTGTTTCCTCAAAAACATTACCGATGGCATTACTGATAGGAAGATGCGTCTAGCTACCGATTTCAGCCTAAGTCTCCGTTGTGTAAGCAACACAACCGGGGAGGCGACTCAGGGAGTTGTCGTTTTATAGAACTCCCAGAGTGACCTTCCCTTCCTTCCTATCCACCAATCATACGCTTAGCTGCCTCGTGAATCGACGTTCCTGTTTCGGCTTACGTTTACCTCGTGGTCTCCATGTGTTTTATCGGATTCGCTTGTGTTTTCTGGATTTCTTCATGTGTGCGGTTAGCCAGCCTGCATAGATTCTTATCCTTATGGCGTCTGGTGAGAGTTGAACGGCACTCCTTTCCATTTTCGTGGCGGACATGAGATAAGGTCTCAGGTTATACATGAGCCGGCCATTTTTAACGGTTTCGGTCTGACTTGAAGCGGTTGTCGTTTGGCACCATTGTCTCTTAACGAATAGTGCGGCATTAGGCTGCTTTCGATTTTCTCGCGAGCCCTTTGCTGTTTTTGTTTGCGGGTTCTCTCCCGGTCATTTCCCGTTTTGCTTTTGGTGCACCTAACAGCAAAAATGAGACGGACGGGATGCGGCCTGTCTTTTCATGGTTCCCGTTTCTGTGCAGTGCGCAATTACGTACCTGCCCGTGCTGCTTGGGTTTTCAGTGCCTGAGCGATTCCCATGTTCTATGTTTACCATGCTCTGGATGTTCTTCTTCCCAACCGTGCCATGTCTGCTCTTCGTGGAAAGAGCGACGTTGGTCACAACTTTGGGATTTGTATCATCGCGACCGGCCTGCGGCTCCTCGCTTACTTAGCCGCCCGCCAGCCAATTTGCGCCCCTCTGCCGCCAGTGCGACATCCCTTCCTGTACCTTCCGGCCCTTTGGGGACCCACAAATGGGCATCGTCGGATATTTTGGGCCTTGCTTCACGCTGGATATTGACTGCCTCAGACAGCGCTCACCCGTCGCTCGTCCCCTCCTGCTCGGCTGGGAGTCGGGACTTACTGCGATTGGGACGGCTCCTCCCTACTGGATCAAGCCACCTGGAGACCCGGGCCATTTCTACAAAACAGAGGCATTCCCAGGCTCAGCATGGGGTCCCGCCTGTGGCCTCTAACGAGTCACACCCCATGAGTAGTAAGACTCTGGAGCCCTTGACTAAATCATCTGTGAACTCTACCGAGTCTCACCCCATGAGTAGTAAGACTCTGGGGCCCTTGACTCAATCAAGCCCCCCCCCCCCCTCCCCCCCTCGGCGGCAGGGGACTCCCTCACCGTTTCCTTCCGGCACTCTCACGCGGATGATCGCACACAGCGCGCTCATCCTTCTCACCTCTTCGCCACTAGTCCGCTTTGGCGGGTGGCATTACGATGTCGTTCTTCGAGCCGCAGCCCTCTCTCCAGCGACGCCCCCTCCAGCGCCTTACGATTGCGTTCTCCAGACCGTCACCGCTTCATTCCCCAACGAGGCCCCTTCCCCAATCGCCAGTCTCGAGACAAATCGCGGCTGCCTCGCCTTCCCTCTCCCTGCCGATCTTCTTCTCAGGTGAACGCTAATTATGCCCCCTGCCCTTCAAGCCTTCCTGCCTTGAGGGTGGGACGTGCGACCGCTTCTAGCTTTCCGGTCGCACCTGATCGATCCCCCGCTGGCTCTGGAGTTCCAAATTTACCACCCTCGCCTGGAGGATCCTTTTGGGGGGATTGAGAAGATGTGCTTAGCTTACACCCCGAGGACTCTGCTTCCGTGCTCCTCGAGCCGCAGTCTACGCTTTCGGGTCGCCTTACTCGCCCTCTCTCCCCTGCGGCTCCCTTGCTCACCCCTGAGGTGGCTTCCCCCTCCTCTACTTGTAGCTTGTCGCCCTCTTCCCCCCCCCCCCTCCCCTCTCCCCCTTTTGCCTCTGGCATGGATTACTGCCGAGCCCTCGAAGCGGCCCACTTGATTTTGGCCGCTCTTCCTCCAGAAGCTTGCCCCTCCCCCCCCCCCCCCCTCTCCTCCCCTAAAACGGAAGGCTTCTGCTTCGGTCGACGCTTCGCATCAGTCCAAACGTTTTAAGTCCCTGCCTCAGCCCACCTGCTTTCGGGACCTCACGGATGCTTTTAATGCTCATTTGTAACAGGGCAGTTTGTCGGACATTGGCTTCTTTTCCGACCGCCACTGGCCTGCGGATGTGGAGATTAAGTTCCGATAGCACTGGTACGCAGGACACACCCAGTCCTTCCTGTGCCCCCTCCCGACGGTGGATCCCGCAGCAGAGGCGCAGATTGGTAGTAAGGCTGTGATGGGTAGGTCTACTCCCGCGGGCCTAGACAAAACGGCTACCCTAATTCGGAATTCTCTAGCCGTGGTTTTTTTTTTTGAGTTAGCAACACAGGCTGTGGTACAACGTATCGAGGCTTTCTGGGACTCTCCTGAGACCTCTGACTCCCTGAGCGATTTACACTCCATCGCGGTGACGGCTAATCGGGCAGTGTACCACTCTTGGACCAACGTGTTAGTGGCGGCTTCCAACTGTGACCTTATGCGGTGGGACGGCGTCCTACAGCAATGTGTCGGCATTCCCACTTCGTGAAGGCCCAGCTGCGACAGGCCCCCCTCGGCGGTGCTCTTCTGTTTGGCCCTACCAGGCAGTCCGTGAAAGAGTCTACCAAGGACCTTTTGCCTCGCAACCCCCTCCCCCCTGTTGCTTCCCACTGCTTTCAGTCTTCCCGCAGGGCCGTGGGTCGTCCTCTGCGGAGCTTCAGACCCACCCATCGACCCTCCTGGGGAAACTCTAGACCTGGCCGCCCTGTCATTTCCGGCTGTTCTCGCGCTCCCCCCTCTTCGGCCCCCTCATTTCCTCGCCCCTACAGGAGATTCGGGTGGGGAAGGGCCCAGTGACTATCACCCTCTACCTTCCCCACGGATGACCACGGAGCACCCCATCGGCGGGAGACTTGCCCGGCACATCGACGAGTGGCGGTCGCTGCTGCCGGACGACACTTGGGTGCTCTCCACTGTCTCGGATGGACTCCATATTTCGTTTCTCCAACCGCCCCCTCTCCGCCACTTGCTGGTGTGGACTCCTGTCTCATCCGACCTGATCAAGGCTTTGGCTCTGCATCAGGAGATTGCGTCTCTACTTCAGAAAGCTGCGACGGAGGTGGTCTCTCATCTCGACTCACCAGCATTCTACAGCCGCCTCTTCCTGGTTCCAAAGCCTGACGGTCAGGACGTCCGGTCATCGACCTGTCGGCTCTAAACAGGTTCATTTCAGCCCCCTTATTTCGCATGGAGACAGCGCGGGCCTTGTGGTTGGCGGTGCGCCCTTTGGACTTTGCGGTCAGCCTCGACCTTTCCAATGCTTACCTACATGTTTCCATTCACCCAGTGTCTGCCACTTCCTACGCTTCGCCTTCGACGGGGTCGTCTTCCGGTTCCGGGCTCACGCCTTTACCATAGCTGAAACTTAGTTTGCTTCCAGCTGCCAGAGAGATAAGGCGCCACGAGGTCAAATTCCACTCTCGCGCGCTCATTCTATTTATATCGCACCTGCTACTGCGCCGTACACGGCGTGACCGGCGCTCTGCCGCAATAACAACTACCTACCGGTTTGTATTCATAACACATCTCTGCCTAAAGTGACTGTTGTGGAAGCAACATCGTTCAAAAGTTGAAATTCTCACCTACACACTGATACCAAACATGACAACATTACGACTTGCACTTGTGTAGCAGGTCATGGTGAAAATAAAGAGAACAGGAATTTGTTGATGTACGAGAACGAGAATTTATTGTGAAATTAACAACGTTCCCACAGCCTTAACACAAAGACACTACTTTTCCCAGTGAAACACACTTCCATGCATAAGGGTTAGCATGCCTACAGTACATATCACTTAATGGATTTTGGTTCCATGGTGGGGGACAGAAGCAGGAGGGTAATTAATGAGGTCACTGACAGGTGTCGACAGACAAGTTCCAGACATCCGACTTGGTGTACACTCCCGGAATTGGGGAAAGAGAGGGCTTAGTTACACGGATACTATTGAGGAGATAGCCACGTTTCTTTCTTGGGAAATAGTGTAACACTAACAGTCAACCTTGTAAATGTACTTTTGATTTAACTTTCGATCATGATGGAGTCTGATGAAACACATACAGTCTGTGTACACACAGGTGTGTTACATGCAATGAGAGTAAATGCATTGTGCAGAATATGTGGCGAGAGATCACAAAAGAGATACACGGATAAAAAGTCATTTCATTGTATCAATTGTGAACACTTAATCCACAAGTGTTATGGAATTAATATCCAGGAAGACAAAGACATGATGCACTCCAAAACAACGTGTAGGAGTTGCTATAGTCGGATGAAACGAATAGACTCGACTGAAACACGTGTGTCCGAGGAGACAACGCAAAATGCGGCGTCTGATATTGCCTCATCATAACACATTTGCGGACCATGTTTGATCCAAATACGAGTGTTGAAGAATGTGTCGCGTGTGTTCACTTCATGCAGCTAGGTAAAGGAGGACGACCAGCGAAGCGGGGATTCGCGGCATGGAAAGAAACGATCGTTTCAATCCGCAGAATGTGACACTCATAACACTGACACTAATAACAGTACTAATGAAGGTGATAGTGGTATACAAGTTTTTATTCCGCCGACGTCTACTCCCTGTAAAACGCCATGCACAGTCGATGCTCAAACGTTGCCGTTACAAAGAGTGTGGACCCCATCTCCACCAGCAAAGCGGACGCATGAAATAGCCATTCCACCCATTGAAAAAACGGGTATCGATATAGCCACATCTCCACATATCAAACAACCCAGCCTTCGACCTATCCAGGAACTGCAGATGCCACTGACAAAGGAGGAAGAAAAATATCAGACGGCACTAAACCGCACAATGCTTAATAAATCAGCTGATGCCACAATTCGTTGCAAGACTGGATGTGATGAAGCTCTATGCTCGTGCATAGTGCTCATACATTAGGGTTAGTACGGTACGGTTTTTGTTAACGGTTTGTTTGTGCCGATAGTCCGTGGGGCCTGCTGTCCACGTGGAATCTTTAAGACATGGTTAACACAGAGTTTTGGTGAGTTCTGTTTAGTGAGTTCTAGGCAAAAGCTGTGTCTGTCAGAGCAGTAATATATTAGTGCGGGGCTTGACTGTCATTCTGGACAGACGTTATGCGAGATACCGTAGCCCGCATTCCAAGACTCTGAAGCCTAGAATTCAGGTATGTTTCTATATATGTAGTATTGATAGTTGCTTAGTTAAAGACAGTATGCGCTGGTAAGAGTAATTTGCTCGTATAGTGTTGACCGGTTTGGTTTAGTTATGTTGGTTTAGAATTCAGTGAAGTAACTGGTGTTTTTGTATACAGTTGTTTACCGCGATAGATAACTAAAGGAATGTGAGGTGTGTATGTCTAAGTCGCTATGAAGGTAGTACGTGGATGGTTAAGCATAGTCTTTTCCAGTGTATAGAGTAGTGTATAGCAAGAGTGTTAGGCTATAGTCTGTTTCAAGATAGTGACAGAGATATGGGGGTGTTACGGAAGTAGACAGTTTATGAAGCACGTGTGTGTGTGTGAATGAACGTGTGAGTTATTTGTATCAGCCAGGTTACGTGACGTTTCTCATTGATCCAAAATGTTGTATGTTTAGCAAGCGTTACGTTTGGATCCTTGTTGTTGTGTTTAGAGTACTTGTAAAGAGTGGAACGACGGACGCCGAGACGTCAGTCACAGGTGGGACCTAACGTGAGGTCATCCCTCCAGCTCTTCGCTCAGAGTGAGTCTGATCGGGACCTAGATACCCGGATCACAGCGAGAACTGCGCTACGGTGCGAGTACAAGGACGTCCGTGTTACAGACAGGACGACAGGAAAGAGCATACAACGGACTTGCACGCCTAGACGTGAGAAGGACCAACGTAACCAGGCAATAACATCAAACAGGTTGGAGACTGAGAACTAACACCTAGCCTGGCGAGATAGTGTGTGATGTGTATGTGATGTGGATGCTGGATGTTAGCAGAGGAGTGTATATAGTTGATAGTCATTTAAGCCTTTCTTTGCTTGTATATTGTATAAAAGTCACTTTAGAAAAGGAGCCCGTGTGTTGAGTTTTACCGCATGAATGCGCCCGTCTGAGTCAGTGGCGGTGTATGCGTCTGTTGCGTGAGAGTCTGTACGTGCGACTGTGGGCAAGTCTGCGTGCGTTACACTGGAGGACAGCCTTTGTATTTTATGCACATACCCAAACCAAGAAAACCAACAACAGTGGCATCATCGACCGTAATACAAAGAAGGTCGAAGGAGCTAGCCCGTGCTAGAGCGAATATGTCTGGCGGATCAGAGGTGGACGAAGCTGAACAAATAGCTGACGAGTTAAGACGAGAAAGAAATGAAAAAATGACTGCAATATTAGACAGAGCAGGCCATAGGCGATCCGTGTATGTCGGTAGAAAACAGGGTATTGCGCTGAGAACCAATCTAGGATTAAGCTGGTCCAAGTACAGAACATATAAACGCTTCATGAGAAGTATTGGTGTCAACCTTGAAAGTGAAAGAAAAGAAAGGCAGGCCCAGAAGGAAGCACTCTGTGGCAGAGTGACCATTGAACAAAAGAATCTGACCTTTGAAAACAAAGTCACAAACAAGAAGGAAAGCCAGAAAACGCCTGTCGCATAGATAGAAGATCTCACACATTTTGTTCCTGAACTGCTTGACAAGTATGAAGCTGCAAATCTTCTTGAATGGCATGAACAAATACCAAAAGATGAAATTTGGATAAAACTAGGAGGAGATCATGGCGGTAACAGTTATAAAACAATGCTTCAAGTTGCTAATCTCCAAAACCCTAACTCTAAACACAATACTTTTTTGGTGTGTATGGCTAACTGTAAAGACAGTCATGAAAATCTTCAAACAATTTTGCAGCCGTTTAAAGAGCAGGTGTCAGTTCTCCAAACCATGAAATGGAAAGAAAAACAGAGACGTGTATTTCTGTTTGGAGATTATGATTTTCTCCTCAAACTTTTTGGTCTCTCAGGAGCACAATGGGTTCAGCCTTGTCTCTGGTGCACAGCTTCGAAAAGTCAGCTACAAAGAGCTCCACATGAGCGAGTACAAGTGAAACAAAGAACTCTGAACAACATCAAGAGAGATTACAGGCGATATATTTGTGCAGGAGGAGACAAAAAGAATGCCAAGGGTTACAACAATGTTGTACATGAACCAATCTTTGATGTTGAGATTTCGCAAACGGCACCACCATACCTCCATCTTCTGTTAGGTATAGTGAAAAAACATCATTCCCTCCTTGAGCAAGAATGCCACGAACTTGATAAAGCCATTGCTGAAAGACTGGCCGAGGGAAAGGATGCACATGATGAAAACACACTTTTTGAAAAGTACATTTCAGAAGTAAGAGTCATCAAAGAACTGGAAAAAAGAAAACAGCTGACTGAGGGTATTGCAGTGTTGAGCGACAAGAGACACAATGAGAGTGCGAAGAATTTTGATGAACGACGTGAGCAGAAGATGCAGCGGGTAGCAGAATTCGAGGACAAAATAGAAGCTCTGAGAGAAGAGACAAAGTTGCCATTTCTGCGCCATGGCCGTTCGTTTGTTGGCAACCACTGCCACCGTTACTTGAAGTATGATGTGCTGACTGATGTTGGTGACAGTGTTATCAGCAATGCCATGAAGCTGACAGATGATCCTAAACTTCATGCAGCAGCGCATGACATATTCATAAAGTTCCGAATTCTGAACGACCTTTACTCACAAGTTCATGCTAATGTTTCTCACAAAATGCCAGTGAAGAGCAAGAATGAATCAATGCAAGACATCAATGACAAGATTGCAAACTACATGCGTTTTTTTCGAAGTACTTTTCCAGCCAGTAGCATCATTCCGAAACAACATATCCTGGAATGTCACTGCGTTGAATTTATGACAAAGTGGGGATTTGGTTTGGCGCTTCATGGTGAGCAGGGAGGTAAAGAGATTCACGCTACCATTAACATTCTAAAGAGCATGACATATGGCTTGCAGACAGAGGAGGAAAAACTCAAACTGCTCATGACCGAGCACATGACACTCGTGTCACCCGTCCTCCACTCCGTCATTACTCCAATAGTCAAACAGAAAAGAATTCTCGCATAGAGGGCGCCGGAGATGTGTATGATCTGTGAACAGAAACTCGGTATTCGGTTCTTATGTCTAGTGTGTCAGAAAATGTGTTAAACCTCAAGGTATGTTTAAAAACACTGTTGAATATTGTGACCTGTTCTGGATTGATCGGATTTCGGGATGGCAATAGCAGTCTGTGGAGTACCGAGACGGCTGCGGGCGAGAAATGCCAGAACACGCGACCTGTCAGTGACCTCATTAACCACCCTCCTGCTTCTGTCCCCCACCATGGAACCAAAATCCGGTAAGTGATACTTACTGTAGGCATGCTGACCCTTATGCATGCAAGTGTGTTTCATTGGGAAAAGTAGCGTCGGGAGTGCCCCTTTTCTCCCCCCCCCCCCCCCCCCCCCCCCACCTCGGCTTTCACTCTGCACGGATGCGAGCCTATCCAGCTGGGGTTCCCACACCTAATTCCGGATTTCGACAAAGTCTCAGGCCAGTGGCCATCATCCTTACAGAGCAGACACAGCAACTGGCTGGAGTTAAAAGCAGTTTGGCTGGCTCTGACTCATTGGGAGGCTCGTCTCCATCACGAGATCTTGATCCTGTCCGACAATTCCACTGTGGTCTCGTACATCCAGAGACAAGGCGGGACGCACTCTCCGTCTCTCTGCATGCTCCTCTACCAGTTGTTCCTCTGGTGCCGGGATCGCCACATCTCTCTCAGGGCGCGGCACATTCCGGGTCACCTCAACGTGATCGTGGACTCTCTCTCTCTCGCCGGGGCCAGCTGCTTCATACCAAATGGACCCTCAAACCAGAGATCTTCTGGATGATCAGCGCACACTGGGAGACACCACTGGTCGACCTTTTCGCGACACGGTGGAACACACAACTTCCCCTCTTTGTCTCGCCCATTCCAGACCCTCTCGCCTGGGCTGTGGATGCCCTGTCGATCTCTTGGGACGGCCTGAAAGCCTATGCTTATCCCCCGGTCGTCCTTGTTCCCAAGGTGTTGCTCAAGCTCCGAGGCTCCAACACTATCCTCTTCCTCGTAGCCCCCTTCAACTGGGCACGCAGCTGGGCGACCGACCTGGTGAGCCTCGCCACGGATGCTCCCCTGCTATTACCCACACCGCTCACGATGCTGAAACAACCCTGACAAGCTCTCTTCCACCCGTGTCCTATTACACGCCTGGAGGTTGTGCGGTCGGCCCTCACCGCTAGAGGCTTCTCACGTGCAGCAGTGGAGGCGATCGCTGCGGCCCGCCGGGCTTCCACCAGGAGGTTATACGAGGGCAAGTGGAGAGTCCTGCAGTCCTAGTGCCTCTCCAGACACCTGTCTCCAATGGACCTGTCTACGCCCCAATTTGCAGAGTTTTTCTTGTGGCTCTTTGGTGAACAAAAATTGGCCCCTATCACCATCCGGGGATATCTCTCTATGGTCGCAGATACCTACCGACGTTTGGGCGAACCGGATCCGGACGCGTGCAAAGACCTCGCCGACCTCCGCGCCCACTTTGAGTTACAGCGACCTGTTTAGCGTTTGCTACTTCCGAGCTGGGACCTGGCTTGGATCCTCACTTGGCTTAATTCGGACCGCTTCGAACCTTTGCCCTTAGCCACTATGGCCGACGTCACAAGGAAGACCTGTTTCCTACTCGCTCTTACTTTAGCTGCCCAAGTCAGCGAGCTGCATGCATTATTAGTGTACCCAGCCTGCCTCCAGTTTCGCGCAGATGGCTCTGTCCAGTTAATGACGAAGCCTTCCTTTCTCACCAAGAATAGGCTTCCCGCGGCCGGAGCTCAGATCATGACCCTCTGCCCGCTTAAGGGTTTTGACCTTTCCCGGGAGTCCCGACAGCAGGACCCTGTACAGGCCTTGCGGATCTACCTGCGTCGATTGCGGCCCTTCCAACGGGGCTGGAAATGCCTCTTTCTTCCCCTGAGAGGCGGCAGGGACGATATTTTGCCGCAGACTATATCCTCATGGATTCGCAGGATCATCCGCTCTGCTTATGAAGAACTCTCACCAGATGTGGCACAGAGACTTCGAATTCGAGCGCACGAGGTCCGAGCGGTATCTGCGAGTCTCGCCCTCAACCACAACTGTGCGGTGTGGGACATTGTGGCGGCCGTCGGGTGGCAAACGAGTTCCACCTTCGCCCGCTTCTACCTACGAGACCTCTCGGGCCAGTGGGAGAACCGGGCCCTCGTCGGTGACATCTCGGCGGCGCAACACTCCCTCCCGGCGCCCCCGGTGCCCTAGGTAACGCTTAGTTGAAATCGTCGGGAGTTCACGCCCAGGACACCTCATTAACAAACATGTTCTCAGGACGGGGTATGGTGGGCGGCACCCTCCTCCTTTTCGTTATTCTTCCTATCAGTAATGCAATCGGTAATGTTTTTGAGGAAACAAATGAATTTTTCTCTAAAATATATTTTTTCGAAAAATACTTACAGATGGCATTACTCCAAGGGCCCTCCCACCTGTCCCGCTTGTTGTCAGCTGCGTTCGCTTAGCGTATGACTGGTGGATAGGCCCAGGGGGGCCTTATGGGAAGGGAGGGGAGGTCACTCTGGGAGTTCTATAAAACGACGACTCCCCAAATCACCTCCCCGGTTGTGTTGCTTACACAACGGAGACTTAGGCTGAAATCAGTAGCTAGACGTATCTTCCTATCAGTAATGCCATCGGTAAGTATTTTTCGAGAAAATATATTTTAGAGAAAAATTCATCTTTTCTATTCCAATACTAGAACAAATATCACTCAGTTCCAGTTGACCTACTACAATTTACCTTCAAGAAACTTGAACGTGTCAGTTTTGCTGTTTGGTTGAAAAAAAATTTCATTGAATGGCAGATTTTGCATTCCTAAATGTGCCCCAGATATATTCAACCCAGTATAATAAAGATCCATTTTCACATGAAGTTTTCAAACCAGAAACAGCGCAGGCATACATGAAGTCTGCATGCTTGACCTTGATATTGAAATCTGGCGATTTTCCACCGGGGCTCTATTAGTATTAAAAATGGATTGCTCTGGTCTTTTCACTACATTTTTTTATGACTGTACAGCAAATTCAACAAATCATAGAAGTTAAGTGAAAATAGTCCATATTAGGTTAATTGGCACTAAATGATATTTGTTCTTATTGTGGTGCAGAAAAGTGTTTCTTTGTGCAGATATTTGGAGAAAAAAAATGCGCTCCAATGTCAAATGGCCGATACAAGAGGTATCGATCCTTATGAACCCCCGCAATTGCTGGGGCTCATGAGGATCTATGCGTCTTGCTATGAGGATCTGTGCCTCTTGCTGAAACCCCTTTGTATTTATGTTCTTTTAACCACAGGGGGTCTTCACATTTGTGTCACGCTGAAATGTTTCTGATGAATTCTGTCATATTTCTATAACAAACCAAGAGGAATTACTCAGCGCTGGACAGAACAGTTAGATCCCCTGCCCCCGCCTATCAGGCACCCATTCGCCAGCCCACAGAGAAATATGCAGGTATAGAACAAGACGATCATCTACATCCCTAAAAAGGATGCATATTATTATACAATTATACAATTATTTGTTATACAATTCTGCCAGCGCTAGCCTCACCTATCTGGTTTGTGAGTGTCATATTTCTGTTGCTTGTCAGTATTGTGTGGTAATACCACTCTCATTCTTCATAAGCAAACTTGTATAACACATGTTTCTGTTTGCGTGTGTTTCAGGACCTGATCAAAACTGCGAAAGCCCAGACACAGCAGGAAATACAGCTGGCCGTACACCGTGTGTATGAGGTGCTGATCGCCTCCCTTGTCCACACTCATCAGTCGTCAGACTCTGCACTCAGTGAGTCCGCATTCTTAAGGGGAAAACATTTACCCCCTTCTGCATGCAGTCATTGGTTTTGTAAACAGTACTGGAGGCTGCATGCACAGGGGTGGGTGGTGGGAGGAGGGGTGGGGGGAAGGGAGGGTGTGTGTGGGGGGGTTTGATATTTTACTGCTTTTCTGTTAACTCTTATCAGATCACACACTTTCAACTTTGACTATTTCTTACCTTGTCTATTATAGCCAAACACCACAGTCACCTTTGAATCTGTAATTTTCCAAGGAAAAAGCTGTTAATGTTTCTGAGAGGAACTGTTTTTCTTAACCCATGTCATACTGGGGCTAGAAGCTTCAAATTTGTACATATGCAAGCTACATTATAGTACTTACAGATGAGGATATAGACCAATGACTTCAGTTCAAGGGTGGTGCTAGAATAGCTGGGCGCCTAGAGGCACCAAGCTATTCTGGCACTACCTTTGAACTATTTTAGTCAAACTTATTGCGCACACTGGTGTATTCCGAATGATAAGGGTTAATGCATTTCCAAATATTTTATTTTTTTCACTGAAATGTTCAGCTTCCAAGTGGCTGCAGTATTGTCATTCAGATTGAGATTTAGACGTGCTGTATAATTGTATTTTCCAATTTCTAAACTGTTTTTAACCCCTATCCTTTCCACTGGACACTGGACACAGATTGTGTTCTGAAATGCCAGAGATCTCCATTTGTTCAAGGAACATAGACACAAAATAAGGTCAGCACGAAAGCATAAATCCACACGTGCCCCTGCAACTGTCAGGGCTCATGAGAATCTGTGCTTCTTTGTATTTGGGTTCTGTTCATTGTGTTCTGGCAGTCAAAGGGTCGATGGGCAGCTATAGTGCCTGCTAACTTCAGTGGTTGTAACCTGTACTACGTTTTTTATTTTGACACTCAAGCATAACATTGTTTACAAGTACTAAGCAGGCCCCCGTGGGGGCCTGCTTCGTACTTGTACATAATGTTATGCTTGAGTGTCAAAATGACAAACGTGGTTGACGGTCTTCAGTCCTGGAGATTTGATTCAGCTTTTCCAAAATGCAAATTCCAAAATCTGTTCAGACTGAACAGTCCTTCAGCCACTTTGTTCCATCGGCAAGAGGCATAGCTTCATATGATCTCCTGCATCCGCAGGGGCTCGTGAGAATTTATGTCTCTTGCTGGCATGGATCAGCCACAGTTACATCATTTTATGTCTTTTGCTAGCCACGGATCATTGGCATAGTTGGCCTATGACCGTTTTCAGTCATTTCAATTTTTCGCACCATCACCCATGGAAAAACTTGCATCTTTATACACAGCATGGCTAATCTCACACACTGTAGATGTTTTTTACGAAACAGACACAAAAACACAGCTGCTCCTCTCCTCCATCCTGGCTCTGAGTGTCAAGTTCCTGCCAGTCGACATCTCTCTCGTCGTGTCGTGCCGTCTGCCGCACACCCTGCTGGAGCTGTGTGCCCCTGCAGCCATGATGGTGCCGCAAACACTGCCACCTGTCAGCTCTTGTCTGCAGCCGACACACATGTCCGCCATCTTGCACGTGGCCAGCATGCGACTTCTGCAGATCATAGCGCTCTCAACTGGGTGAGACCTCTTTGTTTAGGCGTCTGCTGGTCTGTGATTGTGTGTCTTGCAGCCTTTAGCCCATTTAACCCCAAGGCCCTACAGCAGGAGGTGGATCGACCATGATAGTTTAAGGGCAGTGCCAGATTAGCTTGGCGCTATCAAGCACCAAGCTAATGTGGCACTACCCTTGAATTGTCATGGCCAGTCTGTCTCCTGCAACTTGTACATAGTCATTAGATAACACCTCCAAAAGTTTGGAAATGCAGTTCTATGGGTTAGGCTGTAATTAAAAAAAATCACAAAGCATCACACAGATGTTAATTAATTTTCTTGTAGGCATGTTCAGATAGATGAACCTCACATACACATTTAACTGAATCAAGCATTAACCCATAAAGCTCTGATTTGCTATGACAGGATGTGGATCAAGCACGATAGTTCACGGGTGGTGTCAGAATAGCTTGGCGCCTATAGGCGCCAAGCTATTCTGACACCACCCGTGAACTGTCTGTCTGCAAGACTGTGATGTTCACCTCAAAGGACATTTATGAAAATTGATGATTTCATCTTTGGGATGTAATGAGTTAAACTTCAGTTAAAAGATTACAAAATCCAGATGAAAATGGTGACATCAAATCATGTAAAATGCAAAGAAAATCCCAAGAAGGAAAGAAACAGGCTTAGAAAGGATAGAACTACACATCATTTAGTATATTTCCTTCTCTGTATGTTGGGTTTTTTTTTTTAAATTGACATGCAGACAAGAGTACAAAGTACTACTTATCTTTCTATAGCAACACTACTACCTGCTGTTTCTCTAAATAGGGGACCCTTTGTGGCACTGACAAACAGCTTGTCTCGATATGTGCACATGCAAATGTTTGAGATAGTGTCTTTAGAGGGTGTTTCATCATCGCAGTAAGATCAAATCTAGAGACCGAAATGTTCTATGTGCAGTGTGCATGCAGAGCGGCTGAGTACAGGAATGGTGCAGGCAGTCATGGAGTTACTATGGCAACGCCTGCAGTGTCTGCTGCAGGCTGCATGTCCAGTGCTGGCTGGGGATAGTGACAAAGAGACTGGTAAGTCACCGTTGTTCTTCACATTCTTAAAATTTGGCCCAAGGATACTTTTTAAACATACCAATTGTAGCGACCTATACTCAGGATGTAATCAGTTAACCTATTCAGCCCTGACATACTACAGCAGGAGATGGGTCAACCATGATAATTCAAGGGTAGTGCCTGATTAACTTGGCGCCTCCTGCAACTGGTGCATAGTCATTAGATGACGCCTCCAAAATTTGGGAAATACGGCCGTCGGGCTGAATGAGTTAAGCCACTTGTAGACTTGCTCATGTGACCTGTCAGACAGGTCAAGGTCACAAAGTTGAGATAAATTACATGAATCGGTCATTCATGTGAGCCATGAGGGCTTTGCATATATAATAATAATAATAATACCGTTATTATATAGGCGCTTTTTCTCAATTTTGGGGAAATCGACTCAAAGCGCCGCGCCTGAAACCCAACACACACACTCACGAAACAGACACGGATTTACGCCATTTAAGACAAACACAGTACAAGACAAACGAAGGGCCAGTCAGCTACTGAAGTTACAGAGATTTTTGATCGCTTGTATTTGAAATTTGTAAAGTGGCCTGAGACAGGTACCAAAGTGTGGGGGGTGGGGGGGGTGGAAGAACCGGAGTACCCGGAGAAAGAACCCCCGACAGTCCGCCCGAATTCTTGCTTGTTGTACATATTATGTGTTTTCATTTTCTTTTCCTCGTACAGAACCCAGCATGGTGGCGGTGTCAGCAGTTGGAGACTTCCTGGTGTTCCTGAGGCGGGTCTGCTGCAACCGCACTGTACAGCACCGACTCACGGAACCGCGATGGCTCAGGGCGCTCCTGACCATCATCAGTGGGACTGACGACAAGGGTATGCATTTGCATGTTTGTCTGAGATTTTGGGACTTATGGCAAAGAGTCATAAATGTTACGTGGTGGGGTTGTAGTCGTAGTGTGATAAACACACCAGACGCACGCACGTAAGGTTCTTTTTAAATAACTTTCATTCAGCTGCAATCCATCACACGTGGCTTAAGAATGTAGACAATACTGGAGTAACAGTTCCAACAATATTTAATTCAGCGATGCGATATCCACACAATAATGCACTTTCAAATGCACAAACTGATACAAAGTCTTTTCTGCAATGCCCACACTGCGACACAAAACTTCTCCTACGCAGCGTCTCACACAAAGTACACCCTATACGGGCCACGTACCTACCATTGACAATTGCAAGACAATGTACGAACGGGCTTTCCCAGCGCCCTCCTTATATATACTACCAAATTCAGAATACTAGAATCATCTACGGAAATAATACAATGCAACCAATCGGAACGAAATACGCAACTGAAACTCATAAATAAGAATTTTCTGGAATCACTAAAATAGGCTACAAAAACTCGGCTGCTCACTTCAGCTCTAAATCCTAATGTATAATGAAGACACATAAAAGTATGGTAGCCCTATCACCACGTTCTATGATAGCTCTAGAAGGTACAAGAACATTCCCAAAACAAAATAAAGGCTGCTCAATTCACGCGCACTGAAAAACAAAATGTAGCGAAAAGTTACGAACTGTTGCCAACTACTAGACGTCACACATACGAGGTCACTAGACAGTGCGACCCTTCTAGAACGTTCTGGATTAAACTTAACAAAACAAAATCAGCTCTACTCACGAACAAAAGAATATCTTACTAAAAAGGCACGTGAAACATAACCATGATGGCTCAAATAAATATCAGATCGTTCCCTACGATAAACACATGCACGCTCTCACAGGATAACACAACCACAATCGTAACAATAAGATGCAAGAGCACGGACCAGTGCATGTGTTGCCTGTTTAATAGAAAATAAGTGGCACGATTTGCTTATGATTGAGTACTTTTCTGCATAAATTTGTGAGTGCACTTTTCTGTATTAAGCACACAAGTCGATTAATGTTACCTGTAGTTGAAAAGTAGTTTGCACAGGTTTTTAAATCTCCCGCACTTTAGTACAGGCAGACACAAAAACGCATATGTGGAATAGATGATGTATATTTTGCTCATGAAAACTTTATCATTTTTGTTGTTGTTAGAGACCTGTATTCATTGCATTGTTTCTTTGACCTGTTAACCCCTTCCCTGCCACTGTATGTACATTTTTGTTCCTGAAATCTTGGTTCATTCAACAACCAAAAGCCAAAACCATCCGGGAAACATGGATACAAATGGATCTCGGCAAGAGGCATAAATCCTCATGAGCCCCCGCGGTCGTGGGGGCTCATGAGGATCTATGTCTCTTGCAGTTGGATTGCATTCACTTTTTCTTGGTAGTGAAGGGGTTAACTGAGGAATGGCACCCGTTTAACAGTGAATGCATGTTCAGGGCGTCTGTACGTTGACAACCTGCGAGTGAGGCTACTGGCTCTTCAGCTTCTGTCCACAGTGTTGCCAGCCTGTGACAAGGAGGCAGACAGCTGTGCCGATTTCAAACGAGAGGTATGAGCGTAAAGTAGGTTATAGCACTGTCAGGGGAGAGAAATGTGCATGATCGACCAGTGATCATAGATCTACTGTGGCCAAAGCACCAAAAAAAAAAGAGATAGGAAAGAGAGGGGGCGCTAAGAGAGTGACTGAAAGCAATGCAGACACCACAGTAAAATGTGGTTGTCTTTGCAGGTAGGCAGAATTTCCTGCCTCTTCCAGTATTGCCGATGGTGTGCTGAAGAGGTCGCCAAGACCGAAACAGCTGTCCACACCGGCTAAATATCTGGACCCCCCTTGGGGGACCTAGATTTAAATTTCCATGCACTGAGTGGCTGGAACAGTGGATATGTGATACGCCCCCCTTCGGGGGGGGGGGGGGGGGGGGGGGGCTTCCATATGCATTGCTTTCAGTCACTCTCTTAGCGCCCCCTCTCTTTCCTATCTCTTTTTTTTTTTTTTTTTTTTTGGTGCTTTGGCCACAGTAGATCTATGATCACTGGTCGATCATGCACGTTTCTCTCCCCTGACAGTGCTATAACCTACTTTACTTTGTAACCTTCCTAAAATATTAGCACTGGCAGTCTCCCCTTTTCTTTTCATTGAGAGGTATGAGCACTTGTGACTGAATACAGTTTGCTTGTTTTGCCTATGCAAGATATGCTTAAATCTTCAACCTGGCTTGAGGATGTTGTTTTAGGTTAGGGAGTGATAACTCTTTTACCACACATGGGTGACACATACTCTTTGGCCCTGGAGACAGATTCAACTTTTACAAATATCCAATAGCTGAATTTCATCTTTCTGGTGCAGATGTAACAGTCATTTAGCCAGCACATAAGAGCAAGATGCTAGGCATAAATCCTCATGAAATGGCCCCTCAGTTGACATGGATCAACCACAATTACGGATTTTGCTTAACTCTACCGCTGAATAGAGAATTTGTTTATGTATTCTGTAATAAATAAGTGTCAAGAATAAAACAACCACAAACGTAACAAGGTCAAAGGAACCATTGTTCCCTGAAGGCCTTCGGGGTACACTAGTTCCTTTGACCTCCCTCAGGCCTACAAGGGTTTGTGTAGCGAACACCTGCTACCAATAACTTATATTGTCGCTCTCTTCCTGTGGGGCATAGGTGGCCCATCAACTGTTCTCAGTTATTTCAATTTTGTTACACGGTCACGACAGACTAAGTCAAGTGTGAGATATGGATTGACTGTGATAGTTCAAGGGTAGTCCTAGTTGGATTAACTGGGCTGGTTACATTAACCCATATCATACTGAGGCTAAAAGCTTCAAATTTGTACACTGCCATATTCAAGCTACATTATAGTACTTACAAATAAGGATATAGACCAATGGCTTTAGTTCAAGGCTGGTGCCAGAATAGAGGCACCAAGCTATTCTGGCACTACCCTTGAACTATTTTAGTCAAACTTACTTCACACACTGGTGTATTCCGAATGATATGGGTTAAAACAGTAACTCCAGCAAAGTGTGTGCATGTGCAGCTCGGTGATTGTTGTCATCCTATTCCTAACAGTTGAGTGCTGGTCCATGATTCGGACCTTGCTGCTTATGCTGACCAGTACTTTTGAACCATACAGCGCAAATTTGTGCCATTGTCACTAGTTGTAGTGTTACACTCAACATTAACGCCTTAGCTGTTGTTAACACCTTTTACTTCATTGATGATTCATTCTTTAGTAAAGTCAAACCTCTGGCTGTTGGTAGTGCTTTTGGTCGAGGTGATTCAAGGCGCTACCAACAGCCAGAGGGTTGACTTTACTACAGCATGACTCATCAATGAAGCATAATAATCTTTCTATGAGTCTGGGGACTTTTCTCACTGATCATCTCTGTTTACTGGTATTCAGGCGGTAATGAGAAAGTTTGTATGGTTTCTTTTTAAATGTTTTGATAGAAGAAAAAGACAAACAACGATATGTTCCAATGATTGATTGATTACTTTTGTGCCGCGTGATACTGTCTTTGTTTCTTAAAAAATTTACCGATGGAAGGTACACTTAGCATACCGATTTCAGCCTCAAAACCCGTTGTGTGTTGCTACACAACCAGGGACATAACTCTAGCAAGCAGTTACCAATAACCCTGAGTAGCCTTCCTTCCTCCTCATGTGAGCTGTGTAGTCACGCCAGTCTTATGCTTAGCTGCCTTGTGAAAGGATTACCAGTTTCAGTCTCCGCAAGTTTCTTCGACTGGATTACCTTTCTACCCCTATTGTCAAGGCCTTTGCAAGGATATGGCAAGGTAAGGCCTCTGTTAATGCCTTTGAGCCAGCAAGATTGAGGCTGGCCCTGTCATTTTCTGTGGAATTACAGTTGCCGTATTTCGACATGGGAGCTCTGACGGAGCGATAGTGAGCTCAGTTCACGTGGCCTCAGGCGCCATGCGCGGTGGTTTTCATGCATATGTTCTATGTTGCAATGCACGGGTAAAAGACCTGCACCAATGGCAGGGAGTTTCAGCGGCCAAGTGACACCCTCACATACTGCCTTCCCTGTTCGGGTTGTGCTTCTGATCAGATGTGTGAGACCTGCACACCCTGGAAGGAGGAGCGTTGGTCACAACTGGGGGATTGTAAGCGCCCGATGAGGTCGAAGGAACCATGGCCCCCCCCCCCATCCCCCCCAACTCCTCCCACCATACTAGAGCACCCCAGGTGCGCCACCTTGGACATAGTCGGCTTGTCAGGGCCAGTCGACGCTGTTTGCTCCCCATACCCTGCCCCACCCTGTTTACGGAGTGTGGTCCGCAGGAGACCCCGCACTCCCTCTCCATGGAGACGGGACTTTCACGGCGGTATGCCCACCAATCAATGGGCAATGACGCGGTCCATACAGCCGCCAGAACCGATGAGCCGTCCGAGACCCTACCTACCCGCTCTACAGAGCATGGTCCGCAGGAGACCCCGCACTGCCTCTCCATGGAGACGGGACTTCGCGGCGGCACCCCCACCACGCGCCGAGAAACGGACACAGCCCCACAGGAAAAGGATACTAACTTTGTCCCCCGCGCCAGCACCGCCGGTCATCACCCCACGACGTGGTTAGCAGACCCTTGGGGCCCATGTGTCCTCCCAGACCACCACTCCTGCCCCACAGAGACGAGTCCGTCATGGCGGAGACCTCACCGCTCAGCGAGGAGCAGGAGCGGCTCAGCGAGACCCCCCACCCCCTCCATCCCCCCCATAGCTTTGGAGCTTCGGGGCCGGACGATAAGATGTGGGAAAGTCGCAGGCATGGACCACACATGTCCTCAGTCGCTTGCCGCTCGTTGAGCTACTCGCCTGGGCCGCGGACGAATCAGCGATGTGACGGGCGGTCAACCCCGCTGCATAGACACCAGGCCCTAAACGTGATGATGAGGGAGCGGACTAGGCCCCCCCCCCCCCCCCCCCCCGCCTCTCCGCAGCGTGATTCCCGCCATAGGCCACAGCATCGGGAGGTCAGATGGAGCAGCCCTCCCCCCGATAGTCGCTGGCCTACACACCGGAGCTATGGCTCACACCACCCGCCTATGAGGGAAGTCTCGTCCCCGTCGCCCCACCGCCCTCAGCACTGGCGTCAGGTGAGCCGTCACTTCTTCAGATGGAGGTCGGGACCGTCAGTGATCCTGGTTCCAGGCCAGCTCCCCCTTACGCCGGTGAAATTTCCCTCAACCCCGTCTAGATCTAGACCCACTGGCCCTCTCTTGTGTCACATGCAAGCGGACCTCGCGCGACAGTTTCCCCCTCTCAGATGTTAGTCGTCCCCTGCCCAGCGCTCGGCTGCGACGGACGTGGTCGAAGCACTCAGCCTACACACAGAGGATTCTGCCTCAGCCCAGTTTCAAGAGGATCGTCGTTCCTCGTCCCTGATCCCCGACCGCCAGACCCGTTCCCCGCCAGAGGCATCCTTGGCCCTGCTCGTCCCTCCCGTCCTGGCTGCCCCCATGCATTCACGGTCCCGGCTCCCTCCTCACCCTAAGCGGACAATGGCCCAGGCATGGGAGGGCCCGCTGACTCCCCTCCATGCTTGCCCCCGCCGACGCCTGCAGGGTCTCCTGTCCGCGGGATGCTGTCACTGCACAGCGACACGTGGCGGACGTTGCGGCCAGACGACCCTTGGATCCTAACTACCTTCTCGGAGGGTCTTCAGATCTCCTTTCGGTCTCCGCCTCCACTTTGGTGCTCCCCGCTTTGGACGCGGGTCCCTGGTGATCAGGTCAAGGCACAGGCTCTGCAAGGAAAGGTGGACTCATTGCTACAGAAGGCAGCCACGGAGGTGGTCGCACATCACGACTCACCGGCCTTCTACAGTCGCCTCTTCATCGTACCAAAGCCAGACGGCAGGTAGCGTCCTGTCATAGATCTATCAGCGCTGAACAAGTACATTGCCGCGCCGATCTGCTGGATAGAAACAACCAGAGCCTTGAGAGTGGCAGTCGAACCCATGGATTTCGCCGTCAGTCTCGACTTGTCCGACGCGTACCTACACGTGCCCATGTACCCCTCAGCTCGCCATTACCTCCGCTTCGCCGTCCACGGGGTGGTATACCAGTTCCGAGCCCTTCCCTTCAGCCTCAACCTCAGCCCCTGGGTCTTCACCAGGATTATGACGCGGTGATTGCACGGGCCTGGCAGTCGTCTTCGAGGCCGACCTCCAACTACCTCGACAACTGGCTCCGCAGGAACCAGGACGCTGCCTCTCATATGGCCGACAGGGACGCGTTGCTCTCCCTACTAAGCAACTCGGCTTCCTGGTCAACATGGGGAAGTCGGACCTCACGCCCACCCACAGGTTTTACCCACCTCGGCATGAAGTCCCTGACCGACCTCAACACGGTGGGACTACCCAAGGTCCGGGTCAAGAAGTTATTGGCACTAGCCCTACAAGTGTCCCACGCTGCAGAGGTTCCGGCACAGGTGTGGCTACAGCCTCTGGGGCTCATGAGCACAGCGGTGGACCTGTTACTGCTCGGCCGACTCTACTCACGGCCGATACAGCTGCATCTCCTGCTTCACTGGCGCCCATCTTTGGGAGATCTAGAAGCCCTCGTCCCGGTGTCTCCACTGGTCCGGCCGCACCTTCAGAGGTGGATGGGCCCATCTTGGTTGACATCGGGAGTACCACTCTTCTCCCCCCTGCCTTACCGGTCGCTCTGCTCGGATGCAAGCCTCTCCGGTGGGGGAGCGCACCTGCTCCCGGACTTCAGTGCGACCGCGGGCCTTTGGGCACCAGACCTAGCGGGCAAGCACATCAACTGGCTGGTGTTGAAGGCAGTTTGGCTCAGTCTCATCGCCTGGGAGACACCCGTCAGGCAGCAGGAGGTCTTAGTTCTCTCCGACAACACAACAGTCAGGGCTTATATCCAGAAGCAGGGCGGGATGCGCTCATCCTCACTCTGCATCCTACTATATCAGCTCAGACCTGCCTACCCTTCCGTATTCTTCCGTAATTTTACGGAATTTTACCATCTGTTATGGAAGTACGCAATTTTATGCAAAATTACGGGAAAAATAGTCGAAAAACTACGCAAAAATAGAAGCTGCGCGAGCGTGTTAAATTGTCGTCTGCTAGCCTAAAAATTTTGAAGCCGACAGAGTAACCGCCCTTGCTTGAGCTCTCGAGTGTTGTGGTTGGTCGTTTTGAACCAATGAAAAGCCTTGATCAAACGCAGTGCAGAAAATTAAAATGGCTGCAAAAGGTTCATCGAAAGTGCGTGTACACGAACCCGACGATGAATCGGAAGATTCTTTAGAAGTTGTTCAGCCGAAGAAGAAAAAAAAGCAGCAGTTGCAAGCATTTAAGGGTCCACCTTGCACCAGGACACTCTTGAGGCACTGCTGGTCCTAAAATGTCGCCCTGAGGAGACCAGGGAGTTCAGGCCAGAAGAGCTTGACCACCTGAAGAGTGCCTACTCCATACAGCAGGCACAATACAAGTAACAAGGCCCAGTGAAGGAAACCTGTAAATGCTGTACATACCTTAAGTGTAGTGTTTAGTTTAATTAAATGAACCTCACAGTTTTTGGTGAAGCAACTTTTTAAAGTTGCAATTACTTATTTGACTGACATCTGATAGAACTAATAAAATGGCAAACTTTGAATTTATGTGTGGTGCCTATTCCTGTGAAAGTGACAAACTGTTGGCTGAATCAGTTGCAGTGTGAATAAGACTCATGTGGGTCAGTTATCCTTTTTCACCAGCAGGTCAGTGATGTGCAATTCATTTGCAATTTTGCATGCCATGATCTCTTCAGACTCTAACCATTTAATCATTTTAAATTCTTTTTCATATTTTCTTCTTTTTTTTCAAAAACTTTTTTAACACACACAAATATAAATAAATAAATAAATAAATAAATGTATATATTTAAATATTAAAAGTGTTATGATTTTATTCATGCTTTCGTTGTTGAGAAACTCCGCGTTTCTTCGTGTCCATAGATTAAGTGTTACTGAAGGAAAATGCAAAATTACTGAAATTCACAGTGAAGACTACTGATGAGTAAAACATGAGGTAGGCAGGTCTGTCAGCTGCTTGTGTGGTGCAGGGATCGCGGTATCTCACCTAGGGTGCAAAACATCCCAGAACACTTGAATGTGCTTGCGGACTCCCTTTCGCTGCAGGGCCAACTACTCCACACTGAGTGGTCCCTCCATCCCAACCTCTTTCGGATGAGATGCGCGCACTAGGAGACGCCCATGGTTGACCTGTTCGCGACGAGGTGGAACACACAACTTCCCCTCATTGTCTCGCCCACCCCAGATCCACTCACCTGGGCGGTGGATGCCCTCCCCATATCCTGGGATGGCCTACTGGCGTACGCATACCCTCCCACCGTGCTGGTGCCCAAGGTCCTACTGAAGCTCAGAGGCAGTAACACAGTTCTGTTCCTGGTGGCCCCGTTCAGTTGGATCAAGAGCTGGACCACTGATCTCCTGAGCCTCACCACGGATCCTCCTCTGAGACGTCCCATGCCGCGCACGATGCCGTAGCAGCATGGCAGGATCTCTTTCACCCTTGCCCGGAGCGACCCCTATGACTCCTGGAGGTTGTGCGGCGGGCCCTCGCCGCTAGACGCTTCTCGGGTGTGGCAGTGGCGGCTATCACTGCAGCAAGCAGACCTCCGACCCGGCAGTCTACGAGGGAAAGTGGAGGGTCTTGCAGTCCTGGTGCGGTGCCAAGCGCCTCTCTCCCATGGATCTGACTATACCCCAGCTTGCCGAGCAGAAATTGGTGCCTATCACATCAGGGGCTACCTGTCTGTGGTGGCAGACACTTTCCGGCACTTGGGCTGGCCAGACCCGGGGGCTGGCAAGGACCTCGCTGACCTGATGGTGCATTCAAGCTCCAGTGGACAGTGACCCGCTCACTGATACCACGCTGGGACCTACCGTGGGTGCTAACATGGTTGAACTCAGACCGCTCGAACCACTGCCCTTGGCGCGGTTCGCCGACTTGACCAGGAAGACATCCTTCCTGCTGGCCCCCGCACAGCGTCAAGAGTGAGCAAGCTACACACACTCTCCGTGCACCCCTCCTGTCTGAAACTCGGGGCCAGTCACTTGGTTCAGCTTCTCACCAGCTCAACTTTTGGCCAGAATAGACCCCCCTTGGCCGTGCCTCAGATGATAACACTTCAGCCACTGCAGGGCCGTGACTAGTCCCGGGAATCCCAACAGCAGGACCCGGTCAGGGCATTGAAGATTTACCTCCGCCGGTCAAAGCCCCTCAGGAGGGGACATGCCCACCTCTTCCTGCCTTTGGCGCCGGTCATTTACGACATATTAGCCTGGACTATCTCCGCATGGCAATGCGGGGGCATACGATCCGCGTACAAAGACCTCTCCCCGGAGTGCGTGAAGAGGCTGCGGATCAGGGCACTTGCGGTCAGAGCCGTTTCCACGAGCATCACATTCAGCCGCAACTGCGCTGTGAGGGACATTGTGGCAGCTGTGGGCTGGTGGGCAGAATCAATCTTCGCCCAGTTCTACCTAAGAGACCTCTCAGGCCAACAGGAGAACCTGGCATTGCTGTGGCGCAACACTCCCTCCTGGCGCCAATAGCGCCATAGGTAACGCTTTGCTGAAATCGTCGGGAGTGTGCACCTAAGGGGGGGCCTTGCTAAGTGCTAACGCAGGGGTAGGACGGAGTGGGCGGCATCCTCCTCCTCTTCGCAATTCTTCCTAAAAGTAATGCCATGGGTAATGTTTTTGAAGAAACAAATGTATTTTTCTCTAAAATGTATTTTTTTAGAAAAATACTTACCGATGGCATTACTCAAAATGTCCCTCCCACCTACCCCGCTTGCCGCCAGTATGCTAAGATAAGACTGGCGTGACTACACAGCTCACGTGAGGAGGAAGGGAGGCTACTCAGGGTTATTGGTAACTGCTTGCTAGAGTTACGTCCGTGGTTGTGTAGCAACACACAACGGGTTTTGAGGCTGAAATCGGTAAGCTAAGTGTACCTTTCTAATAGTAATGCCATCGGTAAGTTTTTTTTTTTTAAATACATTTTAGAGAAAAATACATTTTTATGAAACTGTCATTTCAGCTAAGAATGTCAAAATACCCAAGGATATGTCCTTGTGGTATTGAACTAATATATACACGCTCTCCATGTGAAAATGGCGGATGTGCCAACATCAATAAAAACTCTTGACTTGATATTCAGGTGGTGGACCAGCTGTTCCAAAGTCTGGCTGCAGTCTTCTGGAAAATTCCGCTGGCCGCAGCTGCTACAGCTGCCCAGAGAAAAAAAGCAGCTCTGCTGAAAGGGTCTGAGTCAGCCTCCACTACCAACATCGGCACTGCCTCAACCACGAACCCTACAACACCCACATCAGGCAGTACTCCTGCTGGAGTGCCAAAAGATGAGAAGAGTGCTCCTCCATCTGGCATAACCAACAGTGCAGGTGATTTTGTGCTTGTCAGACATGGTAGTTCTTTGTATTGCTGTATTTCTTATAGTACGGCAGACAAACATTTCATTAGGCTTTCCCTGCATGTGCATTCCCATGAAATAATAATAATAATAATAAGCGCATTAAATAGGCGCTTTATCCCAATTGAAAATCGGCTCAAAGCGCCGCAAATATGCAGTCTTGACATGTGTGCTGGTCTGTGATTTTGAACCTTATGGCCCTTGGCCATAAGGTCCAAAATCACAGACCAGCGCAAATTATAAATGTCTTTTCAAGATTGTCTGTTTTGTGTGAAAGCACAAGTTCTGATAAAATGTTTTCTGTTTGACATACCGGCAAGAAATATTGGTCAGCTGAATTTAAAATCCATGCGCAAAAAGAGATTTAAAAAGAAAATGTCTTTCAGGCACCAGAGGCACAACCCCTGGCAGTGACAAGAAAGCTGGGGTGAGAGAACAGGAGCATGTGGAGATGGAGGGGGTCATGTTCGATCCTGACAGATGCGTGTCCTGCAATGTGGAAAACGGACACACTGTGTCTCATGGATCAGGCGGCCGAGGCTATGCTCTGGCCTCAACTCCCATGACGTCTGGCTGCTACCAGTGGAAGGTATGAGGTGTTTTTTTGTCTATCTTTTTTTCTTTTAGTCATTTATTTGTTTCTTTCTTGTTTGTGTTTCTGTTTCTTCAAACCCTTACCAATGGCATTACTATATGGAATGTTACACTTAGCTTACCGCTTTCAGCCTAAGTTCCCTTGTGTATACCTACACAACAAGGGAAGCAACTCCTAGCAAGGAGTAACCAAGTGCTTGAGTATACTCCCCTCCTCCATATAAGCCATGTGAGCAGTGGTGCCACTCCAGTCTTACACTTAGCTTCATTGTGAAATCTAGACCAAAAAGGTGACTGCCAAGCGTGTAAAATGCAAAGAAGTACCCAACGGAGAAAGAAACACGCTTAGAAAAGATGGTTACAACAAAATTTATTAATATTTCGGCTAAATACCCTTTGTCAAAATAGACACACAAACAGAGAGAACAGTCGCTACTTATCTTCATTCACAGAAGAAATGTGGCAACTGAAGGAGGTGATGTAAAATAAAATAAAAGGAAGAACAAAAGTGCGTAAAAAGTAAAATAATAATGACGTCAATGAAAAACTCATAAGAGAGAGACTCGGAGAGAAACTGAACACGAGAGACAAGAGTATGTGTAAGCGCGTGCAGGAGCGAGCAAATGTGAATGCGTGTGTGTGAATACAGAATGAGAGAGAGAGAACGAATGGGGATTACCTACAAGTGTCTGGACGACCTGCTCCTCAAGAACCAGGAGGCGGCCTTGCTAGAAAAAGACAGGGACACGCTGCTGGCGCTTCTATGACAGCTTGGTTTCTGGATCAAGATGGGGAAGTTGGACCTCTCTCCGTCTCGCAGGTTCGTCCACCTCGGTATGGAGTTCTTGACTGACCTCAACAGGGTGACTACCGGAGGCGCACATCCAGAAGCTAGCGGCACTAGCCCACCAGGTGTCCCTCTAGGGTTCGTAGCGTTTGGGAAGATTTGGGAAAGTTTGGGGAAAAGGGATTTAATTTATTTCTTCAAAATCGTTACCGATGGTATTACTGAGAGGAAGATATACTTAACTGACAATTTCAGTCTCCAAAAATTGTGTGTTGCCACACAACCAGGGACGTACCTCTAGCAAGCAGTTACCTAACCACCCCCCCCCCCCCCCCCCCCCCCCCCCCCCGAGTGTCCTCCCTATCCTTGGAGTAACCTCCCTTCCAAATCTCGCGAGAGGCCGTTATTTCCAGTTCATACTTGACTGCCATTTTGTTTAGATCCTTCTTTCTCAGTCTCCCGTTATCATCGTCTTTTTTGTCCATTCTTCGGCCTTGTTTGTCTTAACAAGGCCAGGTAAGGCCTCGGACATTGCCTCACGCGATGATTGTGGCGAATTGGGCAATTTCCGTGGGTTTGCGGCATTTTGCCATTCATTTCGACTTCGTCTTCGATTGTCGGTTTTAACGGTCGTCTGCTCGGTTACGTAACCTCTGGGCTACGCGCGTTTCATTTCCGCTCTGTTCACTGTTGCAGTTTTCTTCTTAAAAAACGTGCCCCAACTGTTAAAATTTCCAGTGGCCTAGTAACTTACATCCGTGCTGCCTGCCTTGCTTCGGGATGTGCATCGGACCACGCTTGTGATTTTTGTGCTTCGTGGGAAGAAGATCGCTGGTCCTACATGTGGAAATTCTACCGTCGTCAGCACCCTGTACAGTCCGACGAAGCTCCTCTTTGCCCTATCACCACCAGCTCTGCCGCTATCAGTGTTTCTTCTCTGCAGCTCTTTGCCACTCAGGCGCGGGTGTCGGGACACCTTCCCTCCCGCTGCGGGTGGTTTTACACCAGGTGAGAATGTACGCCCCCGCTCATATGAGCGTATTTCGAAGCCAGCCCCGCAGACCCGGCCTTCTAAGACGGGTCTCCAACGGAGGCAACCCCATCATTTGGGGGAAGAGACAGTGACCATCGGCAGTCCCTGGCGCGTGCCCTCTCCAGCCAGACGTGACTTTACTCAATTGCACTTTTCCGTAAAAAAAAAAAATAAATAAAAAAAAAAATAAACAATTGTCGTCACATCACGACTTGTTGCTCGGCGCTTTGGCTCAACCACTGTCTCCTCACGCCCTGGTTAAAAGCCAGTCACCGTGCAACTCAGCCAGCTCCGCAGACTCAGCCTTCTAAGACGGGTCTCCAACAGAGTCAAGCCCATCGTTTTGGGGAGAGGAGACGGGACCATCGGCAGTCCCTGGCACGTGCCCTCTCCAGCCAGACGTGACTTTACCCAATTGCACTTTTCCGTCGCAACTTCAACAATTGTCGTCACATCACGACTAGTTGCTCGGCGCTTCGTCTCAACCACTGTCTCCTCGCGCCCTGGCTAAAAGCCAGTCACCGCGCACTCGTGCCACACTTGGTACGTCCTCTCGGCGTATTTCTCACCCCTCCCGTCGGTTTTATTCTCCTATTGCAGACGTTTCCCTTCAGGATCCTACACCATCGTCCGTCCCCTGTCACCGTGATCCGTGGGTTTCTCCTGCCCCCCCGTCGCTCGTGACATGCCTCTCGATGACGGGTGGATCCCCTTCGCTTCGAACGTTCTTCGCAGTGCTGTCGATGCCACCTTCATCGTGCTCCAGACAGTCCTGGTCCCGTTCCGTTCTCCTACTCGTCGCCCGCTTTTGCCTGAGAGCTGTCCGCATCTGCCCTCTTTCTTACGGCGTCGTTCTTCTTCTTATTCTTCTTCATATGACTGTACATAGGAGTTCTCGGCGAACTGGGCACCTGGACTCCTCATCCGTCCCTCGGCGATCTTCTCTCCGGCCACCGCGCGATCGTTCCTCTTTCCAAGGGTCCTGTTTCCCCTGGCGCTTGGCAACGCTGGTTCAAGAGGATGTTCTTCGCCTTCATCCGGTGGATTCTGCTTTCGACCTTGGGGTTTTGCCGCACCTTTCTCCGTCTAGAGTCCTTTACCCGCGGACTCTAAGCACAGCTGTTCTCCGTCCTCGGACTGTTTCACTCCGGGTGTCGAGACTCTACGGTCCTTGGACGAGGCCTCCGACCTCATTCTTCGCTCTCTTCCCCCAGACGCCGATGATGCGGCGGATTTATGGGCTGACGGGCCGAATTGCCTCCCTACACCTCCTCTGAAGCGAAAGGCGTCGGCTTCAGTGGATGTTTCCCTTCAACCTAAGCATTTCCGATCTCTTCCGCCACCATCTGGCTTTCGAGATCTGGCGGAGGCGTTCTCGGCGCAATTGCCTTTTGGCACTTTCAAAGAGCCTCTCTTCTTTTCCGATACTAGGTGGCCTGAAGGCATAGACATTCGCTTCCGCCACCGTTGGTACGCAGGTCACTCTCAGGCTTTTGCGTGCCCTTTGCCTTAGCTCGATGATGCGGCGGATTTACAGGTGGGTGAACGCCGCTTCACCTTTGCCCGGGTCCCTCGCGGTTTTGATAAAACTGCTGTCATGATCCGCAACACGCTGGTCTGCTCCAGCTTCCGCGATCTCGCTACCAAGCCGATGGTACGCGCTCTTGAAGACCATTGGGATCCACACTCTACTGCGCCGCTGCGAAAGATACATTCTCTTTCGGTGGTGGCTAATCGGGCTTCGTACCATGCTTCTGCAAATGCGATGGCTGCTGCCATCAACTGTGATTTAATTAGACGGGATGCAGTTCTTGCTGGTTGTTCTGGGTTTTCTTCGACAGTCAAGTCTCAGCTCCGCCAGGCACCCATCGGCGGTACTTTGCTGTTTGGCTCCACTTGGCAAGCCGTGAAGGATACGCATACGGACATCTGGCCCATGGCTCACCATCTTTCTTCTCTCTGTTCCCGACGACCCATGGCTCCTTTCTACCATTTCGGAGCGTCTTCACCTCTCGCTTCTTCGCCCTCCTCCTCTTCGCCGCTCCCCGCTTTGGACTCGGGTTCCGAACGATCCTGTCCAGGGGGCGGTTTTACAGGACGAAGTGGCTTCCTTGCTTCTCACATCCGCCACGGAATTCGTCCGGTGACAAGATTCTCTGGCTTTCTACCGTCGTTTCTTCATCGTCCCCAAGTCGGACGGTGGTTGGCGTCCGGTGATAGACCTTTCCGCTCTGAAAAAAAAAAAAAAAAAAAAAAAAAATTTGCCTGCTCTGTCCTTTCGTATGGAAATGACCCGTGCCCTGCGGGCCGCCATCCAACCGATGGATTTGGCTGTCGGTCTGGATCTTGCCGATACATACCTTCATGTTCCTATGCACCCTTCGGCTCACCGATACCTTCGCTTCGCCTTCCACAGAGTGGTGTATCATTCTGGGCGATGCCCTTCGGCCTCACTCTCAGTCCCTGGGTTTTTACCAGGATTATGGATGCGGTGATTTCCCACGCACGGAGGTCATCTCTCAGTCCGTCCTCCCACTGCCTCGACGATCTTCTTCTCCGGAATCAGGTTGCGACCTGCTTGACCGCCGACAGGGACGCCCTGCTTTCCCTTCTCCATCGCCTCGGTTTTCTAGTCAACTTCGGCAAGTCGGACCTATCGCCATCTCGCCATTTTCTCCACCTTGAAATGGAGTTTCAGACCGACTTGAACTTGGTGCGCCTACCCCAAGCTCGGTTCGACAAGTTGGTTCTTTTGGCCTGTCGGATGTAGCTTGCTTCCGCGGCTCCGGCAAGATGGTGGTTACAGTTTTGGGTCTCATGAGTGCTGCGGCGGACTTGCTTCCCCTTGGCCGGCTCTACTCGCGTCCAATTCATCTTCATCTCTTCCTTCTTTGGCGTCTGTCTTCGGGAGATTTGGAGGTTTGCGTTCCGGTGTCGCACTTAGTTCGGCCGCATCTCCTTCGGTGGACGGATTCCGCGTGGTTGGCGTCGGAGGTTCCCCTCGCGTCCCCGCTTCCTTCCCTGTCGATCTGCATGGATGCCAGTCTTTCCGGTTGGGGCACTCACCTTCTCCAGGACTTCAACACGACAGTGGATGTTTGGTCACCGGATTTGGTGGGCAGACACATCAGTTGGTTGGAGCTGAAAGCGGTGTGGCTCGCCCTGATCTCTTGGGAACCTCGCGTGACCAACCAGGCAGTCTTGGTTCTCTCTGACAACACGACGGTTGTCTCCTATATTCAGAAGCAGGGCGGGACCCGTTCTCCCTCCCTTTGCATTCTTCTGTTCCATATTCTGGTGTGTCGGGATCGGGGCATTTTGCTACAGGCACATCACATTCCGGGACGGCCGAATGTGCTGGCAGATTCCTTATCTCTTCATGGCCAGTGTCTCCATACCGAGTGGGCTCTTCGCCCCGACCTTTTTTTCGGATGCTTTGCGGCACTGGGAGACACCCATGATCGACCTGTTTGCGACGAGGTGGAACGCACAACTTCCCCTCTTCGTCTCCCCTGTTCCAGATTCTCTTGCATGGGCGGTGGATGCTCTCTCTAAAACCCGGGAGGGTCTCTTGGCCTATGCGTACCCTCCGTCTGTCCTGGTACCCAGGATTCTTCTCAAGCTCAGAGGCTGCCATGCAGTCCTGTTTCTGGTGGCAACGTTCTCTTGGAACAAGAACTGGACCACAGATCTCCTGAGTCTCGCCATGGACCCCCGCTATGGCTTCCAAAGCTTACCACGTTGCTGAAACAACCCTGGCAGGATCTTTTTCAACCTTGCCAGGAGAGCCTCCTCTTACACGCTTGGCGATTGTGCGGCGCGCCTTCACCGCTCGAGGTTTCTCGGATGCAGCAGTGGTGGCTATCGCTTCAGCTCGACAGCCTTCCACCAGGAAAGTTTATGAGGGTAAATGGCGGGTTTTTCTATCGTGGTGTGGGCCGCGACACATCTCCCCCACAACGCTGACTATGCCCCAACTCACGGAGTTCTTCTTGTGGCTCTTCGAGGATCAGGGCTTCGCACCCATCCCCATTCGAGGTTATCTTTCTATGGTGGCTGACACTTACCGCCATTTGGGTCGACCCGATCTGGGATATTGCAAGGACCTCGCGGACCTCATGGCTCATTTTGATCTCCGGCGACCAGTGACCCGATCACTTCTCCCACGTTGGGACCTTGCGTGGGTGTTAACATGGCTCAACTCTGCTCGTTTTGAACCACTGCACTTGGCTCGGTTCTCGGACTTGACGAGGAAGACCTGCTTCCTGCGGGCCCTAGCCACAGCTTCTCGCGTGAGTGAGCTCCACGCTCTCTCTGTATTTCCATCTTGCCTACAGCTCCGGGCTTACGGCTCGGTTCATCAGACAGCAGGATCCGGTTCGGGCGTTCAAAAATCTATCTCCGCCGGTCAAAGCCCTTACGGTGGGGTATTTCCCACCTTTTCTTGCCTTTGGTTCCGAACCGGCACGATATATCTGCCCAAACGATCTCCGCTTGGCTGCGTGGAGTTATCCGTTCCGCTTACAATTACCTCTCGCCTGCGGGAGCGACGAGGCTACGGATTCGGGCACACGAGATCCGGGCTGTCTCCGCGAGTGTCGATTTCGACCATAACTGCGCCATGCAGGACATTGTGGCGGCTGTGGGCTGGCCGGCCGAATCTACTTTCGCCCGTTTTTACTTGCGTGACCTCTCCAGCCAGCGGCACAACCTGGCTCTGGTGGTTGACGTTGCCGTGGCTCAACACTCCCTCCCGGCGCTGGCAGCGCCGTAGGTAACACTTGACTGAAATTGTCGGGAGTGTGCCCCGGCCAGGGGTCTAGCTAAGCAGTTACCTGGGGGTATTGACCCTAGAGCGGCACCCTCCCCCTCTTTTTAATTCTTCCTCTCAGTAATACCATCGGTAACGATTTTGAAGAAATAAATGTATTTTTCTTTAAAATAAATTTTTTCAAAAAATACTTACCGATGGTATTACTCAAACTTCCCTCCCACCTTCCCCGCTTGCCGCATGTCAGCTCAAATAGAACTGGAAATAACAGCCTCTCGTGAGATTTGGAAGGGAGGTTACTCCAAGGATAGGGAGGACACTCGTGGGGGGGGGGGGGGGGGGATTAGGTAACTGCTTGCTAGAGATACGTCCCTGGTTGTGTGGCAACACACAACAATTTTTGGAGACTGAAATTGTCAGTTAAGTATATCTTCCTCTCAGTAATACCATCGGTAAGTATTTTTCGAAAAAATTTATTTTAAATAAAAATACATTTTCCAGGCCCTGTAAAGTCTTTGAAAAATGAAAAATGTGTGTATGGTTTGTGAAAGTTTTGGGAATTTTGAATGATTGCTACAGCTACATGGAATCCACATTGTACATCACTCACAGCCATGTTTATTCAGCATAAAAATGAAAATAAATAAATACAAAAGCGAGTGAATAAGAGCAGGCATTCCGATCAATGACTTTAGATTTCTAACCGGAAATGAGATCTGCGAATTACCTCCCTTTGAAGACATCCGTGGTCTCCACGCAAAAAATCAAAATGCTGGGTTTGTGTGTTTTCAATGATCTATGGCTGGAAAATCTGCTATATAAAAGCTGGCTCCGAAAAGTAGCATCAAACAAGCGGTCGGCTTTTTGTGCCACTTGTCGAAAATCTATTGATGTGGCAAAGAAGTAGGGAACGATAAAGAAACACGCTTAGAAAAGACGGGGACAACACAATTTATTAATATTTCTGGTAAATACCCTTTGTCAAAATAGACAAACAAACAGAGAAATCAGCCACTACTTATCTTCTTTCGTAGAAAGGATGTGGCAACTGAAGGAGGTGACGTAAAAGCCGATGTGGCAAGCATGGGTGAAGGTGCCATCATGAGTCATAACAATGGTAAGCAGTCTGTTGAACAGTAGGCATATAGTGAATTCTGCTTTAGTGTACCTTTTTGGGCCACGGTGAAGGCTTGGGAAAATGTAAAAATGGTCTTGAAAGTTTGTGAAAATTTTGTGATGCCTTTCAGCTATGGACCCTGCCCTCGCAAAGGTGGTCCTGGCTACGGTCTGGCTTCAGCTGCTGGGTATCATGAGCGCAGCGGCGGATCTTTTACCCCTCGGCAGGCTCTACTCGTGCCCACTCCAACTGCATCTTCTGCTCCATTAGCGGCCGTGGCCGTGGCTCTGGTCCCAGTTTCTCCGATGGTCAGGCCTCACCTTCCGAGATGGACAGACCCATCTTGGCTGGGGACGGGAGTGCCCCTCTTCTCAGGCCCCCCCTCCTCCCCCTCCTCAGCTCTCACTCTGCTCGGACGCAAGACTCATCAGCTCGGGAGCACACTTACTGCTGGACTTCGACGCAAGCACATCAACTGGCTGGAGTTGAAGGTCGTCTGGCTGGCGCTCATCCACTGGGAGTCGTGTCTCAGCAGCCGGGAGGTCCTAATCCTGCCTGACAACGCGATGGTTGTGGCCTATATTCAGAAGCAGGCCGGTACGCGCTCCCCGTCCCTCTGCATGCTCCTGTACCAGATCCTACTATGGGACAGAGATCGAGGTATTTCGCTTTGGGCGCGACACATCCCGGGACACCTGAATGTACTCGCGGACTCCCTCTCTCGGCAGGGTCAGCTCCTCCACACCGAGTGGTCCCTCTGCCGGGACATATTCCGGATGATCTGTGCGCACTGGGAGACGCCTATGTTTGACCTTTTCACGATGAGTTGGAACAGGCAGCTCCCGCTCTTCGTCTTGCCCATCCCGGACCCTCTCGCCTGGGCCATGGACGCGCTGTCGGTCTCCTGGAAGGGCCTCATGGCCTACGCTTACGCTCCCTCGGTGCTGGTGCCCAAGGTCCTGCTGAAGCTCAGAGGATGCAACACGGTACTACTCCTTGTGGCCCCATTCATTTGGAACAGCAGCTGGACGACCGATCTCTTGAGCCTCGCCACGGACCCCCACTCAGGCTACCCAGGCCTCGTACGATGCTGAAGCAGCCCAGGTGGGATCTCTTCCACCCTTGCCCAAAGAGACTTCTCTTACACGCCTGGAGGCTGTGCGGCACGCCCTCGCCACAAGAGGCTTCTCGCATGTGACAGTGGAAGCGATCGCCGCACCCCGCAGACCATCCACCCACAAGGTGTACGAGGGAAAGTGGTGGGTCCTGCAGTTCTGGTGCGAGTCGGAGCACCTGTCCCCCACGGTTCTTGTGGCTTTTCAAGGTACAGAGCTTGGCCCCTATTACCATCAGAGGCTACTCCGCCATGATCGCAGACACTTACCGGCACTTGGGCCGAACTGACCCGGGAGCATGCAAGGACCTCTCTGACTTGCTGGCCCACTTCGAGCTCCAGCGACCGCTCCCCTGCTCGCTGATTCCGTGCTGGGACCTGCCGTGGGTGTTCACCTGGCTGAACTCGAGCCGGTTCGAGCCACTACCCTTGGCGCGACTCGCAGCTGTGACCAGGAATACCTGCTTCCTCCTGGCCCATACCACAGCGGCCAAAGTTAGCGAGTTGCATACGCTGTCTGTGGTCCCTTCCTGCCTACAGTTCAGGCTGATGGCTTGGTACAACTCCTGACCAACCCGACTTTCTTGGCCAAGAATATACTCCCTTCAGCCGGGGGACAGGTGATGAGCCTCCACCCACTCAAAGGGCTTGACCGGTCCCAGGAGTCCCGACTGCAAGACCCGGTCCGAGCGTTGAAGGTCTACCTGCGCAGATCAAAGCCCATCCGGAGAGGCCGGACTCGCCTCTTCCTACCCTTGACCCCTGGCAGAACCGACATTTCCGCGCAGACGATCTCATCGTGGCTGCCCTGGGTCATCCGGCCTGCGTACGAGGACCAGAGGGGGCTAAGAGGATGCGCATTCAGGCACACAAGGTTAGAGCGGTCGCTGTGAGCATCGCCTTCGACCACAACTGCGCAGTGAGAGACATTGTAGCAGCCGTGGGTTGGCGAGCAGAATCCACCTTCGCCCACTTTTACCTCTGAGACCTCTCCAGCCAACGAGAGAATCTGGGCCTGGTGGGAGACCTCTCAGCAGTGCAACACTCCCTCCTGGCGCCGCCGTCACTGTAGGTAACGCTTAGTTTAAATAGTCGGGAGTTTGCACCTAGCGGGAGTGGCTAAGCATATTGCAGTGGCGGGGCTGATTTAGCGAAGGGTTTGAGGAAACAAATGTATTTTTATCTAAAAATGTATTTTTTTGAAAAATATTTACCGATGGCATTACTCAAAGGACCCTCCCGCCTGCCCCGCTTGGCGCCAATACGCTAAGAGTAAGACTGGAGTGGCACCACTGCTCATGTGGCTTATATGGAGAAGGAGAGGATCTCAAGCACTTGGTTACTCTTTGCTAGAAGTTGCTTCCCTTGTTGTGTAGGTATACACAAGGGAACTTAGGCTGAAATCGGTAAGCTAAGTGTACCATTCCATATAGTAATGCCATCTTTTAGAGAAAAATATATGTTTGTCTGTGGGTTTTATCGGCATTCATCATACTCTTTTCAGTGATCTATTTCTGATATGACGTATGGTGGTATACAGGTGTGTAGCTAAAACCATGCACATGCAGCCATGTTCCTGACAGCTCAAGCCTTCAGTCTGAGAACCTTTTGCTTTAAGATTCTGAAGCTAACTTCTGCCTTTTTTGGTTTACCCACAGTCGTGTGCATGCCAGCTCAGGCTGATGTCAGCTTTACTCATTCTGGACGTATGACATACGGATATGCAGCTTCAGCCATGTATCTGTACGTCTGGAAGGAGTTTAGGACTGCTTACTGCATTGTTCCTTCCAGTTTCACATAGTGAAGGAAAACCGTGGCAATGAAGGAACATGTGTGGGTGTAGCCCGCTGGCCCGTGAGAGACTGCGGCCACCGCACGACGTCAGACATGTGGCTGTACCGAGCCTACAGTGGGAATCTGTACCATGAGGGAGAGCTGAGACAGGCTCTGCCGCGCTTCACACAGGGCGACATTATCACAGCCATCCTTGACATGGATGCACGCACACTCTCTTTTGCCAGGAATGATCAGGTACCAGGGACGAAGTGTATCATTTCCCTATGGTACTTTAATTAAGAACTTCCCCTTTTCATACACACACAAATCTTTCTGCCATAATTTAGTTTTTTGCTTTTGTTTGTTTGGGTTTTATTGGGGTTTTTTGTTGTTTTTTTTTTGGTTGGGTGGGGATTGGGGTAGGTTGATGTGCATGCATCATTTCCTAATCTAGCTGCAGTAATACATTTCTCTTCAATGGTATGCTTCCCTTCCACTGTATTTTTCATATTGAGCACTGTTTTTTTTGCCAGAAATTATTATTAAGTTTCTGTTGTTGCACATCATTGCAAAGTGCTGCACTGAGTTTGTGGCATCTGTTTATGACATTGTCTTAATAGGTTTCTTAATGAGAATTTTGTTATCGTTAGCTACCATATCTCATGTATTGTAGACTTCTGCAATCAGCCAGTATCACATCTTTGGGAAGCATGTTTGCCAGGTCTGATGAATGGATGAGCCATGATAGTTCCAGGATAGTGCTAGATTTGCTGGCGCCTTGACCCTAGATTTAAGACACCAGAGTGGCAGATGGATGAGCCATGATAGTTTAAAGATAGTGCTAGATCAGCTTGGCACCTTGACCCACAATTTAATACACCACAGTGGCAGTTGAATTGAGCCATGATAGTTCATGGGTAGTGCCAGATTAGCCTGGCACCTTATCAGGTGCCAGACTAATCTGGCACTACCCTTGAACAGTCATGGCTCATTCATCTGCCATTGTGATGTCTTAAATCAAGGGTCAGTGTGCAACATATTAAAGGGGCGATTCTTAGGATCAAGTATCCTGACAGTTTGCAACTGATACTGCTGACTGTGCGTATCATGTATACTGTCTTAAAACTCTGTGCAACTAACCTTATGTTGTGAGTAGCTAGTGACATCAGCTATCCATTCCATTCACTGAGGCCTTTGAAAATGGAGCCAATCTGAAAACTGTTGGGTATTTTTCACATTTTGTATGGACAAAACGTTTGATACGACAGTGGTTGTGGTGGGATAATTATGGATGTGGGCACGTATCCTGAATCCTGTGAAAGCCTTTGGCGACTTGTGACCAAGAGATTCTCAAGTGCTACCCCTTTAATGCTGTGCTGTCACATGTTTCTGTTTCAGGAACCACAAGTAGCATTTGAAGATCTGGACGCTTGTGAATTGTATCCAGTGGTCACTTTCTACAGCAGCAGTCCAGGGGAAAAGGTCATCATCTTTATCATTAACTCATTTAACCCCAGGGCTGTATTTTCACCAATTTTGGAGGTGTCATCTAATGACTATAATGTACCAGTTGGATGGTTCGCACCTGTGCAAATTTTACAAAAAACAAAAACAAAAACAAAACAAATACACAACTTTAAAAATCTGATTAAACGACTTGTATTTAATCCTTATCATTCGGAATACACCAGTGTGTGAAATAAGTTTGACTAAAAAAATTCAGAGGTAATGCCAGAATAAAAGGAAAACAGAAAATAGAGGTTGAAAACCCTATTAGTTAGAAACATGAAACACGACGTTTTGGATCAAAGATCCTTCTTCTCGGTGATATGGAAACAACGTAGAACAGAAAAGAGCACACGTGTGTTCCTTTCTGTTCTACATTGTTTCATATCACCGAGAACGTGTTTCATGTTTCTAACTAATAGGGTTTTCAACCTCTATTTTCCGTTTTCCTTTCAAATGAAACCCTTATGGCAACAGTTTTACTACATAGTGCCAGAATTGGTCTATATCCTTATCTGTAAGTACTATAATGTAGGTTGCATATGTCAGTGTACAAATTTGAAGCTTTTAGCTGCAGTATATGGGTTAAGGAGTCTCATTACATACCTGGAACATATACTACTTGGACAACGCATGTTAGGTACATTGGGCAAAATCTAAGGAGTCAATATTTATTTAGTTCTACAGGTGCGAACCTGTGCAGCCAGGTACATTATTCAATAAATGTAGGCATGTATCCAGCAGGGTTGATATCTGCACATTTAACCCACATCATATGGAGGCTGAAAGCTTCAAATTTGTACACTGCCATACGCAAGCTACATTATAGTACTTACAGATAAGGATATAGACCAATGGCTTTAGTTCAAGGGTTGTGCCAGAATAGCTTGGCGCCTAGAGGCGCCAAGCTATTCTGGCACTACCCTTGAACTATTTTAGTCAAACTTATTTCACACGCTGGTGTATTCCGAATGATAAGGGTTAAGACATAAGTCTTAACCTGTTGCTGCCAGTGATCATAATTTTTTTTGTGTGAAATGACTGCACACTGACCGACATTCACATGAGGAACACAGATGTACATGGGACGGTATTAGGCCCAAAGAACACAGGACTAACAAGAGAAATTCTCATGAGCCCCCCACGACTGCGAGGGGGCTCATGAGGGTTGATGTCTCTTGCAACTAGGTATCGTTTGCCTTTGCCCCAACAGTCAAGGGGTTGAAACGTTGCTGCCTGCAAAGGCTCTAGTGAATCTATATCTCTGGCAAAGTGAAGGATGAGGCATGACTGTGCTGTCATCCACTGTCATCACAGTCATCGCCATTAGTCACTGTGTCATCACAGTCCATCAGCCACCTTTTGCAACAGGCGTAGAATCTCAAGCAGCGCTACACTGGCACAGAATCATGACAGTGTATGCCAGCAACATTAACTCTTAAATTCCCAGAACTAAACGACTTCCATTCTATCGAAATCATTTATTTCTGGGAATTAAAGAGTTAATGAATGAGTAGTCTTACGGGTTTAGATTTACGTCTACTGGGTATCGCAAGGTTTGCTTATGGAGTGAAGTCAGTGTGAGAATTCGAGGATTGCATTGCAGTAATCATTCTGAAAATCATATCTATGAGCAGTGATTTTTGGCTCACGTGCGAAGCAAAAGTGAGTATGTTTTGGGCCAGTGGTCGTCCGTCCGCCGTCGTCGGTCGTCTGTGGTAAACTTTAATGTTGGCATTTTCTTGGAGACTATTCAAGCCACATTCTTCAAACTTGGCCCAAGGATACTTTGTGGTATAAACTTTCTAAACATACCATTTTGAGTGACCTCTCACAAAGGTCAAGGTCACAGGGGATCAGGAAATAGGTAAAAAATAGCTATATTTTGACATAATTTATTTTTTCTCAAATACTATTCACAACTTCAAACCTAAACTTGGTACAAAGGTACCTGATGGTAAGACCTTTCTATGCATACTAATTTGGTTGATCCCTCGGAAAGGTCAAGGGTCACAAGAGCTCAGGAAATAGGTGAAAAATAGCCATATTTTGACAAAAGATGTTTTTTCTCAAATACTATTCACAACTTCAAACCCAAACGTGGTACAGAGATACCTGATGGTAAGACCTATCTATGCATACTCATTTGGATGACCCCTCAGAAAGGTCAAGGGTCACAAGGACTCAGGAAATAGGTCCGAAATAGCCATATTTTGACAAAAGATGTTTTTTCTCAAATACTATTCACAACTTTAAACCCAAACTTGCTACAGAGATACCTGATGGGAAGACCTTTCTATGCACACTAATTTGGTTAATCCCTTGGTAAGGTCAAGGGTCACGAGAGCTCAGGAAATAGGTCTAAAATAGTCATATTTTGACAAAAGATGTTTTTTCTCAAATACTATTAACAACTTAAAACCCAAATTTGGTACAGAGATACCTGATGGTAAGACCTATCTATGCATCCTAATTTGGATGACCCCTTGGAAAGGTCAAGGGTCGCAAGAGGCTGGCAAATGTGTGTAAATTGCTGATTGTGGATAAAATTGTACATATTCCCAAATTTTTGAAAATTTTTCAACCAAATTTAGTACAAAGATAGCTGATAGACTGAGCCAGACACCAGCATCCTCCAAAACAACCAGGCTGGGGCCAGGAAGGCTGAAGACCTGCCAGTGTTAGCTGAAGAGGTGGAAGCAGCCGTACGCGGCCTGAAGGGAGGAAAGTCTCCAGGTGTAGACAACATACCTGCTGAACTGTTGAAACATGGAGGAGAAGTAACAACGAAGGTCCTCACTACCCTCTGTCAAAAGATCTGGGAGCAAAAGAAATGGCCAGTAGAATGGACACAGTCTCTAGTGATCCCGCTCCCCAAGAAAGGAAACCTGAAACAGTGCCAGAACTACAGAACTATCAGTGTGATAAGTCACCCTAGCAAAGTAATGCTTAGAATCATTCTCAACCGCCTCAAAACTTTCGCCGAGGAACTGCTGGCAGAAGAACAGGCTGGCTTCAGAGTTGGAAGAAGCACTGTAGAGCAGATTTTCAACTGCCGCGTCCTGATCGAGAAACATCTGCAGCATCAGCGCGAACTCTACCACAACTTCATTGATTTCAGGAAAGCATTTGATCGCGTCTGGCACGACGGACTCTGGCAAGTCATGAGATCGTTTAACATAGAGGAGGGACTGATCCAAATGATAGAAGCGCTTTACAAGAACGCCTGCAGCGCGGTTCTACTTAACAGTCAGTCAGGCGAGTTCTTCAGGACGACGATCGGTGTCCGTCAAGGATGCCTGCTCTCTCCTGTCCTTTTCAACATATTCCTGGAGAAGATCATGCAGGAAACCCTCCACGACCACCATACTTCAATCTCTATTGGTGGCAGATCCCTGTGCAATCTTCGATTCGCAGACGACATTGACCTCATGGCAGGCAGCAATAGTGAGCTCCAAAACCTGACAGACAAACTTTCAAGTAGCGCAGGGTCTTATGGCATGGAGATCAGTACGGATAAAAGCAAAGTGATGATCAACACCACAAGCGACAGCAGCAGCAACATTCACATGAACGGCCAGAAGCTAGAAGAGGTCAATAGCTTCAAGTACTTGGGAGCCACCCTGTCCAAAGACGGTAGTTGCATAGCAGAGATCCGTATCAGGATAGGTACAGCAACATCCGCAATGGCCAGGCTGGACAGGATATGGCGAAGTAACTCCATCAGCTTCACCATCAAGTACAGGCTTTACAAGTCCCTCGTAGTGTCTATTCTACTCTACGGCTGTGAGACTTGGACACTGCTTGCAGACTCAGAAAAGAAAATCCAGGCCTTTGAGAACAAGTGCCTGAGGAAGTTGCTCCGCATCTCGTACCGCGAGCACAAGACCAACGAATATGTACGGAGCATCGTCACTTCCCTGGTGGGCCCACATGAACCCCTTCTGGCAACTGTGAAACGGCGCAAGCTTGCTTGGTTTGGCCACGTGACCCGACACAACACCTTGTCCAAGACTATCCTCCAAGGCACTCTCGAAGGAAGTCGTCGGCGAGGTCGTCAGAGAAAGAGTTGGGTCGCAAACATAAAAGAATGGACCGAACTCGAGATGCCAGACTTGCTTGCCACCGCCCAAAATAGAACTCAGTGGAGAGCACTGTCTGTTGCTGCTGCCTTTCAGTCCCCCCAACGCCCAGTTCGGGCAAGGGACTGATGATGATGATGATGAGCTGATAATAAGACCTTCCTATGCATACTAATTTAGTTGACTCATCAAAAAGGTCAAGGGTCATGGGCGGGTTGACAGATGTGTGAAAAATGCTTACATTTTCAGAAAACCTGGATTTTGCTGCTGCAGAAGCCAGCCCTTGTCACAAAAGTCACACATATGTAAATCGGTCATACACGTGAGCCATAATGGCTTTGCCTTTCTTGTTTAACCTTTTTGGCTCACGTGCAAAGCAAAAGTGAGTCTATGTTCTGGGCCAGTGGTCGGTCGTCCGTCTGTCGTCCATCATCCGTGGCATTTTCTCGGAGACTGTTCAAGCTACAGTCTTCAAACTTAGCCCAATGATACTTTGTGGCAAGAGCTTTCTAAAAATTCCAATTTCAGTGACCTCTCACAAGGTCAAGGTTACAGGGAATCAGGAACTGTATCAAAAATAGCTATTTTTGGACATAATTTATTTTTTCTCAAATACTAAACACAACTTCAAACACAAACTTGGTTCAAAGATACCTGATGGTAAGACCTTTCTATGCATACTAATTTGGTTGATCCCTCGTGAAGGTCAAGGGTCATGAGCTCAAGAAATAGGTCCAAAATCACCATATTTTGACAAAAGATGTTTTTTCTCAAATACTATTCACAACTTCAAACCCAAACTTGCTACAGAGATACCTGATGGTAAGACCTATCTATGCATACTAATTTGGATGACCCCTCAGAAAGGTCAAGGGTCACAAGAGCTCAGGAAATAGGTAAAAATAGCCATGTTTTGACAAGAAATGTTTTTTCTCAATTACTATTCATAACTTCAAACACAGAATTGCTACAGAAATACCTGATGATAAGACCTATCTATGCATACTAATTTGGATGACCCTTCAGTAAAGGTCAAGGGTCACAAGAGGTCGACAAATGTGTATAAAAAGCCAATAATTGTAGTTAGTATCAACATTTTTGCAAACTTTTCAATCAAATTTGGCACGAAGGTAGCTGATGATAAAACCTTCCTATGTATCCTAAGTTAGTCGATTCATCACAAAGGTCAGGGGTCACGGGGTTTTGACAGATTTGTGAAAAATGATTAAAATTTTGAGAAAACATGGATTTTGTTAGTGCAGAAACCATCTCTTTACTTATTATCAGACGTGTGGATCGGTCATACATGCGAGCCATAATGGCTTTGCCTTTTTTGTTTTTTTAGGGTGTTGGATGAATTCTGTATGTACAGTTTTTGGCTGCTGGTCTAATATTTTAGAATGTGACAGTTTTGGGTGCTCATCAGAAATTTAACAATTCTTCTAAGTGGGCTGAAGTTAAATATTTGAAGTGGTCAAATATTTAGGATATTTAAGGTAACAATGAGTGACATCACCTGAAAGATATATCAAACGGTTTCTCACCAGCTTCTGTTTGTTCTAAGATGAATCAGCTCATGCAGCAATGTCTTTCTCACATTCACAAGCTAGTCTTTGCAGCTTACCCATTTAGCTGTTTTGTCCTGTGGATACTTACACTTTCTTTTTTATACTCAACAGGTGAAGATTTCAGACATGCAGGTGAGGTCCACTCCTCGTGAGCTCCTACCCGGAGATCCTGTGTGTGCTCCGGCTTCAGCCGCCATGGCTGAGGCACTGGTTGTTCTTTTGAGGCGACTGCACAGCACAGCGGCATGGGCACCGTTTGTGGCTGGCAAGATTTGCTGTACACTTGATGCTGCGTCCTCTTGGCATGTGGGGAAAACTTTGGCTGCGGCTACATCTGTTGATGGGAACCAGGCTGGTGGTCGAAAAAATCAGGCCCAGTCAGTTGACCAGACTGGTAGGGATTTGTTTTCTGTATATCCCTCTCCCCAACCCCCACCCCTATATGTCTTTGCTTTTGTCTAAGGTGTGTCTGGGTTTCTTTGTCCGCGCAATATCTATGATACTATGCTAATGAGCGAAATAAATGTGACGTTTTTGGAATCATCAGAAACACTGAGGTGTTAACGAAGATTTAAAAAATGTCACATTTCTTTTGGTCTTCAGTATATTTGGATCAAGTTGTTCAGGCACGAATCTGATTGAAAACATAAGTTGTGTGACCTGTGTCTTTGTGCAGTTGTTTCTTGCTGTTTATTGACTGTTGTTTTTTCTAACAATTTTTGAACATGTTAAAAGTTACACATAGCTTGTTTTAGTTGGAATAACATTTATTTGTAGTTTCATAATAATAAAATAATAATAATGGTATTTATAATGCGCTTATCTTATAATAATTATAACTCTAAGCGCACACTCACAACTCGCGCACGCATGTGCACACTTTAGACAATGACTTGCGTACCACAAACAGTGGAATACATTACGACGGTCAGCTTGGGGTGGGGAGTGTGGTGATATAGTGCTAAAACTGTTGAAAGAGGTGAGTTTTGAGGGCGGACTGGAAGGAGGAGAGAGAGTGTTTCTGACGGAGAGAGAGTGGGAGAGTGTTCCAGGTGGATGGACCGTAGACGGAGAAGGAGCAGGGGCCGAAAGTGTTAAGTTTGGTGCGAGGGATGTGGAGGCGGAGAGGGTCAGAGGCAGAGCGGAGGGAGCGGGAAGGTGTGTAGGGGTGAAGTAAGTTGGAGAGATAGGCAGGAGCGCAGTTGTTCAGGGATTTGTAGCAGAGAGACAGAATTTTGTATTGGATGCGTTGGGGGATGGGGAGCCAGTGAAGGAGTTTGAGCAGGGGTGTGACGTGGTCGGATTTTTTCTTTCTGAGGACGAGGCGGGCAGCATTGTTCTGAACGTGTTGGAGAGTGAAAATGGTGGAGTGGGGGAGGCCGGAAAGGAGAGAGTTGCAGTAGTCGATGCGAGATAAGATGAGAGAGACAGCAAGTTTGGTGGCAGCTTCGGTAGTGAGGTATTTTCTGATCTGACTGATGCGGCGGAGGTGGAAATAACATGCCTGGGCCGTGGCGGAGATGAAGCTGGTCATGGACAGAGAGGAATCGAGGATAACGCCAAGGTTCTTGGCCGAGTCAGAGAGGGAGATGGGGGTGCTATCGAGTTGAAGGTGGAGAGAGGGAGGGAGCTGGGAGAGATTCTGGCGAGTGCCTACCAGCATGGCTTCCGTTTTGTCGTCGTTCAGTTTTAGCTTGTTTGCTGTCATCCAGTTTTTCACGTCTTCATAGCAGTCAGCCGTGCGAGTCAGCAGTGACTGAGTGTTGTCGAGTTTGTCTTTGTCTAGCAGTTGTGAGTCGTCAGCGTAGAGGTGGTGGTGTATGCGGTGAGACTGGATGATGTTGGACAGAGGAGAGGTGTAGAGTGTGAAAAGGACCGGGCCCAGGACGGACCCCTGTGGAACTCCGCAGGAGAGCGTGACTGGGTTGGAAGAGACGCCGTTGATGGTGACGGACTGCTGTCTGTTGGAGAGGTAGGAGAGAAACCATGAGTGAGCAGAGTCAGTGATGCCGAAGGAGTGGTGGAGTCGGTGGAGGAGGATAGAGTGGTCTATAGTGTCAAAGGCGGCAGAGAGATCGAGTAGTGTAAGAAGAGAGATGTTGCCCGAGTCGGTGGAGAGAAGCAGATCGTTTAAGATATGTAGAAGGGCTGTTTCAGTGCTGTGATGTTTGCGATAGGCAGACTGGAATGGACTGAGGAGGTTGTTGTCGGTGAGGTGGAGGTTGAGCTGGTTGAGAACAACCTTCTCAAGAAGCTTGGACAGGAAAGAGAGATTGGAGACTGGGCGATAGTTCTTGAGTTCGTTTGGGTCGAGGTTGTGTTTTTTGAGGAGAGGACGGACGATGGCAGACTTGAAGATATCGGGGATGGAGCCGTTTTCTAGAGATGCGTTGATGATGTCGGTAATGAAGGGCAGAAGTTTTGGAAGGCCGTCATGGTAGAGAGAAGCTGGGAGGGGGTCTAGCTCGCAGGTTTTGAAGGGCATGGACTTTATGGTCTTGAGTACTTCATCCTGAGAGACGGGGTGGAAGGACGAGAGGGGAGTGCCGGAAAAGGTGGGGTCGGGAGGGCAAGGCGGAGAAGGCAGGGTGTCGAGTGTGTCGCGCAGAGTTTGGATTTTGTCCGAAAAATAGGTAGAAAAAGCAGACGGGAGTTCTTCTTTGCTGTGTGTGTTGGGGAGAGGAGAGTCTTTAGAAGTGCCTAGGAGTGTGTTCATGGTGGCGTAGAGGGTTTTGGAAGAAGTGGATTCCAGGATTTGGTTTTGAAGGTATTTGCGTTTAGATTCGGAGATCATTTTGCAGACTTTGGATCTAGTTATTTGGAAGATCTGTCTGTGAACGGTGAGGTCAGATGAGCGCCAGAGGCGTTCCGCTTGTCGGCGCTCGCGCTTGGCTTCAGCTATGTCGTCAGTGAGCCAGGGGGAGGGGAGTCGGTTGGGTATGGAGCAGGTGGTGACAGGGGCATGGGTGTCTAGAAGTTTTCAAAGGGAGGAATCGAAATGGGATGCAAGATCGGGAGAGGGGGCGGGGTCCAAGAGACGGTCGACAGCTTCGTTGAAGAAGCTCTCGCGGTTGACAGATTTTAGTTTGCGACGAGAGACGATGAGCTTGGTTTTTTTCGGGGGAGGTAGATTGAGGGAGACGAGAATAGCGAGGTGGTCAGAGGGAAGCACAGAGGAGGTGTCAGAGTCGAGAAAGAGTTGATCGGAGGTGCGGGTGATGATCCAGTCGAAGGTGTGGCCGAGTCGGTGGGTGGGTTTAGTGATGTGTTGTGTAAGATTGTGGTTTGAAAGTGACGTGCAAAGGCGTTTTGTGTCAGGGTGGTCGGGTTTGTCAAAGTGGAAGTTAAAGTCGCCTAGAAGGATGTGTTTTCCGGGTCGTGTGCTGTAGTGGTCGAGGAAGATGTCGAACTCGGTGAGGAACATGGAGTTTGTGAGTTTGTTTTGAGAGCTTAGATACATGAGAAGATGAGGGACTGGCCAGGGAGTGTTGCTACGGCCTCAACAGATTCAAAGGAGGGATGGGCAAAAGGTAGAGACTGAGATAAGGAGAGGTGAGTAGAAAGACAGTCCCTGTAGATGATGGCAATGCCACCCCCTCTGGAAGCGCGCGGGAAGGAGGCCAGGCGGTAGCCACTCGGAGTGACGCTGGCGATGATGGGTTCATCGCGAGCTGAGCGGAGCCACGTTTCGGTGATCACGACAACTTCTAGGTCATTGTCTAGAATGATTCGTTTATAATGAAAACACTCATCCATGCGCGCACATGCCAGAGAGCAAATTCAAAACATATTAATAATATAGTTTAATGTACAAATCAAAAAATTCATAGATAAATGTTGCATAGTTTTGATAAAATAAAACTTGTGTTGATCTTTTCAGGCAGTCAGGCAAAACTGGCTTAACATATTTCCATAGGAGTTCATACTGGAATGCCGCTTACTTGTAAAATGTTTCAGAAGACCATTAATGACTAATACGCTACGCTGACGACTGACAACTGCTAGACAAAAGACAAACTCGACAACACTCAGTCGCTACTGACTCGCACGGCTGACTGCTACGAAGACGTGAAAAACTAGATGACAGCAAACAAGCTTAAACTGAACGACGACAAAACGGAAGCCATGCTGGTAGGCACTCACCAGAAACTCTCCCAGCTCCCTCCCTCTCTCCACCTTCAACTCGATAGCACCCCCATCTCCCTCTCTGACTCGGCCAAGAACCTCAGCGTCATCCTCGATTCCTCTCTGTCCATGACCAGCTTCATCTCCGCCACGGCCCAGGCATGCTATTTCCACCTCCGCCGCATCAGTCAGATCAGAAAATACCTCACTACCGAAGCTGCCACCAAACTTGCTGTCTCTCTCATCTTATCTCGCATCGACTACTGCAACTCTCTCCTTTCTGGCCTCCCTCACTCCACCACTTTCACTCTCCAACACGTCCAGAACAACGCAGCCCGCCTCGTCCTCAGAAAGAAAAAAATCCGACCACATCACTCTCCTGCTCAAACTCCTTCACTGGCTCCCCATCCCCCAACGCATCCAATACAAAATTCTGTCTCTGTTACAAATTCCTGAACAACTGCGCTCCTGCCTATCTCTCCAACTTCACCCCTACACACCTTCCCGCTCCCTCCACTCTGCCTCCGACCCTCTCCGCCTCCACATTCCTCGCACCAAACTCAACTCTTTCGGCCCCCTCTCCTTCTCCATCTACGGTCCATCCACCTGGAACACTCTCCCACTCTCTCTCCGTCAGAAACACTCTCTCTCCTCCTTCCAGTCCGCCCTCAAAACTCACCTCTTTCAACAGTTTTAGCACTATATCACCACCCTCCCCACCCCAAGCTGACCGTTGTAATGTATTTCACTATTTGTGGTACGTGAGTCATTGTCTAAAGCGTGCGCATGCGTGCGCGAGTTGTGAGTGTGCGCTTAGAGTTATAATTATTATAAGATAAGTGCATTATAAATACCATAATTATTATTATTATTATTATTATATCTTTTCTCTGTCATTTTATTGATGACAGCAAAAATGCATGGTTTAAGGGCAGAATTCAAAGTAAGTATTTCATAATAAGGTCAAAGTTTCTGTTTAACTCATTCAGCCCTGACGCACTGAAGCTGGAGATGGGTCAACCATGATAATTCAAGGGTAGTGCCAGATTAGCTTGGCGCCTGTTGGCACCAAGCTAATCTGCCACTACCCTTGAATTATCATGGTTGATCCGTCTCCTGCAACTGGTGCATAGTCGTTAGATTACGCCTCCAAAATTTGGGAAATACTGCGGTGGGGCTGAATGAGTTAAATTGTAAGACTTCATTTCAGTTTTAATAATAATAATAATACATAGTATTTATATGGCACATTTCTCATATTTATAATATAACTCAATGCGCAGGACATAGCCGCGAACTGAACCCAACAAGCACGCTCATGTGAATCACATGCATTCCCTCACACACTGTACATAAACACAGAACATTCATGTGGTGCTAAGGGCAAGCTCAAACGAGCTACTGAAAAGTTTTGGAAATTTAAATCGTTTTTTATATTTTTGAAGTTTGATTGTGGACTGAAATTAATACCAAATTTGTGGGGGAGGAGAGAGCTGGAGTACCCAGAGAAAGAACCCCCGACGTTCCGCCCGAATTAATGGTGACACTTACTAGAGGAGAAAAGTCCGATGCCAGAACCGGATATCGAACCTCGCACCTCTTGGATTGGTGGCAGGCGCTTTTACCGCTGCGCCACGAACCGTTTTAGGAAATAAATCGACCATGATAGTTTGGATGGTGTCAAGCTCTTCTTGATGTCCAGGCTAAAAATAGGTGACTGCTATGTGTGTAAAATGCAAAGAAAATCCAAGAAAGAAAGAAACATGCTTAAAAAGGACAATTGGATCACAGTTATGTTGCAATTGTTATTTCTAAGCACATTTCTTCCTTTCTTGGGATTTTCTAAGCTTTTCTTGAACCACCCTTGAATTATCATGGACGATTGGTAGTTTGTTGTAGTGTCATGGCTGAATGGGTTTAATGATGTCTATTAACTTTTGGGCTGTCAGTAGCACTTCTTGTGGAGCGCTTCCAACGTCCAAAGGGTCGATGTTGACAAAAACTGACCTTTACAAATATGGCTCAGTAATCCCTCAAACTGTCCAAACTAAAGTGTACAAAGCTGTATTATAAATTTGTACAAGTGATATAACAAAGCTGTGGTAAAAAACATTTTTTAAAAAATATTGTTAAGCAACCTCCAAAACAGTACACCATTAAACTTTGGTTATCGTCATTACGCAACAGGCATTAATATGCTGGATGGTCTTTGCAAATTTATGTACATATCAGTGCACCTTTAGACTTTACCTTGTAGGCAAAAGGCCACCGGGCAACATCTACTGCAGCTGTCCAACATGCAGCTGCATGTGATCCAGCTGCAGTGGGCATCAGCCTTATGACCTTTTGCATTCTGTGTATTTGCACTCAAAAAGTTTCATACATCAGGTAATGTTTATGCATCCAAACATCTAAGTTACTCTGCCACATAATTTAATTTTACATGTGTTTACAGTGAAAGCAAGATAGATATTTTAATAAAACATGTTGACCAACAAACGCAACAGTAAACATGACCATACACATGCTGGCTCAACAAGGACTGACTTGATATATGGTATGCAAATGATTAAAAATAAAAAGTCCACCAAATTATCATTAGATAATCCAAATTTCCAAATTAACTCTTTGACACAGAACTAAATGACACATTCTATTGAATGGAATTCATTTAGTTCTGGGAGTCAGAGGGTTAATACATCACAAATATTTTTTAAAAGACAGCATGCCAGTTCCTGAAACAGAACGACCATAATAGTTCAAGGATGGTGTCCAAACAGCTATAAGTTCTAATTAAATTAGTCTGGCATGCCTTGCATACCAACACGGTCACTCTATCTCGATATTGTGTATCAAAATTGAAATGGTTACATCTAAATGACAAGCAACTTGCATTACAACTAAAGAAAACACCTGATTATTCAGTGTTGTTTAATTCTTCGTGTACTACGTATTTGCATTGTAATATGCACCGTGCCATTAAGTAACTTGTGAAGTGGGTTTGAAAAATGTGCATACCTTATTTATAAAAAAAATCATTGAAAAAAGCAAATGTAACAAGAAAATAACTTGATTTTTCATGGAGTTGGGTAAGATGGTATGCTTAATAATTATGAATCTAAAATAGACAATTTTAGTGCTTTGAACATTTGCATACTTTGTTGTTAGTTAATTGGTTCGTTTGTTTGTTCCAAGTTGCTGTGCTCATTTTCTGTCAGAAAGAAACACTGAGGCCAGTCTCATCAGAGGCTGTAAAGTAACCAAAGATAGCGAGAGAAATCTTTTATCAGTTTGAACTTTTCAAACTAAATTTTTGTCCAACACATGATAAATGTCCCTAATGGTAAATATGCATGCAAATAACCATAGAAGAAATTCAAGACGTAAACAAATATTCATTTCATCCTCTTCAAAAGTCTGTGTCCTCGCTTCCCTATGCCTTTTTATTTTTTTGTCATCAGAGCCTACCTCGTAAGCAACTTCCTCCTCTTAAAATCACAGAAAATGCTGACTCAAAAGTTGCAGAGAGAAGCGACCCAACTCAGAAACAGGATATAATAATAATAATAGTGTATATTTTTAAGGCACCTATACTTTCAATAAAAAAGCTCTAATACTAACATACATACACTTTGCATACTACAACACCAGTAGAAGAAGACAGACAGGTATGACAGATGGATAGAACTTTATCTGGATATGAATGGGAATTAAGTCCATTTATTTTAGAATGCATAGGACCTGCCTTCTAATTCAGCACTAAAAATAGCAAAGTACATGTACATACAGTGTATTCTGACATCAGTGTTACAATGTAAACAAACAGGCAGCGGACTCTACCATAGATAATTGGCAAAGAGTTAAGACAAGAGTTAAACAAATGAAAGTGCTCTCAATTATCAGTAGGAAACTAAACGTTTACCGGTAGATTTTGTTTACAGAATTTTGCTTTCATTTTGTCCAACAGGTCTTTGATTTTCTTCCAAACGATAATGGCTGCAAGGATTATCATTAGAAAAACTATAATTATCACAGCAGGGACTTTACTTAATTTGTTATTTTCAACCTGTGGTGGAGGTGTGTTAATGGGCTGCTCACTCATAGTGGTAGGAAACTGTGTTGTACCGGCCAGATTGTCCTGTGTAATGTTACTGGGTGGTTTGGTTTGCTCATGACAAATAATCCTATTAATCAGCAACTGCCCAGCTGACAGCTGTTTACAAAATGGTATCTGTGAGTGTGACCAGTTGAGACAGTATTTGATGTTTCCCTGGGAGGGAGTGCAAAAACAAGCACTGTTTTCGGTAAAGGCCTCATCACATCCCGCGTGTCCACGGGAGGAATAACCGTCTTTACACATGCACCTTGTGTCACTGGTGCTATCTCCGAGACAGAACACGGTTTGTCCCACTTTTTTGCATTGTGAATGAGTCTGTCTACAGAAGGGGTACAATTGTAAGATCGAAGATCTGTTTTCAGATTCAAAGTGCCCATCCTCACATGGTTCCTGTTTGAGCTTGGGGAATCCATCATTGCCTTCTATTATGCGGCAAGAGTAACCTGCCACACAGGTCTCCTCTGGGAGACATGCAGGGAACAAGATGTCATCTGCTTGACAGTGGAATTTAAAAACATTAGAAGAATTACAGCATAACTCTTGAAATCGGGCAAGATCTAAAGCGCCCGTTTCTGTAGGGTTAGGGCAGTTGTCATATAAGTCATACTGCAGCAGATCCCAACATTCCTGGTTTAGCTTCTGCTTTGACTCTTTGTGAGACACAAATGCAACGCAAGTGGATTCCATCACCATGAGCACTAGTGAGATGCTGATCAGAGTTTTCAGAATAAGGAACACTGGATTCATGACTTTTTTGTTGAGGAGTGGTGTAATCATGCTCATTATGCACTTTCTTCGTAGGTACATGTACTCTGAAATATAAGCAAGCCTCTTGTGCTTTTTTTGCTTGTCTTGTTTCTGAAAAGCTCCAGCACACAGATTTCAACTCAGAATGTCTGTTCTCACACAGGTCCTCTTCCTCCCATGTTGAAGCTTGTGTCTTCTGAATTTACTGTACTGTATTTTTAGCTCAAGCCGCCACTTATTACCAGGAGACATGATGGCCTTTGGAAGATTTACCCTGAAACACACACAGAAAGAAAGGCCAAATGGTTTAGAGGTTTTATGAGGTTTAGCTTTTTTTGTCATGATGATTCCTGTAGGAAAGCTATGAGGAATCATCACGACAAAAACTGCTACTGACATGCAAAGGGTACTTTGTTATTTATTTCTGTTTATCAGTCATGTATCAATGGTCTGTCTAAGTAAACATTGCGGAACCATATTGGAAGCAAATCAGTTTCAGCAGTCAAAACTTGACAGAAGAGTTTCACCCAAAGGAAACAGTAAGGTCTAGCTCGCACACCAGTTTAACTCTGGAATGTAACCATTTTGCCGGAATAACATGCTCTCCTCCTGATCAGAGTTAACCCATTCAGCCCTGACGCACTACAGCAGGAGATGGGTCGACCATGATAATTTAAGGGTAGTGCCATATTAGCTTGGCGCCGACAGGCGCCAAGCTAATCTGGCACTACCCTTGAATTATCATGGTCGATCAATCTCATGCAACAGGTGCATAGTCATTAGATGATGCCTCCAAAATTTGGGAAATACGTGCGTCAGGCTGAATGTGTTAAAGCCCACTGTCATGCATCCAACAATACTGTTCACAGCACTGGTGGATAATACATGAGGGGGTTACAGGATATCCTCAATCCATGGATGACAGTCTTCAGTCCTGGAGACTTTTCCAAATCCTAGAAACCTGAATTTCAGCTTCTTAGTTCAGACAGAACAGTCCTTCAGCCAGCTTGTTCTACCTGCAAGAGACATAAATTCTTCTGAGCCCCTGCATCTGCTGGGGCTCGTGAAAATGTATCTCTCTTGCTGGCCACGCATTATGGTGCATAGTTATAGTCACCATCTAAACTTGTTTCAACTTTTTGCACTGTCACCCATGGAAATCCCATTTTCTGTATCCTGAGGAAAGCAAAATATTAGGAAAGACAGAGAAAGCTAATCAGAAAAGACCATTATCCCAATAAAATATTATATGTAACATGGCAAGTACATGGTAACGAGATGCCATCATGTAATGTTCTGATAAAAGGCCTGGATGCTCTTCCTTACTGTGATATATTACAATGTCTTTTGCTGTTTTGGCTGTAGTGTTTGTTCCACATAATGTGACTGGGAATTAAGCTATAATTTTTATCAGGAAATCTAAAACTATAATATCATTTCACAGTGGAAAATAGAGTTTGACAATGAATTGACAAATCCTGAGTAAAAACAGCTGAGCTGTCAGTCGCAGTTGACCTATGCGTGCTTGTGCACAGGCCAACTGTGGCAGACATTGGCTTTAAGACCTTTTCTTCACCTGGGTCATGTGTACCTTGACAGCTGGAGGGTCGTAAAAGCTGGCAATGCTTGAGAGTTCTGGAGGAAGGGTCTGTATGTTGCTCAACAGGACTTGTTTGCTGTTGGAAAGACAAAAAAAAAACACCATGTCGGGGTTGATAATAAAAAATAAACAGGATGTTGTCAATAATTATAGCTGGAACACTTTATATCTGATGCATAAACATGTGTTAAACACAAGGTTTTCTAGTTAAACCGACATTTAGCCACAGACTATCACAAAATTGGACAGGTCTCTGGCTCCCAAATGGATATCCTGTGACCAAAAGGTTGGTGGACCGACATCTGTGTAAGATGCCCAGCGAAACTGCCTGAAGTCTTGCTGCTGCGACTAGAGGCAAAAGTTTTCCCTAAAAGCTAGCTTGATGGATAAATGCTATGAGTTGTGCATGCGGTACACATTGTCATGACATTCACCACCATGTACACAAGCAGAAGAACATGTTTGTCTCGTTTTGCAGTGCAGATTAACCCCTTCCCTGCCACTGTACGTACATTTTTGTTTCTGAAATCTTTGTTGATTTTTATCAACCAAAAGCCCAAACCATCTAAGAAACATTGATACAAATTGGTCTCAGCAAGAAGCATAAATCCTCATGAGCCCCCGCAGTTGCAGGGGCTAATGAGGAAATATGTCTCTTGCAGTTGGATCATGTTTGCTTTTTCTCTGCAGTTAAAGGGTTCAAGATGGCAATTAAAGAGACCACATACACGCGCACACACACACACACACACACACACACACACACACACACACACACACACACTTTTCATGAACCTACCCAGAGCAAAAAGGTGGCCACCCATTAAGATAAAATAGTAGAGTAACAGTTAAAACTATTGCTATTGTTTAGCCTATTATTCTTGACCAAAAAAAGTGATCATGAATGTCCGCAACAGCAAAAAGTGAAAACACTCGCCTAAACCAATTATATGTACAGCTAAATCTTTAGTTAAAATGAAATAGTAAGCAAGAAATTACACTTAACTCTTTCACTGTTGAGAAAAAAGTGAACACAATCCAGCTGCAAGAGACATAGGTCCTCATGAGCCCCAGTGATTGCAGGGGCTCTTGAGGACCTATGCTCTTGCTGAGGCCAGTTTGTATCCATGTTTCTTGAACAGTGTTGGTTTTTTGGTTGCTGAGTGAACCAAGATTTCAGAAACACAAATATGTATACATAACTGTACATACGGTGGAAGGAACGGGGTTAAGATGACTGATCTATTTCAATAATCTGCATGTACAGTCATTGAGGCACTTGATCTTGGCTTGACTTCGCGAACGAAGATTTTATAGGGGTTGCCCACGACGTCTGCAGGAGTGTCATGGTCCGTGGACGTTTCCTAAAGCCTGCGCGGTGGAGCTTTTTGGTGGAGTGCAGTGTGCGCAGTACTGGCCCCACCCTTTAAACCCTTGGTTCATCTGCCATGGCCTAGCAAGCTGGGACGATGGCATCGAGGTCCTCGGGTCGTAGGTTTTATATCAGACTGTCCTTGTCCTAGTCTCTGGCTCAAAAGCCTTCCCCGGAGACACGGGGGCTTTGATGTCAGGGGTTTCCTCCCTTAGTCTTTCCGCAGCCAAGCGGCCAGGCCTGCAAGGCAGCAGGCGACTCGTGGAGGGCGGGGTCGTCTATGTCCCGTGCAGATGTGAACATCTGCCCACTGCCCATTGAGGCACTTGATATCACCCTTTCAAAATGCCTGGCTGCCATACTGGCCAAAAAAGTAAAAAAAAGTAAAGAATGAGGACACATACCTTAAAGAAACCTTATTGCACACATTTAAAGAGGTAGTCACCACTTAACTGAAAATGGTAGAGAAAAAAAAATAGTTGTCTGACGGGCTGTTTTCGCTTGACCTGAAAGTTTCTGTGACAGTTTAACTCAAGATTAGAAATAAAATACTACCGTGTTCTCACCTGACAAGAACTGCATAGCTGATAACAGGTGACACCAAGCTGCTAACATGTCCCAAGAACTTGTATTATAAAGATAGTTTTGACTCTCCAGTTAGACATTCGGATAACATTTGAAAGCAGTGTCATAGCAGATGACATTCAATGAGTTTTATTACTTCCTGAAGGTGAAGGTCAATCTACCTGCTATCTATAGGTGCATAGGAAAGTCTACTCATCCTGACCCTATTTTTACACTCTTTTTTTCTTTTTTAACAACATCCCCCTGCCCCACCCCCATCCTGTAGGGGGTATGCTTTACCTGCCGTGTCAATGCGTCCACATATGTGTATATGGTACTGCTGCACTCAGTCCATGAAACAAGAATTATAACTCGGGCAAACAAAATGAGTCATACTCGAAAGGCTGGTAGGGAACACCATGTGGGTTTTATTCCAGGAAGCATTTCAGTGCGCATGACCCATCACTCTGATGGTTATACACTAGCGCCACCATGAGTTGTCTGCCACACTGTACAGTACCATGACGTCCCTCCCTCTTTTGGGATTTCCAAACTCATCAAAATAAAAATGCATGCTTCACCCATTTAGCCCCGGGACCCTGCAGCAGGAGACGGATTGACCATGATAATTCAAGGGTAATGCCAGATGAGCTTGGCGCCTGAAGGCGCCAAGCTCATCTGGCACTACCCTTGAATTATTATGGTCGATCCATCTCTTTCAACAGGTACACAGTCCCTAACTAGCACCTCCAAACTTTCGAAAATGTCTGTTAAAGGTTCTAAATTTAGATTGCCTGTTATTTATCTTCTTAACAGAACTGTGCTACAGATCATTTCAGCATTTGGTTACGTGTGACTGGCTCCTTTAAACTCTATGAAAATTTTGGCTGGCCTGCTGCTTTTATTTGTAATTCTCCTTGGACATTTCTAATAAATTCAATTCTGTCACATGTACCTTTAAGTCAAACAGAGATATGCGTGATGATAAGATCTTTTCATTGAGTTTCAAAGTATATTTTTTTCTCTTTCGTTTCTTTCAGGCTTTTAACTTTGTTGTTAATAATACTATAAAGATTACTGTTGTTATTACATGTATAATAATAATAATTATTATTATTATTTATTTTTATTATTGCACAGACAACCTTGGATCAGTCAAAAAAGGGGAAGACAGGAAAGACTCTAAAGATGATGAACAAGCAACAGGCAATGCCATAGATGACAAAACAGAAGAAGCCACAGTGAGTGAAGTAACAGAAGAGGAGAAGACAGAAGAAAAAGAAGAAATGGGCAAAGAAAAGACAGAAGGAGAGGAGGAGGAAGAAAAAGCAGAAGGGGAGAAAGTGGAGGAAGATTTCAAACCTGCAGAAGATGCGAAGACGACGCCAAAAGGTATTTACCATTAATTTGGTTTTCTACCAGTTTATTGGTGCGTGGTGTAAGTACAGACATTCCGAAAGTTTTTTGTTTTTTTTGGTGTTACCATTTTAACCCTTTGACTGTCAGTTGTTGTTTTTGTCATGATGATTCCTGCAGGAATCATCACGACAAAAACTGCTATCAACAACCAAAAGGTTAACATTTCAAACCCATTGTGGATAATTGCAACTTTAGAAGGTGTCTGTGAAGATGGGCTGGCTGTGTTAGGTCGAGGATAGTGCCACCTGTCTCCCAGTGAGCGAAAGGTCATGGAGTCTATGTTGGCCGCTGTCAGCCTGCCATAGACGTGCGTGCAGCCCGTATGGCTGACTTTGGTCCAATGGCCTTTGCTTCCTATGCGTGCACCTCAATTTTCATTTGTCCTGTTTGATCGTCAGCCTGATGCCTTAAATGTGGGTCACAGTACGTATATACCAGAGTGATTCCCCCAGTAGCAAACATCTTTGGGCCCATGATGGCGGCAGTGGGCCTGCGCACAATAGTGGGCCCAAGGACCTTTGCTTATATTCATTATTAGGAACATTTATTTTGTGGGTCAGTGTTGGCCCACACACAACCATTTGCAAGCCAACTCAGGCCAGTATTGGCTCAGTGACCTTTTGCTTGCTAAGCACTTTGCATATTCATTTGCAGTGGATGCTAAAGGGAAAGATGCTGAGGGTCCCACAGACGCAAGACAGCCAGCGCCCGAGTCGTTGCGGTGGAGCAAGTACAGCAAGTCGTCGGAGTCCAAGGACTCTGAGTTCTCACAGCAACAATCTGACGACCTTGACTGGCTCTGCTGCGAGGTACAGACAGATCCATAAATATCGGTCTGCCTCAACCTAACCCTTTTGTGTGTCGTCAGCGGTTTTTGTCACGATGATTCTTGTCGGAATCATCGTGACAAAAACCGATGCTGACACACAAAAGATTAGACAGATAGTTACTGTTTATTGCCATTTGCCTTAAGAAACATAAAGCATAGGAATGTGTGTTAGTGTCGATACAATTACAAAATTACAGTCAACAATAAGAAATAATTAATACTCTATCACACAAACCCAATACCCTACATGCTCTGTAAAAACTTTAAAACTAAACAAGTAACTATCACAAACTGATATGTACCCACTCACACACCCATGCTCATCTACCACACACACACAACACACACGAATAATAATCTAAGAAGTCTAAATTAATTAAAGGTATATCATTTAAAATGAAAACAGTATATCTTAGAGTATATATGTCACTAATTTAGTGATCACGGTCGGATGTGAAACTGGTTAATATATATATATCATAAGACTAGGCTTAATACTGACATACCCTATCCTCTCAACCTTTGGGGGCGTGCCCTACCCGGGGAGGAGACTCATGGAGTCAACTCGACCAAAAGCACCACCAATAGCCAAAGGGATAGCACAAGGGTTGGGCTCTGTAGGCTGGACACACGATTCCATAGACATGCGCACTCTCTCTCAGTCATTCACGCAAACATCAGTCCTTGGCGATAACACTATGATCGGCCCACAGAGTACATCATTGCACGCCTATAACACTGAAAGGGCGCAGACAGCACTAGGATAAAAACTGTTACTAAAATGGTTTGTCCGTGCTTTGAGAGCAGAGTAACGGCGACCAGATGAAAGCAGGGTTGCTTGCTTACTTGCTTAATTCCTTGGATTCCTCGTGGAACAAAGGGCCTCTGCAACAGTCCTCCAGCGCACTCGATTCTGGGCAGCGATGGAAGCAGGGTAAAGAGACGGTTTGCCAGGTGTGTGGTGTCGCATGCAGTAAGCCCTGCACGTCTAAGCAGCTGCTGTTGGTACACACTGTCAAGACTTAGCATGCCCTTGCCGACTATTTTGGATGTCGTCCTGATGACACGGTTCAGTCTGTGTTTATCCCGTGCAGATACACTGCCATACCAGACCGCGATCGAGAATGTCAACACACTCTCGATCGCGGCCCGGTAGAAGTGCTCCATGCCAGTTCTGCTCACACCAAAAGCCCTCAGCCTTCTAAAAAAATAAAGGCGCTGCTGTGCTTTCTTTACAATGTTCTCTATGTTTTTATCCCACTTAAGATCATCGGAGATGGTGGTTCCCAGAAATTTAAAATGCTGAACAGTTTCTACGGTTTGATTGTGAACTACGAGAGGGGTTAGGACAGTTTTGTTGCATCTAAAGTCCACTATCAGCTCTTTTGTCTTACCAACATTGAGTTCCAGATTGTTCTCGTCACTCCACTGCACAAGCTGATCGACCTGCTCCCGGTACTGGAATAATTTTTTTATTCATCACAGTTTTTTTATCATTCCCTCCACTGTGGTATTGTCAGCAAATTTATACATTTGCGTGCCTTCCTGACCTGCTCTACAGTCATAAGTGAAGAGTGAGTACAGCAAAGGGGACAAAACACACGCCTGAGGGGTGCCCGTGGACAGGGAAATACAGGAAGACACACAGTCACCCACTTTAACGACCTGCGGATGATCCAGGAGAAAGTTGACAGCCATAAGCAAATGGACTGTGGAAAGAACCAATCTGTTGTAGTTTATCAAAAAATCTTGGCAAGGACAATAGTGTTAAAGGCACTATTATAATCTACGAAGAGAATGTGTGCGTACATGTTAGGTTGCTCTAGGTGCTGAAGAACATGAAACAGAGCCAAAGAGACGTCACTAGATCTGGCCTTCTTGTACCGCACCTCGTCGCCACTCCGAAACGCCTCCTGTTTCTCTTGCAGTTTCTGACGAGTATCAGCATTAAACCAGGGCTTGTCGTTGCCATAGCGTTTGACAGTTTTTGTGGGAATGCACAAGCTTAAACTGAACGACGACAAAACGGAAGCCATGCTGGTAGGCACTCGTTAGAAACTTTCCCAGCTCCCTCCCTCTCTCCACCTTCAACTCGACAGCACCCCCATCTCCCTCTCTGACTCAGTCAAAAACCTCAGCGTTATCCTCGATTCCTCTCTTTCCATGACCAGCTTTGTCTCCGCCACGGCCCAGGCATGCTATTTCCACCTCCGTCACATCAGTCAGATCAGAAAATACCTCACTACCACCAAACTTGCTGTCTCTCTCATCATATCTCGCATCGACTACTGCAACTCTCTCCTTTCCGGCCTCCCTCACTCCACCACTTTCACTCTCCAGCGCATCCAGAACAATGCTGCCCGCCTCGTCCTCAGAAAGAAAAAATCCGACCACATCACTCCCCTGCTCAAACTCCTTCACTGGCTTCCCATCCCCCAACGCATCCAATACAAGATTCTGTCTCTCTGCTACAAATCCCTGAACAACTGCGCTCCTGCCTATCTCTCAAACTTCACCCCTACACTTCTCCCCGCTCCCTCCGCTCCGCCTCCGACCCTCTCCGCCTCCACATCCCCTGCACCAAACTCAGCACTTTTGGCCCCCACTCCTTCTCTGTATACGGTCATTCCACCTGGAACACTCTCCCACTCTCTCTCTCTCTGACCCCCACCCGGGTCTGCCCTGGGGGACTTGGGTGGGGTTAGGTATTTTTTAGTTCCCAGGGTCACCCTGGTCAGCCCCACAGGGTGGGTTTTTCTCTATTCTGGGGCATGTGTTTCTGTCTACCCTTTGTCCATTCACCTGTATTTGCCTTTTTAAAACTCTCCCTACTGTCTGCACTGCCTGTAGCTCTTGATATTGGATGTGTGTTGCTAAATGGTCTTAGCTTTATTTAGGCCCCATGTGTTAGGTTTATTTAATGTATTTGACCGGCTGGCGACATACATTCAATGTTCTGTTTTTTTTTTTTTCACAAGCAGTGCAGGCACGTCCTGAGAAAGCCTTGTTGCTGTCGGGACGTTAAGCAATGTACAATCAATCAATCAATCAATCTCTCTCTCTCTGTCAGAAACACTCTCTCTCCTCCTTCCAGTCTGCCCTCAAAACTCACCTCTTTCAACAGTTCTAGCATTATATCATCACACCCCCACCCCAAGCTGACTGTCGTAATGTATTTCACTATTTGTGGTACGTGAGTCGTTGTCTAAAGCGTGCGCGTGCGTGCGCAAGTTGTGAGTGCGTGCTTTGAGTTATAATTATTATAAGATAAGCGCATTATAAATACCGTAATTATTATTTTACTTTCACAAAAGGTGACATAGTCACACACAGTCTCAGTGTATTCATGAATGTCAGACGTGGCCTCTTTAAACACCCCCCAGTCTGTGCAGTCTCTTCGCTTAGCTAAAATTGTTAAGCTAAGTGAAGCATTCCTAGTAGTAATGCCGTCGGTAATGATTTTGAGAAAATAAATAAGGGTTTGGGGAAATCGTTTTAGGTCAAGTTAATTTGAATGCATTGTCATACTATCAGCTGTATGTCTTCTGTAATCTTATATTAGTGGGTTATGTTCTAACACCTAAAGGACTTTGCCCACACTATACCATAAGCCACTATTGCAAGGCGCAATAAGCAGGTTGGCCATGTGGCAGAGAGTCAGTAATGTTTCCGCCACATATTGCGCCCAGATACAAACAGATTCTAAATGAAAAGAAAAGGGGAGACTGCCAGTGCTAATATTTTAGGAAGATTACAAAGTAAAGTAGGTAAAAGCACTGTCAGGGGAGAGAAGTGTGCATGATCGACCAATGATTATAGATCCACTTTGGTCAAGGCACAAAAAAACCCCGATAGGACTGAAAGCAATGCATGTGGAAGCCTCCCCTGAAGGGGGGCGTATCACATATCCCACTGTTCCAGCCCCTTGGTGCATGGAAATTTTAATCTAGGTCCCCCAAGGGGGGTCCAGATATTTAGCCGGTGGGAACAGCTGTTTCGGTCTTGGCGACCTCGTCAGCACACCATTCGGCATACTGGTGGAAGGCAGAAACTTTTGCCTACCTGCAAAGACAGCCACATTTTACTGTGGTGTCTGCAGGGGCATACATTCCATGCCTCCACCCAGAGCTAAATTTCCATGCACCCTAGGACCTTGGGGGACCTAGCTTTAAATTTCCATGCACTGAATGGCTGGAACAGTTGAATATGTGATACGCCGGCCCCCCCCCCTCCCCCCCTTTGGGGGGGGGGGGGGCTTCCATATGCATTGCTTTCAGTCACTTTCTTAGCGCACCCCCTCTTTCCTATCTTTTTTTATGCTTTGACCAAGTAGATCTATAATCACTGGTCGATCATGCACACTTCTCTCCCCTGACAATGCTTTTACCTACTTTACTTTGTAATCTTCCTAAAACAGATTCTATTTTTGTGGCAGTCTGCAATAAACAAGCCAAGATCTGCCTGCCAGCCAATCAACTGTGTTCTCCTTCGTTAATGGAGGGTCAGGCAGTACAAACACATTGCACACTGGTTGCTGTGTGTGCCAAGAAGGCGACATTGCAGGTAGCAAAATTCTGCTTGCCACATATTGCAGGCACTGCAGTGCATCAGCATGTGCTGAAGCCTTAACCAGTTCAGTGGTGAGAAAATTTGAACCCCACCTAACTGCAAGAGGTCTAGATCCTCATAAGCCCCTGCATTTGCGGGGGCTCATGAGGATCTATACCTCTTGCTGACCACCACTTTGAATCCATGTTCGTGGGACAGCAAGGGGTTTTTGGTGTTTAGTCTACCAAGATTGCAGAAACACAGGCTGCATCAGCTGGCACTGAACGGGGTAAGTTATATAGCTCTTGCTGTTTGCCAGGTGTGGCCCATTCTGGCAGTGCTGGGAGGTCTGGACCGTGGCTTGCGAGTGGGAGGTCGCTGTCTACACCAGCCCAGTGGAAAGATGGGGATTGTGCTGGGACTCGTGCGACCATCTGCTACCCTGGCTAAAGTTCAGTGGGATGATGGGGACGCTCACACAAGGTAGGGAAGCCCTGCTTCTGAAAGTGTTGGAGTCAAATGCATGTTGGTTTGTGATTTTGGACTTACAGCTGCCAGCCACAAGGTACAAAATGATAGGCCAGCATACACATATGGTTTACATTTTAGGAAAGCTCTCTAGGGTAGTGCCAGATTAGCAAACAAGAGGTTATGGGGCCGACATGGCTGTGCGCAGACCGACTGTGGCTGACATCGGCTCAGCAGCATTTGCTTTCTGGGACACTGCCATATGCGAGTGTTTTGAGAAAGAAGGGACAGGCAACAGCCAATTACAAAGATATGCGGTAAGTTCAGGCTGGTGAGACTGGCGCCACTATTGCCAACATGCAGTTGGATGATATTGATGCACCGTTGTATTTCAGCCCTCAACCCCTCCGCTGCCAGTGGATGCAAAGTTATGTCTTTGAAAGCAGTGCAAGATTAACACTGAATAATCCCATCAGTCCAAGTTACTCTGTTAAATAGTTCAGCAAGAGGCAAAGAACCTCATGAGCCCCCGCATTTGTGGGGGCTCATGGTGTTCTTTGCCTCTTGCACTTGAATGGTGTCTGCATTTTCCTGTGACTGTGCTGGTCTGTGGTTTTGAACCTTACAGCTAATTCCCTTTCTTAGACTTAGTCTTCCTCAGCAGACTTTCAGCTCATCTGCTGCACACTGTTACGGTTTTTTAATTTTCTAGTGTCTTAGTATCTTGCTAATTTGTTTACAGCGACACCCTGATTTCCAATCTTGAGCCGGTAGAGATGCCCACTCTTGACCTCGACTCCCTGAGCGGACTTCAAGCACATCACCTACATGCAATCATGAACGTGGCGTTTCTCCGTGAGGGGCGACTCCGTGGGGACAGTGATGCAAACAGCAGCAGTAGCAAGCAGCCAGAGAGCTCCGCTGCTGCCAGGTAGAAATTAGAAATGACATCAAATTGTGTGTGCTGAGTGCAGGGCTCACTTAACCCCATTGCTGCAACTGATGATACCATTCAGCAGAAAAAAATGTGTAACTATGCGTCTTCCAGACATGTCCCTGTGGCTTTCAAAAAGATTGAGGAGTGTGCGTCTTGTCCACCAAATGGTATCGTCAGTAACATGAATTTCCATATCAAAATTGCATTATTTCCTGCACATTTTCCTTCAGAAAATAGAATTTCATTCCAAGATTGCAGGAAAAGCCATAGAAGTGCTTGGAAAATGCCTGCATTTTGATATTTTGTCCATTGCCTGCTTTCACCCAAGAATTTTTGCGTACAAAATTTTTCTGATCTTTTTTTCCCCTCTAGTCGCAAGAAGAAAGATGAGCTGCTGGCAAAGCAGGCAGCGGAGACAGAGCAGCTGATGAAAGAACTGGATCGCGACATCGCTCGCATGCTGGATGAGGATCTGGAGTCTTATGACCACAACGCTGACAAGAAGGACTACTTTGAGGAGAAACATGCAGCTGGCAAGGTGGGTTGGTCACGTCAGATTTGGTTTGTTTATTGCACTGTGCACAAAATATAATATTGAAATTATCCCCTTGACTGCTACTTACAATACTGCTCAGTGGAAAAGACATGTAATTACACATATTTTCTGCCTTGGCAGAAAAGACGTGTAATTACATGTCTTTTCCACTGAGCAGTATTGCCAGTCACAGTCACAGTTACTCATCTTCCACGGTCCGTGGCGCAATGGTTAAGGCGCCTGCCACCAATGCCAAAGGTGCGAGGTTCGATACCGGGTTCCGGTGTCAGACTTTTCTCCTCTGGTAAGTGTCACCGTTAATTCGGGCGGACCATCGGGGGTCCTTTCTCCGGGTACTCCGGTTCTTCCACCCCCCACCCACCCCCCCACCCCACCTCCCACACTTTGGTACCAGTTTCAGGCCACTTTACAAATTTCAAATACAAGCGATCAAAAATCTCTGTAACTTCAGTAGCTGAACTAGCCCTTCGTCTGTCTTGTACTGTGTTTGTCTTAAATGGCGTAAATCCATGTCTGTTACGTGAGTGTGCGTGTTGGGTTTCAGTTCGCGGCGCTTTGAGTCGATTCACCCAAAAATTGAGAAAAAGGCCTATGTAATAACGGTATTATTATTATTATTATTACCTAGTTGTATGGTCAGTACTAGCCAAGGGGTTAACCCATAGGGTGTCAGTGATTTTAGTCATGATGATTGTTGTATGAATCATTGCGACTAAAACTGGGTTAAGGGACCTTACAATTCATTGTTCACCCAAGGTTTTTGTAACTCACGTACTAACACATGTATGTCACAGACCAACAGTCATTTTAAAGTATATGCTGATGAGCAAAAGAAATGCAACATAAATTGAATCATCATAAGCAGTGCAATGATTTCAGTGATGTGTTGCATTTCTTTTGCTCGTCAGTATATAATTATGTTTTGGGTTTTTCTTTCAAATTATATTTACACTATAGTTGCATTTAGAAAAATATGTATATGTACAGGTCTACCTCCACTGAGGAAGAATAAAGAGGGAACTAAATGGGATATTGTGATGATGTGTGCAACACCATTTAGCAGAGGACCCTTGGGTCGACATCAGCCACAGTGGTCCCATGCAGGACTGCGCTGACCCACTGCAGCCGATGTTGGCCCCAAGGGTCTTTTGCTGACACAGACATGATTCCCCAGTGGGAGCATCAAGGATTTGGCAGAAGCAATGAGGAAGTTAACTCATTCAAGATGAATGGTATCTGGATACACAGCTTTAGCTGCGTATCCGGATGCCGTTCGTCCCAAATGAGTTAAAACTGAGTGATGTCCTTTCTGTAGATGGAGGATGCACCGACACAGATGAATGAAGAGACAGAACCATCCAGTGGCAAAGCAGCCAAGATATCTGAAGACCTGAACGTTGGAAATGAAATGCCAGAGAACTCTGTCATGGAATTGTGCATGGATGACTCGGACAACAGTCCAGGCGTGTCAGCAGCTCCTGCCGAGTCTGGCACTGAACCAAACACCGGTTCCAACAGTCCTGAGATCAGAATGCGGAAAAGGATCACTGGCATTCTGGAAGAGGCAGGAGAAGATGAAATGATGAGACTAGTCAATGAGACCAGATTAAAAATTTCATCAGTAAGGCACCACAGCAGAGGATGCATCGGCCATGATAGGTCAAGAATAGTGCCAGATTAGCATGGCTAATCTGACACTACCTTTGAACTATCATAACCGATCGACATCCCGCAGCTGGTACACATGCTGTCATTATCTATGCCTCACTATGTTTAGGTGTGGTGGATTTAGGAGGCAAAGGAGTGGAGATAGAGGGATAGTATGATTAACTTTGGGGCTGCCATTAGCGGATTTTGTTGCGATGATTCCTGCAAGAATCATTATGACAAAAACAGTTACCAACACCCAGACGCTAACGGGCCGATGTCTTCTGCAGTCAGCACATACACAGCTGTGCATGGGCCAACTGCAGATGATGTGGGCCTGATGACCTCCTGCATGCTAGGAACAAATATTCTTTCCTCAAAACACATTACCGATGACATCAGTGTCAGGAATAGTGTCTTAGCTAGCCTAATTTTAGCCAAAATTGGTTGTGTACCTATATGGCAGGGGACTCGACAAAGGGCATCATAAGCCTAGCCAGTATCCCAAGTAGCCTCCCTTCCATCCCCATCCATGCAACCACTCGCCGGAATCCTGCCAGTCTGCTTCTTAGCTTAGCCGTGGAAGGTTGTCTACCTCTGCTTCTGCGTCTTGGCTGTGTACGGTGTTTCCTTGTGACTTGGACTCTGCCGTGTTTAAGAAGAGAGATAGAGCTGTGTTCGCCTGGGATTACTGATGCAGCTGTGCTAACTTGGAGTTTACCTTTGTCGGTTTTGAGAGTGACCTTATACTGGTCTTGTGGTGTTGGGGACTTGGATTACTTCCCGTGGTCCGCACGAGCCATGGATTACTGTGTTCACGGTGCTTCTTGGAGCTACCTTCGGGGTGCGGCTCTTCCGTTGGTGGTGTGAGCCTTTGCTTCGGCGGCACGGTTGGTCCCTTCGGTCCTTGGTTGACCTTCGGCCTTCCTGACATGGTAAGGTAAAACCTCAATGGGTGCCCGCGACCGGCGCTAAAGGGGAGGGAAAGCGCCGGGCATCGGCACTAGTCATGGAGTAACATTACTTCAATTCTCGGGGGGCCATGCTCGCTCGCCTGTCACTCTTGATTATGTTTTGCAGTTGCAGTTCCGCACCTGCACGCGTTGTGGGGACTTCTGATGGCAGAGTGACGTGCATGCTGTATGCCTACCTTGTTCCGGCTGTGTCTCCACTCACCCGTGCGTCGTCTGCGCCCCCTGGCTGGAGGAGCAGTGGTCTCAGCTTTGGGGATTCTGTCGCTATGAACAACCAACACAAGTCCGAGTGCAGGCGCCTGCCACCGACCCGACCACCTTCGGGGAGGGAACAGCTCGGACACTCGCAACTTGGGACGCACAGGCGGCTTCAGACCTTATCAAGCTGAGGACTTCAGCTGATGGTTCGTCAGCTCTCTGGGGAAACAAGACACCGAGCTTGGCCAACACAGGACTTCAGCAAGAATGTTCGTCAGCTCGCTTGGTAAATGGCACACCGAGCTTGGCCAACATAGGCCTCAGCAAGAATGTTCGTCAGCTCGCTGGGTAAACAGATCATCGAGCCTGGCCAACATAGGATGTCAACAGGTTTGTTCATCAGCTCGCTGAGTAAGCTAAGCACCGAGTCTGGCCAACAACGTACTTTTACAAACTGCCACACGCCCAGACCCTTGAGACAAGTCCAGCACATGGTATACCGGGCAGAGGTCAGTAACAAGGTGAGATACCCTAGCACGGATGAGAATGCCGGACAAGTGCTTACCCGCTCATCAGACAAAGATAGAGATGAGACGGGCCCAAAGCGACATAGTTTGCATTTACGAAACTAACTTTCAGACAGTTGCAAGGGGGAAGAACTTCGCCACCTCGCTGGTAGAATCACTGAGTTTGGCCTACTACGTGCATACATGACCAGACCTTGGAACGAGTCCAGCACAGGTGTACAGCGTCCTGCTCTGAGGTCAGTGACAAAGACAAGTGCCCTCGACTGGATGAAAAGGCTGGACCAGTGAGGGCCCTCTCGTCAGGTGAGATAGAGACGAGTTTGGGCCACGGTGACATCGCTCGCACAGGCTCCCCCCCCCCCCCCCCCCCCCCCCCCCCGTTCGAGCAGAAGACAGTGGGATTTAGAAAAGTAAGTGACGAGATTACACGAAGCTTCGACATCCTGCTCCAAGGTCAGTACATTTATTTATTTATTTATTGGGGGTTGGTGCCGACCAGGCGACTAAGGCCATCTCATGGCGGAAGGTCAGTGACAGGTGTTCACAACCGGACAATTATGTTGGACTTACGTGCGCCTGTTCATTGGATAAAGGTAGAGGGACGAGCCGGGTTCACGTCGATATAGCACGCCCCGTCTACCCTCAGAATGGGCGGACGGGCCACTGGGTGTTAGAAGAACCAAGCTAACTCCCGTACCTCGTTGGCGGCCATGCTCGTGGGACAGGCCGCCACTACTGCAGACTGCTTCCCGCGACTTGGATTCCACCCATCACCCTAGGCCTGCCGCCGAGACTAGAGTACAGCCGTCCAACCCTGCCACATTCCAACAGAAGTGTTCCGCCTCAAGCTCAAAATAAGGAGCATCGCTCCGGTCGAGACTACAGGATCAGTGTGTGGCCACTCGCCTGACACTCACGGGATGGGTCGACTCGGGCTGCATGAGTTACACCGCACGCCTTCCGGCCCAGCACAGATGTACGGCGTCCAGCCCAGGGACGGATGGTTTTACCCTAGACAGGATGAGACTTGGGGCCTTTGGGCGCCTGTGTGGCTCTTAGAGTACTATGAGCGCAGACACAGCATCGGCTCGCCACTCCGCCTCCCCACCTGGTCGGCTTCCTTCTTCTTCGCGGCCACTAGTATTGTTTTGGTGTACACATGTCACGGGTTTTTAATCGTGGGTACTCATTGTAAAGCACTTACAGCTGGAAGGTAAGTTAAGCGCTGTAGGTTAATGATCGGTTTTATTCTTGTAGTAGCTTTGGTGGACGACACAGGATTCCCGCCAGGGTGGTAGGACAGTGTATCTACGGTCCCGGGATGTTGCGCTTCGGCCTGGGGAGACGGCGCTTGACTACGCATGACTGAGCCTCAACCGGACTTCGTTCCACGCGTTGAGGATCAGAGACTCCCCCCACCTCGCCGTGGTTAGGAGCTTACTGGCTTGCCGGTCACCATCTACCATGCTCCGTACCACTCCTTGGTCGACGCCTTGCCAGCTACCACTTCGTGTGAACTGGTGCTTCAGGATGACACTTGTGCGGCGGCCTCGACCTTCAGACCATTGGTAAGCGGCTACGACAGTTGATGCGCGCACCACGCTGTACAAGTTCGTCGCCGCCCCGTTCTTCGGCATGGAGACCGCCTGAGCCTTCGCGCAGCAGTACAGACTTGGACTGGGCCATCAGCCTGGACTCGTTGACATTCCTAGACGATCTTGCAGAGTCGGTCGGAGACCTCCTTGGACAAGATTGTGTTCTGCTCGCCCCCGGACACCCCGTCTACAGCCGTTACCTCTGCCTCGCCTTTGGCGGCGTGGTCTACCAGTGTCGTGCATTTCCCTTCGGCTCTTCCGCAGCCACGGGGTGTTCTACCGCATCTGGACGCTGTAGTAGACAAACCCGGTTGGAAGTCTTCATGCGGCCACGTCGACATCCCTAGACGATCGTCGCTTGCGGAACCAGTCGGAGACTCCTTGGAGAAGAATGCGTTCTGCTCGTCCCCAGCCATTCCCTCCGCTTTGCCTTCGACGGTGTGATCTACCAGGGTCGCGCGCTCCCTTCGGTGTCTATCACAGCCTCTGGGGGTTCTACCGTAGCTGTACTTCGTAGCAGACAGGACCAGACGGACGTCTTCGTGCTCCACATCGGCATCCCTAGACGGTCTTCTCATGCGGAACCGGTCGGAGTCCTCCTTGGAGAAGGATCGAGATGCACTTTGGGATCTCCTCGGCAGGCTTGGTTTCCTGGTCTACGTGGGTAAGCCCGACCTCACGCCGTAGTGCCGCTTGTCTACCTGTGGATGGAACCACGCACCGGCCTCGTGCTGGGCGGCTTCTGGAGCGGCGAATGCAGCACTTAGCGAACCCAGAGCGGCGGTTGTCTCAAAGGCAGACGTCCTCCGCCAGACGGTGACTTCGGCGTCTGGGACTGGTGAGTACCGCAGCAGACCTACTTCCCCTATGAAGTCTCTACTGCCCCCCGCTTCAGCTGCTCCTGCTTCTCCCCGGACGACCCTTGACAGGCGTCCTTGAGTCTCAGGTTCGGGTGCGGCCGTTGCTACATCCTCTTCTTTTTCGCGGGGCAGATCCCGACTGACTTGCTACGGAAGTTCCTCTCTTCTTGCCTCCTCCCAAAATGTCCCTTGTGTCGACGCCAATCTCGCTTCTGGGGGCGCTCTCCTGTTACCGAGATCCTACTCTGCCTCCGGCGGAGGGCCACCGGACCTCGTGGCCCAGCTTTGGGTGTCACGTCTGCGACTCCAGGAGCCTCTCGTCCTCTGACAGCGCCACAGTAGTCGACTTCTTTCAGAAGCAGGGCAGGATGTGGTTACTCTTCCCGTGCTTCCTCCTCTGCCAGGCGCTCCGTTGGTGTGAAGATCGAGACATCGCTTCCGAGCTAGAGACTTCCCGGGACTTCCGCATGACCTGCCGACTCCTTCACGCGTCATGGCCAGCTTCTCCGCACAGAGTGGACGTTTGGGTGTTCTGCACAACGGAGAGTCCGCCATGATCGCGCCAGGGTGGAATCGCCAGCTTCCCCGCTTCGTCTCCTCTGTTCCAGTTTCACTAGCCTGAGTGGTCGGCGCTCTCTACCTCTCTGGGGATAGCCTCGATGCCTCGCCGACCCACCTACAGTGCTAGTCCCAAGCTCCTGCCCAAGCTCAAGGTTGCAACGAGCTTCGGGTCCTGGTGGATACTTGCTGCGGGACAGGCTCGTGGACCTCCGGTCTCCTGAACCATGCCGTGAGCCCCCCTCTGCGGATCACCACCCAACGCACGATGCTTTGCAGCCCCGAGAACTCTTCCTCCACGCTTGGACTTTGTGCAGCAAGCCCTCGCTGCTAGAGGCTTCTCTAGTGCAGCTGTGGGAGCTATCGCTACAGTCAGTAGACACTCGACCAGACAAGTTTACGAGGGAAGGAGCGAGTCCTGTGCAACGCAGGTGATGAGCGCCTCTTCCCCATGTGCCGGACAGTTCCTCGCTGGGTGGAGTGCTTCCTCTGGCTCTTCACCGACCAACTTGGCGCTCTCACCTTTAGGGGCTACCTGACCATGATTGCTGACATGGACCGACTTAGACCGGCTGACCCTGGTGCCTGTACAGACCTCGCCAGCATTCTGACGCTCTTCGGTCTACACGTCTTGCCTTCGCTCGTGGTTGCCACGATGGGACCTTGCCTAGGGGCTGTGGGGGCTCGTCTTGGACCATTCAACCCGCTCCAGTTGGTGCGGACGGCCGACGTGCCACTGAAGACCTAATCCTAACTGACCTTCACCTCGGCTGCCAAGGTCTGCGAACTGCACGCTCTTTAGCACGCCCTCAGACTTGCAGTTTGGATGATTGGCGGGACTGCTGCTGCCCGACCCAGCTTCCTAGCCATGACCCAGTTCCTTGGTTCACCCAGTTGGTCACCATTCGGCCCTTTGGGAATTTAGGCCCTGCCTGGGATACAGACAGCAGGATTCGGTGAGAGCCTTATGTGGACACCTGCGCCCGACCAAGCCGATATGCAGGGGACGCACCCGCCTTCCAGGTGGGGATGACATCTCACCCCAGACGGTATACCTCCTGGCTCCATTGCATACTTCGCACCGCCTACCAGGACCTCTACCCTGATGCAGCCAAAGGGATGAACATCAGGGCGCACGAGGTCAACGCCACGGCCGCATCCTCGCATTCGACCGCTACTGAGCAGCTGGTGGCCGTGCGCTGGTGAGCAGAGTCAACTTCGTCCGATTCTACCTGAGGGACTCTCCAGACAGTGCGAGATCCTCTCGGGTCCTCTCAGGCCAGCGGGAAACATAGCGCTGGTGGGAAACATCCCCGGAGCGCAACACTCCCTCCCGGCACCCTCGGTGCCATCGGCTATTCTGAGCTAAAATTATCGGGAGGTTGCTCCTGGGAGGGCAGGCCTAGTTGGCAGTTGGGGATTAGGGGCGTTATTGGCACCCACCTCCTCTTCGTAATTCTTCCTAACAGTAATGTCATTGGTAATATGTTTTGAGGAAAGAAATTAATTTGTTTCCTCAAAAACATTACCGATGACATTACTGTCTGGAAGTGTCTACTACTTACTCAATTTTAGCCTAAGAACTTGTTGTGTTCCTTCACCACCCGGGAGGCACTCGGGGAACCCTCATTAGGGCTGAGAGTAGCCTCCCGTCCCAGTCCAATCAGGCGTCCACTACGTGGCCCAATCACAAATCAGTCGTTTCTACTTAGCTCTGAAGTTTAGACGTGTTAGCCTATCGCTCCACCGACCGTTGCTAACGGTTTTTTCCCTGCTCTTCTTTTTGTGGATTACTGTGTTCCTTCCGACTTGTGTGCTTGGATTTATGTGCCTGTGTGTGTTTTTCAAGGATTGTGCTTCGAGTGAACTGTGTTTTTCTTCGTTCTGGTGATAACGGAAAAAAAAACAAACAAAAAAAAAAACAAAGGAAGGTACTCCCTGTGGTGTTTACTGCTCCGGCTATGGAGATTCCTCCATCCGTCGCCACGTCGCAGGAGAGTAACCCCGTGCGTACCTGCGACAAGTGTGGATCTTTCCGGTGGCCGTGTGACGATCATGATCTTTGCCTTCCTTGTACGGGATGCAATTCGGACCATACTTGCACCGTCTGCGCCGCCTGGCCCGAGCAGCAATGGTCGCAGCTTTGGAGTCTTTACAGGCGCGAGCATCCGCATTCGCCTAGTGACAGGGCTTCTTTCCTAGAGCCCACATCAGTGCTTGGCGCTGTTTCCAAACGTGTGGGCGCGGACCGTGAGGATCCACTGTGCCGTCGGCCGCTTGAGCTTCGCTCATCTTCCCTCACTTCTAATCGGACACCGCCTGCTGACTCTTACGGGGAGTCCGCCTTAGGGCGCAGCGTTTGCCTTACGGGGGCACGCATACCGCGACAACCCTCGCGTAGTACGTTGTCCAAAATTAATCGAATTTCTGGAGACCGTGCGGATCAGCTGAATCATCCTCCGCTGGCGATTTCCTCATCCTCCAAACTCTCTAACCGGACACAGCCTGCTGACTTTTACGGGGAGTCCGCCTTAGGGCTTAGCGTTTGCCTTACGGGGGCGCGCATACCGCGACATAATTCGCGTAGTACGTTGTCCGCAGCTAGTCGCGTTCTAATGGACCGTGATGATCAACTGCGCTGTCGGCCGCTGCACATTGGCTCATCCACAGAGATTTCTAAACGGACAACGCCTGCTGGCTCTTACGGGGAGTCCGCCTTAGGGCGTAGCGTTTGCCTTCCGGGGGCACGCATTACACGACATGCTTCGCGCAGTCCATTGTCCGAAAATCGTCGTATGCGATCTCATTTGCACAAGTCTGCGTGCTCTTACGGAGAGTCGCCTATGCGGCAACGTACCCGCCGTACAGAGACTGGCGCGAGATCCCGGTCCCGGCGTCATCGGTTTGATGACCGTGTTCTTCTTTCTCACGTGACCTCCAATACTCCACACACCCACGCGTCGGGTGACTACCGTCAGGAGCATCGTTCTACTGTCCGTTCCGATCGCCGCCGTCCTCGGCATTCATCATCATCTTCCCTTTCATCTCCTTCTCCCGCTTCGGTTCCCCGTTCGGCTTCCAGTTTGTCTCGGTCTGCCCCTCCCCTTCCGTCCCGTCACCCGTCCCCTTCCCCTCCTCGGCCCCATATTCGGACCTCCGCTGGTAAAGTTCACCGTGTCCACCACTCCCGTCATCGCAGCCGCTCCCGTCATCGCAGTCGTTCTCCCCGTTCACGTCACACGGTTCCCTCTAGGTCCCCCCCTCCCGTTTATACCTTTCCCCTGCACCCGCTTCGCCATCTTCCCGCGGTACGACGTTCGCCGGTGGCTACAATTTCTCATCCGGACGGGCTCCGCGCCGTTTCTCCTTTGCCCCACCCGGGTCTGCCCTGGGGGACTTGGGTGGGGTTAGGTATTTTTTAGTTCCCTGGGTCACCCTGGTCAGCCCCACAGGGTGGGTTTTTCTCTCTATTCTGGGGCATGTGTTTCTGTCTACCCTTTGTCCATTCACCTGTATTTGCCTTTTTAAAACTCTCCCTACTGTCTGCACTGCCTGTAGCTCTTGATATTGGATGTGTGTTGCTAAATGGTCTTAGCTTTATTTAGGCCCCATGTGTTAGGTTTATTTAACGTGTTTGACCGGCTGGCGACTTACATTCAATGTTCTGTTTATTTATTTTTTTTTCACAAGCAGTGCAGGCACGTCCTGAGAAAGCCTTGTTGCTGTCGGGACGTTAAGCAATGTACAATCCAATCCAATCCGTTTCTCCTTTACGGACCCTCCATCGGATCTCCCTCCCTACACGCGAGGAGGACACCCTTAGTCTACTTCCTGAGGATTCGGTCTCTAATCTCCTCGACTTTGGCGGCCGCTCCCTTTCGCTGCGCTCTGATGTATCGGATGCGCTTGTGTCGACTACACTCCCTTCGTCGTCGTGCACGGAAACGCTTCTTGGCATTAATGAAGCGGCTCGTATTGTCGTGGCCGCCCTACCGAAAGACGAATGCCCTCCGTCCCCCCCGCTCAAACGGAAGGTGTCCGCCTTTGTTGATTCGGACCGGCAACAGAAGAGATTCAGGTCGCTGCCTCAACCGCCTGGATTTCAAGATATGCGGGATTCATTCTCCGCTCATCTACACACGGATTCACAAGACCCCTCCTTTTTTACGGATCGCAAGTGGCCGGCTGACCTTGACATCGCGTTCCGCCAATCTTGGTACGCGGGCCATTCACAGTCTTTTCAGTGCACACTTCCCACGTTGGACCCTCCAGTTGTGGCGCAACTTGGCGGCAACTCTAAGCTACGTTACACTTTCCCGCGTGGTTTGGATAAGACGGCGTCCCTAGTGCGGAACACCTTGGCCTGTGGGGGTTTTCTGGAGCTTGTCACACAAGCTTTTATTCGTCGCATTGAAGACTCACGAGAATCTTCACCCCTTCTTGGTGATCTCCTCACTTTAGCGGTCGCGGCTAACCGGGCAGCTTATCACTCTTCCATCAACGCGATGGCGGCTGCTGCTAACTGCGATCTCATGCGTCGGGATGCCGTTCTACAAGCCTGTCGTGGATTGCCCCCTGATTTGAAGTCTCAACTGCGTCGGGCTCCTCTTGGTGGACGTCTCCTCTTTGGGGAGACTTGGCAGAAAGTGAAGGACGGAAATTTAGACCGCTGGCCCAAAGGCTTTACCACTTCTCGCTTTCACGCCGCCCGCAAGGCCGTGGGTCGCGCCCTGCGGAACTCCAGACCCTCTTCGACCTTCATTCCCCGTCATTCCAACGCATCCCGGAGGGCTCCCGCTTTCGGCCGCGGTAAACCCGTTCAGACCTCTATCCCCTCCTGGCCCAAGTCTGCCCGCCGCCCGGGTCGAGGGCGCGGCAGGTTTCAATGACTACCTTCCGTTCCAGTTCCCGCCGACCCCTCGGGAGTCTCCGGTCGGCGGGAGACTGGCCCTTTGCAGCGACGTATGGCGGGCGCTGCTACCGGACGACCCTTGGGTCCTTACTACCATCTCCGAGGGTCTCTCGATTTCGTTCCGTTCCCCTCCGCCGTTGAGACGATCTCCGGTATGGACAGACGTTCCATCCGACGAGTTAAGAGCTATCGCCTTGCGCGGAGAGGTGGCCTCCCTTCTACAGAAGGCTGCCACGGAGGTAGTGTCTCGTCTCCACTCCCCGGCATTTTACAGCCGCATATTCGTAGTTCCGAAGCCAGACGGAAAGTGGCGTCCTGTCATCGATCTCTCGGCGCTGAACAAGTTTATACTGGCTCCGACTTTTCGCATGGAGACCACCCGGACGCTCCGGGCCGCTGTGCAACCTATGGATTTTGCAGTCAGCCTCGATCTTTCAGATGCGTATCTCCATGTTCCCATACATCCGGCATCCAGACGGTATCTCCGCTTCGCTTTCGAAGGCGTGATCTACCAGTTTCGCGCCCTTCCCTTCGGTCTCAACCTCAGCCCGTGGGTTTTCACTCGCATCATGGATGCAGTCGTCGCCAAGGCTCGACAGTCCTCCTCCAGTCCGATCTCCAACTACTTAGACGACCTTCTCATGAGGAATGCGTCGGAGTCGGTGCTGCGGATGGACAGGGACGCTCTACTCCTGCTCTTGTCCCGCTTGGGATTTCTACTCCATGCCCGCAAGTCGGACCTCTCTCCATCTCGCCGGTTTATTCATCTTGGGATGGAATTTGCGACCGACCTCAACCGTGTGTGTTTACCAGAACCTCGGATCACGAAGTTAACCTCCCTCACTTCTCGGGTTGCCCGGTCGGAATCCGTTCCCGCCAGAGTCTGGCTACAACTCCTCGGCTTGATGAATGCAGCGGCGGATCTCCTCCCCCTGGGTCGTCTTCACTCCCGCCCACTTCAGTTACACCTCCTGCTTCATTGGAGGCCGTCCTCCGGCGACCTCGATGCCCTGGTGCCGGTGTCTCCAATCCTTCACTCTCACCTACAGCGTTGGATGGACACTTCTTGGCTAGCTTCGGGAGTCCCTCTTGCCTCACCGCCCCCTCAGCTCTCGCTCTGTGTGGATGCGAGTCTCGCTGGGTGGGGTGCACACCTGCTTCCGAGTTTCGTTTCGACGTCCGGCCTCTGGACACCGGACCTGACAGACAGACACATCAACTGGCTCGAGCTACAAGCAGTGTGGCAGGCGCTCATGGTGTGGGAAGTCCACCTTTGCAACCAGACGCTTCTTGTCCTGTCGGACAACACTACGGTCGTCTCATACATTCAGAAGCAGGGAGGTACCCACTCTCCGGATCTCTGCATTCTCCTCTACCGCCTGATGTGCTGGTGCGAGCACCGCGGCATCTCTCTCCGAGCTCGACATATCCCCGGACGCTTGAACGTCTTGGCCGACTCCCTCTCTCGACGCGGCCAACTTCTCCACACGGAATGGACTCTTCACCCGGACATCTTTCAGCTGATCTGCGATCACTGGGAGACTCCCATTATCGACTTATTTGCCACAAGGTGGAATCATCAACTTCCCCTCTTCGTCTCCCCCATTCCAGACCCTCTCGCCTGCGCGGTCGATGCGCTATCCATTCCGTGGGACGGACTGATTGCGTATGCCTTTCCACCGACGGTTCTCGTCCCCAAAGTCCTAATCAAGCTCAGAGGTTGCAACGCGATCCTGTTCTTGATCGCCCCGTTCTCTTGGACCAGGTCTTGGACCAACGACCTTCTCTATCTCGCCACGGGTCCGCCTCTTCGTCTCCCCACATCGAGAACTATGCTCAAGCAGCCTCGCCAGCCGCTGTTCCACCCGTGCCCGGAGAGACTCCTTCTTCACGCCTGGAGATTGTCTGGCAAGCCCTCACCGCAAGAGGCTTCTCGGGTGCTGCAGTGGAGGCGATCGCTTCAGCCCGTCGACCCTCGACTCGACGTGTTTACGAGGGCAAGTGGCGAGTGTTCCAGTCATGGTGCTCGGACCAACATCTCTCACCCCTCAAATTAACTACTCCACAACTCGCAAACTTCTTCATCTGGCTCTTTGGAGACCTCGGCCTCGCTCCCATCACGATACGGGGTTACCTGTCCATGATTGCGGACACTTACCGTCATCTAGGCCACCCGGACCCTGGCGCATGTAAAGATCTCGCAGACCTGATGGCACATTTTGGACTGCAGCGTCCGGTTCCCCGCTCTCTGATTCCTCGCTGGGACCTACCCTGGGTCTTGACGTGGCTTAATTCGGACAGATTTGAACCCCTTTCACTGGCTAGCTTCGCGGATGTGACACGGAAGACATGCTTCCTTTTGGCCTTAGCCACGGCGGCCAGGGTAAGCGAACTACACGCTCTGTCAGCGAGTTCTACCTGCCTCCAATTCCGAGCGAATGGTTCTGTACAATTACTCACAGACCAGGCCTTCCTCGCCAAGACCCGGTCTCCTTTGACTGCCCCCCAGGTCATAAATATTCGACCTTTGAAACACGCGACCTTTTCTAAGGAGACGCGCCAGCAGGATCCCGTGCGCGTCTTACGCATTTACATACGCAGATCCAAGCCCGTCCGCCGAGGACGATCACGCCTCTTTCTACCTTTGAACCCCAAAAGAAATGACATAACAGCTCAGACAATATCTTCCTGGCTACGTTGGGTCATTCGGTCCGCCTATCAGGATCTTTCCCCTGAGGGGGCGAGGCGGCTGAGGATCCGCGCACACGAGGTTCGGGCCATGGCCACGAGTGTCGCCTTCGATCGCAATTGTGCAGTTCGAGACATCGTGGCAGCAGTGGGCTGGCGGGCAGAGTCAACATTCGCCCGCTTCTACCTCAGGGATCTGTCGGGCCAGCGAGAGAATCTCGCACTGGTGGGGGACATCGCCGCAGCGCAACACTCCCTCCCAGCGCCGGCAGCGCCGTAGGTATGCACTTAGCTAAAATTGTCGGGAGTTTGGCGAATGGGTGTGGGGCTCTGTCGTCTGCCCTTTCGGATGGTATTTGGGCGCGGCACCCTCCACCTTTTCGCCATTCTTCCAGACAGTAATGTCATCGGTAATGTTTTTGAGGAAACAAATTAATTTTTCTCTAAAATATATTTTTTCGAAAAATACTTACCGATGACATTACTCGAAGGACCCTCCCACCTGCCCCGCTTGCCGCTGGTAAGCTAAGTATCACGACTGATTTGTGATTGGGCCACGTAGTGGACGCCTGATTGGACTGGGACGGGAGGCTACTCTCAGCCCTAATGAGGGTTCCCCGAGTGCCTCCCGGGTGGTGAAGGAACACAACAAGTTCTTAGGCTAAAATTGAGTAAGTAGTAGACACTTCCAGACAGTAATGTCATCGGTAAGTATTTTTCAAAAAAATATATTTTAGAGAAAAATTAATTTTTCTCTAAAATGTATTTTTTCGAAAAATACTTACCGATGATATTACTCAAATGACCCTCCCACCTGCCCCGCTTGCCGCTCATCAGCTAAGTAAACAGACTGGCAGGATTCTGGTGAGCGGTTGCCCGGATGGGGATGCAAGTCAGGCTACTTGGGATACTGGCTAGGCTAATGATGCTCCTTGTTGCCTCCCCTGCCATATAGGTACACAACCAGTTTTGGCTAAAATTAAGCTAGCTAAGACACTATTCCTAACAGTAATGTCATCGGTAAGTATTTTTCGAAAAAATACATTTTGAGAAAAATTCATTTTTCATCTAAAGAAATACATCAGTGGAGAATATGTGCGTTGTGTTGTGCTCAGGCAAATGAAACTTGGTCGAATACAATAGTGGTCGTGTCTTTATTCCTGAAATGAATTCATCTATCAATCTGTTCAGTGCCCACAAAAAAGTGAAAACGATCTAGAGTAGGTAAGAGCACTGTCAGGGGAGAGAAGTGTGCATGGTCGACCAGTGATCATAGATCTACAGTGGCCAAAGCACAAAAAAAAAAAGAGATAGGAAAGAGAGGGTGCGCTAAGAAAGTGACTGAAAGCAATGCATATGGAAGCCCCCCTAAAGGGGGGGCGTATCACATATCCCACTGTTCCAGCCACTTAGTGCATGGAAATTTAAATCTAGGTCCCCCCAAGGGGGGTCCAGATATTAAGCCGGTGTGGACAGCTTGGGGGGACCTAGATTTAAATTTCCATGCACTAAGTGGCTGGAACAGTGGGATATGTGATACGCCCCCCCTTTAGGGGGGCTTCCATATGCATTGCTTTCAGTCACTTTCTTAGCGCACCCTCTCTTTCCTATCTCTTTTTTTTTTTGTGCTTTGGCCACTGTAGATCTATGATCACTGGTCGACCATGCACACTTCTCTCCCCTGACAGTGCTCTTACCTACTCTACTTTGTAAACTTCCTAAAATATGAGCACTGGCAGTCTCCCTTTTTCTTTTCATTGAAAACGATCTAGCTGCAAGAGTCATATATCCTCATGTGCCCCAACAATTATGGGGGCTCATGAGGATCTATGCCTCTTACTGCTTCCACTTTGTATGCATGTTCCTTGAATTAACCCATTCAGCCCTGACACCCTACAGCAGCAGATGGGTCAACCATGATAATTCAAGGGTAGTGCCAGATTAGCTTGGCGCTTGTCGGCGCCAAGCAAATCTGGCACTACCATTGAATTATCATGGTAGATCCATCTCCTGCAACTGGTGCATAGTCATTAGATGACGCCTCCAAAATTTGAGAAATACGGGTGTGGGGCTGAATGAGTTAAACCATTCAGTGCCAGCTGATATAGACTGTGTTTCTGTAATCTTCGTTAATTCAAGACCAAAAAAACCTCAACTATTCCAGAAACATGGCTTCAAAAGGTATAGATCCACATGATCCCCCGCAACTGCAGGGGCTCATGATGATCTATACTTCTTGCAGTTGAATGGTGTTCAAATTTCTCGGCACTGAACGAGTAAATGAAGATTTCTGAAGCGCAATCTGTAACTACTGGCAGTCAAGAGGTTACAGTTTATTTGTTTACTCTGTGATTTTTTTTTCACATTTATTTTTCATTTCACAGGCTCTTTCACTTGTCGCGGAGTCAGGAAATGAAGAGGGCCTGAAGTCATCTGTGGAAAACTCCAACGCAGACCCCACTCCAGATATCACTCACTCCGCTGTGGCAGACGTGGCTCCTTCCCAGCTGTCCTCAGACGTGCGACCGTCAGCAATTGGACAGAGTTTGGCAGAATTGCCTGTGGACCGAGAAGAGGAGGGGGTGTTGACGGATGTGAGAGAAGCAGATATAGTTGCTGAACTGTCCCAGAGTCGAGAGTTTCAGGCGGTGAAGCTGGCAGCTGTCCAGCTGGTGGCGGTCAAGGCCCTTTCCAACATCATCAGGTAAATGAGATAAAACGTGTTTGGGGCACCCACAAACCAAATAGGCAATACAAGCGCTGGCAGATAGTGTACACATACCAGGGGTAATAGATGATTTCCGGAAATCAGAAGTAGGTCAAAGCTGCACATATTTCAATGAAAACTGGATGAAAAGTCCGTGCTTTTCATCCACTGTTTTCATCAAAACATGTACAATTTTGATCTACTTCTGATTTCTGGAAATGGTCCATTGTGCAGCACTGGACCAATAGATGCCCTGCCTGAAGGAAGTGGCAGGGAATCTGTCTAGCGCTGAGTATTTCCCCTTAGATTGTGTATAATACTTACCTCATTACTTTTTAATTTTGGGGCATGAAGGCTGAAATGTTTGAAATGTTACAAAAAATGGATTTTATAATGTGCAGACACCATGAAAGAATTCTATATCAGTGTGCAACAGGCCATCTCACCAATGTCTGTCGCCACTGGCCTGCGCACATCATTTTGCATGGGCCAGTGGCAGCAGACTTCGGCCCCATAATCTTCTGGGCATTGAGATGTTTGGCTTGAAAATATTTCACTTATATTTTAGCTGCAGCCGATTTCAAGAACTCCTGTTGGTGCCCTGTGCCACCCTCCAGTCCAGCGCCTCACCAGAAAAATCCCTCCTGGAAGACCTAGCCTTTCACCAGGATGAAGACCTGAAACTGGCCGTGAGGAGTGTTGTTAGACACCTAGTACACCGAGCCACCCTTCCATCACCCTTCAGGCGGTGTGTGTCTTTGGCAGAGCTGGAAAGATCATTCACAGTGCTGCACAGTGACATTGTGAGGACGATGGTGGAAGAACGGCTCGGCATACCTGCTACTGAGGGTGAAATTTTCAGTTCCATAAAGATTTCAATATTAATATGCCAAATGAGTGCCACAAGATTTAGGTCATCTCAGTGCACTAAAGGCCATTGGGTGGACATCAGCTGCTGTTGGCCCGTGCTCGTCTGTGCAAAGGCCAACACCAGCTGACACCGGCCCGATGGCCTTTTGTGGTGGTCACATTTCTTCAGCCCTGAACACTACAATGGTCAGCATGCTAGTTGAAGGGTGTTGCCAGAATTGTGTGCTTTGGGCAGACTTGAAAAGACATGAGAGATCCATACTAAACCTGACCAATACAGTCATGATATTGAAAGGAACTCGGATGTGGTAGGGGATGCACAGCTATCCCATTTTGACCAAGCTGAACCAAACTGAGCTGAACTGAACTTGGCTCTGTCATGCGCAAAGATATTCCGGCATCCAGCTTGAATTGGTATGGTTGATCTGTCACTTTCAGGTATGTATAATCTTCAGAGGACAACTCCTAAATTTAGAATTGTCGCACCATCTTTACTATCCTGGTTGCCCCTTTTCCTGAACTAGTATGTAGTCTTCAGAGGGTAGATACTTTAACCCTTTGTCTGTCGGTAGCACTTTGATCAACTAAAGTGCTACTGACAGCCAAAGGGTTAGGATTTCCAACTTTGGACTCAGAGTGTAAATCACCCTACAGGAGGAAAAAAACCGATAAGACCAAATACAGTCAGCTTCACTGATATACAAGGTTTAATTTAACCCTTTGGCTGTCAACAGGTTTTGTCACATTGATTCCTGCAGCTACTGGCAGCCAAAGGGTTAACAAAAGTCGGATATAACATCGCTTGTTTAGAGCTCCAGACTTCCCTTTTTATATGTGAATGACTTTGTTCATGACAAGCTGTGGATGTAATAGTACCATTTTGGTATACCAGATATCTACAGTTCACTGTACCAGGTGCGCACGTCAGCCACACTTGGCCCGTGCGCACAGATGTGTGCAGGCTGCCCGGCTCAGTGTCAGCTGTATGGCCTCTTGCTAACTGGGTATTAACTCATTTAGCCCGACGGCCGTATTTCCCAAATTTTGGAGGCGTCATCTAATGACTGTGCACCAGTTGCAGAAGATGGGTCGACCATGATAATTCAAGGGCAGTGCCAGATTAGCTTGGTGCCGACAGGCGCCAAGCTAATCTGGCACTACCCTTGAATTATCATGGTGGACCCATCTCCTGCTGTAGTGCGTCAGGGCTGAATGGGTTAATGTTTACCAGGTGGCAGCCCAGTCAAGGAACAGGAAGAAACCCGGACAACCCACAGTGCACCCAGCAAGTTTACGTCACGGGTCGCTCGCATTCCACCCCTCACCCTAGAATCTGCACTTGGTCGATCAACCGCATTGCCCACCCCCGTCACCTCTGTTGCGGACACCAGCCAGGGACTGTCTTCCAGCCAGCAACAGACCTCTATACTGCAGTACATGCGCACCAGCTCCAGGTCCATTAATCAGTGCAGTCACTAAATCATTAGTCAGTCTGTCGCTCACACCTCTTCCATTGTGGGTAACTTTTGTTTGCAGTGCCAGCTTTGGGAGAAGGTTTGTCTGTGATAGCTTACGGGTCAGCTTCATTATATTGCGCTACCTGGGAGCCATAAATCATGGGTGACAGTCTCCAGTTCTGGAGGCTGATTCAGCTCCTGAGTTTTAACTTTTTGTTCCAGACAGAACATCCCTTCAGCCAGCCTGTTCCAATTGCAAGAGGCATAAATTCTCATGAGCCCCTGCAGACTCTGCCATGGACCATTTTCAGTCTTTTCAATTTTCGCACTGTCACCCATGCAAAAGTCAGGCTGCATTACTGGTGTTTATGTTAATGTGATGCTAAACTCGTGTAGGTTTGTGAAGAAAAATAAACACACAGAAAGCAAAACGTCCTGTGGCCAACTCCAGCCTGATTTGGCCCATGCACAGCTGCACTGGAATCTGGAGTATGCCAGAGGACATTTTGTTTATTGGGTATCTACTTGGTAGTCACAGACCTGAACGCATTATATTCGATTTTGAGGTGTTCTGATGCACATAGTACTGAGGTTTTCCTGTGTTCTCATTTATTTCTTGCATATTAGAAAGAAGATTGTTATGTAACATCATCACTATTTGCCAATGCCTGACTAGCTATTCTGTAACCTTTGCACAGAAGGGCTAAATCAGACTACATTGAAGATGAGATAAGATAATACTTTATTGTCCAAAGCGAAACTTTTTTCTTCTTTTTTTGTTTTGTTTGCAAGAGTATGAATGAAAAAATAGACATCAGAAGTTTATGTGTGACAGGTTAATATATGCTGTAATAAAAGCCATTCTGCCTAGTAATCATGAAAATAAAGCTTTATCGTTGACAAGGAATTTATTTTAATTTAATTTTTTTTTAAACTATAGTAAGAATAATAAAATAGATGTCAGAAGTTTAAGTAGAACAGAGGTTAATATATGCTATACAACAGAAGGTCCTATATGCTGTAATAACAACCATTCTACCATTCATGAAAATAAAGCGATCTTTTATCTCTGTGCAGTGCTGAGGACATGGTGAGTTTCACCCGTCGCATGTTCAACGCCCTGAAGCCTCGCCTGGCCACCTCATCGGGCATTCGTCCTGACTCCCAGCCCCTCCGACCACCCCCACCTCCTCCCATCCGCTCCCGCTCTCCCTCCCCACCCCCGCCCCCTATTGTCACTCCCCTGCTGGAGATGGGGTTCCCTTTGCAGCATATCCAGCGCGCTCTGGTGGCCACAGGTTCGTTGTCAGAAGAAACCTACCAATTAAGAAACATGCTTCGCAAGAACTGCTGGCATAAAACAGCTTACTAGTTTGAAAATCCCGACAGAGAAAGAAATGCTTAGAAAAGACAAATACAACGCAGTGTATTTAAGCCGTTCAGCAATATGCATACCATGCATCCAACTGCAAGAGGTATAGATCCTCATGAGCCCCCGCAGTTGCAGGGGCTCATGAGGATCTATGCCTCTTGCTGACACCACTTTGAATCCATTGTTTGTGGGACAGCCAGGATTTTTTACTATTGAATTAACGAAGATTTAGAACACAGTCTGGGTCAGCTGGTATTGAATGGGTTAACCCTTTTCATCCTGATACACTATTGCATGTTGAAGGATAGTGCCAGAATAGTGGGTTGGTGCCAAGCTATTCTGGCACTGCCTTTGAACTCAAGTGATTGATCTATCTCCTGGTCTGTGATGTAGCCTTCATAGGACAAGACACAGATTTGAACAATTTGAGCCTCAGGATTTGACTGGTTAATAAACTGCGTTGTAACTGATCTTTCCTAGTGTATTTCTTTTCTTAGAATGCTGTTTGCTTTTTACACACTTGGGAGTCACCTTTTTGGTCTGGATTTTGTTAACCCTTTGCGTGTCGGTAGTGGTTTTTGTCTTGATGATTCCAGGTTGACTGGTTTGTCCTTGTTTTTCAAAAGCGTGTTTTTCTCTTTGCTGGTTACGTCTGTGCGCTTTACACGCCTGACAGTCACCTTTATGGTGTGGATTTCACAGGTTACAACTGGTTACGCTTTTGTTTGAAGTGCTAAGGACATACTTCTAGGCCTGTAATCATACGTTAATGTGGGCAAGTCTGTTATTTTGGACCTTGCGTCTTGAGGTGGTATGGTCCAGAATCACAGACCAGCACATGTACACCTGATTCGGAGATCACATGTGCCTGTTGGCCTGGAGTCATAGTTACATGTATGCTGGTCTGCTATTTTGGACCTTTAGGCTTGCTGGTTAACCTTTTAACCTTACTGGTGCATTTCCCAAATTTTGGAAGTGTTACTTAATGACTGTGTACGAGATGCAGGAGGTGGATTGACCATGATAATTCAAGGGTAGTGCCAGATTAGCTTGGCGCCTTCAGGCGCCATGCTAAGCTGGCACTGAAGTACCCAACGGAGAAAGAAACACGCTTAGAAAAGACGGGTACAACACAATTTATTAATATTTCGGGTAAATACCCTTTGTCAAAATAGACAAACAAACAAACAGAGATTAGCCGCTACTTATCTTCATTGGCAGAAGGAATGTGGCAACTGAAGGAGGTGACGTAAAATAAAAGAAAAGGAAGAACAAAAGTGCGGAAAAAGTAAAAATGACGTCAACGAAAAATCGTGAGAGAGACTTGGAAAGAACCTGAACACGAGAGAGAAGAGTATGTGCAAGCACGTGCAGGAGCGAGTGAAAGAAAAGGCGTGTAGATGAGGCCAGAGAAAGAGAGAGAGAAAGAGAGAGAGAACGAACGGGGATTACCCTTGGGCACGAAGTAGGCTGAGTGTCTAATACACAAAGCCTGCTAAACACCAACCCGAAGGCAAACTTTATATCACCTTCAAGTTGAGGACTACCTCGGGGAAAAACGGGAGGACCCCGGGGAAAAAAACCCAGCATTTAGCACGGTACACAACAAGGAATAAGTCATGAAAACAAAGCAAAAAATCAAATTCAGTAAGAGAATAATTAGGTATAAGTGGAGAGTAGGTAGTTGTGAAACCGTCTTCAAGGGTAACTAAAAAAATAATTACAAAATAATAAGGGGGGGGGGGAGAGAGAGAGAGACGGGGGGCGGGGGGGGGGGGGAGGGAGGGAGGGAGGGGGGGGAAGAGGAAGGGGAAGAAAGGAAAAAGCATAAAGAGAGAAAGAGGGCTAGAGAGAAGTGTTAAGTGGGGGAAGAAAGAGGGAGAGAGGTAGAGAGAGAGAGGGGAAAAAAAAAAAAAGGGGGGTGGGGTGGGGATGGAAGACAACCAGCTAGAGCCACCAGCCCCACCCAACAAGCACCCACCAGCTCACAGAAAAACACACAGGCACGCAACAAGACGACCACATACATACAAAGAGTGAGTTTCCTCTTCGTGCCACTGCTAAAAGGTAGCAGAAGCGGTGTAATTGCCATGGAGATCGCTGTCTCAATATTCCAAATTCCAGAAGCGGTGTAATTGCCATGGAGATCACTGTCTCAAGCCTCGTCATACCACCAGACCCTCCGGCTCCACTCCGTGCAATGTTCCTAATTGCAAGACGTGTCCTTTTATTTGCCCTTCCACCATGGTGATTGGTCCACGTTACAAATTCAACATAGACAGATACTTCACGTGTCAAACCACCAACGTGATTTATGTCATCTCCTGTGTAAAATGCGGCCAACTCTATGTTGGAGAGACGGAAAGAACCATCAACGATTATAATCTGGCACTACCCTTGAATTATCATGGTCATTCAATCTCCTGCTGTAGGGACTCGGGGCTAAATGGGTTAATGATTTTGGACTTTACTTTGGTCACCACACAAGAGGTGTATAAAAGCAATTTTTGTAAGAAAGTTACTGCAAAAAATTGTTTGTTCGGGTGAGCTTCAAACTTTTAACAGTAGTCTTATGCGATTGTGTATTGGTACATGTATTCAATATTTGTGTGCATATTATAGGAGTTATCCACTCTGCAGGCCACATTACAGTTCAGGAGACATGAACCATGGTAGTTAGGGACTGGTGCCAAATAGCTTGGCACCTCAAGACGCCATGCTATTCTGGCTCCGCTCTTGAGCTATCATGGTCAATCAGTGTACTGATCCAGGCACCAAACTACTTGGTGCTACTCTTGAACATCATGTTAGATCCATATATTGTTGTACTTGTAGTGTGTCTTTTAGCCCTGCACACTACAGCAGGAGATGGTAGTTCAAGGGTTGTGCCAGATTAGCTTGGCGCCTGGCGATCTTTCTCCTGCAACCTGTCGGTTAGGTGACACCTCTAAAATTTTGGAAATATGGCCTTGTGGTTAAATGGGTTAAAAAGTGAAAATCCCTGGTGTGGTTGTTGCAAAAGATCTGCCATACGTTCTCCAGCAATCAATGGGCGTGATGTAAATGCTCGCACCGTCAATCGGCTGGCCACGTGGATGTTGGAACACCCTGAACTTTTGGAGGATGAACCGGCACCCACCTTGAGAGACATCCTGCAGGAACCCTCGCTCTCCCTGACGGACGATGGTGTGGGGCCTGCCACTACAGACAGGTTATCGTCAGTGTCACAACTATTTCCTCTATCTTTAGTCTGTTTAGTTCAGACAGGATCTCTCCCAGTCATCAAAGGTTCTCGGGCCCATGACGGCTGCAGTGGGCCGGCGCATAGCTGTGCGTGGGCCCACCGCAGCCGTCGTGGGCCCAAAGACGTTTTGCTGCCGGGGGCTGCTCCTTTCAGTGTCCTACCAACATGGGTCTGATTTACCATGTGCAAAATGTCAGGCTGTCCTTTCAGTGTCCTACCAACATGGGTCTGATTTACCATGTGCAAAATGTCAGGCTGTGTCAATGTTTGACAGATTGATGGAATTGACATGTTTGCTGGCATACTTCAACATTTATTTCTTCAAAATCGTTACCGATGGTATTACTGAGAGGAAGATGTACTTAACTGACAATTTCAGTCTCCAAAAATTGTTGTGTGTTGCCACACAACCAGGGACGTACCTCTAGCAAGCAGTTACCTAATCCCCCGAGTGTCTCCCTATCCTTGGAGTAACCTCCCTTCCAAATCTCGCGAGAGGCCGTTATTTCCAGTTCATACTTGACTGCCATTTTGTTTAGATCCTTCTTTCTCAGTCTCCTGTTATCATCGTCTTTTTTGTCCGTTCTTCGGCCTTGTTTGTCTTAACAAGGCCAGGTAAGGCCTCGGACATTGCCTCCCGCGATGATTGTGGCGAATTGGGCAATTTCCGTGGATTTGCGGCATTTTGCCGTTCGTTTCGAATTCGTCTTCGATTGTCGGTTTTAACGGTCGTCTGCTCGGTTAGGTAGCCTCTGGGCTACGCGCGTTTCATTTCCGCTCTGTTCACTGTTGCAGTTTTCTTCTTAAAAAACGTGCCCCAACTGTAAAAATTTCCAGTGGCCTAGTAACTTACATCCGTGCTGCCTGCCTGGCTCGGGATGTGCATCGGACCACACTTGTGATTTTTGTGCTTCGTGGGAAGAAGATCGCTGGTCCTACATGTGGAAATTCTACCATCGTCAGCACCCTGTACAGTCCGACGAAGCTCCTCTTTGCCCTATCACCACCAGCTCTGCCGCTATCGGTGTTTCTTCTCTGCAGCTCTTTGCCACTCAGGCGCGGGTGTTGGAAACCTTCCCTCCCGCTGCGGGTGGTTTTACACCAGGTGAGAATGTACGCCCCCGCTCATATGAGCGTATTTCGCAGCCAGCCCCGCAGACCCGGCCTTCTAAGACGGGTCTCCAACGGAGGCAACCCCATTTGGGGGAGGAGACAGCGACCATCGGCAGTCCCTGGCGCGTGCCCTCTCCAGCCAGATGTGACTTTACTCAATTGCACTTTTCCATCGCAAAATAAAAATAAAAAAATAAAAATAATTTTAAAAAAATTTTAAAAAATCAACAATTGTCGTCACATCACGACTTGTTGCTCGGCGCTTCGGCTCAACCACTGTCTCCTCGCGCCCTGGTTAAAAGCCAGTCACCGCGCCACTCAGCCAGCTCCGCAGACTCGGCCTTCTAAGACGGGTCTCCAACGGAGTCAAGCCCATCGTTTTGGGGAGAGGAGACAGGACCATCGGCAGTCCCTGGCGCGTGCCCTCTCCAGCCAGACGTGACTATACCCAATTGCACTTTTCCGTCGCAACTTCAACAATTGTCTTCACATCACGGCTCGTTGCTCGGCGCTTCGTCTCAACCACTGTCTCCTCGCGCCCTGGCTAAAAGCCAGTCACCGCGCGCTCGTGCCACACTTGGTACGTCCTCTCGGCGTATTTCTCACCCCTCCCGTCGGTTTTATTCTCCTATTGCAGACGTTTCCCTTCGGGATCCTACACCATCGTCCGTCCCCTGTCACCGTGATCCCTGGGTTTCTCCTGCCCCCCGTCGCTCGTGACACGCCTCTCGATGACGGGTGGATCCCTTTCGCTTCGAACGTCCTTCGCAGTGCTGTCGACGCCACCTTCATCGTGCTACAGTCCTGGTCCCGTTCCCGTTCTCCTGCTCGTCGCCCGCTTTTGCCGGAGAGCTGTCAGCATCTGCCCTCTTCCTTACGGCGTCGTTCTTCTTATTCTTCTTCATATGACTGTAGGAGTTCTCGGCGAACTGGGCACCTGGACTCCTCATCCGTCCCTCGGCGATCTTCTCTCCAGCCACCGCGCGATCGTTACTCTTTCCAAGGGTCCTGTTTCCCCTGGCGCTTGGCAACGCCGGTTCAAGAGGATGTTCTTCGCCTTCATCCGGTGGGTTCTGCTTTCGACCTTGGGGTTTTGCCGCACCTTTCTCCGTCTAGAGTCCTTTACCCGCGGACTCTCCGCACAGCTGTTCTCCGTCCTCGGACTGTTTCACTCCGGGTGTCGAGACTCTACGGTCCTTGGACGAGGCCCCCGACCTCATTCTTCGCTCTCTTCCCCCAGACGCCGAAGATGCGGCGGATTTATGGGCTGACGGGCCGAATTGCCTCCCTACACCTCCTCTGAAGCAAAAGGCGTCAGCTTCGGTGGATGTTTCCCTTCAACCTAAGCATTTCCGATCTCTTCCGCCACCATCTGGCTTTCGAGATCTGGCGGAGGCGTTCCCGGCGCAATTGCCTATTGGCACTTTCAAAGAGCCTCTCTTCTTTTCCGATACTCGGTGGCCTGAAGGCGTAGACATTCGCTTCCCCACCGTTGGTACGCAGGTCACTCTCAGGCTTTTGCGTGCCCTTTGCCTTAGCTCGATGATGCGGCGGATTTACAGGTGGGTGAACGCCGCTTCGCTTTTGCCCGGGTCCCTCGCGGTTTTGATAAAACTGCTGTCATAATCCGCAACACGCTGGTCTGCTCCAGCTTCCGTGATCTCGCTACCAAGGCGATGGTACGCGCTCTTGAAGACCATTGGGATCCACACTCTACTGCGCCGCTGCGAGAGATACATTCTCTTTCGGTGGTGGCTAATCGGGCTTCGTACCATGCTTCTGCAAATGCGATGGCTGCCGCCATCGACTGTGATTTAATTAGACGGGATGCAGTTCCTGCTGGTTGTTCTGGGTTTTCTTCGACAGTCAAGGCTCAGCTCCGCCAGGCGCCCATCGGCGGTACTTTGCTGTTTGGCTCCACTTGGCAAGCCATGAAGGATACGCATACGGACATCTGGCCCATGGCTCACCATCTTTCGTCTCACTGTTCCCGACGACCCATGGCTCCTTTCTACCATTTCGGAGCGTCTTCAACTCTCGCTTCTTCGCCCTCCACCTCTTCGCCGCTCCCCGCTTTGGACTCGGGTTCCGAACGATCCCGTCAAGGTGGCGGCTTTACAGGACGAAGTGGCTTCCTTGCTTCTCACATCCGCCACGGAATTCGTCCGGCGACAAGATTTTCTGGCTTTTTACAGTCGTCTCTTCATCGTCCCCAAGTCGGACGGGGTGATAGACCTTTCCGCTCTCAAAAAAAAAAAAAAAAAAAAAAAATTTTTTTGCCTGCTCCGTCCTATCGTATGGAAATGACCCGCGCCCTGCGGGCCGCCGTCCAACCGATGGATTTGGCTGTCGGTCTGGATCTTGCCGATACATACCTTCATGTTCCTATACACCCTTCAGCCCACCGATACCTTTGCTTTGTCTTCCACGGAGTGGTGTATCATTCCGGGCGATGCCCTTCGGCCTCGCTCTCAATCCCTGGGTTTTTACCAGGATTATGGATGCGGTGATTTCCCACGCACGGAGGTCGTCTCTCAGTCCGTCCTCCCACTGCCTCGATGATCTTTTCCGGAATCAGGTTGCGACCTGCTTGACCACCGACAGGGACGCCCTGCTTTCCCTTCTCCATCGCCTCGGTTTTCTAGCCCACTTCGGCAAGTCGGACCTATCGCCATCTCGCCATTTTCTCCGCCTTGAAATGGAGTTTCAGACCGACTTGAACTTGGTACGCCTACCCCAAGCTCGGTTAGACAAGTTGGTTCTTTTGGCCCGTCGGATGTAGCTTGCTTCCGCGGCTCCGGCGAGACGGTGGTTACAGTTTTGGGTCTCATGAGTGCTGCGGCGGACTTGCTTCCCCTTGGCCGGCTCTACTCGCGTCCAATTTAACTTCATCTCCTCCTTCTTTGGCGTCTGTCTTCGGGAGATTTGGAGGTTTGCGTTCCGGTGTCGCACTTAGTTCGGCCGCATCTCCTTCGGTGGCCGGATTCCGCGTGGCTGGCGTCGGGGGTTCCCCTCGCATCCCCGCTTCCTTCCCTGTCGATCTGCACGGATGCCAGTCTTTCCGGTTGGGGCACTCACCTGCTCCATAACTTCAACACGACAGTGGATGTTTGGTCACCGGATTTGGTGAGCAGACACATCAATTGGTTGGAGCTCAAAGCAGTGTGGCTTGCCCTGATCTCTGGGGAACCGCGCGTGACCAACCAGGCAGTCTTGGTTCTCTCCGACAACACGATGGTTGTCTCCTATCTTCAGACGCAGGGCGGGACCCGTTCTCCCTCCCTTTGCCTTCTTCTGTTCCATATTCTGGTGTGGTGTCGGGATCGGGGCATTTCGCTATGTACAGGCACATCACATTCCGGGACGGCCGAATGTGCTGGCAGATTCCTTATCTCTTCATGGCCAGTGTCTCCATACCCGAGTGGGCTCTTCGCCCTGACCTTTTTTTCGGATGATTTGCCGGCACTGGGAGACACCCATGATCGACCTGTTTGCGACGAGGTGGAACGCACAACTTCCCCTCTTCGTCTCCCCTGTTCCAGATTCTCTTGCATGGGCGGTGGATGCTCTCTCTATCTCTCTATCACCTGGGAGGGTCTCTTGGCCTATGCGTGTACCCTCCGTCTGTCCTGGTACCCAAGATTCTTCTCAAGCTCAGAGGCTGCCTTGCAGTCCTGTTTCTGGTGGCAACGTTCTCTTGGAACAAGACCTGGACCACAGATCTCCTGAGTCTCGCCATGGATCCCCGCTATGGCTTCCAACGCTTACCATTTTGCTGAAACAACCCTGGCAGGATCTTTTTCAACCTTGCCTGGAGAGCCTCCTCTTACACGCTTGGCGATTGTGCGGCGCACCTTCACCGCTTGAGGTTTCTCGGATGCAGCAGTGGCGGCTATCGCTTCAGCTCGACGGCCTTCCACCAGGAAAGTTTATGCGGGTATATGGCATGTTTTTCTATCGTGGTGTGGGCCGCGACACCTCTCCCCCACAACTCTGACTATGCCCCAATTCGCGGAGTTCTTCTTGTGGCTCTTCGAGGATCAGGGCTTGCCACCCATCACCATTCGAGGTTATCTTTCTATGGTGGCTGCCACTTACCGCCATTTGGGTCGACCCGATCTGGGATCTTGCAAGGACCTCGCTGACCTCATGGCTCATTTTGATCTCCGGCGACCAGTGACGCGATCACTACTCCCACGTTGGGACCTTGCGTGGGTGATAACATGGCTCAACTCTGCTCGTTTTTTGAACCGCTGCACTTGGCCCGGTTCTCAGACTTGACGAGGAGGACCTGCTTCCTGCGGGCCATAGCCACATCTTCTCGCGTGAGTGAGCTCCACGCTCTCTCCATACTTCCGTCTTGCCTACAGCTCCGGGCTTACGGCTCGGTTCAACAGACAGCAGGATCCGGTTCGGGCGTTAAAAAATCTATCTCCGCCGGTCAAAGCCCTTACAGCGGGGTATTTCCCGCCTTTTCTTGCCTTTGGTTCCAAACCGGCACGATATATCCGCCCAAACGATCTCCGCTTGGCTGCGTGGAGTTATCCGTTCTGCTTACAATTACCTCTCGCCTGCGGGAGCGACGAGGCTGCGGATTCGGGCACACGAGATCCGGGCTTTCTCCGCGAGTGTCGATTTCGACCGTAACTGCGCCATGCAGGACATTGTGGCGGCTGTGGGCTGGCGGGCCGAATCTACTTTCGCCCGTTTTTACTTACGTGACCTCTCCAGCCAGCGGCACAACCTGGCTCTGGTGGTTGACGTTGCCGTGGCTCAACACTCCCTCCCGGCGCTGGCGGCGCCGTAGGTAACACTTGACTGAAATTGTCGGGAGTGTGCCCCGGCCAGGGGTCTAGCTAAGCAGTTACCTGGGGGTCTTGACCCTAGAGCGGCACCCTCCCCCTCTTTTTAATTCTTCCTCTCAGTAATACCATCGGTAACGATTTTGAAGAAATAAATGTATTTTTCTTTAAAATAAATTTTTTCGAAAAATACTTACCGATGGTATTACTCAAACTTCCCTCCCACCTTCCCCGCTTGCCGCATGTCAGCTCAAATAGAACTGGAAATAACGGCCTCTCGCGAGATTTGGAAGGGAGGTTACTCCAAGGATAGGGAGACACTCGGGGGATTAGGTAACTGCTTGCTAGAGGTACGTCCCTGGTTGTGTGGCAACACACAATAATTTTTGGAGACTGAAATTGTCAGTTAAGTACATCTTCCTCTCAGTAATACCATCGGTAAGTATTTTTTGAAAAAATTTATTTTAAAGAAAAATACATTTTTTTAAACTTTGTTTAACTCATTCTACCCCAGACACACCACAGCAAGATAACGATCGACCATGATAGTTCAAGGGTGATGCCAGAATAGCTTGGCGCCTATGGGCGCCAAGCTATTCTGGCATCATTCTTGAACTATCATGGTCGATCTGTGTCCTCCACTAGAGTGCAGTCTTCAGAGGACAACGGCAAAATTTGGGGATTTCGGTGTTGGGGTAGAATGAGTTAAGACAGTTTCCTCTAGATCACATACTTCAAAGAAAATGTCTAATGAGTGCTTTTTGTTTGACACAGTTATTTTATGCCTTTTAATTTCAAACTGTTATTTTATGCCTTTTAATTTCAAACTGTTTTAGGATCAGGCTTGAAGTCTCACTTGTGTAATCATGTCCTGGGTGTAGATGTGCATGTATGATGATGTTTTGGAGTTCATTTTCTGAAGTTTTTGAGCTTGTCTGTGATTTTGGACCTTATGACCTACTGCTTTAAGATTTAAAATCACAAACCATCAGACATTTGTACATTGATGTATTAATTTTGTCACGTGCTTTGCAATGTTTAGTGTGTTGTAAAGTTGTAAAATTATATTTGTTTCCTCAAAAACATTACCGATGACATGACTAATAGGAAGTGTCTACTACTTGCTCAATTTTAGCCTAAGAACCTGTTGTGTTACCACACAACCTGGGAGGCACTCAGGGAAACCCCAGAGGGGCCGAGAGTTGTCTCCCATCCCTGCCCTACCGGTTCTGGGTTACGTGGTAGACCAACCAGTCATCCTACTTAGCTTGCGCTGTGAAGATGTGTTCAGCGTTAGCCTTGGACTCTGTGTATGCTGCGACCGGTTTCCGGTCTTCTTGCTTACGCCCAACTTTGGACTTCATCTTCTCCACTGCCGGTGTTACAGGGCTTCTCCTCTGCCGGTTTCCTGCTGAGAGGGCTTCGTTTGCTTGGGCTACCGTTGCCACTTCTGCGCCTGCATGTTGTGGCCCACTTGTTTCCTCAAAACACATTACCGATGACATGACTAACTGGAAATAGTCTACTTGCTTACCAATTTTAGCCTAAGACCCAAAGGGTCCCCCCCAGGAGGCTCTCGGGGATCCCTGACAGGGACGAGAGAGCTTTCGGGGATCCCTAACAGGGACGAGAGTAGCCTCCCCTGCCCATCCGGTCAGGCGCCAGGTGGTGTCTCCTTTAGCCAGTTGTCTACTTCGCTGCTAGCGTTCGGACGCTTTTACCTGAGCCTCTGACCCTTGGAAAGACTGTGTACGGTTCAACCGTCCCTTACCGGCCTGCCTTCGCCTAGCCTCTCGGCTTCTGCTTCTGGCGTGGCCTCCGTCTTCTCTGCTAGCCCTCGTCTGTGCCTCGTGCTCTTGGCTGGCCCTGGAACCTTCTAGGCTCCCGTCGCGCGGTGGTTGTGCTTCGTCTCCCTGCCGTTCCGCCATGGACAGGTAAAGTCTCGGCCGTTTCCGACGTCTCGCCTGGCTGGGTCGGATGTCGGGCTTCGCTCGAGCTACTGTTGTTTTCTCTCCGCATTTCACGGTGAGTTTCGAGTGTTTCTTGATTTCGAAGCTTTAAATGGCGGGGTTCGTTACCCGCCCCCAGTCGCCTTCATGTTTGGGTATGGGCTGCAGTTACCTAGTGCGCCTCTCCCCAGTACGCCGACCTCCCGTGACCTATTGTCCGGTACTTTGTGCTTCGTCACTCTGCCGTTCCGCCATGGAAGGTGGAGTCTCGGCCGCTTCCTACGTCTCGCCTGGCTGGGCCGGACGTCGGGTTTCGCTCGAGCTACTGTTGTTTGTCTTTGCATTTACTGTTAGTTTCGCGTGTCTCTTAATTTTCGAAGCTTTAAATGGCGGGGTTGGTTACCCGCCGCCGGTCGCCTTTCATGTTTGGGTTTGGGTTGCAGTTACCAAGTGCGCCTCTCCCCAGTTCGGCGACTTCCAGTGACCTAGTGTCCGGTGCTTTGTGCTGCGTCACGCTGCAATTCCGCCAGGAAAAGGTAAAGTCTTGGCCACTGCCTACGTCTCCCCCGGCGGGGCCGGACGTCGTGCTTGGCTCAGACTTCTGTTTGTGTTCTCTCCGCATTTCACGGTGAGTTTCGCTCATTACTTACTTCGGAGCTTTACCTGGCGGCCTTAGTTGCCCGCCGCCCATCACCTTTCATGTATGGGTATGTGTTGCAGTACCAAGTGCGTTTCTGCCCAGGACGGCGGCTTCCAGTGGCCTGGTGTCCGCCACACTGTAGACTGGGTGCCACCTGCTCCTCTGTCATCGGCTGCGCTGGCTGCCCTGCTTGACTGGAGGTTCTTGGTCTCTACTCCGGTGTTCCACCGCCGAGCGACCCGCGACTTCCGCCTTCCTTGGGACCTTCCGCGGCACGGTGGGATTGTTCAAGCGGCCTTCCGACATGGGATAGCCACTCCTATCGTCCCTGGTAAGTTTGTAGCTCTTTCGTAGACGCGTTAAGCCCGCTGACTCCCCCGGCGAGTCGCCAAGCTGGCTACGTGCCCCCCTCCCGTAAAAAGGAGCCCCGGGCACCGCGACCACGTCGCCTTAGTTCACGCGTCGGCCCTCGGCCAAACCTCAAGCCCGCTGACTCCTCCGGCGAGTCGCCAAGCCGGCTCCTTGAGCCCCGGGCACCGCGACCTTGGTCGCTAATTAAGCGTCGGCCTCCGGCCCTTCTTCTAAGCCTGCTGACTCCTCCGGCGAGTCGCCCAGCCGGCTATGTGCCCCCCTCCTTGAGCCCCGGGCACAGCGACCTTGTCGCCTGTTACATGCAAAAAAAAAAAAAAAAGAAGAAGTTGACGCTCGGCCTCGGCCTAAGCCCGCTGACTCCTCCGGCGAGTCGCCAAGCCGGCTACGTGCCCCCCTCCTTGAGCCCCGGGCACCGCGACCTTGTCGCTAATTGGTTAAGCACCGGCCTTCGGCCCTCCTAAGCCCGCTGACTCCTCCGGCGAGTCGCCTAGCCGGCTACGTGCCCCCCTCCTTGAGCCCCGGGCACCGCGACCTTGTCGCTAACTAGTCTGCGCGTCGGCCTTCGGTCCTGCTCAGCCCGCTGACTCCTCCGGCGAGTCGCCAAGCCGGCTACATGCCCCCCTCCTTGAGCCCCGGGCACTGCAACCTTGTCGCCTATTGTGGACGCGTTGGCCTCCTACGCCTGCGGACTCCTCCGGCGAGCTGCTGTGCCCCCGCCTTGAACCCTGGGCACCGTGGCCTTGTCGCCAATTAGTTCACGCTTGGCCTTCGGCCCCAGCTTAAGTCCGCTGACTCCTACGGCGAGTCGTTTACCCGACTATGTGCCCCCCTCCTTGAGCCGGGCACCGCGACCTTGTCGCCTTGTTCTTACTTCGGCCTCGGTCCTGGGCCCGCTGACTCCTTTGGCGAGTCGCCTATCTGCTTGTGCCCCCTCCTTGAGCCCCGGGCACCGCGACCCTTATCGCCGGTTGGTGCCCTAGTCGGCCCTATGGCCTTCCTTCCTACCCTCTGACTCCTTCGTCGAGTCTCCCAGCCAGCTACGGTGCCCCCTCCTTGAGCCTCGGGCACTGCGTCTGGATCGTCTTTCATATACCTCGGGACTTCGGGCCGTTTTCCCCTGGCGCCTACGGCCTTTCCACGTGTTCACCGATTCTCGTCTGTTCGCCGAAGTGAAGCTACTTCGCGCTCGGTTCGCGTGGATGGGTGCCCCTTGGGTACACCCAGTGCAAGTGGGGATCGACGTCTTCGCCCTCGTCGCCTAGATAGTTGCGGCGCCCGACGTTCGTCGCCCGCCCGCTTGACCCCCTCCTGTGTCCCTGCCGACCTTCGCCTTCTGCTCGGCCCTGTCATTCTCCGCGGGACACCCTCTTCCCCTCTCTCTGCACCGTTCGCCTCCAGCGTCTCCCCGACCCTCTTCGGTGGATGACTCGGCGTCCTGCGTTCGCCGCTGGCCTGCTGGCGTTTTAGCCTTCGGCTCCCCGGTTCGCTGGCCACTTGCTCCTCTTCGTGCGCGCTGCCTCTGGTGGTTCTGCCGGCGCCCGTCCTTGCGGTTACACCTCCCAGCTCTAGTGGATGGCTCCTTCCCTGACCATCTCCCCTGATGCGACATCGCAGCTGTACCGTGCTCCTGTGGCTTCCCACGCTCTTCGGCCCTGCCTGGTAGTCTCCTTAGGACCCCTTCTAGGCCTGTGGGCCCAGCGCCACCCGTGTGGTTGAGTTCCCGCCCGCTCCGACCAAGGCCCTCGCCCTTCGCGCGCAGGTCTCCGCTCTGCCTTGAGATGTTGCGTTGGTGCTCGTCGCTCGGCGCGGCTCCCCCCGCCTCGGACCCTTCGCTTCGCCTTCGGCCCTTGGTCGTCGCCGCCAGCCGGGATCTGCCCCTCGCTTCCACGCGTCCCCATGCCTCCCGCCCCCGCTGTTGTCTTCGCTTGCCGTCGACGGGTCCGTTTCCAGCCCGGCCTCCGGTGTGGTCTCTCCCTCAGCCCTGGGTCCTTGCGTGGATCGTGGATGCCTTGGTTGCCCGAGACCTTGTTCTTCCGTCAGCCGTTCTCCTCCTGGGTCGACCTGCGTCTGCGGTATCAGTCAGCGGTCCCACTTCGTAGGGCAGCGATGTTCTCCTCCTCCGGTTGCTCGCCTGGGCGCCCTGGTCAGCGCCTACAGTCCGACCTCTCGCCACTCGTTCACCTGGGTGTGGATTCGGTGACCGACCGCGACTTGGTGCGTCTTCACGAGCCTCGGATCCAGTCCTTGCCGTTCTAGCCCGAGGGTAGCTGCGGACGCGGCGCTCCCCACCTAACTGCGACTCCAGCTCCTCCTCCTGGTGAGTGCGGCGGCTGATCTCCTTCCCTCGGTCTTCTGTACTCCGCCTCTGGCGGCCGTCCTCCGGCGATCTCTCTACCCTGGTGCCGATCTCTCCTGTGCTGCGCCACGTCGGCTTCGCTGGACGGACATTCTTGGCTCGGCTCCCGGATTCCCCCTGACCTCGCCGCTGCCCGTCTCTCTCTGCGTCGTTGCCGGTCTCGACCGTTGGGGCGCTCTCCTTCTCCCGAATTCCGCTCGTTCGCCGGCCGCTGGCCCGCGAACCGGACTTCGCGGCACGTCATCCCGCTGGGACTGGTTGCAGTTGGCAGGCCCTCTGCGCTTGGCGATACGATCTTCGGACACAGGACCTCCTCGTCCTTCCGACAACCCCTCTTCGTGGCTTGCCTTCAGACGCAGGAGGAACCCGCTCTCCCGACCTCTGCTTCCTCCTCTATCGCCCCCTTCGCTGGTGCGAGGACAGCGTCTTCTCCCTCCCAGCCCGCCACAGTCCACGTCGCCTGTTCGTCCTGACAGTCTACCTCTTGCGACGGTGGCAGCTTCTTCACACGGATTGCGCCCTTTGCTGGGACATCCTTCGCTGGTTCTGCGCCCGTCGGGAGACTCCCCCCTTGTTCTCTTCGCCACGAAGTGGAGCCTCCGGCTTCCCCGCTTCATCTCCCTGTTCCCGACCTCTGGCCTGGTCAGTCGATGCCCTTCGATCCCTTGGGGCGGACTGGTCGTTTACACCTACCCTCCGGCGGTCCTGGTCCTCAAGTCCTGCTCAGCCTCCGGGGATGCAACGCAGTCCTTCTCCTGGTGGCCGGTCGCCCGGACCGGTTCGCGGACTTCCGACCTTCTCAGTCTCGCCACAGGTTCACCCTCCCTTTTCCCACCTCCCGCCGATGCTCTTACAGCGCCGATAGCCGCTCTTCCACCCCTGCCCCGAGCGACTTCTCCTGCACGCCTGGCGATTGTGTGGCAAGCTCTCTCTGCTGGAGGTTTCTCGAGTGCAACAGCGGATGCTATCGCTTCTGCCCGCAGACCTACCAGACGTGTCTACGAGGGAGAGTGGCGTGCTTCGTGCCTGGTGCTCTGACCGCCGCCTCTCCACTGTCGGCCTGACGACTCCTCAGCTCACGGACTTCTTCTCTGGCTCGTCCAAGACCTAGGTGGGCTCCCCTCTGGTGCAGCAGCTCTTGAGGGGTCTCTTGATCGCCGACGCCTACCGTCACCTCGGCCGTCCTGACCCAGCGCCTGCAAGGACCTGCCCGACCTTATGGCGCGTTTCGGCGTGCAGCGTCCGGTCTCCCGCCCACTTGGCCCGCGCTGGGACCTCCCTGGTCCTCCCCTGACTGACTTCGGACCGTTGAGCCGCTCCTTCTGGCCCGCTTTGCTGACGTGACTCGGAGGCCTGCTTCCTGATGACCCTCGCCACGGCGCCCCGCGTCACCGAGCTCCACGCTCTCGTCTCGCCCTGCCGGCCTGCAGTTCCGAGTGGATGGCTCCGTTCAGCTACTCCCGGATCCTTCCTTCTCGCTCAGCCTAGGTCTCCCTTGACAGCGCCTCCGGTCCTCGCCGCTCGGCCGCTTACACGACCCGGTTCCTCGGGGCACTCCGCAGCAAGATCCGGGGCAGGCACTTCGTATCTACCTGCGGCACTCCAAGTCCGTGCGGAGGGGACGGTCTCGTCCCTTGCCGCCGACCGCTGGCAGAACCGGCTTCTCAGCCCAAACGTTCTCCTCTTCGCTCCGTTGGGTATTCTGGTCCGCCTATCGCGACCTCTCCCCACAGGGAGCCGAGGCACTGAGGATCCGCGCCCATGCAATGCACGCTAGGGCCGCACGTCTCACCTTCGCCGCGCCGGTGTGGTTAAGGACACTGTGGCGGCGGTGGGGTGGCGGGAATCTACCATTGCCACTTCTGCTCTGCGCCCTTACAGTCCAGCGCGACAACCTTACGCTGGTGGGCAACTTCTGCGGCGCGACACTCCCTCCAGGCGCCCTCGGCGCTTAGGCGGCACTTCGCTAAAATTGTCGGGAGTGGGTGATCAGGAGTGACGGGCCGTCTTCGTCCCTGAAGAGGTTTCTAAAAGGGGATTGTGCGGCACCCTCCTCCTCTTTGCCATTCTTCCAGTTAGTCATGTCATCGGTAATGTGTTTTGAGGAAACAAATTAATTTTTCTCTAAAATGTATTTTTTCGAAAAATACTTACCGATGACATGACTCGGAGGTCCCTCCCTCCTCCCCGCTTGCCGCTGGTAACTCCGTAGACAACTGGCTAAAGGAGACACCACCTGGCGCCTGACCGGATGGGCAGGGGAGGCTACTCTCGTCCCTGTTAGGGATCCCCGAAAGCTCTCTCGTCCCTGTCAGGGATCCCCGAGAGCCTCCTGGGGGGGACCCTTTGGGTCTTAGGCTAAAATTGGTAAGCAAGTAGACTATTTCCAGTTAGTCATGTCATCGGTAAGTATTTTTCGAAAAAATACATTTTAGAGAAAAATTAATTTTTCTTGCCTTGCGCTGGGCCGGTGTTATGGAGGTTCCCCCCCCCCCCCCCCCCCCCCTGTCCCCACTTTGTCTGAGAGGTAAGGTAGCGACAGCCCTTTGCTGGCCCCCGAGCCGGGCGCTGGCTGCGCCTGGGGAGCTTCTTTTTCTCACTCCTCTTTTCGTATATCTTGACACCCGACGCTCGGCTTAGCTTGGCGGAGCCCCTCGTGCCCTCGCCGTTAGCGGGTGGTTAGCGCCAGTTGTTCTGTGGCTCTATGTTTCGCTTGTACTTGCTTGTACCATTGCACGCCCGACGCTTGTCTTAGCTTGGCGGGGCCCCTCGTGCCCTCACCATTTTACGGGTGGTTAGCGTCACCGTTGGCCAGCGGCACTTCGTTTCGTTTGTACTTTATTGTACCATTGTGCACCCGACGCTCGTCTTAGCTTGGCGTGGCCCCTTGTGCCCTCGCCTTTTAGCGTGTTGTGTCGAACTTATGTTGCAGTTGATTCGACCAGAGGCACCTCTTTGTTGCTTGTATTATGCTCTCAGGTGCCCACGCTCAGTCGCCTAGCATGCCTGATATGTGTTGCAGCTTCCAGGTGCTTACATGCTCCCAGTGTGGCGACTTCCAGTGGCCAACGGATGACCATGCGGTCTGCCTCCCCAGTGCTGGCTGCTTCTCGGACCACCTCTGTGATGTCTGCTCGTCTTGGCCCGAGCTAAGGTGGTCTCACCTTTGGAGTTTCTACTGGCGCGATCCCCCATCCGCTTCTGGAGAAGTGACCACACCTCCCCGACCCGGCCTTTTGGTTTGGACGACACGTCGGACATACGCCAAAGGTGCTTACCACTGGACTGTGTCCACTGCCAAGCCCGCTGACCCTTTTTGAGGGGTCTAAATGCCGGCAGAGTGCCCGCCTCACTGAGCCCGGCCTGCAGCATCACGCCTTGCGCCATACCTTAGCAACTGGCAGTCCTCGTATGTCTCTCCTCGAAAAGCCCGCTGACTCCTCCGAGGGGTCTAAATGCCGGCAGAGCGCCCGCCTCATTGAGCCCGGCCAGCAGAGACTTGCGTCCCGGCGTTCACAGACCAGCCACGGACCCGACACCTCCCGTTCCGCCACCAGCTCCAGAATCTCCCACTCGCCCATCGAGCGCCGTCGGAAGGACAGGACCACACTCGACGACTGCAGCCCCCGTCCCTCCCCCAGCCGCCCGGCTTCAAAGACCTGCAAGATACCTTCTCCACACACCTCCAGCATGCCGCCGGTTGCGATGCCGATTACTTCACGGACCGTAGGTGGCCAGCCAGACTTGACATCGCCTTCCGCCGCGACTGGTACGCAGGCCATTCTCAGTCATTCTCCGCCACACTCCCTCCAGTGGATCCTCCGACCTTGGCGCTAGCGGGCGGCCCCACTCTGCTCAGACTTTCCTTCCCCCACGGGTTGGATAGGACAGCTTCCCTCGTCCGTAACACCTTGGCTTGTTCAGGGTTCCTGGAGCTCCTGACCCAAGCCTTCGTTCGCCGCATTGAGGACGCCTGGCATCTTTCGATCACGCCCCTACTGGGAGACCTCCTCGCTCTCGCGGAAGTGGCCAACCGGGCGGCGTACCATTCTTCAGTCAACGCCATGGCAACCGCCGCCAATTGCGACTTGATGCGTCAGGATTCCTTGCTTCAAGCCTGCCGTGGGATGCCTCCCGATCTGCGTACTCAGCTGCGTTGCGCTCCCCTTGGAGGTACTCTGCTCTTTGGTGACTCATGGCAATCAATGAAGGACACCAACTCGACCGCTGGCCCTTCAACGCCTCCCCCCCCCCCCCCCCCCCCACGCTTTCCAGCTGCCCACAAGGCCATGGGTCATGCCCTGCGGACGTCAAGACCCTCCTCCGCTTCTGCCCCCGCGCCCTCCCGGGCCCCCCAGCGGACCACGCGGGCGCGCCGCCTGACTTCTCCCCACCTCAGCCCCCGCCGACCTCTCTGGGGTCCCCTGTCAGCGGGAGGCTAGCCTTCTACAGTGAGAGTTGGCTCTTGCTGTTTCCCGACGACCTCTGGATTCGCTCCACCATTGCTGACGGCCTCTGGATTGTCTTTCGTTCACCGCCGCCGCTACGACGTCCATTTGGATCGAGATTCCGAGTGACCAGCTCAAGGCCTCCGCCCTGCGCGGAGAGGTCACCTCCCTTCTGCAGAAGGCCGCCACAGGGGTAGTGCGGCACCCCGACACTCCAGCCTTCTACAGCCGCCTCTTCGTCGTGCCATCAATGGCTCAGCTCTGAACAAGCATATCTCGGCCCCGACCTTTTGTATGGAGACCGCCAGGGCCCTGAGGGCCGCCGTGCAGCCCTGAGACTTCACGGTCAGCCTCGACTTGTCCGACGTGTATCTCCACGTCCCGATGCACCAGGCCTCCAGGAGATACCTCCGTTTCGCAGTCGACAGTGTGGTCTACCAGTTTCAGGCCCTCCCGTTCGGTCTCAACCTCAGCCCTTGGGTGTTCATCTGCATCATGGACGCCGTAGTGGCCAAGGCCCGACAGTCGTCTTCCGGTCCGACGTCGAACCACTTAAATCACCTCCTCCTACGCAACCAGTCCGACCTCACGACGGACAGGGATGCACTGCTTCGCCTCTTATCGTGCTTGGGCTTCCTGATCGACGCGGGCAAGTCGGACCTCTCTCCTTCACGCCGTTTTGTCCATCTCGGCATGGAATTTGCAACCGACCTCAACTGAGTACGTCTACCAGAGTCGCGGATACAGAAGATTGCCACTCTAGCCGGCCAGTTAGCCCAGGAGGATGCGGCCCTTGCCAGAGTGTGGCTTCAGCTTCTTGGCTTAATGAATGCTGCCACGGATCTTCTCCCCCCCCCCCCCCCCCCCCCTCCGGTCGTCCTTACTTCTGGCCACTACAGCTGCACCTCCTGCCCCATTGGCGTCCGTCCTCCGGCGACATAGCTGCCCTGGTGCCAGTCACTCAGATGCTGCATCCCCATTTTTGGCGTTGGGCGGACACTTCTTGGCTCGCCTCGGGAGTCCCCCTGGCCTCTCCGCCCCCGCAGCTCTCCCTCTGTATCAATGCAAGTCTCTCTGGTTGGGGTGCCCACCTGCTGCCACGGTTCCTCACGACATCCGGCCCCTGGCCACCAGAACTGGCGGACACACACATCAACTGCTTGGAGATGCAAGCAGTCTGGCAAGCCCTCATAGCGTGGGAAGCTCACCTGCATCACCAGGAGCTACTCGTCCTCTCGGACAACATGACAGTGGTGTCCTACATCCAGAAACTGGGCAGAACGTGCTCCCCCGACCTGTGCATGCTCCTCTACCTTCTGATGCGCTGGTGCGAGGACTGCAGCATTTCTCTCCAGCCCGACATTCCAGGACACCTGAACGTTTTGGCTGACTCTCTCTCCCAGTGCGGCCAGTTTCTGCACACGGAATGGACGCTCCGCAGGGACATCTTTTGGATGATCTGCGCTCATTGGGAGACCCCTATGATGGACCTATTCGCCACGAGGTGGAATCACCAGCTTCCCCTCTACGTCTCCCTCATCCCCGAACCCCTTGCCTGGGCGGTCGATGCACTCTCCATTCCCTGGGATGGTCTCATCGCGTATGTTTACCCCCCGATGTTTCTCGTCCCCAAAGTCCTCCTCAAGCTTTGAGGATGCAATGTGGTCGTCTTGTTGGTCGCCCCGTTCTCCTGGAACCGCTCTTGGACCACCGACCTCCTCAGCCTCGCCATGGGTCCCCCCCTGCTGCTGCCTACGCCAAGCACCATGCTCAAGCAACCCCGCCAGCTGCTGTTCCACCCGTGCCCGGAGCGGCTCCTCCTTCACGCTTGGAGATTGTGCGGCAAGCCCTCACCTGTGGAGGCGATTGCTACTGCCCGCAGACCCTCGACCAGACGCGTCTACGAGGGAAAATGGCAAGTCCTGTGCTCCTGGTGCGACAAGCAGCGCCTCGCCCCCACCAAACTGACGAATCCCCAGCTCGCGGACTTCTTCCTCTGGCTCTTTGGAGACCAAGGGTTGGCCCCTATCATCATCAGGGGGTACCTGTCCATGATTGCCGACACTTACCAGCACTTCGGCCGCCCAGATCCCGGCGACTGCAAAGACCTCGCCGACCTTATGACTCACTTCGGCCTGCAGCGACCAGTTTCCCGCTCGCTCATTCCTTGCTGGGACCTTACCCTGGGTACTGACGTGGCTTAACTCTGCCAGGTTCGAACCGCTGCCCTTGGCCCGCTTCGCAGATGTGACTCGTAAGACATGCTTCCTGTTGGCCCTTGCCACTGCAACCCGAGTTAGCGAGCTACACGCGCTGTCAGCGCGCGCTGCCTGCCTGCAGTTCAGAGCGGATGGTTCAGTACAGCTCCTCATGGACCCTGCCTTCCTTGCCAAGACTAGGTCTCCCCTGGCTGCGCCACAGGTGATCATCACCTTACGGCCGCTGAGAAATGTGAACTTTCCCCGGGAGACCAGGCAACAAGCTCCTGTGCACGCCCTTCGCGTTTACCTGAGACGATCTAAAGCCGTCCGGAGAGGACGCTCACGCCTCTTCCTACTGTTGAAACCCGGCAGATCTGACATAACAGCCCAGATGATATCTTCCTGGCTATGCTGGGTCATACGGTCCACCTACCAGGACCTCTCCCCGCAGGGAGCAAAGAGGCTTCACATACGTGCACACGAGGTACGAGCCATGGCCACGAGCGTCGCATTCGACCGGAACTGCGCTGTCAAAGACATTGTGGCGGCCGTGGGCAGGAAGACAGAATCGACCTTCGCCCGCTTCTACCTCAGGGATCTGGCAGGCCAGCGAGACAACCTCACACTCGTGGGGGACATCTCTGCGGCGCAACACTCCCTCCCGGCGCCACAGGCGCTTTAGGTACGCACTTAGCTAAAATTGTCGGGAGTTTGCAACAGGGAGGACGGCTCTGTTTTACCCCTTACAGGGGGGTGTTTTGAACGCGGCACCCGCCTCCTTATCGCAATTCTTCCTATTAGTCATGTCATCGGTAATGTTTTTGAGGAAACAAATTAATTTTTATCTTAAATATATTTTTTGGGAAAATACTTACCGATGACATGACTCGGAGGACCCTCCCACCTGCCCCGCTTGCCGAAGGCGAGCTAAGTATTCCGTCTGGTTGGTCTACCACGTGACCCAGAACCGGTAGGGCAGGGACGGGAGACAACTCTCGGCCCCTCTGGGGGTTCCCCCGAGTGCCTCCCAGGTTGTGTGGTAACACAACGGGTTCTTAGGCTAAAATTGAGCAAGCAGTAGACATGTCATCGGTAAGTATTTTTCGAAAAAATATATTTTAGAGAAAAATTAATATTTCTTTCCTCCAAATAGCTGACTTGTGTGCTGGTCTGTGATTTTGGACCATAGGGCCCTCAGCCACAAGCCTTGTTTCATCATGGTGCATCCTGTATGTTTTTGTGTGTTTGTGTGTTTGTTCAGTCATTGTTTGTTTTTCCTCAGTCGTGAGATGGCAATTGAGGCGTTATCGGAGCGTCTCGACAACCTCATTCTGAGTGAGGAGTCTTCCGAGGAACCAGAAGAATATGACGAAATTCCTCGTCCCAGCATCTCCAGGCGACCACGACGTCTCACGCGCTCCAGACACATCGATATTCGCAGCTTCTTTGCCCCAGGTCTGTCACATATTCTGTTCTTGTCAGAATAACAGTTTCTTAACCCTTTGCCTGTCGGTAGCGGTTTTAGTCGTGATGATTTCTTTACGAATTATTGCAACTAAAACTGCTACCGACAAGTAAATGGTTAAAACCTTTGTGATGCAGCCACTGGTACACTTTATCCAGTACCAGTGGTTGCATGCACTAATGGACTAAAATCCGGAATAAATGAAGTTTCTTCAAAAACATTACTGATGGCATTACTATTAGGAAGGTACACTTAGCTTACCGATTTCAGCCTAAGAACCCGTTGTGTGTTCCTACACAACCAGGGAGGTAACTCTAGCAAGCAGTTACCATGAACCCTGAGTAGTCTCCCTTCCTCCTCACGTGAGCAGTGTAGTTACGCCAGTCTTACGCTTAGCTTCCTTGAGAAAGGTTGCTGGTTTCAGTCTTCGCAAGTATTCTTCGACTGGTTTACCTTCTTCTAGCAGTTTGTCAGTTTCGCTGGATATGTCAAGGTAAGGCCTCAGATAATGCCACTGAGCCGTCGGGATTAAAGACTGGCTCTGGCACTTTCCGCAGTAATTATGGTTGATTTTGCCATTGAATTCCCACTTGGAGCTCAATCAAGAGCGGTAGTGAGCTCTGTTCACGTGGCCTCAGGCGCCACGCACAGTCGTGTTTCATGATTATGCTCTATGTTGCAGTGCACAGGTGAGGACCTGCCCCAAGTGTGGGGATTTTCAGTGGCCAAGCGACACCCAAGCATGGTGCCTCCCATGTTCGGGTTGTGCCTCTCGCCAGACGTGTGAGGCGTGTGCACCCTGGAAGGAGGAGCATTAGTCCCAACTGTGGGGGTTTTACCGGCACGAGCGGCCGATGAGGTCTAAGGAGCCACCTTCCCCCCCTGCTCCTCCCTCCCCACCAGATCCCCCCAGACATGCCACTTCGGACATAGTCGGCTTGTCTACACATCGGGCCCAGTTGACGCCATTGGCTTCCCGGACCTTGCCCACCCGTTTCCCAGAGCGGACTCGGCAGCAGCTCAGGTCACCCCGCTACGCGGTCGGAACTTCCTCTGGGCCCGACAAGCCTCCCGAGACCCTGCACACCCGCAGCGGGGACCCCTCCCAGAGCAACGGAGCCTCGGGGTAGGACGGTAAGGCAGTCGCAGTCACGGGCCACTCACGTCCTCAGTCTCTCACCACTCGGTGAGTGCCTTGCCTGGTCCTCGGTTGGATACTTGACGCCCCAGGTGTTCTACACCGCCGCATCGACAATAGGACCTACCTGTGACAGCGAGGGAGTGGGATTCGCGCCACAGGCCACAGCATCGGGATGTCAGACAATGCAGCCCGCAGCCCGTTAGTCATCGGGCTACACACCGGAGCGATGGCTCTCTCCTCCGGCCACCGAGGGGATCCTCGTCCACTTTGCCCCACCGCCCTCGCACCTGGCACCAGGTGAGCCCTCGTTTTTCGTCTACAGACAGAAGTCGGGATAGTCGTTTTTCCCGTGTCGAGACCCCTCTCACCCCCTCCCTATGCCGGGGGACTTCCCCTTGGCCCTGCCTAGATCCAGGTTCCCTGGCCCTCTCCCATGCTGTGAGTAGGTGGACTCCGCGCGGCAGATTCCCTCCTTTAGATGTTAGTCCCCCCCTCTCCCCAGCGCACGGATGCAAGGGACGCGGACGACACCCTCAGCCTGCACCCAGAGGACTCCGCTTTGGCCCTGGTCCTTTCCTGGGCCCAGCCCCCTCCTGGCCCCAGAGCGCACGGAGGCACAGATGTGGGAGGGCCCACTGACTCGCTTACAGGTTCGCCTCCACCGACTCCTGCAGGGTCTCTGGCGGGAGACTGCCGCTGCACAGCGACGTGTGGCGTTCGCTGCTGCCGGACGACCCTTGGATCCTTGCTACCATCTCAGATGGTCTACGGATTTCCTTTCAGTCACTGCCTCCTCTGCGACGTTCCCCACTCTGGACACAGGTTCCGGTTGACCAGGTCAAGGCAGAGGCAAGGCGAGGTGGACTCCTTGCACTGGAAGGCCGCCACAGAGGTGGTCACTCATCACGACTCACCGGCCTTCTACAGTCACCTCTTCGTCATGCCAAAATCAGACGGAAAGTGGCGGTCTATCATAGATCTTTCAGCGCTGAACAGGTACACTGCCGCACCGACCTTCCGGGTGGAAACTACCATAGTCTTGAGAGCGTCGGTCCAACCCATGGACTTTGCCGTCAGTCTCGAATATCCGACGCTTACCCACACATGCACATGCACCCCTCAGCTCGCCATTTCCTCTGATTCACCTTCTGCGGGGTGGTGTACCAGTTCCGAGCCCTCCCCTTCGGCCTCAACCTCAGCCCCTGGGTCTTCACCAGGATTATGGATGCGGTGGTTGCCAGGACCAGGCAGTCGTCTTTGAGCCCGACCTCCAACTATCTCGATGACCTGCTCCTCAGAAACCAGGACGCGGCCTCTCTAGCGGGTGACAGGGACGCGCTGCTCTCCCTGTTACAAGAACTTGGCTTCCTGGTCAACTTAGGAAAGTTGGACCTCACGCCATCCCGCAGCTTTACCCACCTCGGCATGGATTTCCTGACCGACAACAAGGTGAGACTCCCCAAGGCGCATGTTGGCTGGGCTGGCCCTTCAAGTCTCCCGTGCCGAAGTGGTTTCTGCCAGGGTTTGGCTACAGCTCCTGGGCCTCATGAGCATAGTGGCGGACCCTTTACCTCCTGGCAGGCTCTACTCATGGCCGCTCCAGCTGCATCTCCTTGTTCATTGGCGCCTGTCCTCGGACGATCTCACGGCCTTGGTCCCGGTGTCGCAGCTAGTCCGACTGCACCTCCAGAGATGGACAGACCCGTCTTGGCTTGCGACGGGGGTACCCCTCTCCTCCCCCCTACCCAGACTGTCACTCTGCGTGGACGCAAGCCTCGCTGGATGGGGAGTGCACCTGCTTCTGGTAGTCACAGGCCTGTGGCCACCGGACCTGGCAGGAAGCACATCAACTGGCTGGAGTTTAAAGGAGTTTGGCTCACCCTCATCGCCTGGGGGACACGCCTCAGGCCTCATGAGGTCCTGATTCTCTCCAACAACACAACAGTATGCACTGACCCTCCCTCTGCATCCTACTGTATCAAGTGCTCCTGTGGTGCAGAGATCGCGTCATCTTGCTTTGGGCACGACACATCCCAGGCCACTTGAATGTTCTGGCGGACTCCCTCTCGCGGCAGGGCCAACTGTTACACATAGAGTGGTCCCTCCGCCCCGACATCTTCCGAATGATATGCACGCGCTGGGAGACACCCATGATCGACCTCTTCACGCCGAGGTAGAACAGGCAGCTTCCCCTCTTTGTATCACCCGTTCCGGACCCCCTCGCCTGGGCTCCCATCTCCTGGGACGTCCTGCTGGCGTATGCGTACCCTCTCTCCGTTCTGGTGCCCAAGGTCCTACTGAAGCTCAGGGGCTGCAATGCAGTACTGTTTCTGGTGGCCCCGTTCAGTTGTAACAAGAGCTGGACGACCGATCTCCTGAGCCTCGCCACGGACCCTCCCCTCAGGCTTCCCACGCCGCGCACAATGCTAAAGCAGCCCCAGCATGATCTCTTTCACCCTTGCCTGGAGAGACTCCTCTTACACACCTGGAGGTTGTGCGGCAGGCCCTCACTGCTAGAGGCTTTTCAGATGCGGCAGTGGAGGCTATCACTGCCGCACACAGACCTTCGACCCAGAAAGTCTATGAGGGGAAGTGGAGGGTCATGCAGTCCTCGTGCACTGACAGGCACCTCTCTCCCACGGATGTCCCAGCTAGCCGAGTTCTTCCTGTGGCTCTTCTCGGAGCAGAACTTGATGCCTATCACCATCAGGGGCTATGGTGGCAGACACATTCTGGCACTTGGGCTGGCCAGACCTGGGGGCTTGCAAGGACCTCTCCGACCTGATGGCTCATTTCAAGCTCCAGTGCCCGGTGACCCGCTCGCTGATACCACGCTGGGACCTGCCGTGGGCACTAATATGGCTGAACTCGGACCGCTTCGAACCACTGCCCTTCGCGCGGTTTGCCGACTTGACCAGGAAGACTTGCTTCCTACTGTCCCTCGCCACAGCATCAAGAGTGACTGAGCTACACGCACTTTCCTTGCACCCCTCCTGTCTGCAACTCAGAGACGATGGCTCGGTTCAGCTCCTCAGCAGCCTGACTTTCTTGCCTCACCCACTGCTCAGACAATAACACTTCGGCCACTCCAGGGCCGTGACCAGTCCCGGGAATCCCCACAGCAGGACCCGATCAGGGCGTTGAAGATTTAACTCCGTCGGTCAAAAACTCTCAGGAGGGGACATTCCCGCCTCTTTCAGTCCTTGGCTCCAGGCAGGGACGACATCTCAGCCCAGACTATCTCCGCATGGCTACGCGGGGTCATACGGTCCGCGTACGAAGACCTCTCCCTGAGGGGAGCTAAGAGGCTGCGGATCAAGGCACATGAGGTCAGAGCCGTGGCCACAAGTGTCGCCTTCATCTGCGCTGTGAGGGACATTATGGCAGCTGTGGGCTGGTGGGCAGAATCAACCTTCACCCGGTTCTACCTCAGGGACCTCTCAGGCCAACGAGAACACCTGGCCCTAGTGGGGGGCCATTGCTGTGGTGCAACACTCCCTCCCGGCGCCGAGTGCACCATAGGTAACGCTTAGCTGAAATCGTTGGGAGTTTTGCACCTAAGGGGGACTTGCTAAGCGTTAACGCAGGGGTAGGATGTAGTGGGCGGCACCCTCCTCCTCTTCGCTATTCTTCCTAATAGTAATGCTATCGGTAATGTTTTTGAAGAAACAAATGTATTTTTCTCTAAAATGTATTTTTTCGAAAAATACTTACCGATGGCATTACTCAAAGCGCCCTCCCGTCTACCCAGCTTGCCCCCAGTACGCTAAGAGTAAGACTGGCATGACTACACTGCTCATGTGAGGAGGAAGGGAGACTACACAGGGTTCATGGTAACTGCTTGCTAGAGTTACCTTCCTGGTTGTGTAGGAACACACAACGGGTTCTTAGGCTGAAATCGGTATGCTAAGTGTACCTTCCTAATAGTAATGCCATCGATAAGTTTTTTTTAATTACATTTTAGAGAAAAATACATTTTTAAGTGTATGCAAACATTTTAACCCTTATTCGGAATACAGCAATGTGTGAAATAAGTTTGACTAAAATAGTTCAAGGGTAGTGACAGAATAGCTTGGCGCCTCTACATGCCAAGCTATTCTGGCACTACCCTTGAACTAAAGACATTGGTCTATATCCATATCTGTAAGTACTATAATGTAGCTTGCATATGGCAGTGTACACATTTGAAGCTTTTAACCTCGGTATGATATGGGTTAGACCAAACCTACTCACACACTTTGAGCTATCATTTTTTTGTTTCAGTCAGTACATTTTGGTCTATTCAGTGTACCTATAGTACACTATAAGTTATTGATCGGAGGGGTTCGCTGCACGGTCCTTTGTAGGCCTGAGGGAGGTCAAAGGAATCATTGTACCCCGAAGGCCGAAGGCCTGAGGGGTACAATGATTCCTTTGACCTCCCGAAGGGCTACAAAGATCCTGTGTAGCGAACCCCTCCGAACAATAACGTATTTGTTTTCCTTCCTCCGTTTATTGTTTAGAAAAAATCTGGTTTTTGTGGCGGATAGGTGACACCATTGAATATACATGTTCTGCCGGGGATTCCCAGTCTTTACGAGACAGAGTGTGACGTAACATGATTCCGTGTGAAGCGCAAGTTTTGCGAGTAAAAAGCTAATCTTGGCTTGTGTACAGAATGATTCAAGCTGCAATGTCTACAAAAGGTCGTTAAAGTATGACAGTGACAGTGCTTCTTGACTGCTGTGTGATTCAGAAAAATTAAGAACTTTTTGATGAAGCGATCGGCATTTTACCACTGATGTGACAGCTTGTGCAAGTTAGCATAGTGCCTCGTGCTTCAGTTTAGATTCAAGATGACTGAAGGGGATGCTTCGAGTGCGCAGCAGATTGTCGTTGTTATATCCTAAAGTGTCATGTGTGTTGGGATCTCTGGAAAAAGGAATACCAAAAGAACGCTCGTTGTTAACAGCAGGACTAGTACTGAGATGGATTTTAAGGTAAGATTTTATTTTACAGCGTTGACATGATGTCACGGATAGTCTTCGAAAATTCGTGAGATGTTTTTCTTCAGATAGTCCCGCATTGAGTGACGTGAAGAGAGAACTTTGGCAATAACGTGCTTTGTGTATAGTGTTGCTGGATGTGTATTTTCGTTTTAGTTCTTGAATTTGTTGCTCTGTGCTTTGGTGAAATTGTGGCATGTTGGTGGCTGAGCAGACAACAGTGTGTTGCCGGTTTGCAAGAATTGCTGTCTCTGATTGGTTAAAAAAAAACTCGGAAGCTATTTTTGTTCCGTGGTTTCCCGAACTTTGAAAATGTCTCGGTGCATGGCGATGAGATGGATTTGGCGAAGGCTTTTGCTGATTGCGCTGTGCAATTAGTGGTGAAATATTGTTTAAGTTGGCTCCTCACGTAGTAAAAAATAAAGCAGATGATGTGTATTACGTCAAATAGGACTACTTTAGTGCGTTTTTTTCTGCTATTTTGTCGAACCGAGTTGCTGTCAAGACTCGAAAACGAGGTCCTAACGCGTCATCGAGAGGGCTATAAAAGTCCGCCATTTTTCGCTACAGTGGTTTTTATATCACGGTCACATGGTACAGTTTGCGCTGAAGTGACTGTCGTGTGACATAGGGAGGAAAACAAAGTATAATGTAGTTATTGTTTGGTTTTCTGCTTATTTTTTTTTTTAATCTTTCCCTTTTTTTAAAATCTTTCTTTCTTCTTTTGTATGTGTAAGGTGAGTTGGTATGTATATACAAAATCTAATTGTATTTATCTCAAGATTTAATGCCCTCTCATTGTCTCATACATGTATTTTTTGTCTCATTGAAAAATAGGTTTAAAAACCTCCACCTGTGTAAGCTGATTTTTTGGTTCTACATGCTTGTGCTAATTTCATCTTCACATGTATAATATTTTGATTTCCCTTTCTTTGAACAGCACGAGAGCGGAGAGAAAATCGGCCGGAGCGGCGACATGAGATTGGTGAGGCCCAGCCTCTGTTTGATCCGTATGATGACGATTTTGAGCTGAATGATGAACTGTACGGGGAGGAGGGCCTGGAGGATGTGCTCAGCTTCGACCCTGTGGCTGACACTGGGGACCTCATGTCATACATTGTGAGTGACAGTGCTCTGGTTGAAAATGTACAGGTTTTATTTTGCTGGAAAATCATGGAAAATAGCATGGGCAGTCGAACATTTAAGGTAAATGCAGTAGACGCTTAAGCCACCTACCTCAGTAGCAGAACGTCTGCAGGCGCACAACGGCCACAGTGGGCCCACGCACAGCTGTGTGTGGGTCCATTGCGGCCGTCATGGGCCTGAGGATCTTTGCTTCCTGGGTATATGATGTTCTTTAATGACAGGTTATCTCTCATAAGGGTGGTTGCTTAGAACAGGTTGTGTTATATTCCATCAAATTATTGAACGTCTGTGGACCTGCCTTACCTGTATGATTTTACTTTGTTAGCGGCGAAGGTTTGGCCCCAGAGTTGTTCGCTGTGAGATCTGCGCCATAGAAACCAACAATTTCAATCATCACATGCGTACAGCTCACCCAGGTTGCGGGGGTAAGTGTGTTCAGGGTCCAGCATTTTAATTAATCTAAGAGCTTTTTTATCTTTAGGGAAAACCTTGTGTAAGCTAATGTACTGACAAGCAAAAGATATGCAACATTTTGGGATTCCAAAACTGTTGCATTTCTTTTGCTTGTTTGTATATAATGTATCTATAAGATAAGATAACATGAGCATATTCTTTTGGTGAATACTTTGATTAAAATAATTTATGATGGAATTATAAGTATCTTTTAGCAGCTTTGGTTTGGTTCTACCTACTTTGTACAATTGGTGGATCTGAAAGTTTGCAGTCGTCGCTGTTTTGCTTAATAAATCAGTCAGTCAATCAGTTAATGTAACATAACATCTAACATAGTTGTTCAATTAACCAGTCAGTCAATACATCATCTCTGATCTACAGGTGGTTGTGAAGGCCATGGCTATCGTAGTACAGGTGTTTACGACAATGGGTGGTTTGAAGGCGTGTGCGGCACTGGCCACCCATTCTACTTGCTCTGCCAGGCTTGTCGTGAGTGCTACCTGCAGGAGAACCAAATGGCACGTTCATCACAGAGTGATGTTCAGGAAAACATTGCTCCCAGAGGTTCTGCATCTGGCCAGTTGAGCGTGTTCGAGCGTCATGCACCAGCACACATTTTGTCCATGGGTGTGGCTGCACCTGATTTGCTGGGAGCAGCCGAGCTGAAACATGACAGTGAGAATAAGTTTTTATGTTTATTGATTTTACGTGCTGGTGATTGTGATTCTGGAAAGCACACAGCATGACATGTAAGCATCTAACAAGGGAAATAAACCATCTGCTCATCCCTCCATTGTCTTTGGCATTAACTCATTCAGCCTGACGGCCGTATTTCCCAATTTTGGAGGCGTCATCTAACGACTATGCACCAGTTGCAGGAGATGGATCGACCTTGATAATTCAAATGCAGTGTCCGATTAGCTTGGCACCAACGGGCGCCAAGCTAATCTGGCACTATCCTTGAATTATCATGATCGACCTGTCTCCTGCTGTAGTGCGTCAGGCTGAATGAGTTAATAGGACATGGACACTGCTTTGATTTTGTTGACCAGTTTTATTTTTTCAGCCAAGGCAAGTTGACACGTTTAGCTTTGTGTTGTTGTTTTTTCTGTCATGGCCTTCCTTTCTGACTGTCCGAGTGTGCAATTGACGACGTAAAAAGACAACACTGACTAGCCCTTTTAACCCATAACATCCTCAGGCTGAATTTGTTTTCATTTCTTACTGTCCTATGTAGGCTACATTACACATTAGGAGATAGACCAACCATTTTAGTTCAAGGGTGGTGCCAGAATAGCTTGGCGCTGATGCGCCAAGCTATTCTGGCACCACCCTTGAACCATCATAGTCAAATTTATTTCAAGCAAAACGTGTATCGGGATGAAATGGGTTAGTGAGTGACAGTGCACAATTGAGCAGTGCTGAGGTATCACTACACGCGGTTGCAAAGGGTTGTTGAGCTGTCAGTGACCTGATTTGACATAAAAGTGGTGGTACCCTTGTCAGCTGCAACATATGTGGGCAAAAGAAAGGATGGAATAAGCTCTGGAGCTAAGCTGGCATACATGTGGCATACGTCATGAAGGTGGCGTGGTGTATACGTGGACTTGAGTGTAGAAGCAAGCAGCTGCTCTAAGATCACAGGTTACAACAGTTGTCAAAGTGTTTCTTTGTTGCACAATATTTTATTTGCAACTCGGGAATTATCACGTTCCTGTTTGCTGGACTGCCTTAAATTGCCAATGCATCTTTCATTTTATCAGATGAGCTGTCATTTACCCCAGAAGAGCAGATAAGCAGCACAGGCACAGACAACTTCCAGAAGTTACTTCCCCGCTTGGGTCTCACGGACACACGACCCACACCAGACCCTGTGAGATTCACGGAGACTGATCCACTAGGGGCTCGCCTGATGTCCTTCTCTCCCACAAATGTTGCCAGTGCCCCTCACACCACAGGTCAGAAACTAAATTTGCAAATGTGCACAGGTCTTCAAGTTTGTATACTGATGAGCAAAAGAAATGTGACACCATTTGAATCCTAGGAAGCACTGATCCAGAGTGTTTCTGATGATTCGAATGATGTCACAGTTCTATTGCTTGTCAGTATTCCTTTGTGCATGCAGCCACAAGTCCAAATCGCTGACTGGCTCAAATATAACTTAACTCATTCAGCCCTGACGCACTACAGCAGGAGATGGGTCGACCATGATAATCTAAGGGCAGTGGCAGATTAGCTTGGTGCCTGTCAGCGCCAAGCTAATCTGGCACTGCCCTTGAATTATCATGGTCGATCCATCTCCTGCAACTGGTGCATAGTCGTTAGATGATGCCTCCCAAATTTGGAAAATACGGCCGTTGGGCTGAATGAGTTAACTTAATGGAAAAAAAATGTGCTATTCTGGCACTGATTTTATATGCACCAAAAAAAGAAACATGATTGATATTTTACCAAAAGAGTGAAAGAAACTTTTTTTTAAAAAATCCTAGTAGTGCTTTGGTTGTTTGAAATACCCTTCAGTTTATGTTACTGTATGTGCAGTGTGAAACTCCATCATGTCTTCCTCCAATCTAGGTGCCATGCCCAAAAGCAGCAAGACAGAGCCCCGCCCCAAATGTCTTGGTGACCAAGCCCGAAACCTGCGCTCCACAGCTGACCGATTGCTGGCCCTCAGACGCACAACAGCCGCCACTCAGATCTTGCTCGCTCGAACGTTGACACTTCATGCATTGGGTTTCTTGGCTGACAGGTTTGTTACTATTAGGATAATTATTTTACTGCCGAGGAAACAGGGAGCAAGATCAACAGCAAGAGACAAAAATCCTTATGAGCCCCAGCAGTTGCGGGTGCCCATAGAGATCTATGCCTTGTGCTGTCACCTTATTGGCTCAGGTGTGAAGCAAGAGTGAGTATGTTCTGGGCCAGTGGTCATCCATATGTCGGCCGACTGCCGCCATCCATCCACCGTCGTCTATGGTAAACTTTAAGGTTGGCATTTTCTTCGAGACTATTAAAGCCAGTCTTCAAACGTGGCCCAAAGATACTGTGTAGCAAGACCTTTCTAGACATACCAATTTGAGTGACCTCTCGCAAAGGTCGAGGTCACATAGGTCCCAATTGCCATATTTTGAAAAAAATGTATTTGTTCTCAAATACTGTTCACAACTTCAAACCTAAACTTCTGTGTAAAATGTAAAGTTTTGATAGAATTGTAATTATTATCAACTTGTTGGCAAACTTTTCAATCAGTTTTGGCACAAAGGTAAACTTTAAGGTTGGCATTTTCTTGGAGACTATTCAAGCCACAGTCTTCAAACTTGGCCCAAGGATACTTCATGGCAAGTTCTTTCTATGCATACTAATTTGCTTGACACCTCAGAAAGGTTAAGGGTCACAAGAGATAGGAAATAGGTCCAAAAATCCGTATTTTGACAAAAGATGATTTTTCTCAAATACTATTCACAACATCAAACCCAAACTTAGTACAGAGATGCCTGAAGGTCAAGGGTCAGAATAAATTGGCAAATGTGTGTAAAATGCAAAGTTTTGATAGAATTGTTATTATCAACTTTTTTTTGCAAACTTTTCAATCAAATTTGGCACAAAGGTAGCTGATAAGACCTTCCTATGCATATTAATTTAGTTGACTCATTGCAAAGGTCAAGGAGTTGACAAATTTTGAGAAAACATGGATTTCGCTGGTGCAGCAGCCAATCCTTATTGTCACAAAGGTCACACATATGTAAATCGGTCATACACGTGAGCCATAAGGACTTTGCCCTTCTTGTTGTATCCATGTTCTGTGGATGGCTGGTGCTCATTGGCATTGAGTTTACAAAGTTGTTTCCTCAAAAACATTACCGATGACATTACTGTGTGGAAGTGTCAACTACTTACCCAATTTTAGCCTAAGAACTTGTTGTGTTCCTTTACAACCCGGGAGGCACTCGGGGAACCCTCATTAGGGCTGAGAGTAGCCTCCCGTCCCAGTCTATCTGGGCACCCACTACATGGCCCAATCACAAATCAGTCGTTTCTACTTAGCTCTAAAGTTCAGACGTGTTAGCCTATCGCTCCACAGACCGTTGCTAACGGTTTTCACTGGACTACTTTTTGTGGATTACTGTGTTCCTTCAGTCTTGTGTGCTTGGATTTATGTGCCTGTGTGTGTTTTTCAAGGATTGTGCTTCGGGTGAACTGTGTTTTTCTTCGTTCTGGTGAAGAAAAAAAAAAGAAAAAAAAGAGAGATTCCTCTCAGTGGTGTTTACTGTTCCGACTATGGAGCTTCCTCCACCCGTCGCCATGTCACAGGAGAGGTAAGGTCTCGGCCCCTCCCTCAGACGGCCCCGGCCCGGGTGCCTGTTTTGGTTGGTTTGTTTCGTCGGATCGCACAGAGCCTTCGTTCTCGTTTTCGCAACCTCAGAGTGCTTGCGCCCGGTCGCCTACTATTTCTGTTTTTATGTTGCAGTCCCCTGTGCGTACCTGCCAAAAGTGTGGATCTTTCCAGTGGCCGTGTGATGACCATGATTTATGCCTTCCTTGTACGGGCTGCAACTCGGACCATACTTGCACCGTCTGCGCCGCCTGGCCCGAGCAGCAATGGTCGCAGCTTTGGAGTTTTTACAGGCGCGAGCGTCCACATACGCCTAGTGACAAGGCTTCCTTTCTAGAGCCCACATCAGTACTTGGCGCTGTTTCCAACCGCGTGGGCGCGGACCGTGAGGATCCACTGAGCCGTTGGCCGCTTGAGCTTCGCTCATCCTCCCTCACTTCTAATCGGACACCGCCTGCTGACTCTTACGGGGAGTCCGCCTTAGGGCGCAGCGTTTGCCTTACGGGGGCACGCATACCGCGACATACTTCGCGCAGTAAGTTGTCCAAAAATAATCGAATTGGTGTTAACCGTGAGGATCAGCTAAGCCGTCGGCCGCTTGAGATTTCCATATCCTCCAAAATTTCTAACCGGACACAGCCTGCTGACTCTTACGGGGAGTCCGCCTTAGGGCTTAGCGTTTGCCTTACGGGGGCACGCATGCCGCAACATACTTCGCGCAGTAAGTTGTCCGAAACTAGTCGAGTTAGCATGGACCGTGGGGATCAACTGAGCTGTCGGCCGCTTGAGATTTGCTCATCCCCCAAGATTTCTAAACGGACACCGCCTGCTGACTCTTACGGGGAGTCTGCCTTAGGGCGTAGCGTTTGCCTTACGGGGGCACGCATACCGCGACATACTTCGCGCCGTAAATTGTCTGAAAATCATCATAAGAGATCTCATTTGCAAAAGCCTGCGTACTCTTACGGAGAGATGCTTATGCGGCAACGTGCCCGCCTTACGGAGGCAGGCGAGAGATCCAGGTCCAGGCGTCATCAGTTTGATGAAACTTTCTCACTCGACCTCCATGTCCACTAGCGACCCGGTTTGTAACCGGTCTCTGCGCAGCGCCCTGGCTCGTAGCCGGTCACCGCGCATACACCTATCAGACACTTTTCCGCCTAAGCGTCGCCATAGATCATCACTTTATGACACTTTGCTCGGCGCGGCGGGTCTTCCGGTGTCACCTAGCGCCCCAGCTATTAACCGGTCACCGCGCATACACCAATCTGATACTTCTCTGCCTAAGCGTCCCTATGGATCGTCCCTTCATGACACTTTGCGCGGCGGGGCTCCCGGTGTTCCCTAGCGCCCCGGTTTGTAACCGGTCACCGCGCAGCGCCCTGGCTCGTAGCCGGTCACCGCGCATATAACGTTCAGACACTCTTCCGCCTAAGCGTCGCCATAGCTCGTCACTTTTTTACCCTTTGCTCGGTGTGAAGAGGTTCAAAATTCGCGCACATGCGGTTCGCGCCATGGCCGCGTGCGTCGCCTTCGTTAGCACCTGTGCTGTTCGAGACGTCGTGGCAGCGGTGGGCTGGCGGGCCGAATCAACATTCGCCCGCTTCTACCTCAGGGATCTGTCGGGCCAGCGAGACAATCTCGCCCTGGTGGGGGACATCGTTGCAGCGCAACACTCCCTCCCGGCACCGGAAGCACCGTAGTGTGCACTTAGCTAAAATTGTCGGGAGTTTGGCAAATTGGTGTGTGGCTCTGTCGTATGCCTTTTATGGCGGTAACTTGGGCGTGGCACCCTCCACCTTTTCGACATTCTTCCAGACAGTAATGTCATCGGTAATGTTTTTGAGGAAACAAATTAATTTTTCTCTGAAATATAATTTTTCGAAAAATACTTACCGATGACATTACTCGAAGGACCCTCCCACCTGCCCCGCTTGCCGCTGGTAAGCTAAGTATCACGACTGATTTGTGATTGGGCCACGTAGTGGGTGCCCAGATAGACTGGGACGGGAGGCTACTCTCATCCCTAATGAGGGTTCCCCGAGTGCCTCCCAGGTTGTGAAGGAACACAACAAGTTCTTAGGCTAAAATTGGGTAAGTAGTTGACACTTCCAGACAGTAATGTCATCGGTAAGTATTTTTCGAAAAAATATATTTTAGAGAAAAATTAATGTTTTGCTGGCAGCAAAAGGGTTAACCCCTTGTGTATGCAGCCACTGATACTGTAAGCTGAAACTAGCTCTGTGCACAAAGGGGAGCATGGCAGACAGAACGTTCTTTTCACAAGTTCAGGTGGGGATATTTGTGCTGGTCCGTAATTTTGTACCTTATTTCTAAAAGCCTTAGGGTCCAAAATTACAGACCAGCACATGATTTTTCCCAGCACATAATTTTGACCTGTCTCTGTTCTATAGCAGTGGGTCGTGTCACCTGTCGGCAGCGTTGGAACACTTGGGACTTGCGGATATTATGCAGATCGTGCGCCTCATGTCGTTGTGTGCCTCAGGAAAGATGACCTTCACCTCCGGCAGCCATGCCTCTCGTCTTGCCACCACAACTTCCACCATTGGGAGTAAGACAACTGCCTTTGTTTACAACCCTTTGTCACACGACCAATTGCTCTAGCGCAAATCGTACCATGTGACCTCACTACAAAAACCTTTGTAGCAACTAATGTTGCTTTTTGTAGCCCTCTTTCTGACGCGTCTTGGATGCCAGTTTTGTTCTACAAAGATCACCAAAACATTTTAAAGCACAAAGTTATTTAGTGTTGTTCAAAAGAACAGGCACACTACTGGAGATTGCAGCGTCATGAAAGATTTAAAATTACGTCGAGAGTATTAAGTATAAATGTATTTTCCTTTGACGTCGGTCATGTCTGGTCGGAAGATTTCTCTTGATTTCTTTAACGAAAATAGTGGAAGAATGAAAACAAATATGTTATTGGTAACATGGGCTTGCTGCACAGACCCATGTAGGCCTTATGGAGGTCAAAGGAACCATTGTACCCCTCAAGCCTTCGGGGTACAATGGTTCCTTTGACCTCCCTCAGGCCTACAAGGGTCCATGTAGAAAATCCCTGCTACCAACAGCTTATAGTATATCACTATCGCAGGTAGTGCAGGGGTAGCTGCCACAGGTAGCACCAGCAGTATTGGACTGAAAGGCGGTGCAGAGGAGTCAACAAAACACCTGCGACACCTGACCAAAGCTGTGGGAGCCTTGGTGCAGGACAACCCAACATCACTGAAACAGCTGGTGCAGCTTTGTAATCAGGTCAGTCTCAAAAGGGCAAGAGTGTGTGTGTGTGTGTGTGTGTGTGTGTGCATGCATGTGTCTGTGTCTTTATCTGTGTCTGTGTGTGTGATCATTAGTTAACCCGTTACAACCTGAGGTTGATTTTTAAAAATTGCTTATTGTCCTGTAAAGTCTACATTTCAGATAAGTTGATAATTCAACCATTTCAGTTTAAGGAGGGTGCCAGAAGCTCTTCTGACACCTGCACCCTTAAACTATCATCAAATTTATTTCAAGCAATAGTGTATCACGATGAAAAGGGTTAAAGCATGTGTTTTGGGGCTTTGCTTTTTCCTCCCAGGAGTTGATGACGGCGGCCATGGGTCTCAACACCAGCAGTCTGGAAGACATCGGCAGTGCACGATCCCTAGCTTCTCACGCGGCATCGCTTTGCCAGTCGTCTGCATCGTTCACTGTCGTCCAAGCACTGGTGTCACTACTGACGCAGGGAGGCTGGCATTCTCGCCTCATGCAGGCTCAACTCTTTGGGGAAAAATGTGAGGGCATCTTCCATTGGTCACCCTTTATGTTTAGTCAAACACGACATGCTGCTTGTGAGTAATCTGTGAATGAAGTTAGTGTTTGAGACATGCTGCTTGTTGGATGGCAGCTGATGTGTGTCCTTGTTGGTGATTTTGCACTTTATTTCCAAGAGCCATAAATTCCAGTATTTAAGGGCCTGACCACATATAAAGTATTATCGAACTGTAACCCTGTTACTGCCAAGAAAAAGTGAACACGATATAACTGCAAGAGACACAGATCCACATGAGCCTCTGCAGTCACAGGGGCTCATGAGCATCAATTGTTTTTGCTGAGATCAATTTATGCCCATGTCCCTTGTATGGTTGTGGCTTTTGGTCATTGAATAAGTTTTTAGAAACAAAATGTGCGTCTAGTGGCAGGGCAGCGTTTGACCCCTTCCCTGCCACTGTACGTATATTGTATTTCTGAAATCTTCGTTTATTCAGTCACCGAAAGCCACAGCCATCCAAGAAACATGGATACAAATTGGTCTCAGCAAGAGATATAGATCCTCATGAGCCCCCGTGACAGCAGGGGCTCATGAGGATCTATGTCTCTTGCAGTTGGATTGCATTCACTTTTCTTGGCAGTCAAGGGCTTTTACAACACAGATTTCTAAATCAGCTCTAAATTGTGTTCAGGATTTCTGAATCGGGGAGTGCATAATAAGCGAGACTTCCGAATTCTAGATTGCACTGCAGGTGAGGCGTGGAAATGAAACCTGCTCTCACTTCTTTTTACTTGTCACAGCCGAGACACACGACAGCACAGCCACCCCTACAGTACAGCTGAGCCCCACCCTCTCCACCCAAGTCCCTCTCATCTCCTCCACTACCACCACCACCACCACCAACACAACGACCCTCAGCGTCACCTCGCCATCAAAGGGCAATAACAACTGCTGGCACCTGCAGCTGGTGAACGCATTGTCAGCGTGTGTGATTTCTGCCCGCATGCCCTCCCACCATCGCCAGTGGTCGGCCCAGCAGTTGGCTCGAGCGTTGGCCCAGACACCGCAGCCGGCTGCCCTGTCCTTTTTGTGGGGTGGGGACAATCAGGTATGCTGGATTAGCTCAGAATAGGTGTTATTCCTAAATGAGAGTCAGACCAAAGGCAGTAAGGTGAGCCCCTTTAGGGTGAGGAAAGACGATAGGTTGCACATCTCTACAGTAAGAACCAAAGAGACTGTTTTCTGACTGGCCCTGATCACTGCAGCATGCATCCTCATAGCAGGTGTATCATTAACCCTTTGGGTGTTGGTAATGGTTTAGTTGTGATGAGTCCTGCAGGAATCATCACAGCTAGAACTGCTACTGACACCCAAAGAGTTAATACCAGGTTAGTGCCTCACACTGTGGAAGTCAGTGAGGCAACTCCTTGCGGGCAAGAGGCATATATTCTCATGAGCCCCTGCAACTGCAGGGGCTCATGAGACTATATGCCTCTTGCAGATGGAGCGTGATGATCCACGCAATAATCAAAGTCTGTGCAGTAATTGACCTACTTCTGATTTAGGGATAATCTGTATTAGTGCTGTAGACATATCTGCCTGATTTGATTTATGACAAGTGCAGTGGTCTGTCAGAAAGTTTGTGTGTGTGTATGTGTGCACATGTGTGTGTGTGTGTGTGTGTGTGTGTGTGTGTGTGTGTGTGTGTGTGTGTGCACATATGTGTGTGTGTGTGTGTGCACATATGTGTGTGTGTGTGTGTGGGCACTATCCAGTCAATGGACCCCAGTCAGAGACTGTAAGGACCAAAATCACAGACCTGCGCAAATTTATGATGAAATGGTTGCTGTATGTAACTCGTGGAGAATGAACACTTCTGGTTTGTATGGATAGGTTGACCTTGGTGGTGACCTTGGTGCACCTTCAGTTGTGACCCTTGAAGGTCACCAGAACCGTGTGTCTGCCTGTCGATGGAGCCCAAAGAAACTGCTGCTTGCATCCAGGTATACTTTTAGTCTAATCATTTGATCTGATGTTCAAACAGTTTGACCCCTTCATAAGTTAGTCAATGTTTGTTTATTTGGTTACTGCATTTAACCACTTCACTGCCAGCGGATGCCAGTGGATTTGCTCCTCTTTGCATGTCAGTAACTTTTTAAAAGTTGGGTTTTTTGGGGTTAAATTTGTCCTTACTTGTTTCTGTTTATTTATTTGTTTGTGTGTGTGTTTGTGCTGCACCAATTGGCCTCGGCAATAAATACCATATAGATGTATGCATGTATCCACTCCATAGTTTTCCTTTGATACATGTACTAATATATTGTATAACGAGCATATTAATATTCATGAATTTGTTTGATATGCTTTTCTTCCTCAAAACATTTGCAGGCCAAGAAGATGCAATCTTGATACTCGCATCTGTCGAAACGAAAATGCAAAATAAGCTCATACTGCCACATTAACCCTGTTCATCCTGATACACCTAATGTTTGAAATAAATCTGACTGATAGTTCAAGGGTGGTGCCAGAATAGCTTGGCGCCTTAGGCGCCAAGCTATTCTGGCACCACCCTTGGAACTAAAACAGATGATCTATCTCCTAATCTGTAAAGTAGCCTTCATAGGACAATAAGCACATTTTACAAAATCAGCCTCAGTAACATGCTCCTTATGCGCACTTGTAATGAAATATTTCTAAATGTGTACATACACTTGAAATTTCTTTCTTGTACACACTCATGAGTGTAAAACGGACAGCAGGTGAAGAGAATCACTGTACTAGTGAAATTGAAGAGAAGTCTACTAGCGATAGTGATAGCCTGAGAAAAGGACTAAATAGACAAACCTGCTGGCGTTTTCCATCATTATCCTTGGTTTCATTACATGCAGAATTTACTGATTAACACATAATTATGATTGTAGAAAGCACTGATATCTACAGTCAGATGAAATCGCACACTGAGCAGTCAATCCAATATGACGCAGTCATATGCCAGTGTTTTGTCTGAACACCGAAATTAGTCGCAAATTAACCCACATCATACTGAGGCTAAAAGCTTCAAAATTGTACACTGCCATATGCAAGCTACACTATAGTACTACAGATAAGGATATAGACCAATGGCTTTAGTTCAAGGGTAGTGCCAGAATAGCTTGGCGCCTAGAGGTGCCAAGCTATTCTGGCACTACCCTTGAACTATTTTAGTCAAACTTATTTCGCACACTGGTGTATTCCAAATGATAAGGTTAAAAGACTCAAGGTATGGGTAAAGTTTTCTTTTGTACTGGGTACATAAATTGTATAGAACCACATTTTGCTTGACATAGTGCTGATTACCAACATAATTTATTGTAATTACTTGACCCAAATCAAAAGGTTCTAGGCTAACTCTTCAGACATTTTGATTTGGGTCTCGTAACCACATATGCCGGTTATTGGCACTATGTCAAGCAAAATGTGGCTTAATATGATATATCGTTCTTATTGTATGTATTGTCATTATTTTTCAGTGGCCATGATGGCACCGTGCGTATCTGGAACCTGCCCAACAAGACGCATGCCTTCCTGCAGCAGACCTGTGTCTTTCACCGTGGAGAGGACGTGAGGGGGGAGGAGCTGGATGGCTGTCACCTGAGTAACCTGTGCTGGAACGCCTCAGGGCGACTTCTGGCCGCCAGCCTGGAATACATGGTCAACATCTTTTTTGTTGGAGGTTAGCACCTGTCTGCAGGAGGCAGAGATTTTCAGAATTCAGGCCGCAGTGGCAGGGGCTCATGAGAATCTATGCTTCTTTGTGGTCAGTCTACTTATAAATATTTGGTCCCATTTGATTTATGTTTGTCATGCGAATGTCAGTCAGAGTGCAGTGCTTTCAAAATCCATGTCCACTGGCAGTCAAGGGGTTAACGCTTTTGAGATGTGCCGCATCCGGATTCGCGGCATAAAGCCGCAAATCTGGATGTGACACGTCTCAAAAGAGTTAACCCTATGGCTGTTGGTGGCGCGTCTTGTCACTATAGTTTCTGCAGGAATCTTCATGCCACTGACAGCCAGAAGGTTAGATTGTTGAAATTTTGCTGTCTATCTATTGCTGTATTCATCCCTCGCATGTATTTGACTGTGTGTGAAGGTGGTCGAGGGCATCTGGACATGCAGTCCCACTGGGTGACTGCTCTTGCCTTCCCCCTGACACGAAGCATCGAGGGTCGTCTAGGGCTGAGCACGGACACTCTCCTCGTGGGTCGATTAGACGGGTCCCTGGCAGTCGTTGACATTATCGACTGTTCTACATTCCGCCACGTCGAGCTCGCTCACTGCTACAGGAGTGGTCAGTTTCTGTGATGTAATATCAGTGTATGTGTGCTGGTCTGTGATTTTTGACTTTACAGCTCTAAAACCCTAAGATCCAAAATCAACGACCAACAAACATACTGTTATAAGTCAGTTATGGGAATCGCCCAGTTGTTCATGGAAAGGTCTTTCAGTTTGTGAGGAAAACAAGTTTCTTTTGAGGAGAGAAACCTTTGTAATTGTCGTAGTGTGTTTAACTCCCTCCTTCATTCTAAAGAAAAACTGCAGGATCCAGGTGCAAGAGATATAGATCCTCATGAGTCCCCTCCCCCCTCCCCCCCCCCCCCAAAAAAAAAAAAAAAAATCCTCTTGCTGACACCACTTTATATATTTGTTTATTATATGGCTTGGGTAGTTTGGTCTTGAATTAACACAGATTTTGGAAACAACATTTGCATCCACCGGCAGTGAACGTGTTAACAAACTACAAAGTTTTCAGACAGGTGTAGCCTGAGATGACAGATTTTGATGAACATAAATTTTATATGGCAGCCATTGGAACCCAGCCAGTATTACATAGCTTTTTTATGGGTAATTCTAAGGCCTCTTACTGTAACATTTTCAGCTGCTCATTACATTCAACAACAGCCCAATTTTAAGGAATTTTCAGTGGGAAAGAAAAGCTAAAGTTTCTACATGTTCGATCCTCCTCCTCTCCAAAAAAATTTAAGACATGGGCTAATGTCATATTCATGTATGTCTATATTCTGTAGATAGAGGTCATTAGAGTATGATATGTGTGTGTTGTAGTGTCAGTGACGCAGATAGCTTGGTATGATGAGGACCGGCGGTTTGCGGTGGGCTACAGTGATGGTGAACTGGCGCTGTGCAGTAGGAATGACTTTGAGGAGCCAATCAAAGTTGAAGCCCATCAGGTACTGATTCTTTACTAGAAAATAAAATACGTCATTTATTGAATTTTGTGTGCGATCAGCTACACAAGATATACAGGTCAACTTCAGTTTATCGCAGTACTCCGGAGCCATAAAATCACACTGTGTTAACCCATTCAGCCCTGACGCACTACAGCAGATGGGTCGACCATGATAATTCAAGGGTAGTGCCAGATTAGTTTGGCGCCTGTTGGCGTCAAGCTAATCTGGCACTACCCTTGAAGTCGATCCATCTCCTGCAACAGGTGAATAGTCATTAATTTGATGACGCCTCCAAAATTTGGGATATACGTGTGTTGGACTGAATGAGTTAATAGATGTTATTCGGAAATCAGAAGTAGGTCAAATTTGCATGTGTTTTGGCGGAAGAAAGTGGATTAAAAGCCCAGACAAACGTGATATCGCATGTTTGTCTGGGCTTTTAATCCACTTTTTTTCACCAAAACACGTTCAGTTTGACCTCTTTCTGATTTCCAGAAATCATCTGTTGCGATGGCATTAAAGCAGTGCTGAATTTACATTGGTTTAGCAAGACATAGTACAATAAGCAAATTAAAAAAAAATTAACTTCAGGATCTGTGTGAAAATGCAGTTTTGTGTATCTGCACGGAGATACCTTTTTTTTTCTCACATGTATGATAATGTTCCTGTTAAACAGAACTCAATCAGCACTCTGCACTGGGACCCTTCGGGCCATGTTCTCGCCAGCTGCGCTACAGGGGACACCAAGCTGCGCCTGTGGTCTCACCGCGGTGAGGGTCTGTTCTGCGTGGCTGACCTCACCCACCCTTCACCGGTCACCACGCTCGAGTGGTGCACACTGCTGGGCCTGGGAGAGCAGAAGAAGTTGATGTTGGCAGGGTAGGCGCAATACATCTGCCCTTGAGACACACATTTGGACGCAGATTGACCATGCTCATTCAAGGGTAGGACCAGGCACCAAGCTAGTCTGGTGCTACCCTTGAATGATCATGGATGATCCATTTCCTATGGCTGGTACACAGTCTGTAGAAACACCTCGCATAGTTGCAGAAGTCTTTAAAAAAAAAGCAAGAGCTGCACATTTTGACTCGAATGCATCAGCAAAAGTAAGTTATCGAGATGAGCCCCATCTGGTTTGGGCAACAGTATGCAACTACAGTAGAATGTACCAGTAGGCATATATTTTTTCGAAAAATACTTATCGATGACATTACTATTAGGAATGTATGCTTAGCTTACCGACTTCAGCCTCCAAAACATGTGTTGCTACACAGCCAGGGGCGTAACTCTAGCAAGCAGTTACCACGTACCCTGGGTAGCCTCCCTTCCTCCTCACATGAGCTGTGTACTCACGCCAGTCTTATCTTAGCATACTGGCGGCAAGCAGGGTAGGTGGGAGGGATGTTTGAGTAATGTCATCGGTAAGTATTTTTCGAAAAATACATTTTAGAGAAAAATTCATTTGTTTTCTCAAAACCCTTATTGATGACATTACTATTAGGAAGAATTGTGAGGAGGAGGAGGGTGCCGCCCATTACCACCTACCCCTGTGTCAATGCTTAGCAAGGCCCCCGTCTGCGCACACTCCCGACGATTTCAGCTAAGCGTCCACCAAGGCGCATCCAGCGCCGGGAGGGAGTGTTGCGCCGCAGTGATGCGCCCCACTAGGGCCAGGCTCTCTTGCATGCCTGAGAGGCCTCCGAGGTAGAGGAGGGAGACGTTGATCTTCCCGCCAGCCCACAGCCGCTACAATGTGTCGCACTGCACAGTCACGATCGAAGTGAGGCGCGTGGCAATGGCTCTGACCTTATGCGCCCTGATCCGCAGCCACTTCGCATCCTCTGGGGAGAGGCCCACATATGTGGAACGTATGACTCCGCTGCGCCATGCGGTGAGGGTCTGGATGGGAGTCGTTCTTGCCTGGCGCCAGGGGCTTGGCTGGCGGTGGTAGATTACAGCGCCCCGACTGGATCCAGGTGCCAGGGCTTCTGGGACTGGTCACGGAACTGCAGTGGCTGAAGTGTTGTCTGAAGCGCGGCCGAGGGGTCCCATCAACAACGTCAGGCTGGTGAGGAGCTGAACTGAGCCACCGGTCCCCAGCTGCAGACAGATGGGGGGGGGGGGGGGGGGGAGCACTGAGAGTCCAGGTAGCTCGCTCCTGCGAGATGCAGTAGCGGGGGTCAGAAGGACATGCGTCTTCCTGGGCGAGACGGCGAACCGCGCCAAGGGCAGGGGGCCAACCGGTCCGAGGTCCACCACGAAGCCATCTACAGGAGCTCCCAGCGCGGCCTCCGCGAGCGGTCCCCGAGAAGTCTCTAGCGGCGAGGACACCCCGCCCGGGTCCACCAAGGGCGAGGCGAGGGAGAGAGATGAGATCCATCCGTGGCGCACTGGACGGCCATGGGTGACTCCCTGGTGCCTGCATCACATCCGAAGAGGTCGGTGCGGATGGAGCACTCAGAGTCGCGTCGTGGGCCCGCCGCGCAAGGGAGTCTGGTAGAACGAAGACCAGGGAGGGGTCGTGACTGCTGCGAAGACGTAGAGAACCCAGGCCACCTGTTCCGCCGCACGTGTCCCAAGTGAGGTGAAAGAGCCAAATGTCTGCTCCTGCAGTCCGGATATGCGTACGCTGTTACGTTGGTGACGAGGAGTCTGCGGTCGTGCTGTGGTCCGGTAACCGGGAAGCTGCCCAGCCGGAGGGTCGCCAGCGCGACCAACGGCCAGGCGGGGAGTTGAGAAGCCGCCCGGTTGCCATCACTGCCAGGGACCGGAGCTCTTGTAGGGGTGCTGAAGTATCCAGGTCCCCAAGGCCCTCCAGCGCCCGGACAACCGCATGCCGACCCAGGTGTTGCGAGGCCAGGTAGCCGTTGTCTCGAAGGCGGTCACCAACGAAGGGGAGAAGGACCTGGGAGAGAACCGCAAGCAGCCCTGGCAAAGCCTGAAGTCGACACACCGGGCCCTGGCCGCAGAGAAGAAGGCGCTGTCATACTGAAACCGGCAATCCTTTCACAAGGCAGCTAAGCATAAGACTGGCGTGAGTACACAGCTCACGTGAGGAGGAGGAGAGGCTACCCAGGGTATGTGGTAACTGCTTGCTAAAGTTACGCCCCTGGTTGTGTAGCAACACACGTTTTGGAGGCTGAAATCGGTAAGCTTAGCATACATTCCTAATAGTAATGTCATCGGTAAGGGTTTTGAAAAAACAAATTCCTTCTCTGCAAACATGAATTATTGTTGAGAAAGTTATTGCAGCTTTCCCTCCAAGGTGTGCATAAAAATGTTTATTGTTTCTTCAAAAACATTATCGATGACATTACTGTCTGTAAGTGTCAACTACTTACCCAATTTTAGCCTAAGAACTTGTTGTGTTCCTACACAACCCGGGAGGCACTCGGGGAACCCTAACTAGGGCCGAGAGTAGCCTCCCATCACAGCCCATCTGGGCACTCACCACATGGCCCAATCACAATCAGCCCCATCCGGGTCTGCCCTGGGGGACTTGGGTGGGGTTAGGTATTTTTTAGTTCCCAGGGTCACCCTGGTCAGCCCCACAGGGTGGGTTTTTCTCTCTATTCTGGGGCATGTGTTTCTGTCTACCCTTTGTCCATTCACCTGTATTTGCCTTTTTAAAACTCTCCCTACTGTCTGCACTGCCTGTAGCTCTTGATATTGGATGTGTGTTGCTAAATCGTCTTAGCTTTATTTAGGCCCCATGTGTTAGGTTTATTTAATGTATTTGACCGGCTGGCGACATACATTCAATGTTCTGTTTATTTATTTATTTTTTTCACAAGCAGTGCAGGCACGTCCTGAGAAAGCCTTGTTGCTGTCGGGACGTTAAGCAATGTACAATCAATCAATCACAATCAGTCGTTGCTACTTAGCTCTTGAGTGCAGACGTGTTTAGCCTTTAGGACCTTGACTGGTTGGAACCGGTTCTTAAAGGGCCGGTCGCCTTGGATTACTGTGTTTCCTTTGGACTTGTGCGTGATTACGGTTCCCTTTGTATCATAAGCACATGGACTTTGAGAGAGCTACGCAATATATCGTGGTTCATCGTCGGTGGCGGAGTTGTGTAGTGAATTGGCGAAATGCTCGCAGAGGAGACGTTTCAGTATTGGTGCAGTTGTGAGCGTGTTGCGTGGAGATCGCATCGCTGCCGTAGAGTTTTGTTGGAACTGTTACTCCAGTGGTGTTGCGCCCTTGGACCGTGTGTGACAGGTTGCGGCTGAGTGAAGTTTCGTGAAGGAGCCTTACGTGCGTGCCATGGGTGTGTTATCGTACTGCGACCGCGTCTCAACATGTAACACTGGTCTTCGTGCTTGATGGGGGACTGTGTGTGTGTTGGATTTCCGGCGCTCCGCTCTGTGGTGGTTTCCCGGCTGTGTGAGGACTTTTCGTCTCGGACCCGCCCGGGACTTCTTCCCGCCGACGCGCTTGGTGGTTGGTTTGGAGGTTCTTTCCCCCCATCCCCACGATTCACGAGAGGTAAGGTATCGGTCCCAGCCCTCGGCTGGCCACCGGGCCGGGTGCCAGCGTTGGCTTGAGGCTTTGTTTTCAGCGTACAGCGGTTGCACCGATCTTTCTCGTTTTTGTTGGCAGGACTGCGCAGGTCTTGGACCCGGTCGCCTATCATATCTGTTATGTTGCAGTGACCAAGTACTCACCTGCCCACAGTGCGGCGACTTCCAGTGGCCGAGCAATACCAACTAGCTTTGCCTTCCCTGCGCTGCCTACACTTCCGACCACGCCCGTGATGTCTGCGTCGCAGCTATGGGGATTTATCGGCGCGAGTGCCTGACACCAGCGAGTGACCATTTGTCCTTGGCCCGGAGCTGTACCCACTCAAGCCCGCTGACTCTTAGGGAGAGACAGCTTTCGGGCAGAGTGCCTGCCTTACAGAGGCAGGCCTGCAGTACCGGACGAACCGCCGGACACGGGAGCCCAGCGCGTACCACAGGACTGCATCATCCATGACTCTCGCCCGACAAAGCCCGCTGACTCTTACGGAGAGACAGCATCCGGACAGAGTGTCTGGCTTATGTAGGCAGGCTTGCAGAAACGGACGACCCGCCGGACACTTGAGCTCAGCTCTTACCACAGACCTGTGTCATCTGTGCCTCTCGCCCAGACAAAGCCCGCTGACTCTTACCTCCGTAAGATAGCATTCGGGCAGAGTGCCAACCTTACGGAGGCAGGCCTGCAGAGATGCGCTTCTTGCCGTCCATTGTCCTCCAACAGTCCTGAGGGGTCTCGCCAGGACAAGCCCGCGTACTCTTACGGAGAGTCGCTAAGTCGGCAGAGTGCCTGCCTTCCGGAGACAGGCCAGCAGAGACCTGTTCAAAGCCTTCCGACAGTCTTGACACCTCCCGCGCAGCCAGCAGCTTCAGACGCTCGTGCGTCTGGTGACGAATGGAGGAAGAATCGTGATGCGCTTGCAGTGGTCCGACTCGGCCTCCGACTCCCATCACGTTCGCTCACTTCACGTTCTTCGTTCCCGTGCCCTGCAGCATGTCTGCCTTGGTACATATCTCCTGGCAGGTTACGTCGCCCACCACCTTCGCTGCTCCGGCGCTGTTCTAGGAGTTCGCCCGTCAGGCTTCGACGTTGCAGTCGCTTCCGTCATTGCAGTCGCTCCTCTTCTCAGCCCTTGCCACAGGACTGCGTTATCCGTGACGCCCGCTGGACTAACACCGCTGACTCTTACAGAGAGTCTGTTTACCAGCAGAGAGCCCGCCTTACGGAGGCAGGCATGCAGAGACACGCCTCGCACAGTCTTTGGTCCACTGACAGTCCAGACAGGTCTCGCCAGGAGAAGCCGTGTACTCTTACGGAGAGTCGATAGCCGGCAGAGTGCCTGCCTTACGGAGGCAGGCCAGCAAAGACCCATGTCTACACGTCCATGGACCTCTGTCAGTTGGGACTATTCCCGCTCAGCCAGCATCTCTAGGCGCTCGTGTGCGTTCAGCGACAAAAGGAGGAAGCATCCTGATGCTCTACGCGATGGCCTCCTCAGCCCCTGACGCGCCTTCTTTGTTGGGACGTTGTTAGCGCGATCTCCTCCATCCGGACTTTTCGCCGGATTTCACACCCTTCGTGGGATGAGGTGATCCTCCGCTTACTCCTGGAGGTTTCAGTTCCAGCCCGGCTTGGCGTGGACAGACACCCCCACACGCCTCACTCTGCTGTTCCGGATGATCCTGCGTCCCCTAGGGCCCCTTCGGCGTCACGCTCAAGAACGCTTCTGGCGATCGACGAAGCAGCCCATTGGATCGTGGCCGCTCTGTCTGAGGACGCGTGCGCCCCATGCCCCGCTCAAGAAGCTGGTCTCCACCTCGTCGACTCGGGATGTCAGCAGTAGAGGTTCAGGTCGCTGCCACAACCCTGGCTTTCAGAATCTGAGGGATTCCTTCTCCGTGCATCGCCAGGCCATTCCCAGGAGTACTTCTTCTTGACTCACATGCGACCGGCTGACCACAAGCAGCTCCTTTCGGCTCTCCTGCTTTGCGGGCTATTCCAGTTTTCATCTGTTCACTTCCCTTTTTGCACCCTGGCGGTAGCGCAGGTTGGCGTCAACACTTAAATGAGAAGCGCCCTCCCTTGCAGCTTGGATAGACGGCGTCGCTAGTGCGGACCACCTTGGCCTGCGCGGGTTTCCTGGAGTTTCTGACACAAGCTTTCTTCCGTCGCGTCGTGGACGCCTGCAAGCTTACTTCGCCCCTCCTTGGTGACCTTCTCGCCCTAGCTGTTGTGGCCAACAGGGCGGCGTTTCACTCTTCACTTGGCGGCCACCTTCTTCAGTGACCTGATGCGTCGAGATACCGGACTGCAAGCCTGTCCTCTTTGTTGGCTCACTTTAGGGGCCCCCCGCGGGGCCCCGCCTTCGGCCTCTCCAATCCCTTTAGGACCCTGGATTCTCTACCTCTATCACCGAGGAACTCTCATTTTCCTTGCATTCGCACCGCCACTGAGATGTTTCCCCTTGTGGACCGAGATTCCGTCGGACGAGAGCGAAGCCATCGCACTGCGCGTAGAGGACGACTCGCTTCTACAGAAAGTCGCCGTGGAGTTACGGTTTCGACTCCCCGACCTTTACAGCCGCCGAATTGTGGTTCCCAGGCCGGGTGACAAGTGGCACCTTGTCATTGATCTCGCAGTGATGAATAATTTCTCGTGGCTCCGACTTCTCTTTTGGATTCCACCAGGGCCCTCAGCTGTGCATCCTGTGGCCTTCACGGTCAGTTTGGACATCTCCGAGGCGCATCTCGTTGGTAGAGGTTTTAGTCATGATGATTCCTGCAGGAAGTCATCGCAGCTAAAACTGCTACCAACAGCCAAAGGGTTTATGTAACTTGTGGGGGGACACTAACGATAAACTTACCTGCAATATTTAATTTGCAACAGTGCCAGTGTCGTCAGTGGTTGTGTTCTGTGTTTGTTTTCAGAGGGTGCGATAACGGCAAGGTTTGTGTGTGGACTGTGAGCCAGCCCACCGGCAGTCCGCCACCCAAGTGCTACCCAGGTCTGAAGCTCACTCGGCCTGTGGAGACCCAGGTATGTCCTCTCTAGACTACAGTGTACATACCAGCACTAGCCTACAACAATGTTACTTTCTCTTGTCGGCGGGTGCCTCCAATTCCCAGGAAGCAAAACGTCCTTGGGCTGATGTTGACTGCTTTCTGCCGAGCACAGCCATGCACAGGCCGACAGGGGCCAAGGCCAGCCTGAGGACCTTTCCATACTGGGGCCTGAATGAGGCAAACGTTGACACGAGGGGACTAACACTTGTTTTGTTGTTATATTGAAATTTTGTTATGAACAGTGTAATTGTATGGTTTGGACCTTGTAACTCATTTCATCCTGAAGATGAAATTGACATTTGTTTAGATATCTTTTGAGGTCTGCGCAGACCAGTTCTGGAGACAGATTGACTATGATAGTTCAAGGGTGGTATCAGAATAGCTTGGCGCCTGTACCGACACCTCCCTTGAACTATGAAGGTTGATCCACACCCTGTCTTAGCTTTCAGGGCTTTATGGACTAACAAATGTTGCTGTATCTGCGACACAATAAAGCCTCCCGAAGTTGTGCTTCTCTGGTGTGAATGAGGTCATTCTGACATTGCTGACTGTACTCTGCAGGACTTTGAGGACAGCCACAACTATGGGGAGAGTGGCAAGGCTTCACAACACAAGCGCCTGATGACCAAGCTGCAGGTGACCTTGACTGGTCACATCATGTCCTTGACCTCTCTCAGCTTCAGCCCAAACGGGATCATGCTGGTCACGGGGTGTGCCAAGGGATGGCTCAACATCTGGTCGCTGCAGGTGAGTCGCTCGCTGGCTCCGTTTACATCTGCGTACCTTGTGCGGAACGGTTATTGGACTGTCAGTATGCCATGGTTTGAAAGATGTCACTCATGTATGGGTGACAGTCTTCTGTCCTGGAGGCTGATTCAGCTTATCCAAAATCCAAGAAAGCTGAGTTTCAGACAGAACATCCCTTCAGACAGCTTGTTCCATCTGCCAGAGGCATAAATTCCCATGAGCCCCTGCATCTGCAGGGGCTCATGAGAATTTATGTCTCTTGCTGGCCCTGCTGTGGTCTGTTTAATGTCTTTTCAAGTTTTCGCACTGTAACCCATGCTCATGACTTCTTGCAGTGAAGGGGTTATCCCATCACTTAACCCCTTCGCTGCCATTGGACGCAGATTGTGTTTGTGAAATTTTTGTTAGTTCAGTCCCAGAGAGCCCCAGCCGTGCAAGAAATGTCGACACAAAGTGGTATCACTATCAGCAAGAGGCGCAGATCTTCATGGAGGATCGGTGCCTCTTGCAATTGGAGTGTGTTTGCTTTTTCTCAGCAGGGAAGGGGTTAATTGCATGTTCATCATTGGCACTGTTCATGTCGGCTATATGTCGTAGAGCCACCGACTTAAGATATGCAGGTATACAGTTGGACGATATACATTATACTCGTACATAAAAACGATATGTTGGGCCGATCTTGTTATGCACGCTAGTAAGCTGTGTTGTCTCTGTGTCTCAGGATGGATGCCTGCTTCAGACCTACACGGGCACAGGCAGTGTACGCAGTCTGTCATGGTTCAGTGACCGCACGATCGCCAGCTGCTTCAGCAGGTGCAAGGTGAGAGATGTCATGGCCTGTCCTTGAACGGAAGTACTCTGTGGGAACTGTCCTAGCACACATATGTATGCGGAGTTCTCCTGGGTCTGATCAAGATCTGTAGTTTCCCCGGATTAACCCTTTTAGCCCCACGGGTGCTTTTCCCCAAAAACGACTATGTACCAGTTGCCGGAGGCGGATTGACCATGATAATTCAAGGGTAGTGCCAGATTAGCTGGGCGCCTGAAGGCGCCAAGCTAATCTGGCGCTGCCCTTGAATTGTCATGGTCAATCAGTCTGCTGCTGGAGGTACTCGGGGCTAAATAGGTTAAGGGAGATTATCCGTAGTAGGCAAGCAAAGACTACAGAGTTAGCAAAATCCAGACCCAAAGGTGACTGCGAAGCAAGTAAAATGAGAAGAAATAGACGATTTCTGGAAACCAGAAGTAGGTCAGAATTGCATGTGTTTCAATGAAAACGGTGTTTTAAAAGCCCAGACAAACACATGATATTGTGTGTTTGCCCGGGCTTTTAATCCACTGTTTTCATCGAAACACATGCAGTTGTGACCTTCTTTCTGAAGAACATCTATTCCCATGAAGAAGAAACACGCTTAGAAGGGACAATCACTAAACAACTGTTTCATAATTGTCTTTCCTAAGTGCGTTTCTTTCTTCGGATTTTCTTATCAGAGTAAGCAGATCACACACGTTGTCTTTGAGCGATTGGATGCACATCTGTTTGCATACACTATTGTGCCCATTAGTCCTCCCTTGTCTGATCTGTGTCTGATTTAGAGATAACCTCTGTTTCCTTGTTTTCCCTTGCTTGGTCACAAAACCCACAATTTCTCTACAGGAGGTGGTTCTAGTCAGCTACACACCTGACATGTTTGCCAAGAATCGGGTCATGGCCGTCGCACGCAAACATCTCAAGCAGCAGGGCATTGTGGGATTGCACCAGGCACCCTGTTTCCGCGGGCTGCTTCAGAGACTGCCCAACATGCTTCAGGATCAGTATCTGTTTGAAAAGGTATGAGGCTACAGTGTACCATTGGCACCTTGTTTCTGAATGGTGGAGACACTGTAATCCACTTGGCTAATAGATTCTAGCCCACGTCAAACATGAGCCCAGACTGAACCTTTGATATATGTATATGTGTACAGTAAACTTCGGATGCAACATTATCACCTGGCGACTCAAATTTTCCTGTTATATCCCAAAAAATGTATAGGTAAAGTAAATTACATAGGAAAACTGCCATTGGATCGTCTGAAATGTGTTGTCATATCCAAATTTTGTTATATTCGACCTTGTTATAAGTGGAGTCAACAGTACTTTGATTTGGCAGATATATTCTTTACAATATTACTAACAAGCAAAAGAAATGAGCAATAGAGATGAGACATCATTCGTGTCATTGAAAATAATTGAGCATAAGAAGTGTGATACCATCAGAAACAACTCGTTCAGCCCGACGGCCATATTTCCCAAATTTTGGAGGCGTCATCTAACGACTATGCACAGTTGCGGGAAATGGATCGACCATGATAATTCAAGGGCAGTGGCAGATTAGCTTGGCGCCAACAGGCGCCAAGCTTATCTCTCACTACCCTTGAATTATCATGGTCGACCCATCTCCTGCTGTAGTGCGTCAGGGCTGAATGGGTTAATGTGACATCATTCAAGCCATCAGAAACACTGAAGTGTTTCAGTCGAATGATGTTGCATTTTGGGGGGGCTAAGTGTTTTTGATCACTCGAATGATGTGACTTTTTTGCACATCATATATATCTCTGCAAAGGAAGTTAATTTTATCTTTGTTTAGCCTCATGTGTCATCAAATGACATTGTGTATTTCAGCCTCAGGTGTTATCCGGTGACCAGTTGCTACACAGTCAGTACCTGCAGTGTCTAGCTGCTCTGGCTGTGGGATTCGGTCTGGACACCGTGCTGTGCTTCTCTCCACAACCTCTACACCATGTGCAGGACACAGGTCTGTCTTTTACAGTCTTACACTTATGGCCTCAGTGTCTGGTATACCATTAGGCACAGACACGGCACAATTGCAAAAGTGTGAAAGAATACACTCTGTATCCCAACTTCTCCCCGCCCCCCCCCCCCCCTCCCCTCTCGGCCAACCTAATTTTAACACAAAATGCCTATATCACAGTAGCATTTGTTTTTTCAAAATACATTACCGATGGCATTACTATCTGGGAATACACTCTATTGCCTATAGATTTCAGCAAAATTGTGTGTAGCACACAACTGGGGAGGAGACACCGGGGATCCAAGCACTATGACCCCGGGTGGCCTCCCCTTACTACCCTATCCCGGCGAGCACAGGGCGACCTCGTCAGTTTCACTCATAGCTCGACCGGGGACGGTCGAGTTTTTGCCTTTCTCCGTTCTACGGGTTTCAGTGGTTTTTGACTGTGGGCTTGAATTGGAGTCTTCGATTCAGCCCTGGACTCACTACATTCGTGGTTTTTCCTTTGACAATTGGACTCATTGTGACCTGTGCGCCGACCGGTTTTACCGGCTCTGACTTGTGAGTTCACCCTTGGCTTGGCCTTGGGGTTCGACGACGCACGTGACTTGTGCCCGGCTGGTTTGTGCAAGGTGGACTTTCTTCGCCGGCGTAGCTGGTTTAGGGCCTTATGGCTTCTTCTGTGTCGAAGACTTGCCGGCGTGCGGGGACTTCCAGTGGCCGGTTGATGCACTCGACTCTTGCTTGCCGTGTTCGGGCTGTGCTTCGGACGGAACGTGTGATGGTGGCGCCGCTTGGACGGAAGACCGGTGTTCGCGCAGGTGGGACTTCTTCAGGCGTGACCGGTCCCCTCGCCCGCTTCGGTCTCCTCGGGATCCTCCACGGGTGGACGTACTTCCCTCGGCGCATCGGGCTTTCCGGCCCACAGGTAAGTCCCCTTCTTGTACCGTTACCTCGCAGGTTCTCCCTCCCCTCTCCGAGTCTTCGGAGCAGGGTAGGCGAGTTTCGGAGTCACGCTCCCCACGCTCTGCTTCGTTAGCGCGTGGCTTGAGCCCATTTTGGTTCCCACCCCCCGCTCTGCTTCGGGCGAGCGGTCTGGGAGAGATGAGCGTTCGTCGGCCACCCCTGGCTCTAGGTCTCCGGAGCGGGGACGGGTGACGGAACGCAAGCATAAGAAAGAGAGTAAACGTGATAAGAAATGCTCTCGCTCACGCACCGAGGCTTCGGAACGTGACTCGAGACCGTTAGTAATGCTGCCTCCCCGCTCTGTATTTTCCGAACGGGCAAGGCATGCTTCGCTTTCTTCCCCCCCCCCGCCCGCCCCGTCTCGCCTGGGCGGGCCCGGGGTGTGGTTGACTCTCGCCCCCCACGCTCCGAGGAGTCGGAGCGGGGGTCGCGTGCACATAATGGTCCCCTCCCCGCTTCGCTTCGCCTGAGCGGGCTTGGCGTGACCGTAGACTGTCCCCCCCCCCCCGTCTCGTATCGACCGGACGGGCCCGGTGGGACTTGGCCCCTCGCCCCCCCCCCCCCCCCCCCCCCCCTCGCTCCGAGGCTTCGGAGCTGGGGCAGCGGGCTCATATATCGTCCCCTCCCCGCTCCGCCTTTCCTGAGCGGGCTTGGCGTGACCCTAGACTGTCCCCCCCCCCGCCTCGTATCGACCAGGCGGGCCCGGTGTGACATCGCGCGTCCTCCACGGTCCGACACATCGGACGGGGGGCCGCGTGCCCGGTATTTGTCCCCTCCCCGCTCCGCCTTTCCTGAGCGGGCTAGGGGAGACTATTGGCGGTCCCCCCCCCCCCCCCTCGCACCGGTTCTCCCGGGCGGGCCAGGGGTGACCAGGCCACTTCCTCGGTATTCCGATCGCGGTTTGTCGCTCACGTCGGCTGCCGCGTGCGGATCCCGACTTCGAGGTGGACCGTCGCTTTGCCACGGTCCCTCCGTCGCCGCGGCGCGCCTCTTTGCGTGCGTCGCAGGCGGCTGCGTCTACCTCGCGCGCGGCGGTGCGGCACTCTCGTAGCCGCTCGCCCCTTTCGTCTTTGCCGCGAGAAGATCAGTTTGGAACGGACGTCCTCAGCCTTCATCCGTCGGACTCGGCCTCGGCGATCTTCTTGCAGGACTCGGCGGCGGGTTCTCCTTCCCGCCTTTTTTCCGCTGTCGCGTCGGCCTCCGCCTCGTCAGACGTTGCCGGCCCTTCGCTCGGATCACAGTCGGTCCACGCTATGGGTGAGGCTTCAAGGCTTATCGCCAAGTCCCTACCGCCCGACGTCTGTCCGCCTTCGCCTCCTCCGAAGAGACAGGCTTCGGCCATGGTCGACGCGCAGAGGCCAGTCCAGCGCCGCAAGTCCCTCCCGCAAGCCGGCTTCCGGGACCTCACCGATGCTTCTCCGCCCAGCTGCGTAACGACGCTTTCGGCGACACGGGATACTTTACCGCCGCTCGATCGCCGGTGGGAATCAACTTAAGCTTCCACCAGGCCTAGTACGCTGGACACTCCCAAGCCTTCGCCTTACCTTTTCCAGCGGTGGATGTGGCGGCCTTACTACAGGCGGGCGGCCGCAGGCTCGTCCAGAACTCGTGGCCTCGGCCTCTCGACAGGATCGCCTCCTTAGCGCGGAACTCGCTGGCGTGCTCGGGTTTGGAACTGGCTACCCAGGCAGCACTGCAGTGCCTACAGGATACGTGGGACCTGGAGGCTCAGTCCCCGCTTCGTGACGTGCAGTCCATCCTCATAGCGGCCAACCGGTCCGCCTACCATTCTTCCGCCCCCGCCAGGGCAGCGGCTGCCAAATGCGACCTCTGGAGGAGGGATACCCTTTTGCGCCTGTGCTCGGACCTTCCCTTGTCAGTGAAGACCCAGCTCCGTCACGCCCCCTTAGGGGGTCCTCAGCTGTTCGGCGACACTTGGCACACCTTTAAGGAATCTTCCAAGGACTTGTGGCCCAAGCCTGCATCTAACCCAGCCTCGACCCGCTTTCGCGACCCCCGCACGGCGGGGGTCGTGCCCAGCGGTCTTTCAGGCCCTCCTTCTCTACAGTCGGATCTTCACGAGGTCGGGCCCGTCCATTCCAGGCTACTCAGGCCGGCCCCGCCCCTCGCCCTTCTTGGCCCCGCGGTGCCCGTAGATCGGGCCGCGGTCGGGCTCTTTGACTCGCCCCCGCCTCCGCCCCCACCTCATTAATCGGGCCTCCCGTCGGCGTACGGCTGTCGCTCTTCAGCGATCTTGGAGATCGCTGTTCCCGGACGACCCCTGGATTCTTTCCACCGTTACCGCAGGCCTGCAACTTTCGTTCCTGTCGCCTCCGCCTCTTCGCTGAGCACCCATGTGGACCCAGGAACCGCTCGACGGCACACAGGCGGACGCTCTGCGCGGGGAAGTGGCGACCCTCCTCACCAAAGCGGCGACAGAGGTGGTTTTGCGGCAGGACTCTCCGGCGTTCTACAGCCAACTCTTCTAGCTCCCAAACCAGGCGGCAAGTGGCGTCCAGTTATCGACTTATCAGCTTGGCCTCGATTCAGGATGCTTGGCCCCTCGATTCAGGATGGAGACGGCCAGGACACTCCGTGCGGCCCTCCGGCCGATGGACTTTGCGATCAGCCTCGATCTGTCAGACGCCTATCTGCACGTCCCGATTCATCCGTCGTTTCGCCGGTACCTTCGGTTTGACTTGGGGGGATCGTCTACCAGTTCTGCGCCCTTCCTTTCGGCCTCAACATCAGTCCGTGGGTGTTTACAAGACTGCTCGACGCCGTGATAGCCAATTTCCGTCAGCGCTCCTTGAGCCCGGCCTCCAATTACTTGGACGACCTTCTACTGCGCAACTTGGTCTCCGCAGCCCTCCAGACGGACAGGGATGCCCTGCTTTCCCTTCTGCGTCGTCTAGGTTTCCTACTCATTGGGGAAATCCGTTCTTCTCCCTCTCGTCGGTTTCTACATCGGGGGATGGAATTCCTGACCGACCTCAACCTTGCCCGCCTGCCTCTGGCCAGGCGACAGAAGATAGTCGACTTAGCCACTTCGATGGGGATGGGATCCTCCTTCACCGCCAGGGTCTGGCTTCAACTCCTGGGCCTCCTCAGGGCGGCTGCGGACCTGCTTCCCTTGGGCAGACTTTATGCTCGGCCTCTCCAGCTACGTCTCCTTCTTCACTGGCGACCCTCGGGCGCTCTGTTGGATCTAGTACCTGTCACGCCTCGGGCTCGTCCTCACCTCGAGAGGTGGGCGGACCTCGCTTGGCTGGCTTCGGGGGTGCCCTACACTCCCCGCCGCCTCGGTGGTCTCTCTGTACAGAGGCGAGCCAGGCCGGCTGGGGCGCGCACCTGTTACCGGATTTCTCTCGGCCTCGGGCGTTGGCTTCGGGAGCTGTTCGGGAATCACGTCAACTGGCTGGAGCTGAAGGCAGTTGGATTGGCATTCGACGTTGGCAGGAGACCTGGGCCAATCAGGACGTCCTCGTGCTCTCTGACAACTCGACGGTGGTGGCTTACATACAGAATCAGGGTGGCACTCACTCGCCCTCCCTTTGCATTCTTCGGTGCCACCTTCGCCTCTGGTGCAGGGATCGAGGCATTGCCCTACGAGCCCGCCACATCCCTGGCCACCTCAACGTGAAGGCGGACGCCCTGTCTCGTCGCGGACAGTTGCTCCACACGGAGCGGTCCCTACGCCCGGATATTTTTCGCCTGCTCTGCGCTCACTGGGAAACGCCGCTAGTGGATCTGTTTGCCACCAGATGTAGCAGCCAGCTCCCGGTCTACGTCTCGCCAGTCCTGGATCCACTCGCTTGGGCAGTGGACGCGCTCCCCATTCCTTGGGTCGGCCGGATTGCTTACGCCTACCCCCCGGCAGTCCTCGTTCCGAAGGTACTGCGGAAGCTTCTGGGATGCTCGGCGGTCCTCCTGCTGGTGGCCCCCTTCAACTGGACCAAGAGCTGGACCACGGACCTCCTCGCGCTTGCGACGGACCCTCCTCTGGAGCTTCCTACCCCTTCCACGATGCTCAAGCAGCCCCGTCAGCGGCTTTTCCATCCGTGCCCCGTACGCCTCCACCTACACGCTTGGAGGTTGTCCGGCACGCCCGCGCCGCTAGAGGTTCTCGGATGCAGCAGTGGCGGCAATTGCAGCAGCCCGCAGACTCTCTACAAGGAAGGTGTACGAAGGCACGTGGAGGGTCTTTCAGACCTGGTGCACCTCCCATGGGCACCCTCCCACTAACCTAGCCTCCCACCAACTGGCGGAGTTCTTCCTGTGGCTCTTCGACGACCGGGGCTTAGCCCCGGTTGCCATCAAGGGCTACCGCGCTACGTCCGCGGACATCTACCGTCACCGGTGTCTTCCGGACCCAGGCGCCTGCAAGGATCTGTCGAATTTCTGGCTCACTTTGAACTCCGACGTCCGGTTTCACGTTCCCTAGTACCCCGGTGGGATCTTGCCTGGGTACTGACGTGGTTGAATTCGGACCGGTTGAGCCCCTCCCCTTGGCTCGGTTCTCAGACTTGACCCGGAAAACCTGTTTCCTTCTGGCTCTCGTTACAGCGTCCCGAGTCAGCGAGCTTCACGCGCTCTCGATGCTCCCAGCCTGTTTGCGGTTCGTTCCGACGGCTCTGCGCAGAGGCTCTCCGATCCGTCCTTCCTGGCCAAGAACCGCCGCCCGCGGCGGCTCCTCAGGTGCTAACGATACGGCCCCTCTGTGGAGCGGACCTCTCCCCTGGATCGCGGCAACAGGACCCAGTGCGGGCGCTAAAGATTTACCTGCGCCGCTCTCAGCCGCAGCGCCGGGGGCGCTCGCGCCTCTTCTTACCTTGTCCGCGGGCAGACGCCACATCTCGGCCCAGATCGTGTCATCCTGGCTGCGGTGGGTGATTAGGTCAGACTACCTAGACCTCTCCCCACGCGGCGCTGAGCCTTTACAAATCCGGGCGCATGAAGTGAGAGCAGTAGCCACCAGTCTAGCCCTGGACCGCAACTGCTCGGTCAAAGATATTTTGGCAGCGGGTGGCTGGCGCTCAGACTCCACTTTCGCACGCTTCTACCTTAAGAGACCTATCCGGCTGACGTGACTCCCTGGCACGGGTGGGCGACATCTCCGCGGCCCAGCACTCCCTCCGAGCGCTGCTGGCGTCTTAGGCACATCATAGCTGAAATCGTCGGGAGTTCTCTCTCGAGGGGGCCGGCGGAGTGGTTGGGTTGTGGTTAGATACGGCACCCTCCGCCTGTTCGCCATTCTCCCAGATAGTAATGCCATCGGTAATGTATTTTGAAAAAACAAATGAATTTTTTTTCTAAAATGTATTTTTTTGAAAAATACTTACCGATGGCATTACTCGAATGGCCCTCCCGCCTGCCCCGCTTGCCTCTTGTGGCTATGTGTGAAACTGACGAGGTCGCCCTGTGCTCGCCGGGATAGGGTAGTAAGGGGAGGCCACCCGGGGTCATAGTGCTTGGATCCCCGGTGTCTCCTCCCCAGTTGTGTGCTACACACAATTTTGCTGAAATCTATAGGCAATAGAGTGTATTCCCAGATAGTAATGCCATCGGTAAGTATTTTTCAAAAAAATACATTTTAGAAAAAAAATTCATTTTATGGGCCCCAGCAGTGGCAATATTTTGAGTCTTACCTGTACTCACACAAAAAGATGAATCATTAGTGACCCTGACTCAGAGCCATTTTGATCAAACTATCATGAGGTCTGATTTTTAATTCAGATTCCCCTTTTCCTCTTCATGCTCATGTGGTGTCACCTGTGAATCGAGACAAACTCCTTATACAATGCTTGTCTTTTCAGGTCCCCTGTGGATGGAGCGGTTGGTGTCCGAATGGCAATGGCTTCTGTCCTTTTCTACTGCCATCAAATCGGCTGCCAGACTTCTGCTTCGCGAACCTTTCCCTCCAGCCTTCCGCCTTCTAGCTCACAACTCTGTGGAAGAGCAGCTGGATGAGGCTTACGTGAGTCTTTTTCTTCAGTATTCCTGCAGGGCTGTGCCCATAAATAGTCTGGTTGTTGCCCAAAAGAGGGTTGCCAGCAATAGGTCATTCACCTTTCAAGTGTTTGGTGTGGTGGTGTAAGCATTTGAGTGGAATACGAAGAATTTTATTTCTTTTCACACTTGGGTAATGTGGTAATATAAGTATGGCGAGCCCTTGGCTGTCGATAGTGCTTTTTGTTGTAATGATTCCTGCAGGAATCATCGCCAGAAAAAGTGCAACCAAAAGGGTTAAAAACTGCAGAAGCAAGTTTGTGCGCTGGTCTGTGATTTTTTACCCTACCGCTGTGTAGATCTGTGAGGTGTCGAATCACAGACCGGTACACTTTACTTCCTGCTGTGCTTCATCTCACAGCTCACAACTCTGCGAAAAAACAGTTGCCCCAGGCTTATGTAAGGTCTCATGTGATGTCTTATTCCGTTTCATCCTGGTACACTATTGCTTGAAATAATTTGACTATGATAGTTGAAGGGTGGTGCCAGAATAGCTTGGTACCTGAGGTGCCAAGCTATTCTGGCACCACCCTTCAACTAAAATGGTTCAGCTATCTGCTAAGCTGTAATGTTGTCTTCATAGGACAATAATGGATCTGGATGTAATGGGTTAAATTAAAGAGGCAGGTTTGTGTGCTTGTCTGTGATTTGGAACCTTACAGCTCTAGGAAGCCATAAGGTCCCAAATCATAGATCAGCACATGCCATATTTATTTCATTGCTAGTTTTGGTCATCACCATTTTGAAGTATGTCAAACACAAAATCCGCTCTCTGCTGGGGAAAAAATTGCAAAACCATTGACACAAACCAGGCTGCATGTAGGTTTGTATATATTATGTCATTGCTGTAGTCAATCATGACTGTTTGTAGTTACCAGGACAACAAGCTGTGGGACTTGAAAGTAATTTGACTATGATAGGTCAAGGGTGATGCCAGAATAGCTTGGCACCTGAGGTGCCAAACTATTCTGTTACCACCCTTTAACTAAAATGGTTGATCTAGCTCCTAAGATCCGAAATCATAGATCAGCACATGCTATATTTATTGGCTCACCTGCAAAGCAAAAGTGAGTATGTTTTGGGCCGGTGGTCGGCCGTCCGCCGTCGGCTATGGTAAACTTTAACGTTGACATTTCTCGGAGACTATTCAAGCCACAGTCTTAAAACGTGGCCCAAGGATACTTTGTGGCAAGACCTTTCTAATCATACCAATTTGAGTGACCTCTCACAAGGTCATTCAAGGTCACAGGGGATCAGGAAATATGTCAAAAATATTTATTTTCTCACATAATTTATTTCTTCTCAAATACTATTCACAACTTCAAACCCTAACTTTGTACAAAGGTACCTGATGGTAAGACCTTTCCATGCATACTAATTTGGAATACCTCTCGGAAAGGTCAAGGGTCACAAGAGCTCAGGAAATAGGTCCGAAATAGCCATATTTTGACAAAAGATGTTTTTTCTCAAATGCTATTCGCAACTTTAAAGCCAAACTTGCTACAGAGATACCTGATGGGAAGACCTTTCTAGGAAAACTAATTTGGTTGATCCATCAGAAAGGTCAAGGGTCATGAGAGCTCAGGAAATAGGTAAAAAATAGTCATATTTTGACAATAGATGTTTTTATTTCCTCAAAAGACCTACCGCACGGCTTTACCAGCCAGTGCTTGCGCGTAGCACTTAGTTCGCTTCAGGCTGCCAGAGAGATAAGGCGCAGCTAGGTCAAATTCCACTCTCACGCGCTCATTCTATTTATATCGCACTTGGAACTGTGTGGTACACAGCGTGTCCAGCGCTCTGCGCTATAACAACTACCTACACGTTTGTATTCATAACACATCTCAGCCTAAAAATACTGTTGTGAAAGCGACATCGTTCAAAAGTTGAAATTCTCACCTACACACTGATACCAAACATGACAACATTACGACTTGCACTTGTGTAGCAGGTTATGATGAAAATAAAGAGAACGGGAATTTGTTGATGTACGATGTCGGTGTTTGTTGTGAAATTGACAAAGTTCCCACAGCCATAACATGAAGACGTAACTTTTCCCAACGAAACACACTTGCATGCATAAGGGTCAGCATGCCTACAGTAAGTATCACTTACCGGATTTTGGTTCCATGGTGGGGGACGGAAGCAGGAGGGTGGTTAATGAGGTCACTGACAGGTCGCGTTCTGGCATTTCTCGCCCGTAGTCCCGGTACTCCACAGATTGCTAATGCTCTCCGTGTATTAAAATCCGATTAGTCCATCACAGGTCACAGTATTCAAAAGTGTTTTTAAATATACCTTGTGGTTCAGCACATTTGCTGACACACTAGACATAAGAACAATACTGAGTTTCTGTTCACAGATAGTAAACAAGACCGGCGCCGGCTAAACTTTACAGCGTTATTCAGTAAGCATTGTGCGGTCGGTTTAGTGCCATCTGATATTTTTCTTCCTCCTTTGTCAATGGCATCTGCAGTTCCTGGACAGGTAGAAGGCCGCTGGGTCGTTTGATATGTGGAGATGTGGCTATATCGACACCCGTTTTTTCAATGGGTGAAATGGCTATTTCATGCGTCCGCTTGGCTGGTGGAGATGGGGTCCACACTCTTTGTCACGGCGACATTTGAGCATCGACTTTGCATGGCGTTTTAAGGGGAGTAGACATCGGGGGGAATGAAAACTTGTATACCACTATCACCTTCATTAGTGTTATTAGTATCAGTGTTATGAGTGTCACTGTGACATTCCACAGATCGAAACGGTCGTTTCTTCCCATGTGCACCCTTCACCGATGGTCGTTCTCCTTTACCTAGCTGCCACATGAAATGCCGGAACGCACGCTAGTCATTCTTCAACACTGACTCGTATTTGGATCGAACATGGTCCAAATGTGTTGTGATGAGGCAATATCAGACGCCGCATTTCGCGTCAGTTGTCTCCGCAGACACACGTGTTTCAGTCGCCGTTTCTCATCCGACTATAGCAACTACTACACATTGTTTTGGAGTGCATCAGGTCTTTGTCTTCCTGGATATTAATTCTTTAATACTTGTGGATTAAGTGTTCATATTTGATACAAAGATATGACTTTTTATCACTGTGTTTCTTTTGTGATCTCCCTCCACATATTCTGCACAATGCATTTAATCGCAGTACATGGGGCACACCTGTGTGTACACAGACGGCGTTTCATCAGACTCCATCATGATCAAAAGTTAAATCAAATGTACATGGTACACGGTTCACTGTTAGTGTTACACTATTTCCCGAGAAAGAAACGTGACTATCTCCTCAATAGTATCCGTGTAACTAAGCCCTCACTTTCCCCGATTCGGCCGGGAGTGTACTAAGGGAGGTGCCTGGTACTTGTCTGTCGACACTTGTCAGTGACCTCATTAACCACCCTTCTGCTTCCGTCCCCCACCATGGAACCAAAATCCGGTAAGTGATACTTACTGTAGGCATGCTGACCCTTATGCATGCAAGTGTGTTTCGTTGGGAAAAGTTACGTCTTCGTGTTATGGCTGTGGGAACTTTGTCAATTTCACAACAAACACCGACATCGTACATCAACAAATTCCCGTTCTCTTTATTTTCATCATAACCTGCTACACAAGTGCAAGTCGTAATGTTGTCATGTTTGGTATCAGTGTGTAGGTGAGAATTTCAACTTTTGAACGATGTCGCTTTCACAACAGTCACTTTAGGCTGAGATGTGTTATGAATACAAACGTGTAGGTAGTTGTTATAGCGCAGAGCGCTGGACACGCTGTGTACCACACAGTTCCAAGTGCGATATAAATAGAATGAGCGCGTGAGAGTGGAATTTGACCTAGCTGCGCCTTATCTCTCTGGCAGCCTGAAGCGAACTAAGTGCTACGCGCAAGCACTGGCTGGTAAAGCCGTGCGGTAGGTCTTTTGAGGAAATAAAAACATCTATTGTCAAAATATGACTATTTTTTACCTATTTCCTGAGCTCTCATGACCCTTGACCTTTCTGATGGATCAACCAAATTCACAACAAACACCGACATCGTACATCAACAAATTCCCGTTCTCTTTATTTTCATCATAACCTGCTACACAAGTGCAAGTCGTAATGTTGTCATGTTTGGTATCAGTGTGTAGGTGAGAATTTCAACTTTTGAACGATGTCGCTTTCACAACAGTCACTTTAGGCTGAGATGTGTTATGAATACAAACGTGTAGGTAGTTGTTATAGCGGCAGAGCGCTGGACACGCCGTGTACCATACAGTCACAAGTGCGATATAAATAGAATGAGCGTGCGAGAGTGGAATGTGACCTCGCCGCGCCTTATCTCTCTGGCAGCCTGAAGCGAACTAAGTGTCAGCTGTGGTAAAGGCGTGACTGGTGGCATTACTTTTAGGAAGGTTATCTTAGCTTACCGATTTCAGCCTAAGACTCCTTGTGTATACCAAACAATAAGGGAAGCAACTCTTAATAAGAGTTACTAGCATACCCGAGTAGCCTTCCTTCCTCCCTTCCTCCGTATAAGCCCACGTGGACAGTGGAGCCCCTCCTGTCTTACGCTTAGCTTCGTTCCTACCGGTTCTGCCTACGGATAGCTGCTGCTCGCTTTGATTTTTGGTGCCTGGTGGGACTTAGGCTGTTGCACCTACCCCCTCTTGTTGTCTAGGGCTATGGCTACAACAAGGTAAGGCCTCGTGTAATGCTTCAGCCTGGCAGCTGTCCCATGCTTGGCAGGCCCGTCGCAATACACATGGGTATATCTACTGTTATAATTATACGACAGTTTCACGGTGTTGTTCAGTTATTTGTTTCCTCAAAATACATTACCGATGGCATTACTATATGGAATATACCCCTTAACTTACCCTATTTCAGCCTAAGACGCTTTGTGTGTACCTACATGACAAGGGACATAACTCAGAGAGTTGTATCCAAGTAACCGGGTAGTCTCCCCTCCCTCCATCCGTTCACGTGAGCCGCGCATTCCCGCCAGTCTTATCCTTAGCTTCACCGGGAACGGTTCACCGGCATCACTTTGTCTCAGGTTTCGCTAGTGGCTAAGCAGATGGCGAGGTAAGGCCTCGGATTATGCCTACGAGTAAACGGACTGTTTATGGTGCCGTCGGCATATTCCATGGAAATTTGTCGAATTTTGGGTTGAGACTGGGCTTAGCCCTTGACCGGTGTGGTGAGTTCTGTTCATGGGGCCTTTCGTTACTGGCCCCACGCGGTTGCTTTCAGGGCTTCTGCTTTGTGTTGCAGTACAGTTACATATCTGTAGGAGATGTAAGGATTACCGGTGGCCGACGGACTCACATACGCTGCACTAAGTGCGCTGCATGGAAGGAGCGGAAGTGTTCCCGGGAGACTGGGAGTTTTTTCGATGGGGACACCCAGCGGCTACTGATGCTATGGCGCCATTGGTCAGTGACAGGCCAGTGCTAGACCCTAAAGTGACTGTAATCCTCGCTCCCCCTACTACTCTGCGCCGCCGAGCGACTTCTGAGTTTGTGGGACCTTCTTCACGCCGGATACTGGACTCAGGCCCGTTAGCCCTCTCACAGCGATGGCTGGGAGAGTCAACCCCGTCTCGCATGGTCCTTCGCAAGGAGCGGCCAAGAGACAGAGCACTCAGAAGACACAGACTCAGGGAAAGGTTGCCGTAGTCGCCGTCTGTCATCCGCCCTCAGCGCACGCAGGCCTCCTAGCACGGGTTGTCGTAGCTACGGAGATAGCCCGTCACCTCCGCATCGGGTTCCCGGCCGGAGCCGGTCCCCTCGTGCTGCTCAGCATTTCTCTCATCGCAGCTGTTCTCTTAGCCCTCGGGATCACTTCGTGGACACGGCTTATGGACTCGCCATGGCGGACCGCTACGACTTCTCGTCGCGGCTCCCCGCCGGCTTCCCTCGACTCGCATAGGAGGCATCTTCCCTCGCTCATCGTTTGAGCAAGATCGCTGGTCAGTGCTACGGTAGTGCCCGAACACCGGCAGAGGTTGTGCGCCACTCGGCTTCTCCTGTCCCTCGCCCTGCTCACAGGCACCCCAAGCGCTCGCCTGACAGACCCTTTTGGTCTCCGCCGGACAACTTGAGCCCCCGTCGTGACATCGTGTCCGTCTCTCCCATGCCTTCAGTTATGTTGGGGACGGCCTCAGTCTACACCCAGAGGACTTGGCATCAGCTCTGTGCCCCCAGGATCTTTGCCCCCCCAGCGCTTCGGCGTCCGACATGGCAGGGGAGACTCCAGGTTCGTCTGAGATGTCGCTGGCCCTAGATGAGGCGGCACGTTTGATCCCCGCATTTTTTTCCCTGGGAGGGATTCCTGCCCTCTCCGCCGCTCAAGAGGAAGGCTGCGGCATTGGTCGACGCTCCGCTTCAGGCGAGATGTGTCAAGATGCTTCCTCAGCCCTCGGGATTTAGAGACCTTTGGACGCCTTATGAGAGCTTGCGGAGTAAGCTGCGGGATAGCAGTTCTTGCAGACACTCGTTGGCCTGCTGACCATGTTTTGGCAAGCTGGGTACACGGGACACTCTCAAGCCTTCACCTGCCCTCGCCCAGCGGTGGACCATGTGGCACACTTACAAGCTGGAGGTGAGGTACCCATCCAGCGGTGCTTCCGCCCTGGGCTGGACCACTCGGCGTCTGTTTCGGATTTCCCTAGCTTGTGCGTTTTTTTTTAACTTGGCCACGCAGGCAGTCGTGCGTAGTGTGGAGGAGTTTTGGGAGCAGCCGAACGAGACTCGTTTGCAGGACTTCCTCTCGTTGGCAGAGACTGTTACTCACGCCATGAACAACTTCGCGACCAACTCCTTAGCGGTGGCTGTGACTTGCAACCTGTTCGGACGAGACGCCGCGCTGAAGAGCTGTCCCGGCATCCCCTCGACCTTATGCGCAACTTCGCCGTGCTCCTCTGGGCGGGTCCCTCCTCTTCGGTTCCACTTGGTGAGAGGTTAAGGATTTGGCTACGGACCTGTGGCCGAGCGCTCCCAAAGCTGATTCCTCCCGGGTTCCAGCTTCCCACAAGGATGACGGTTGCGCCCTGCCGAGCTTCAGACACACCTCTCGGCTAGTTACCAGACTACCTCCCAGACCCAGATGTCAGGCCCCCACCGGCCGCGCCCTCCCCCTCCAGGCCTCAGCCCCTGCTGGGCCCAGGAATGGACCCTTGGATTCTCGACTCAATCTCGTTTGCGGCACGATCTCAGACGGACTTCAGATCTCATCTCAGACCCCTCCTCCGCTGAGATGCTCCCCTCTTGGACTGCTCGACCAGGGCAAGGCGGAAGCTCTTCAGGGGGTGATTGCCGCACTGCGCTGGAAGGTCGCCACGGAAGTAGTAGCTCGACAAGACTCCCCGGCATTCCACAGTCGGCTCTTCGTGGTGCCGAAGCCCGGCGGTGAGTGGCGACTGGTCATCGAACTTTCAGCCCTGATCAAGTTTGGGTTGCCCCCTCCTTAGCATGGAAACAGCAAGAGCCTTACGAGCCTCGGTACAGCCTATGGACTTGCGGTCAGTCTCGACCTTTCAAATGCGTACCTGCACGTTCCCATGCATCCGGCCTCTCGGCGGTACCTGTGGTTCGCCTTTTGTGGGGTCGTTTAACAGTTCGGGCCCTACCCTTCTGTCTCTACCTCAGCCCTTGGGTCTTTACGGGGATTAGGGACGCCATAGTCGCCAGAGCCCGGCAGGATTTCTTGAGCCCTACCTCCAACTTTCTCAACGACCTGCTCCTCAGGAATCAGGACGCTGCCTCGCTGGAGGCGGACAGGGACGCTCTCCTAGCACTTCTTTGCCAGCTCGGGTTCTTCCTCAATGGGGGAAAGTCAGTCCTGGTGCCATCTCGCCGGTTGTTCACATTGGGCATGGAGTGTCTGTCCGATTTCAACAGGGTACGTCTACCGGAGGCTCAGATCCAGAAGCGCTCGCCCTTAACTTGGCAAGTCTCCCTAGCGGACGCGGTCCCGACCAGGTTCTGGCTCCAGCTCTTGGATCTAATCAGCGCAGCGGCAGACCTGTTACCCCTTGACCGCTACGGCTGCATGTGCTTCTCCTCTGGCGTCCATCCTCGGGAGATCTCTCAGCCTCGATCCCAGTCCCGCTGCTGATCTGGCTGCATCTGCTCCGGTGGACAGATCACTCTTGGTTGGCGACAGGAATCCCTCTCTCCACCCCTCCGCCTACTTTCTCCAGTTGCATGGACGCAAGTCCCGATGGCTGGGGTGCCCCCTTACTGCCGGAATTCAGCACCGTCTCGGGCCGGTGGACGTCGGACCTTCGAGACAAACATATCAACTGGCTGGAGTTGAAGGCGGTGTGGTTGGCACTCATCAACTGGGAATCATGGCTCTGCAGCCAGGAAGTCCGGATCCCGTTCGACTTTGCGACGGTGGTAGCCTATATTCAGAGGCAAGGCAGCACTCGGTCCCGGCCCTCTGCATGCCACTTTACCAGATCTGCCTGTGGGGCGGGGATCGGGGGATTGCGCTCTGAGCCTGACACATCCCGGGACACCTGAATGTTTTCTCAGACTCGCTCTCGCGACGAGGACAGCTCCTCCACACCGAGTGGTCCCTCCGGCCGCACATCTTCTGGATGATCTGTGCACACTCGGAGACGCCCATGATCGACCTGTTGTGACCAGATGGAACAAGCAACTGCCGCTTTTTGTCACCCTCCCAGACCCGTCGCGTGGGGGGTGGACGCTCTGTCAGTCTCCTGGGAGGGCCTCGTGGCCTACGCTTATCCTCCCTCGGTGCTGGTACCCAAGGTGCACCTCAAGCTATGGGGATGCAACACGGTCCTACTGCTCGTTGCACCATCCCGTTGGAACAGGACTTGGATGACAGATCGTTGAGTCTCCCCACCGACCCACCTCTCCGGCTCCCCATGCCTCGTATGATGCTGAAGCAGTCCAGGCAGAATCGCTTCCACCCTTGCCCGGAGAGACTTCTGCTTCACGCCTGGAGGTTGTGCGGCAAGCCCTCACAGCGCGAGGTTTCTCGGATGCAGCAGTGGAGGCGATCGCGGCAGCCCGCGGACCATACAACCTTTGGGTGTACGGGGGATGATGGAGGGTCCTGCAGTCCTGGTGCGAGTCCCAGCGCCTCTCCCCCACGGCTCTGACCACGCCTCAGATGGCTGAGTTCTTCTTGTGGCTGTTTAGTGAGCAGGACTTGGCCCCGATCGCCATTCGAGGTTACCTCTCGATGGTGGCACTTCGGCCTACCAGACCCGGGAGCGTGCAAGGACCTCTCAGACCGGATGTCCCACTTTGCACTGCAGCGGCCAGTCGCTCGTTCTCTCATTCCACGCTGGGGCCTCCCATGGGGGTTGCCTTGGTTGAACTCCAGTCAGTTCGAGCCTCTTCCCTTGGCCCGCCTCGTGGACGTGATTAGGAAGAAATGCTTCCTCTTGGCCCGCGCCACAGTGGCCAGAGTGAGCGAGCTGCATGCCCTTTTGGTGGACCCAGCCTGCATGCAGTTCAGGACCAACGGATCAGTTCACCTTCTGACCAATCCTTCCTTCTTGGCCAGGAATAGACTCCCCGCAGCGGCGCCCCGGGTGTTGAGTCTTCGCCCATTACAGGGTTCGGACGGTCCCAGACATCATGGCTGCAGGACCCCGGTCCGAGCATTAAGAGTCTACCTGCGCAGAGTGAAGCCCTTCAGGAGAGGCCGCTCCCGCCTCTGCCTGCCCTCGGCCCCAGGCCGAACTGGCATTTCCGCCCAGATGATCGCGTCCTGGTTGCGATGGACCATCCGCTCTGCTTACATAGATCTCTCCCCACAGGGCTCCAGGAGAATGCTGATACGGGCTCACGAAATCAGAGCGGTCGCCGCCAGTGTAGTGTTCGACCCAACTGCACAGTCAGAGACTTCGTTGCAGTGGTCAGGTGGCAAGCAGAGTCCACCTTCGCCCGCTTCTATCTCCGAGACCTCTCCGGCCAACGAGAAAACCTGGCCCTCATCGGAGACCTCTCAGCGGCGCAACACTCCCTCCGAGCACCTCAGGCGCCACAGGTATCTCTTAGCTGAAATAGTCGGGAGGTTGCCCCTTGAAGCTAAGCTTTTAGCCGTGGCAGGATTTTTGGGCGGCACCCTCCTCCTTTTCGCTATTTTTCCATATGGTAATGCCATCGGTAATGTATTTTGAGGAAACAAATGTATTTTTCTCTAAAATGTATTTTTTCCAAAAATTCTTACCGATGGCATTACTCAGAGGACCCTCCCACCTACCCCGCTTGCAGCCTCTACGCTAAGTGTAAGACTGGTGGGAATGCACGGCTCACGTGACCAGATGGAGGGAGGGGAGACTACCCGGTCACTTGGATACAACTTTCTGAGTTACGGCCCATGTCATGTAGGTACACACAAAGGGTCTTAGGCTGAAATCGGGTAATTTAAGGGTTTTTTTTCCATCTAGTAATGCCATCGGTAAGTATTTTTCGAAAAAATACATTTTAGAGAAAAATACATATTTTAGCCTCATGTGGCCCGGTCGTAAGGCCTCGTGTAGTGTGTTGGTTTTATTCTGCACCTTGTTTTTGCAGTCATATGTTAAACTGAACCTGTTGGAGGTGCGAGGAGTGAGTTTCAGTGGCCCAGTGATGACCACGTGCTGTGCCTTCCATGTTCTGGGTGCTCTTCTGACTGGACTTGCAACACGTGCTCCACTTGGAGAGAGGAGTGGTCGCAGCTGTGGAGTTTTTCGGAGGAAACATTCTTCCGCCATCCATGACAAACGGGCGTCCGCGCCATCTCAGTCGGCGCGGGGTGGTGAGGGTACGGCGGTTCTGTTTTCCATCCCCATGCTTCCTGGCCCTTCAGTGTCACAAAAGGGCAGTGTCCGACATTGTGGGAGTGTCTGCGCGCTGTCTTCAGCTCTCCTTTCCAGGCCCTGTCATTCCTGCACGACCTCCAGTGACCGCTCAGGGGAAGAGCGTGGACAACAGAGGTTGGTGACGTCCTCCTTTACTGTCGGCTCGCCTTCTGAACATGATAGGGGTGTCGGGTCTACTCCCAGGTTGACACAAGCAAGGTAAGAGGACAGAAGTCTGCAGCCGCTGGTCTCAGCGCCCACTCTCGCCTTTTTTGCGGCACACGACCACTCTCTTTCGGTGACGACGGCAGCCTCTCGGCGTATTGTGTCCGCCACTTCCCCTGGCCATTGCCATCCCAGGCCTTCTAGGACAGAAAGTGGCACTTCAGATTTGTGGCACCTATCTTCCAGACATGCCTCTACCTCCCAGGATTGCCGCTTTTATTCCCGGGACTGTCGGGCATGCTCCAGGTGTCCGCCATGAGATGGCCTTAGTCGCCTGCTCAGCGTTAAACCACAATAACTATGCTCCAGGTGTTGTCACCCCTTGCTGCACTGAGCCCCCATTACTCCGGCCACAGCGGAGATTCTTCCCTACAAAGAGCGCCGCGTGCAGCGGTGCGTCGCTTTCATTCCAGTTGCGTTTTTTCTCACACGGGACCCCCTTTTTCGCGCAGAGGAGAGTCCCATAGCCTTGGGGTGCACCGCGATGGGTCCGTCTCTCACTGGCCTGTGTTGCACGTCGCAATGCACTAGGCACAGTTCCCAGCACAGTTCCACAGCCCTGCTTGTCCCGCCCCTATACGGAGGGGGACTCCTTCAAGCCAGCTCCCATCTGCAGTCAGCAATCCAGGTCATGCTCGGCTGGTGGTCGTGTCAGATTCAGAGGATGTCGGACTGGGTCTTTACCCTGAGGACTCGGCCTCAGCGCTCCTTTCTCCTGACAAACCATCTTATGACTCGAGGCTTTCAAAGAAAAAAAAAGAAGAAGAGCTTAGCAACGCTCTCTCCCCTCGGCGTCTGTGGATAGAGAGAACTCTGGTTCTCTTCCAAGGAGCTGGGTTTTTCCTTTTCCCAATAGCGCTCCTGCAGTAGATCTGTCGGAAATCCTTACTTTGGTGGCCAGACTTGCAGTAAGCATACTGTCTGCAGTGGTAGGCCCCTCGCCTCTTCCTCGGCCTCTGTAGACACAGACAGCCAGACCAAGAGTTTCAAGTCACTGCCACAGCCGGCAGCCTTTGTTGACCTGACCAGTGCCTTCAGTGCTCATCTTTGCAAGGCAAATGGGGAGAAAATTGTTTCTTTCCCATTCTCAGTGGCCGGATGGTATGGACATCAGGTTCAAGCAGTGGTGGTACACGAGGCATTCTCATTTCTTCCTCAGCCCTAAACCCCACCTAGACCGGGGAGCAGAGATGCAGGCCGGGAGTAAATGCAGCGTATAGGGGTATGACCCCTGAGCTAGATAAGATGTCGACCCTCGTTCGGAATGCCCCAGCATGTACAAGCTTCCGGTGGCTGGCCACTTGAGCTGTTTACAGTGTGCAGAGGAGTCCAGTCGCTCCAGTGCTTCCCACTTCCACGACACCCGCACTAGTGCGGCTGCAGCTAATCGAGTGGCTTTTCATGTGTCAGCAAACATGACGGCGTCAGCGGCAAACTGCAACATCCAGATGTCATTCTAGGGATTTGCCCATGTATGCCCTGCCCTTTACACCTCCGCCAAGCCACTGTGTGGGGGGTTCCTTCCTTTCGGACCTGCTTGGGATACAGTAAAAGGGTCGGCCAAGGAGCGTGGCCTGGACCCCCAAAGCTAACATACATGGCTTCAGGCTGCCCACAAGGTTGTGGGGCGAGCCCTGCAGAGCTTCAGACCACCCCCCCCACCCCCCCCCCCTACCAACCAGCAACCTGGCGTCCAATAGACAGCCTTCCTTGGCCGCTGGCGCCCCATCACAGCCACTGCTCCTGCCTTTGCCGGGCCCTCCTGGAAGGACAGGCGCGGTAGGGCACAGTGACTCGCCCCCACTATTGATGGGTTTGGGGCCTGTAGTTCGCTCATTGCTGCCACGCTGGGACTTACCTTGGGGGCTGACTTTGCTTAATTCAGACAGGTTTGATCCTCTGCCTTTGGCTAGGCTCGCAGATGTTGCTAGGAAGATTTGCTTTCTCCCTGCCCTGGCGACAGCAGCGAGAGTCAGTGAGCTGAACGTCTGGTGAGGGTAACATCCTCTCTTCAGTTCAGGGCTGATGCTCTGCCATTACAGCTCTTGACCAAGTCATCATTCATAGCCAAGACAGGCTGCCTTCCGTGGGTACTCAGAAGATCAGCCTGCCTCCTCTCGAGGGTTTTGATTGCTCTCGGGGTTCCAGCACGATCCTGTAAGGGCCCTGAAGATCTATCTATGCAGATCCAAGCCATACAGAAGAGGCTGGTTTAGGCCTTTCCTGCCTTGCTGCAAGGAAAGGATGGCATTCGGCTCAGACTATCTCGTTTTGGCTGTGTTGGGTCATTAGATCTGCATATGAGGACCTCTCGCCGGCAAGGCGAAGAGGCTGAAGATCAGGGTGGTCTACCAGTGTTAGCCTTTGATCGCAGTTGTGCAGTGAACGACATCAGTATTGCGGCAGTGGGGTGGCGATCAGACTCCACGTTGCCGCTAACATCAGTTGAAGGATCTTTGCCCAGAAAGGAAATTTGGCTCTGGCACTCCTTCCAGTGCCTCTGGCACCTTGGGTAGCGCTTAGCCAAAATCGTCAGAGAAATTGTGGCCGAGCTCTGTTTTCATTAGCTGTTGCCATTGCGGCACTCTCCTCCAGTTTCGTTATTCTTACTAACAATAATGCCATCAGTAGGTCTTTTGAGGAAATAAATGTATTTTTCTCTAAAATGTATTTTTTCAAAAAATACCTACCAATGGCATTACTGAAAGGACCCTCCCGTCTGCCCCACATGCCGCCAACAAGCTAAGAGTAAGACTAGAGAGGCTGCACTGTCCACATGGGCTTATTCGGAGGAAGGGAGGCTACTAGGGTATGCTAGTAACACTTATTAAGAGTTGCTTCCCTTGTTGTTTGGTATACACAAGGGGTCTTAGGCTGAAATCGGTAAGCTAAGATAACCTTCCTAACAGTAATGCCATTGGTAGGTATTTTTCATAAAATTGTAGGTATTATAAACATTTTTGCAAATTTTTCAACCAGATTTGGCACAAAGATAGCTGATGATAAAACCTTCCTATGCATACTAATTTAGTCAACTCATCACAAAAGTCAAGGGTCACGGGGCGGGGGGGGGGGGGGGGGAGGTGAGGTGACATGTACGTGTGAAAAATGCTTATATTTTCAGAAAAGATAGATTTTGCTGCTGCAGAAGCCAGCCCTTGTCACAAAGGTCACACATATGTAAATCGGTCATACACGTGAGCTATAATGGCCATCGCCATTTGAAAGATGTCAAACACAATATCCATAATCCATTCACACAACAGTATACATGTAGATTTGTATGTTCTTGTTGCCATATATGTGTCATTGCTGTACTTGATCATTATTTGTGGTTACCAGGACAACAAAATGTGGGACCTGGCAATGGATGCCCAGATCATGTCATGGGCGGTGCATCATCCAGAGGACTGGCAGTTGGGGGGTCGGTGTGAGACCTACATCTGGGGCAGTGGACGTCATGGGCAGATGTGTGAGGGAGGACGCATCGCCATGACACCCACCAAGGTGCCCTCCCTCTCCAATGGACAACAGGTACAAATGAATGCATTTTTCAATGTTTTTCATGCGATTGCCATATCCTGTTTGTGTTTAATTATTAGCGTTTTAGACTTTGTAATTTTGTAAAAAAAAATTCAAACATTACATCACTGAGAGGAAAGTGTGTTAAATAAATACATTTATGAATTAAAAACTGATTTGACACTGCCAGCAGAACATATTGGATTTTATAAATTTGTATAAAAGCAAACGTGATAGATTGGTCAATCCATGTGGATGTGGACAATTCTAAAAACAGATGCTGAACATAAAACTCTTTGTTTTCAGGTTGTGTGTGGGCAGAACTGTACGTTCCTAGTGCAGCCAAATGGGAGTGTGATGGCATGTGGGGAGGGCAGTTATGGACGCCTGGGGCAGGGAAACTCTGATGACATCCACGCTCCTGCACTCGTCACCAGTCTACAAGGTTACATTTGCTAGGAAATTACAAGAACTTATAGTTTGATACTTATAAGCCCTTTGGCAGTTGGTGAGCTTTTGTCACGATGATTCCTGCAAGAATCATCACAACAAAAATCACTACTGACATCCAACATCCAAAGGGTTAGACTGCTGTCAGACAGTGCGCCTGCTGTACAATGGATGCAACCAAACTGCCCCACCTTTTTTTCTTGAAATCGTGCCTATAATTGACAAGAGGGGGAAACCTGTAGTGCAAATGATCTGAAATCAACATTGCAGGTCAATATTAGCACATTCAGTGCCATGATTGATTTATTCACTGATCTTTTGCTTTACAATCTTATCCATGGTCAACATTGACTCCACAGGTTTTGTGGTGACGCAAGTGGCGACCTCTGTGGGTTCTGACGGCCACAGCCTGGCGCTGACAGAGAGCGGAGAGGTCTTCAGCTGGGGGGATGGAGACTACGGCAAACTGGGCCATGGCAACTGCTACCGGCAAAAACGACCTAAACAGATCGAGGCACTTCACGGGGAAGAAGTCATTCAGGTGGGTGGGTGATTATGAGGAAGAGGGGGTACTACGTGTGCTGCATACTTTAATACCTCACGACAAACATTTCAGGGGTGGATTAACCCTTTTAGCCCCAGATCCCTACAGCAGGAGATGGATTGACCATGATAATTCAAGGGTAGTGCCAGATTATCTTGGTGCCTGAAGGCGCCAAAATAATCTGGCACTACCCTTGAATTATCATGATCAAGCCATCTCCTGCTTTAGGGATTCGGGGTTAAAAGGGTTAACTAATTCAACACCTAGTAATGTCTGTAACATAAGGCATCTGTAAAGACTGTACCAGGAGGGATATTGATAGGCCATGATAATTAACCCCATCGCTGCTGAGAAAATTTGAGCACCATCCAAGCACTAGAGGCATAGGTTCTTATGAGCCCCCACAATTGTGGGGGCTCATGAGGATCTATGCCTCTTGCTGAAAATACTTCTGTATTCATTTGATGGCTGGGAATCTAAGACGTTGAATTTACAATTATTTCAAAGTCACAGACTGCAGTCACTAGCAGTGAAGAGGTCATGTGTAGTGTTATTTCATCACTGGCTCTGCCCTTGAGGTGCGTATTAACCCATATCATACTGAGGCTAAAAGCTTCAAATTTGTACTCTGCCATATGCAAGCTACATTATAGTACTTACAGATAAGGATATAGACCAATGGTTTTAGTTCAAGGGTGGTGCCAGAATAGCCAAACTTATTTCACAAAATTCCGAATGGTAAGGGTTAAGGTAGTGTGTCACTCACCAGGGTGTCTCCAGGGTGAATTGGTTGTTTCTGACAGGTGTCCTGTGGCTTCAAACACAGTGCAGTAGTGACTGCGGATGGAAAGCTATACACATTTGGCAACGGGGATTACGGTCGTCTTGGCCACGGCTCAACGGCAAACAAGAAAATACCTGAACGAGTCATGAGCCTTGAGCCCTATCAAATTGGATATGTGAGTGAATTTCTTTTGTTTGTTGTTTTTTTTTTTGTTGTTGTTGTTGTTGCCATGCTAGCAAGAGATGTAGATTCTCATGATTCTTTTTCAGATTGAAGTGAAAACAAAATACACTGTACCAATAGGGTTCCATAAAGGGAAAGAACTTTAAATTAATAGAGAAAAAAAAGTGTTTAGAGAACAGAAGAAACAACACAGTGTATCAAATCATAGGCAGTATAATAGAAAACAGAAACTTGAGAAGGGAAGAAACAACAATGATGTGATATGTGTCGTTTTTCTCTTCTCAAATACAAGTTTTTCTGTTTTGTCAAAGTTTCTTTCCTTCTTCAAATTGATTTGATTGGTAGAATGGCAGAGTGCCTGTGTCCATACTCTCTTCTTGCCCCCCCCCCCCTCACCCCTCCCCCACACACACATACACCTTTTCCTGCACCAGGTGGCTTGTGGGCTTACAGCACAGTGTGCATCTCCATGGATGGATAGAACAGATCGTGCCAGCAGGAGGCATATATTATCATGATCCCCTGCAGCTGCAGGGACTCATAAAACTGTGTTCTTGCGGATAGATCCACTGAATATGCACGTGTCTATTCTCCCACCAGGTGGCATGTGGGCTGAACCACACAGTGTGTGTCTCAGTGGATGGAAGTTCAGTCTGGTCATTTGGGGACGGGGACTATGGCAAGTTGGGACTAGGCAACACCACGCCCAAGTCAGTCCCGACCCGCATGGACTTCTTGCGTGGCATGCACATCAAGAAAGTGGGCTGTGGAACACAGTTCTCTGTGGCTCTTACACGCGACGGGCGCATCTTCACCTGGGGAGATAGTGAGTGGAAATAACTCATTTGTTTGTCACATGAATTCATCTGCAAGAGACATAGATCCTCATGAGCCCTCTTTGTTTAACCCTTATCATTCGGAATACACCAGTGTGTGAAATAAGTTTGACTAAGATAGTTCAAGGGTAGTGCCAGAATAGCTTGGCGCCAAGCTATTCTGGCACCACCCTTGAACTAAAGCCATTGTTTTATATCCTTATCTGTAAGTACTATAATGTAGCTTTCATATGGCAGTGTACAAATTTAAAGCTTTTAGCCTCAGTATAGTATGGGTTATTTCGATGCCAAAGAGCCTCAACCATCCGTGGAACAAGGATTCAAAGTTGTGTCAGCAAGAGACAAAGGGCTCATGATGATCTTTGTTCTTGCTGACACAATTTTGAATCCTTGTTCCTGGGATGGGTGTGGGGTCTTTGGCATTGAATTAACCCACATTGTACTGAGGCTAAATAAAAGCTTCAAATTTGTACACTGCCATATGCAAGCTACATTATAGTACTTATAGATAAGGATATAGACCAATGGCCTTCGTTCAAGGGTGGTGCCAGAATAGCTTGGCGCCTCTAGGCGCAAAGCTATTTTGGCACTACCCTTGAACTATTTTAGTCAAACTTATTTCACATATGGATGTATCCTGAATGATAAGGATTAACAAAGATTTCTGAAGCACACTCTGCATTAACTGGTAGTGAAGGGGTTGAAATCTGATTATTTGTACTGCTGTTATAACAGTTCCAAGTTAAATGTGTGAGCAGCTGATCTGCATTGAATATGCCTCTTTTTTAAAGTCACAATTGCTATGTAATAGCAAGCACATTTGACTTTTCATCTAGATCGTCTGATTGGTCAGCCTGACTCACACGTTCACAGTCACTGCAAGCCGCAAGAGGTCCCTGAACTCTGTGGCTACTTCATTGACGACATCGGCGTGGGGGCCGAACACACTCTGGCCCTGGGGAGTGGTGGGGAGGTGTGGGGATGGGGGGTCAACAGCGACGCACAGCTAGGCCTTGGACATACCAACTCTCCTGTGAAGGAACCTGCGCGGATCACTTCACTTAATGGTGTCCACGTCAGACAGGTATGTTTAATCCCTTTCTGCATGCAGCCACTGTCGCTGACCAAACGCACTACCGACAGCCAAGAGATTAATTCTTTTTCATTTCCCTTATTTCTAGCCCCATCAGTATTAGCATACACAAATTATGTCTTTGAGATCAAGGCAAATTCTGGGGGAAGCATAGCATTTTCAGTGGTTCCCATCCAATATTTCTGCAGATTTCTGCTGGACGTACTCACAGCGCAGCATGGACAGCCCCACCCCCACCTCAGCGTATCCCGGGCACTCCTCTGCCACTGCAACTGGGACAGCCGATCGGTGTGCCACCCCAATACACAGCTCTTCAGAACTATTCCATGGATCAAATCCGGGGGAGGCTAGCTGTTTTGCATCACTTCTCAGACCTGGTGTACTCATCGTGGCGACTGCTCAACTTACTGCCCAAAAAGGTGAGTGATACGGTAGCATCTCATTTTGTGCACAAGAGGCATAGATTCTCATCAATGCCTCTTGCTGAACCAAAATACTCAAAATAACATGCCTTCTGTACGTTGCTTGCAATTCCTGTTTTCAGTAATTGTTTGAGATGGAGTAATTCTAGTACAGGGGATGTGCCCAGTTGGCTTGAATCTGCAGGGGCTCATGAGAATCTACGCCTCTTGCTGTGCAGAAAACTAATCAGACCTTGCCCTGTACCTTGAACACTGTGGCTGTCAGTAGCTGTTTTTGTCGAGGTGATTCCTGAAGGTACAAAAATGCGCTACCGACAGCCACAGGGTTAAACCATCATGGAGGATAATTTCCGGCCGAAGTCTTGTCAGAACTGTTTATCGTAATATGCACGCTAGATGTGAATTTTTGGCGCGCAAAAATGTCGCAGACCAGTATCACTGCACTTGTTCATTTAGCCAAGTCTGTAGGAACCGTGAGGTTCAAAGGTAGAGACCAGCTCATGTATGTATTTTGTCTCCCTGCTGCAGGACAGCAACGGTTTGGAGTCGGGCATCCCAGGTCTTGTGGAGGGCCAGCTGCGCAGCGTGCTGTCTCCCCGGGTCTACACGCTACCTATGGTCAGATCCATCGGCAAAACCATGGTGCAGGGCAAGAACTGTGGGCCGCAGATCACGGTGCAGCGACTCTCAACACGGTCAGTGGGCTGCATGCTATTGGCTTCCTTAACCCTCTGGCTGTTGGTAGCTGTTTTTGTCGCGATGATTCCGGCAGGAATCATCGCGACAAAAACCGCTACTGACAGCCAAAGGGTTAGTTTCATTGACTTAGGTGTCCGCATGTGGCAGGAATGCATCGTCTTCTCCACTGTCAGTTTTGTAGGGTACATCTTGATTCTATGATCCTGGTGCAGGATACGGATGTCATCGTTTGATGTCACATGCACTTAAAATCACTGAAAACATTGTGTGTGATGTCAGATTTGGATGCATCGCATCTGTCTGCATCCAAGTCTTAACTGGCCCGCAGGCAGGTGTGATGCATCATAACTTCATGTCACTTGCAGCAAACACTACATATGATGTTAATTTATGACACATCACAGCTGCCTGCGTACCAGTTAAAACCCTACATTCTACAGGTTATAGGCATGTATTTTTATGAGAACTGTATATTAAATTTGTTACAAAGAATTATGTATCTTCTGTGTCACAGAGGGAAGAAATGCAAACCCGTTTACCTCCAGATTGCACAACAAGTGGTACAGCTGAAAGCAGAGGATCTGCGTCTGCCCTCACGCGCCTGGAAGGTCAAACTGGTCGGTGAGGGAGCAGATGATGCCGGCGGTGTTTTTGACGACACCATCACAGAGATGTGTCTGGTGAGTGGTGAACTGATTCCATCCTGTAGGAGCATCACTCATTTCCGGAGCTCACAGGCACAGTCATCCTGAAACACTTCCCTGCTGAGAATAAAGGGAACACAAGCCAGCTGCAAGTGGCTTACATCCATGAGGCTCTATGCCACTTTGTATCCATATTCCTCTGATGGCTTGGGATCTTTGACATTGCATTTACAATAATTTCCCCAAAACAGTCTGCGTCCAATGGCAGTGAAAGGGTTAACCCATATCATACTGAGGCTAAAAGCTTCAAATTTGTACACTGCCATGTGCAAGCTACATCATAGCACTTGCAGATAAGGATATAGACCAATGGCTTTAGTTCAAGGGTGGTGCCAGAATAGCTTGGCGCGTGTAGGCGCCAAGCTATTCTGGCACTACTCTTGAACTATTTTAGTCAAACTTATTTCACACACTGGTGTATTCTGAATGATAAGGGTTATGACACCACAGCAAGGGATGATGGGTCATGACAGTTCAATGGCAGAGCCAGACAGTCTTTTTTCAGCTTTTTCATGTGCATTATTATATAACAATAGACAAAAAGAACATTGCTTGCATAACCTGATTTGTCATTTGCTGTTATCATACTAAAAATGTTGTTTTGTTTTTTTAATAACCAAAGGAACTGGAGTCTGGGGCAGTGCCACTGCTCATCCCCACACCCAATGCCAAGAATGAGTCGGGAAACAACAGGGACAGGTACGTTAATGGAGATTAACCCTTTTAACCCCAAGGTCCCATTTCTCAAATTTCCGAGGTGTTGCCTAACTATGTACCAGTTGTAGGAGATGGATTGATCATGATAATTCAAGGGTAGTGCCAGATGAGCTTGGCGCCGGAAGGCGCTACCCTTGAATTATCATGATCAATCCACCTCCTGCTACAGGGTCCGGGCTAAAAAAGGTTAATGAGCAAATCAAGCTTAATCTGCGGGACCTGTCCTGTTGGGCATCTTCTCAAATCTGACCCAGGGACACACCAAGGTTTCTAAACAACAGTTGCGTTGTTAATTTGCTGTGTAGTAAATGACTGCTGGTCTGTTATTTTGGGCCTTGCGGGTTTAGGCTGTGAGTTCCGAAACCAAAGACCACACTTATCTGTCTTTCTTTGCTAGGTACCTGTTGAACCCAGCCCTGACAGCAGAAGACAGTGCCGGGCTGTGGAAGTTCCTGGGTATCTTGTTTGGAGTGGCCATCCGCACCAAGAAACCCCTCGACCTTCACCTTGCTCCTGCCATCTGGAAACTGGTGGCTGGCATGGAGCTCAAGGTGGAAGACCTGGAAGAGGTAAAGTTTGTTTGGCTGGTGTCCATTAACCCCATGACTGCTGACAAAAAGTGAGTGCAGTCCAGCTGCAAGAGGCATAGATCTTCCTGAGCTCCCGCAATTGCGGGGCTCATGAGGATCTATGCCTCTTGCTGAGACCAATTTGCATCCATGTTTATTGAACGGTTTCGGCTTTTGGTCGTTGAATGAACGAGGATTTCAGAAACAAAGCTGTGTGTACAGTGTCAGGGAGGGGATTAACCAGCTTGTGCATGCAAACACTGTATTGGGAGCAGGGACGGTGACTGCGCCGAGAAAAACTGAGCAGAATCCAACTGCAAGAGACATAGTTTCTCATGAGCCCCCACAGTTGTGGGGGGCTCATGAGGATCTATGCCTCTTGCTGACACCACTTTAAATTCATGTTCCTTGGACGGCTGGGAGCTCTTCGGCATTGAATTAAGACTTTAGAAATACAGTCTGTTTTAGCCGGCAGGGAAGGGGTTAATTACCAGACAAGATTAGAAGACTCTCTGACAAGGTGTAGCCTTTAAGCACTCCAAAGTGGAATTATTTTTAAGCCATATTTTGCTGTTATGCGAAGAAGGTTTTTCTCTTCTTGGAGGGTACAAATACAGATGTTTTCTCTGCTCTAGATGTCAGTTTTCCAGTTTAGTTTTTCTTGCCATTCACTGCCTGCCTATATTATAACCTGTGAGGATAGGCAGAGAAGAACCCAACGGAGAAAGAAACACGCTTGGAAAGGACAGTTGCAACACAATTTATTTTAATAAATTGTGTCGTAACTGTCATTTCTAAGTGTGTTTCTTTCTCCGCAGGGTTCTTCTGTGCATTTGACATGCTTGGTAGTCACCTTTTGGTGAGGATAGGTGTTTTTTGTGTTTATACAGTTTCTATGTAATAATAATAATAATAATAATAATAACACATAGTATTTATATGGCGCATTTCTCATATTTATAATAATAACTCAATGCGCAGGACATAGCTGCGAACTGAACCCAACAAGCACGCTCACGTGAATCACACGCATTCCCTCACACACTGTACATAAACAGAACATTCACATGGTGCTAAGGGCAAGCTGAAGCGAGCTACTTAAATTTTTGAATTTGTGCCAAGGTTGTGCCTCTAGTTTACCACCCCTCTCCAGGAGAAGTCCCTGGCAGTCAGAGTGTTAATTGTTTGAGGTACGTGAGATCCTGTAGCGTGTATGTAGTGTTTATACTAGCTGACGTTTTGATTTTCTTTCTCAGGTTGACCACATCTACATCCAGAGCCTGCGTGGTATCAAAGACCTTCATGAAAACGGCATCAATGAAACCAACTTTCATGAGGCAAGCCTCACTGCTTCAGTTTGTTTACTGTAGTGTCCCCTACCCCCCCCCCCCCCCCCCCCATCCTCCCCTCCCCCCCTCGCACGCTGTCCCCCCCCCCCCCCCCCACCCACCCACCTCACTGTAAAACAACAGGCAAATGTTTTAGACAAACATTAACAAGTATTAGCAGATAAGCCTATGGATACAATTATATGCATACATTAACCCATAATGACAGGGTGTGCATTGACCATGATAGTTCAAGGTTGGTGTCAGAATAGCTTGGCGCCTGTAGGCGCCAAGCTATTCTAACACCACCCTTGAACTATCACAGCTATCTGTCTCCAGAACTGTAATACAGACCTCAAAGGAGATCTTTAAAAAATGACAATTTCCTCCTCAGGATGTAATGAGGTAATAAATGTACATGTACACTACTGGTGGCTGCATGCACATGGGGGTTAAAACTGCTTTGTGTATGTGTACATGTATTTACCACTGGATAACACCAATACACTTAAACCAGTGGATAACACATAAGAATCTAATGTCTTGATCCTTGCGGACTTTCAATTTTCATTTTTTTGATGTGCTTGACAGCAGTGACACAAAGTGACTCATTTAAGAACTTGTCATAGCCTCTGCGTTATGAAATATGTTGGGTTTTTTTTTTTAATGTATTTTTTCGAAAAATACTTACCGATGACATTACAGTAAGGAAAAGGTTCTTAGCTAGAAAAATTTTAGCCAAAATTGTTGTGTACGTATATGGCAGTGTTGGCAGGTGAGGGGTGCCTTTGCCTGGGTGGTAACCCGAGTAGCCTCCCTTCCATCCCATCCGGGCATGCGCCCAGCGAAAGCTCACCAGTCATTTTTTTAGCGAACCAGCGGCAAGCGGGGCAGGCGGGAGGGTCCTTCGAGTAATGTCATCGGTAAATATTTTTCTAAAAAATACATTTTAAAGAAAAATACATTTGTTTCCTCAAAACACATTACCGATGACATTACTTACAGTAAGGAAGAATCCCGAAGAGGAGGCGGGTGCCGCTATAACGCCCCTAACCCACCCCCTAGAGACCACTAGAGCCGCCCTCCCTAAGCAACCTCCCGAAAATTTTAGCAAATGTACTTACTGCGCCCTAGGGCGCCGGGAGGGAGTGTTGCACCGCCACGATGTCCCCCACCAGCAAAAGGTTCTGGCGCTGGTTGGAGAGGTCCCTCAGGTAGAAGCGGGTGAAGGTAGTCTCCGCACGCCAACCCACGGCTGCCACAATGTCTTTGACAGCACAGTTGCGGTCGAAATGCAAGGCTCATGGCCATGGCTCTGACCTCGTGCGCCCTGATGCTCATACGTCTGGCTGTGTCAGGGGAGAGGTCTTGATAGGCAGAGCGTATCACCCATCGGAGCCAGGAGGAGATCGTCTGGGCTGAGATGTCATTTCTACCTGGGGACAAAGGGAGGAAGAGGTGGGTGCGTCCCCTGCAGAGCGGCTTGGTCTGGCGCAGGTACACGCGTAAAGCCCTCACCGGATCCTGTTGTCTGGACTCCCGGGAGGAGCCTGGGTCTCTCAATGGATGGATGGTGACCAACTGCGGGGCAGCCAAAGGAGATCGGGTCTTGGCGAGAAATGCCAGATCGGGCAGCAGTTAAACCGAGCCATCCGTCCGGAACTGCAAACAAGCGGGGCGTGCAGAAAGGGCGTGCAGCTCGCTGACCCTAGAGGCAGACACGAGGGCCAGAAGGAAGCAGGTCTTGCACGTCACATCCGGTAGTCTCGACAACTGGATCGGTTCAAAGTGGTCTGAGTTGAGCCAGGTAAGGACCCAAGGCAGGTCCCATCGCGGCACCAGGGAGTGAAGGGTGGGATGTTGCAGAACGAAGTGGGCCATTAGGTCGGTGAGGTCCTTGCAGGAACTAGGGTCATCATCATCATCATCAGTCCCTTGCCCGAACTGGGCGTTGGGGGGACTGAAAGGCAGCAGCAACAGACAGTGCTCTCCACTGAGTTCTATTTTGGGCGGTGGCAAGCAAGTCTGGCATCTCGAGTTCGGTCCATTCTTTTATGTTTGCGACCCAACTCTTTCTCTGACGACCTCGCCGACGACTTCCTTCGAGAGTGCCTTGGAGGATAGTCTTGGACAAGGTGTTGTGTCGGGTCACGTGGCCAAACCAAGCAAGCTTGCGCCGTTTCACAGTTGCCAGAAGGGGTTCATGTGGGCCCACCAGGGAAGTGACGATGCTCCGTACATATTCGTTGGTCTTGTGCTCGCGGTACGAGATGCGGAGCAACTTCCTCAGGCACTTGTTCTCAAAGGCCTGGATTTTCTTTTCTGAGTCTGCAAGCAGTGTCCAAGTCTCACAGCCGTAGAGTAGAATAGACACTACGAGGGACTTGTAAAGCCTGTACTTGATGGTGAAGCTGATGGAGTTACTTCGCCATATCCTGTCCAGCCTGGCCATTGCGGATGTTGCTGTACCTATCCTGATACGGATCTCTGCTATGCAACTACCGTCTTTGGACAGGGTGGCTCCCAAGTACTTGAAGCTATTGACCTCTTCTAGCTTCTGGCCGTTCATGTGAATGTTGCTGCTGCTGTCGCTTGTGGTGTTGATCATCACTTTGCTTTTATCCGTACTGATCTCCATGCCATAAGACCCTGCGCTACTTGAAAGTTTGTCTGTCAGGTTTTGGAGCTCACTATTGCTGCCTGCCATGAGGTCAACGTCGTCTGCGAATCGAAGATTGCACAGGGATCTGCCACCAATAGAGATTGAAGTATGGTGGTCGTGGAGGGTTTCCTGCATGATCTTCTCCAGGAATATGTTGAAAAGGACAGGAGAGAGCAGGCATCCTTGACGGACACCGATCGTCGTCCTGAAGAACTCGCCTGACTGATTGTTAAGTAGAACTGCGCTGCAGGCGTTCTTGTAAAGCGCTTCTATCATTTGGATCAGTCCCTCCTCTATGTTGAACGATCTCATGACTTGCCAGAGTCCGTCGTGCCAGACGCGATCAAATGCTTTCCTGAAATCAATGAAGTTGTGGTAGAGTTCACGCTGATGCTGCAGATGTTTCAGGTCGTCCCAAATGTCGGTACGTGTCAGCGATCATGGCCAGGTGAATGGTGATGGGCGCTAACCGCTAACCATCTGAGGAACCGTCAAATCGATGGGGGAGAGGCGCTTGCCGTCACACCAGGCGCAGATGACTTGCCACTTGCCTTCGTAGACTCGTCTGGTCGAGCTTCTGCGGGCTGTAGCGATTGCGTCCACTGCTGCACCTGAGAAGCCTCTAGAGGCGAGGGCTTGCCGGACAACCTCCAAGCATGGAAGAGGAGACGTTCGGGGCATGGGTGGTACAGCGGCTGATGTGGTTGCTTGAGCATCGTGCGTGGGGTGGGAAGCAGCAGCGGGGGGGACGTGGCGAGGTTCAGGAGGTCGGTCGTCCACGACTTGGTCCAGCAGAACGGGGCCAGCAGGAACATGATCGCCTTGCACCCTCTGAGCTTGAGTAGGACCTTAGGGACGAGCACCATAGGCGGGTAGGCGTAGGCGACCAGACCATCCCACGGGATGGAGAGAGCGTCAACTGCCCAAGCAAGAGGGTCTGGAATCGGCGAGACGAGAGGGAGCTGGCGATTCCATCTCGTTGCGAACAGGTCGATCATGGGTGTCTCCCAGGCAGCGCCGATCATCCGAAAAATGTCTGGACGAAGCGACCACTCGGTATGGAGAAGCTGGCCATGTAAGGAAAGCGAGTCGGCTAGAACATTCAGGTGACCCGGAATATGCCGCGCGCGGAGAGTGATGTCTCGATCTTCGCACCACCGGAGCACCTGGTAAAGGAGGATGCAGAGGGAGGGAGAATGGGTCCCGCCCTGCTTCTGGATGTAGGCGACGACTGTGGAGTTGTCCAAAAGCACCAGTAGCTCCTGATGTTGTCGACGGGATTCCCATGCAAGGAGGGCTTGCCAGACCGCCCTTTATCTCCAGCCAGTTGATGTGTTGGGTCAGCAAATCCGGGGTCCACAGGCCGGAGGCAGTCACGAACGACAAAAGTAGGTGCGCGACCCAACTGGTGAGTCTTGCGTCGACACAGAGGGATAGTGTGGGAGGCGGCAAGAAAAGGGGAACTCCCGTCGCGAGCCAGGTTGGATCCGCCCAGCGAAGGAGATGAGGACGGAGCAACGGTGGGACCGGAACTGGGGCCTCGAGGTCGGACGTCGAAGGTCGCCAGTGAAGGAGGAGGTGTAGCTGCAGCGGGCGGGAATAGAGACGTCCTAAGGGGAGCAGATCCGCTGCCGCACTCATCAGTCCCAGAAGCTGAAGCCACTGCCTGGCGGGGATCGCCGTCTCCTGGGACATCTGCCGCGCTAGGTTCGCCAACTTCTGGATGCGTTGCTCCGGAAGCCGGACGTTGTTGAGGTCGGTGCGGAGCTTCATCCCTAGGTGCACGAAGTGACGCGACGGTACGAGGTCAGACTTGCCCATGTTGACCAGGAAACCCAACGTGTCGAGGAGCAGGACATCTCGGTCTTACTTTAAGGCGGACTCGGCCTGGTTCCTCAGCAGAAGGTCGTCCAGGTAGTTAGACGTGGGGCTCGAGGACGTCCGTCGGGCTCTGGCTACCACCGCATCCATAATGCGAGTGAAGACCCAAGGACTGAGGTTGAGGCCGAAGGGCAGTGCGTGGAACTGGTAGACCACACCCTCTAAGGCGAAGCATAAATAACGTCTGGAGGCTGGGTGCATGCGAACGTGAAGATACGCATCTGAAAGGTCCAGGCTGACGGCAAAGTCCATAGGCTGCACTGCGAAACGAAGGGCCCGGGTGGTCTCCATGTGAAAGGACGGCGCGACGATGAACTTGTTTAGCGCCGAGAGGTCGATAACGGGACGCCACTACGAAGAGCCGGCTGTAGAAGCTGGGGAGACGTGTCGCGTCACCACCTCTGTGGCGGCCTTCCGAAGTAAGGCGGCTACCTCGCTGCGCAGGGCCTCTGCTTTGAGCTGGTCTGTCGGAACCAAGGTCCACACTGGCGACCCGCGCAGGAGGGGCGGGGACCGAAACGAGATCAGAAGTCCCTCTGAGATGGTCGCGAGAATCCAAGGGTCGTCCAGTAGCAGCGACCGCCACGCGTCGCTGCGAAGCGCCAGCCTCCCGCCGACAGGAGACCCCGAAGCGGTCGGCGGGGGCCGAAGAGCGAGACAATCAGTGGGCCCTGCCCCGCCCGGGGCGCCGGGCAGGCTTGGGCCAGGTCCTCGGAAGGGTGGGGGGTGGAGGCGGAACTGGAGCCGGAGAGAGGACGGGCGCGAGGGAAAGCCGGAGGTCTGGGGGGCAGACGTCCACCTCTGGTGAAGGGACGAGCGGTGGGTCTGGCAGTCCGCAGATTCCTTGACTGCAAGCCACGTGGGACCGAAAAGGAGTTCTCCACCGAGGGGCGCCTGACGAAGTTGAAGCTTCACGTCGTTAGGGAGAGGGCAGGTGCGGAGGAGGGCATCCCGACGCAGCAGGTCACAGTTGACACAGGTGTGGTAAGCAGCACGGTTACCCGAGACCGCCAGGGCTAGCAAGTCTCTTAACAGCGGTGAGAGCGACGCGGCGAACGATGGCTTGCATCAGTAGGTCCAGGAATCCTGCCGAGGCCAGAGCATTACGGATGAGGGCCGCTGTCTGATCCACTCTGGGGAGGAGTGTCTGTCGCGCGGAAGCAGCTGCCAAGGACAGGGCCGGGGGGTCCCGTTTCGGCAGGGGGCAGGCGAAGTTCTGTGTGTGGCCCGCATACCAGGACTGCCGAAAGGAAATGTCCAAATCTGGCGGCCACCTGGCGTCCGAGAAGAATCCAGAGGAGCCAAAGGAGCCCTGCGTGAGATGCGCGGAGAACGCGTCCCGTAGGTTGCAGAAGCCCGGCGGTTGGGGAAGAGACTTGAACCTCTTGGACTGGCGCTCTGCATCGGCGAAGGCCGAGGCTTTCCTCTTAAGCGGGGTGGGGAGGGTGGGCAGTCCTCCACAGGGATGCAAGCCGAGATGAGTCGCGCTGCCTCGTCTAGGGCGCGGAGAGTCTCTAACCTATGTCCGACGGAGGATGGATGTAGATCTTCGTCAGCGTGAGAAGGACCGGACTGGGAGGGGTTGTCATCTCGAAGGAGAGCAGACACCGAGTCCTCAGGGGCTAAGCTGAGGGCGTCGCCCTCTACATGCGGAGCACAGGGGGTTAACTCCACTCCACGATGGTGGGCAAGGTTTACGTCCGTAGTGTCCTGGGAAGAGGTCGTCGCCATGGGAGGAGACCTTCCCCCAGGGGAGCGGTGCCGCACGGGGCGAATCGGCGATGGTTCACGTGAAGAATTCCGCGACGAGACCGAGGTATGTCGTCGTGACCTGCTGTCCTGCGGAGAGCAGCTCCGGCGGTATGGAGCGGTAACGCCTGGAGCGGGATTGTCGCCGAGGGTGGTGTCTAAGCGAGGATGTCGAACGCCTAGAGCGGCGCGCCGAAGACGGGCGTGCCATACGAGCGGTCAGTCCCGAGTCCAGAGGACGTGTCGTGGTAGGTCGAACAGCCGGTGGCTGGTTGTACCTGGAATTCGCCCGCAAGGGCTGGCTAGCAACTGAGATGTGGGAAGCAGTCCGTCGGTGAGGTGACCTGTCCCTCGAGCGTGACTGGCGGCGAGTAGCGTGGGTCCGCTCCGTTCGTGGACGGGATGAGTCGTCTTGTCGGGACGCCGCGCCTTGTCTACTGCTTCCTGTTGATGAGCGGGAGTGCGTCCAGTGTGCCTGCTCGTCTGGTCGAGGTCCCCGAACGTCCTGTCTGGAGCACTGACCTCTTGCCTTAGGAGCGCGTGACAGGCGTGGTTCCACAACCTGGTAAGCAGCACTCGTCGGGTCTGCGACGGCTACCGGCGCTCGAGCTCGCTCTTGTGTCTTATCTCGCGCCGATACAGGTGGCACAACCAGGCAGAGACCACTCGCAGGACTGGTGGCTGCTGGCGCTAGAGCTCGGGCTCACGGTCGAAGCCGCGGCATTGAAGGCTCTACAACCTGGTAAGGGCCACTCGTTGGGTCTGTGGGGCATACCGGTGTTGGACCCCTGTTCCGCCTCGCGCTGGGACCATACGGCGTTGAGGCGCATCCCCTGGGTGGTGGATAGGGGGTCCCTCGTGAGAGGGGTGCACCGAATGAAATAAGGTGCCGTGAACCAACATGGTCTAAGGGAAGGTGACCCGAACAGAAAACCCCTGGTCCTCCTAGTAAGGGGGTTGGGCGTGGGGGTAGCTTCCCCACCCTGCAAAAAAGGAAATAGCTACAAAAACGCCGACGAAAAGATTAACAGTAATTCCTTTCCTGGAGGAGGAAGGTTCTTCTACTAGAAGACTTATGACGTCCTGTGGTGAAAGCCGGAAGTCTTCGGAAGCCACAGGACCGAGCCGCCTCTCTCTATCCAGGGATACAACCATGGGCACATGGAACGTCAAGACCATGTACCAGAGCGGCAAGGCCGCCCAGATAGCAGCGGAAATGCAAAAGTACAACCTTTCCCTGCTAGGCATCAGTGAAGCCAGATGGACGCAGTCTGGCCAGAAAAGGCTGTTAAGTGGGGAGATGATTCTGTATTCAGGTCATTAAGAGGAGAATGCCCCCCATACAGAAGGAGTAGCACTCATGCTGTCACCAGTGGCACAGAGAGCGCTGATGGGCTGGGAACCTCTTGGGCCAAGAATTATAACAGCAGCCTTTAGAACCAAGAAAAAGCTCAAGCTGAACGTCATCCAGTGTTATGCGCCCACCAATGACAGTGACGAGGAAGAGAAACGAGTTCTACGACCGACTCCAGAGTGCCGTGGACAAATGTGCGGAGCGAGACATCGCCATCGTCATGGGCGATTTTAATGCCAAAATAGGGGAGGACAACACCGGATACGAAGAGGTGATGGGGAGACAGGGACTAGGCTCGGAGATGAGTGAGAACGGGGAGAGGTTTGTAGACTTTTGTGCTCTAAACCGACTTGTCATTGGAGGCAGCATCTTCCCACACAGAAGAATACACAAAGCAACTTGGGTCTCACCTGACCATACAACAGAGAACCAAATAGACCATATCTGCATTAGCAAGAAATTTAGAAGATCCCTTCAAGATGTTCGAGTGAGGAGGGGAGCAGATGTCGCCTCAGACCACCATCTGCTTACCTTAAGAATGAAGCTCAAGCTAAAGAAAAGCCGCACAGAGACAACAAGAAGACAGCGCTATAATGTAGGCCTCCTGAGAGAAACTGGAGTTAGAGAAGAGTTCAAACTGGTGCTGTCCAACCGGTTTCAAGCGCTACAGGAGCTAGTAAATGAAGACGAGGCGGTCACCACAGAGCAGCAGTGGAAGGCAGTTAGAGAGGCGCTGAACTCAACCTGCAAAGACACTGTAGGGTTCAGGAAACACCACCACAAGGACTGGCTGTCGGCACAGACCTTGAAGAAGATAGAAGCGAGGAAGCAGAAGAAAGCAGCGGTCAACAACAGTTGCACGAGAGCAGCCAAAGTAAGGGCACAGGGGGAATACTCGGAAGCCAACCGCGAGGTGAAGAGGAGTATCAGGGCAGACAAGAGGGCCTACACAGACAGCCTGGCAGCAGAGGCAGAAAAGGCAGCAGGCAGCGGCAACATGAAACAGCTCTACGACATTACCAGAAGATTGTCGGGTAAGTATGGCCATACAGAAAGACCAGTAAAAGACAAAGAAGGCAAGCCTATTGCAGACAGAGCAGACCAACTCGACAGATGGGCCGAGTATTTTGAAGAGTTACTGAACAGACCTAGCCCCCCCGACCCCCCCCCCCCCCCCCCCCCCCCGACATCCAGCCGGCAGAGACCGACCTACCCATCAGCTGTGACAGACCCAGCCGGGAAGAGATCAGAAAAGCAGTGGCATTTTTGAAGAATGGCAAAGCAGCAGGGCCAGATGGCATCCCAGCGGAGTCTCTGAAAGCAGACCTAGAGACAACAGTTGAGATGCTGTACCCACTGTTTGGAAAGATCTGGGAAGAGGAGGTGATGCCAGCTGACTGGAAGGAGGGGTACCTAATCAAGCTTCTCCGTTGACCCCCAGCTGAGAGACCAGCAAGCAGGATTCAGGAAGAACCGATCATGTACAGACCAGATCGCCACTCTCCGCATCATCGTGGAACAGTCTCTGGAGTGGAGCTCCCCGCTGTACGTCAACTTTGTGGATTATGAGAAAGCATTTGACAGCGTGGACCGAGAGACTCTGTGGAAACTCCTACGACACTACGGTGTACCCACAAAGCTCGTCCGCCTGATCAAGAGCAGCTATGATGGCATGACATGTCGCGTGATCCACGAAGGGCAGTTCACCAGAGAACTCCAGGTCAGAACTGGTTTCAGGCAGGGGTGTCTGCTGTCTCCGTTCCTCTTCCTACTGGCCATAGACTGGGTCATGAAGATGACCACAGAGCACAGACGAAGTGGAATACAGTGGACACTGTGGACACAGCTTGACGACCTCGATTTTGCAGACGACTTGGCATTACTGTCCCACACTCATCAACAAATGCAGGACAAGACCACGAGGCTTGCTGACATCTCGTCCCAAGTGGGCCTCACCATTCACAAACAGAAAACAAAGACAATGAGGCTGAACGCAACCAGGGAAGAACCAGTCTTGCTTGCTGGCACCCCGTTGGAGGAGGTGGAGTCCTTCACCTATCTCGGGAGCATCATAGACAAAAAAGGCGGCACTGATGCAGATGTCAGAGCACGAATCGGTAAAGCCATAGCAGCCTTTCTCCAGTTGAAAAAAGTGTGGAGTTCCAGAGAGCTGTCACAACACACCAAAGTCCGGATTTTCAACTCCAACGTAAAAGCAGTTCTCCTATATGGAGCAGAGACATGGAGATTGACAAAAACCACAGTCAACAGAGTACAGACCTTCATGAACAGTTGCCTTAGAAGAATTTTGAAAATCCACTGGCCAGAGAAGATCAGCAACGTCAGACTCTGGGAGAGAACAGAGCAGATAACAGCAGAGAATGAAATTGGGCGAAGAAGATGGGGATGGATCGGTCACAGTCTGAGAAAGCCAGCTTCCAGTATCACTAGGCAGGCATTGTCATGGAACCCCCAGGGAAAGAGGAAAAGAGGTAGGCCGAGAAACTCCTGGCGTCGAGACCTCCAAGCAGACATCAAGAGACTGGGAACCACCTGGAGTAGAATCGAAGGAGAAGCACAGGACAGGAGTTGCTGGAGGTCTCTCGTCGACGGCCTATACCCGGGTAGGGGTGACAGGCGTAAGTAAGTAAGTAAGTAACCCCTGTTCCGAGAAGGGGTTTTGTCTCGAGGCCTAGCTCAAGGCGCTCGAGGTTCCGCAACCGGGCAGAGACCACTCGACGGGACTGTGGTGGCTGCTGGCGCTAGAGCTCGGGCTCTCGGCCTAAGCCATGGCATTGAAGGCTCTACAACCTGGTAAGGGCCACTCGTTGCGTCTGTGACGCTTACCAGTGTTGGACCCCTTTCCCGTGCTGGCGTCGGCCGTTCGCGGCAGTAGAAGTTCCATACCTGGGTCCACTGTTCTTCCAACCAGGGGGCGCAGACCAGGCACAGGTGAGTGGAGGTGCAGGCGGAACAGGGTAGGCAAATAGCATGTCCATCACTAGGCCATTGGAACTGTTCACATCGTAAGCAGGTGCAGACTTGCCAACTGCAAAACATAGTGCACAATGAAATGCGAGCGAGCGTGCCCCCGCGGGCCCGCAATACGAATCCGCATGAACAAACGAAGTGAAGTGCACGGCGTATGCCGACGCCCGGCGCTCCACCCCTTTCCTTGAGCGCCGGATGGAGGCAATAACCGAGGTTTTACCTTGCCATAATGACGAAGCAGGGGAACCCACAAAGGTTGCAGAGCAACCATTGCAGCGCGGCGAAGCCCGACAACAATGGCAGCGAAGGCCGGCTCGACCCAGTCCACGGACCGTGAGTGGAGACCATGCAGTCTTCACAGGCATGACCGGTCCCTGAAGCTGGGAACACCACCCCGAATTCACAGGAAGCGTCCAAGGCTAACACAGGGCACTCCACGGCTAGCAGTAGAGCGAAGCGGAAAGTCTGGACACAGGCAGAGCGCAACACACTCCGGCCAGACTGGCCTTGAGCGAGTGAGCACAGTTCACAAGGTGCCGCTGCCTCATCAGTTTTAAGTCACAAACACCGACGAGGGATCCCACACGAAAGCGTCCAAGCCTAACACAGGGCACAGCGTAGGGTAACACCTCCAACGAAACATTAAGGTTTCCTAACTGAAGTTTACACAGTCCGAAGCTAGAGACACTGACGTACACAACCTTCCATTGTCTAGCAAAGAAACTGACTGGTGAGCTTCCGCTGGGTGCATGCCCGAATTGGATGGAAGGGAGGCTACTCGGTTTATCGCCTAGGCTATGGCGCCTCTCACCTGCCAACACTGCCATATATGTATGCAACAATTTTGGCTAAAATTTGTCTAGCTAAGAACCTTTTCCTTACTGTAATGTCATCGGTAATGTGTTTTGAGGAAACAAATCTCCCCACAAAGCACTTTGAACATTGAGTACTGGTTGGAGAAATGTGCTCTACAAATGAACATCATCTTCTCTGGCCTGTGTGTGTTTCAGTTTATCCCCATTGACTGCTTTGAGGGGCAGTCCTCATCAGGTCACATGATGCCAGTGGTGGCGGGGGGCAAAAGCATCCCTCTCCACTTCAACAATCGTCTGCAATACATTGAGAGTGTACTGCAATATCGCCTGCATGAGTGGGATACACAGGTGGGTATCAGAGCTCACATTAACCCCCCAAGAAAAGCTGAACATGATGCGAGTGCACAAGACTTGGATCCTCATGAGCCCCCATACTTGCAAAGGTTCAAGCGTGCCTCTTTCAGACACCATTTTGTATCTATGTTCCTTGGTCAGCTTGGGCTGTTTGATGTTGAGTTAACTCATTGTACCCCAAGACCGAAATCCCCAAATTTTGCCGTTGTCCTCAGAAGACTGTATTGCAGTGCAGGACACAGATCGACCATGATAGTTCAAGGGTGATGACAGAATAGCTTGGCGCCCATAGGCGCCAAGCTATTCTGGCATCACCCTTGAACTATCACAGTCGATCCATATATTGCTATGATGTGTCTGGAGTAGACTGAGTTAAAGATTTTAACACAGTTAACAAAATATGCAGTCACTGGCAGAGAAGGGGTTAACCCTTTTTGGCTGTCGGTAGTGCTTTTAGTGGAGGTGATTCCTGGAGGAAGCACTCAACAAAAAGCATTACTGACAGCCAAGGGGTTAATACAATACACATGCAGCATGAGGTAGAGAAAATCATGAAATTGTATCATATCAAGAAACCTACGTGAAAGAGGAACCAGGCCAATTTAGCTCTATTTTGGGACTATCAAACATGACCAGTTATTCTGTCTTGACCTACAATGCTGGTCTGTAATTGTAAACCTTGCGGCTGTAAGCTACAGGGTTCAAAATAACAGACCATCCCGCATAAAGGTCACAGTGCTGGGAGCCATAAAGTTGGACCATGTTATTTGCGTTCACATTAACTCATTCGCTGTGAGCCACATCCGAATATGCGGCATAAAGCCACATATCTGGATGTGGCTCACAGTGAATGAGTTAATGGGGTGCAAAGTGTAACATTGGTTTAGTGAAACAAAAGGTCCAACCTTAGACTGCACAAGCAGGCCAGCTAAGATTGGCGTCAGCCAGAGGAATTTTGGCTCATTGGGAGCCACAGATCTGACCATGTTTTGTCTAATTTCACAATATTCTGATTCACCTATTACTGAGGCTGGCCCTCATTTGCGTGTGTTACAGGTGGCATGGATCAGAGAAGGCATGTCGTGGATCATGCCTGTCCCCCTTTCTGATTCACCTATTACTGAGGCTGGCCCTTATTTGCGTGTGTTACAGGTGGCATGGATCAGAGCAGGCATGTCGTGGATCGTGCCTGTCCCCCTTTCTGATTCACCTATTACTGAGGCTGGCCCTTATTTGCGTGTGTTACAGGTGGCATGGATCAGAGAAGGCATGTCGTGGATCGTGCCTGTCCCCCTTTCTGATTCACCTATTACTGAGGCTGGCCCTTATTTGCGTGTGTTACAGGTGGCATGGATCAGAGAAGGCATGTCGTGGATCGTGCCTGTCCCCCTTTCTGATTCACCTATTACTGAGGCTGGCCCTTATTTGCGTGTGTTACAGGTGGCATGGATCAGAGAAGGCATGTCGTGGATCGTGCCTGTCCCCCTTTTGACCCTTCTGACATCTCAGTCGCTAGAACAACTGGTGTGTGGCACAGCTGAGGTCTCCATCGAGATTCTCCGCAAAGTCGTGAGGTAAAGCCTCATTATTATTATTATTATCAGTATTATGATCATTATTATTAGAGCGATTTTTGCTTACAGTGCGGTTGCACATAACAAAATTTATCTGAGGTCGCAGCAACTCTCATTCGCAACTACACTATGTAAATTACTTCACTTATAGAAAATTTCAAATAAAACAAATTTGAGTTCCCAAGATTGTTGTCATGTTTGAAGTTTGCTGTACAAGTATTACTATTATGAAGCATTATTACCAAGTGCAGTGATACAGAATCTGCGGAGTTAATGTCAATAAATGTGCGTGTCAGCTTGATAGGTAGACCTCTCAAGCCATTACAGATTTGTCTGCTAGTCTGTGATTTTAACCCTACATGTCTATAGCAAGCCTTAACCTATTTAGCCTTGACTCACTACACCAGGAGATGGATTATTTGGACCATGATAATTCAAGGATAGTGCCAGATTAGCTTAACTCCTGCAGCTGGTACAGTCATTAGGTGACACCTAAAAAAATTGGGAAAAATGTGGCCTTTAGGTTAAATGGGTTAATTTGAAACCCTTTGAGATGTGTGCTGGTCTGTGATGTTGGACCTAATGACAAAGAGTCATAGAGTCCAACAAAACAGACTGGCACACAAACTGGTGTTGGCAGGTATCGTGGTCTGGATGAAAATCATGTGCTGATCAAGTGGTTCTGGACCATCCTGGAGGACTTCACCAATGAGGAGCGCATCCAGTTTCTCCGCTTCATCTCCGGCCGGACCCGTCTCCCTAGCAACCCCGCCGACATCACACAGCGCTTCCAGATCATGACATCTGACAGAGTGAGTGGAATCATAGACAAAATAAACAGCTAGCTAATTAATAATTTAAGCATGTGCACTCAGAAAAACACGCTTTTTGTTTTTTATCATTTGCTTAACTCATTACATCCCGAGGTTGAGATTATCAGTTTGTTTTCTCAAAACCCTTGCCAATGGCATTACTATATGGAAGATACCCCTTTAGCCTACTGATTTCAGCCTAAGCATTTGTTGTGTCTCCTGCACAACTGGAGAGGAGTCACTGGGGATCCATGCCTAGGAGCCCTGGGTGGCCTCCCCTTTCCTCCTTATCCGGTCACGTGCTGTGCGGAAGCCCGCCAGTTTTGCCCTCACGGCAGTTTAGCCTATGCTCTTTAGTTTTCAGCTCTATGCCCGCCGGCGCGCGCCAGCACACTTAGAGATCGGCTTCGCGAAAGCACTGAGATAGCGAGGCAGCCTCCTTCCCCTTACTATCAGCGCGCTAAATACCATCACTGATAAGGCACCAGCTATGCGGTCTCGCTTCCGCTGGGGATGCGAATAGCGCAGCAGCCGTCTTTGTTTACAGTACTACTGTGCTTGACCCCGATTAGCTCTTAGCCTCTGCTGCATACATCGGCGAATAAGCTGTAAATTACAGATGTCTGTAAACTGGAATTAATTAACCTGCAGTTGTGAGTGATTATTTGAACATACGTCATCTTGTAGAGGAGAAATTGTACTATCTTTGGACACCAAACATGCTGGGGTAATCTGCGTGGATGTTTGTCATGCACTGGCTCAAAGTATCACTAGGCGACGGATTAGATGCAGCCTTCCGTTAGTTTATCATACTTTTCATCGCATCACAGTTCAAAAACTGAAGTTTTTGGAAAGTTCAGACAAAGTCAGTGCTGTCAACAGATGTCTTAACTGGCATATCCCATGCTAAAATATTCATGAACCACATACCTGAGTCCTGCTAAAGCCGGTTTGTGGGCCAAGTGAAAACAGTAATCCATTCAGAGCACGCCAACATGAAGTATGCGAATTTCACCGATACAGTCAATGTTTTTAACAATGTCACAATTTTAGCACAGTTTAAAAACAATGCACAAAGCAGAGGTTTACTGTTTGCTGTTAAGAGATTCAGTTCCGGCTTAGTGTCACATTAAAATAGCTTAAAATGAGTGTGTCTACAGGGTCACTATGATGCTGTGTCTAAACTTGATAGGCCGATCAGTTTCATTTTTTGGACGAGTGACAGTCTGTGAATACCTGATGAAAATGTGGAGAAACCAAAGCCAAATGCTCAGTCAGAAGGATCTCTCTGTGCCCATGCCTTCCTTTTCAAGATATTTACGGTTGCATGAGCATGACAGTCATCAACAGAAAGAGTTTCATCAAATGTTACCCAAAAATCACACGTTTTGTGAATGTCTGTACAGCCTGTGCGCTCCACTTGTTTTCTTAATTTGACAAGCTTTGCACGACACAAGCAACAAATTGTTTTAGAACGCTTCCCTTCCTGGTCGTTGAGCACATCAATGTTGTAACACGAAAATATATCACTGGTGTATTTAGTGCACAGAAACACGGATTTATTTTTGTCTTTGACTGCTCGCCTAGACCTTCTACCACAAAGTCTACACAAAGAATTCACGGCTTCCAAATGTCTTGAAAATAAATGTTCATTCTCCATGGCTTTAACACGCTATACTTTACATTATATGCATCAGATAAGGGTACACATTGGAGTGATACATCCGGCACAGAAAACAAGTTTTTTACGCACAAGCACTGCTGTCTACAGCGGAAGGAAAGTTCCTCGAACTACACACGTAATCAAGTAATAAGCACAGAATTCGAAGAGGTTCTTCAAACCAAACTTATATGAGCTTGAAGAGGACAATTTCAAGCATAGTATTACATAATGATATTTACGATTGAAACTTTTTAGCCACGGTAATAATAAGTTATAAACAGACTAAACTTATCACATTCCTGACAGACTTCAACAGGGAACAAAGAGCACAACGCTTCCCGCCAGCAGCTAGGCTGGAGCCTGCTATGACCCGCGCTCACTTATCAGTGAAGTGGGTCACGGCTGGCACAGAGCCCAACTAAACAGAGGAATTCAGAGAAGGGTGAACTGCCGTGCCCTTAGCTCGACCGTGTTCGGTTCTGTTTCGGCCTTCTGCGTGAAATTTCCTTCGGCTGTGTATGGTCCTGCGTGTGAAGTGCCTTTGGACTTGCCTAGTTTTGGGCGGTATGGCGAGTGCACGGATGAAGACCTGCCTTCGGTGCGGGGACTTTCAGTGGCCCACGGACGCCCACGAGGTGTGCCTCCCGTGCTTGGGCTGTGCTTCCAGGTTGACGTAGGAGACCTGTGCCACTTGGAGGGAGGAGCGTTGGTCTCAGCTCTGGGTTTTCTACCGGCGAGAGCGACCTTCCCGGCCCAAGCAGCCTCTCCCAGTGCCCTCCTCCTCGACAGGACCTTCGCGGCGCGCCAGCTCGGATTTCGTCGGCTAGTCGAGCTCCCCTGCATTCTGTCGTTCAGGCCGTACTGCCTTCAGGTAAGTCCGTTTCTTCCATGTGGGCCTTAGGTACGCTCCCCCCTCCCCCGTTCCGAGTCATCTGAGCAGGGCCAGCGAGCTTCAGAGACGTTCCCCCCCCCCCCCCCCCCCCCCCCCCCCGCTCCGAGTCTTCCGAGCAGGGACCGGCGAGCCTTAGAGTCACTCCCCCCCCCCCCACTCACCCATCCCGATTCGTCCGGGCGGGGCCGGCGAGCCCTAGATACGCTCCCCCTCCCCCCCCCCCCCACTTCGATTCGTCCGTGCGGGGCCAGCGAGACTCCTTTCCCCTTCTCCCCCACACCGCCTTTAAACACGTCAGACGAATCGGAGCGGGGCCGGCAAGACTCGGTCACTCCCCCCCCCCCCCCCCCCCCTTGCCCTTACTCTGCTGCGAGACTCAGTTCCGCTCCCTCCCCCTCCACCCACTCTGATCCGTCCAAGCGGGGCCGGCGAGCCTTAGCCCCGCCCCCCCACTCCCCCCCCCCCCACCTCCCCTTCCCCCCACCTCCCCTTCCCCCCCCCCCCCCCCCCCCCCCCCCGCCTGATTTCCTCCTTTCTCCCTTCAGACCTGCCGCCTTCCCCCCCCCCCCCCCCCCCCCTCTCAAGAGGAAGGCTTCCGCGATGGTGGACGCACAGAGGCAGACCAAACGTTGCAAATCTCTCCCTCAGCCGGCTGGCTTCCGGGAGCTTGTGGAAGCGTTCTCAGCTCAGCTCCGCCAGGAAAACTTTGGCAACTACGGCTTCTTCTCGGATTCCCGGTGGCCCGCCAGTATCAACATGAGTTTCTGCCATGAGTGGTACACCGGGCATTCCCAAGCTTTCTCCACTCCGCTCCCCGCTCTGGATGCGGCAGCGCAGGCAGTGGGCGGGGGGAGGGGGGGGGGGGCGCAGGCTCCTCCAACACGTTTGTCCTCGCAGGCTGGATAAGACCGCGACCTTGATTCGCAACTCCCTGGCCTGCTCCGGGTTCCTGGAACTGGCAACGCAGGCGGTGCTGCGGTGTTTGGAGGACACCTGGGACCTGGCGGCCTCGACCCCCCTCCGTGGCATCCATTTCTGTCTTAGTGGCGGCTAACTGGGCCGCGTATCACTCGTCGACTAACGCCATGGCAGTGGCGGCCAGCTGTGACCAGCGTTCCTTCCCCGCCACGAACCCCTCCTAGCCCGAGGCGCCCACAGGTCGGGGCGCGGACAGGCCCGCTGACTTCCTGCCCCTCCTGCCCCTGCCAACTGTTGTAGGGTCGCCAGTCAGCAGGCGGCTGGCCCTTCACAGCGACGCTTGGCGCTCACTGTTCCTGGATGACCCCTGGATTCTCTCGACCATTTTGAAGGCCCTTAGATCTCGTTTCAATCCCCTTCTCCTCTACGGCGGTCCCCCCTCTGGACCCCAGTACCGGGCGACCTGCTCAAGGCAGACACCCTTCTCAGAGAGGTGGGTGCCCTGCTCCGCAAGGCGGCCACACTGGTAGTCTCCCGACGTGACTCCCCAGGCCTTCTACAGCCGTCTGTTCGTCGTTCCCAAGCCCGGCGGCAAGTGGCGTCCGGTCATCGACCTGTCGGCGCTAAACGGGTACATTTCAGCGCCGCACTTTCGGATGGAGATGGCCAGGGTCCTTCAGTCAGTGGTCCAGCCTATGGACTTCACGATAAGCCTCGATTTGGCGCACGCTTATCTCCATGTTCCCATTCACCTGGCCTCCCACCGGTATCTGCGCTTTGCCTTTCGCGGGGTGGTGTACCAGTTCCAGGTGCTCCCCTTCGGCCTCAACATCAGCCCCTGGGTCTTCACAAGGCTCCTCGACGCAGTGGTGGCCAGGTTCTGGCAGCGGTCCTTGAGCCCGGCCTCCAATTATCTGGACGATCTGCTTCTTCGCAACCAGATTGCCGCTGCCCTGGAGGAGGACAGGGACTTGCTCCTCTCCCTTCTCCGCCGTCTCGGGTTTCTGGTGAATCCGGGCAAGTCGGACTTCACGCCGTCGCGCAGGTTCCTCCACTTAGGCATGGAATTCCTGACCGACCTCAACCTGGTGCGGCTCCCAGGGGCACGGCGGCAGAAGATGGCCGAGCTTGCACATCAGATGTTACAAGGGGACTCATTCCCGGGGCCAGGGTCTGGTTACAACTCTTGGGACTCAGTGCGGCAGCAGATCTGTTGCCCCTCGGCAGACTCTACGCCCATCCGCTGCAGCTACACCTTCTACTGCACTGGCGCCCGTCCTCTGGCGGTCTGGCAGACCTGGTCCCAGTTCTTCCGCTGATCCGTCCCCACCTCCGGCGGTGGACGGACCTGTCTTGGTTAGTGACAGGCGTGCCCCTCCACTCCCCTCCTCCCCGGTGGTCCATCTGAACCGACATGAGCCAAGTGGGCAGGGGGGCGCACCTTTTACCGGACTTTGTCTCAGCCTCGGGTCTCTGGCCCCGGGAGCTCGCCGACAAGTACATCGACTGGCTGGAATTGAAGGCGGTGTGGTTAGCCCTCAGCGCCTGGCAGGAGCGTCTGGGGCACTAAGAGGTCCTAGTGCTCTCGGACAACACGACGGTGGTGGCCTACATACAGAACCAGGGGGGCACTCGCTCGTCCTCTCTGTGCACCCTCCTTTACCAGATCCTTCTCTGGTGCAGGGACCGTGGCATTGCTCTCTGAGCCTGCCACATCCCAAGCCACCTAAATGTCCTTGCGGACTCCCTCTCCCATCGCGGCCAGCTTCTCCACACGGAGTGGTCCCTGTGCCCAGACATCTTTCGCCTGATCTGTGCTCAGTGGGAGACGCCTCTGATCGACCTCTTCACCATCAGGTGGAACAAGCAGCTCCCGCTCTTTGTTTCGCCCGTCCCGGCCCCCCTCGCAGTGGGATGGCTTGGTCGCTTATGCGTACCCTAAGTCCGTCCTGGTGCCCAAGATCCTGCGAAAGCTTCAGAGATGCGCCGCGATTCTTTTGCTGGTGGCCCCCTTCAGTTGGGCGAAGAGCTGGACCACCGACCTCCTCGTTCTGGTGATGGACCCACCCCTGAAGCTCCCCACTCCGCCCTCGATGCTCAAGCAGCCCTGACAGGATCTCTACCACCCGTGCCGGGAGCGGCTCCTCCTACACGCTTGGAGGTTGTCCGGCAAGCCCTCGCCACTATTCTCGGGTGCGGCAGTGGAGGTGATCGCAGCAGCCCGTAGACTTTCTACCAGAAATGTCTACGAGGGGAAATGGCGGGTTATCCAGTCCTGGTGCGCTGCCCAGCGCCCCCCCAACCCCCACGGATCTGACTACCCCCGAACTGGCGGATTTCTTCCTGTGGCTCTTCGCCAATCAGGGCTTACCACCGATTACCATCAGGGGATACCGGGCCATGATTGCGGACACTTACCGCCACCTGGGCCTCCCAGATCTGGGTGCTTGCAAGGACCTCTCGAACCTTATGGCCCACTTTGAGCTCCGGTGGCCAGTCTCCCGTTCGCTTATCCCTAGTTGGGACCTCGCCTGGGTGCTGACTTGGCTGAACTCGAACCTCTGCCCTTGGCGCGGTTCTCCGACCTAACCCGGAAGACGTGTTTCCTCCTGGCCCTCGCCACAGCGTCCTGAGTGAGCGAGTTACATGCGCTCTCTGTGCATCCTGCCTGTTTACAGTTCAGGTCCAATGGCTTGGCGCAGCTCCTCACTGACCCGTCCTTTTGGCCAAGAACCAGCCTCCCTCAGCTGAACCCCAGGTGCTTACCGTCCGTCCGCTCAGAGGTACGGATCAATCCCGTGGGTCTCGACAGCAGGACCCGGTCTGGGCACTGAGAATTTACCTGCGTTGCACAAAGCCGTGCCGCGAGGGGCGCTCCTGCCTCTTCCTGCCACTATCACCGGGCAGGCCTGATATCTCAGCAGACGATTTCGTCCTGGCTGCAGTGGTCATTCGGTCAGCATACAAAGACCTCTCCCCTGACAGAGATAAGAGGCTGCATTTCAGGGCGCACGAAGTGAGAGCGGTGGCGACCATCGTGGCATTTGACTGCAACTGCTCAGTGAAAGACATTGTGGCAGCGGTGGGCTGGTGGGCCGACTCCACCTTCGCCCGCTTCTACCTCCGCGACCCATCTCGCCAGCGTGACTCCCTGGCCCTGGTGGGGGACATCTCCGCGGCCCAGCACTCCCTCCTCGCGCCGGAGGCGCCCTAGGTAACTTAGCTGAAATCGTCGGGAGTGCTCCACATGGGGCCTTCGGGGCTTATAACTCACAGGGTGTTTAGGGGGCGGCACCCTCCTCCTCTTTGTTATTCTTCCATATAGTAATGCCATCGGTAAGGGTTTTGAAAAAACAAATGAATTTTTCTCTAAAATGTATTTTGTCGAAAAAAACTTACCGATGGCATTACTCGGAGGACCCTCCCTCCTGCCCCACTTGCCACCTGTCGGCTAAGAGTAAAACTGGCGGGCTTCCGCCCAGCACATGACCGGATATGGAGGGAAAGGGAGGCCACCCGGGGCTCCTAAGCATGGATCCCTGGTGACTCCTCCCCAGTTGTGCAGGAGACACAACAAATGCTTAGGCTGAAATCAGTAGGCTAAAGGGGTATCTTACATATAGTAATGCCATCGGTAAGTTGGTTTTTTTTTAAATACATTTTAGAAAAAAAATTATTTTGTGTATATATCCTTTGAGGTCTACATCACAGTTCTGGAGACGGATCGGCCATGATAGTTCAAGGGTGTTGTCAGAATAGCTTGGCGCCTATTGGCGCCAAGTTATTCTGACACCACCCTTGAACTATCATGGTCGATCCACATCTTGTCGCACCATGTCAGGGCTTTATGGGTTAATCTGTACACACAGATGAGGCTGAAAGAGCATTCAGACTCAGAGTTGAATCGGTCTATATACAAGTATGTTTCAGCTCTATCTCATGCCAAAACATATCAGTTAGTTCAGGTAAATGAGGTTGAAAGGGTATGCTGACTCCAGATCAAACTGTACGTGAGTTAAAGGTATAATTTGGTGGGATGTGACATCCTTTTAGAAGCCTATAAGAAAAAGAAAAGTTCCTGTAAAGTGGACAGGTAAAAAAAACAAAAAACACAATGCACTACTTAACCCTTTGTGTGTTGGTAGCATTTTTGTCGTGATGATTCCTACAGGGTTAATTACAAGGACAGATAAGTAGTGCATTGTGTTCTTCTCTGTATGTCCATTTTGAAAGAAATTACGATGAACAGTACTGTAATTTTATACTTTATGCTTGTTTCAGGGTCTTGACTCGCTACCCACCTCTCAGACATGTTTCTTCCAGCTGCGTGTCCCCATGTACAGCACACTGGAGGTCATGCGTGAACGACTTCGCTATGCCATCCACCACTGTCGCTCCATAGACATGGACAATTACATGCTGGTGCGCAATGCTGAAGCCATGCATGATTCTGATGATGAGGGAGGAATTCACTTCCAGCAGTAAAACTAAAGGATGTGAAAACATTAGTTATGAGAGATGATTCGACCTAATTCCCAGCAGTAGAGAGAAAGGAACATGGAAATATCAGTTAAAGCCTGCTGCACACTGTGCAATTGATTATTATCGTGTTTTCCCATGGAAACACTTTATTTGCCTGTTATACAGTATACGGCCGGTGTTAACCCATTTAGCCCCACGGGTGCATTTCCCCAATTTTGGAAGTGTTACTTAACAACTATATACCAGTTGCTGGAGGTGGATTGACTATGATAATTCAAGGGTAGTGCCAGATTAGCTTGGCGCCTGAAGGCGCCAAGCTAATCTGGCACTACCCTTGAATTATCATGATCATTCAATCTCCTGCTGTAGGGTGTCGGGGCTAAATGGGTTAAGTAAATATGCATTTTGATTCTATAGGAGGTGCCCAACACAAAAATGTTATCAGGCCAACGTGGGCCACCCTTGGCCCACGTCAGCCAAATTGCCGTTTGCACACTGGGTGTGTCATCCAGGCATTTTATGCTTTATTTTGTTGTTTGAGATCTGAATGGAGCCATGGGAACATCCAACAGAACAGAACCAATCAGAAGATCACAACTACTTCAGGGACTAAAGGACCACAACAGCAGCGCCTGAAACTTATTGCTCACTCCTGTGGATATGTGTGTGCTGGTCTGTGATTTTGGACTTCGTGGCTTCCCACCATGGTATCCAAAATCACAATCCAGAACACATGTAATGGCATTCACAAGTGGACATTTTTTCTAGTCAGATACATGTATGTATGTGACTCCGTCTACTGTTCAATTTCCAGCCTGGCTTGAACCCCTTCACTGCCAGTGAACACAAAGTTGTGTCTTTGAAAGCAGGGCTGATTCAACACCCAATAATCCCATCAAACCGAGGAGCGAATAGTCGGCAAGCGGCACAGAACCTCGTGAGCCCCTGCTCATGAGGTTCTTGGCCTCTTCCAGATGGAAGGTGTTCTCATTTTTATGACAGTGAAGGGGTTTATCCAGAGCATTTCCAGGGTCCCCTTTAGTGCGTCACAATCTGTCAACTGTAGTTTCACTGCAATAGTGTTATGCAGTAAGGGCCTTGAGAAATCTTTCATTTTCAAATTTCTCCCTTAACCCTTATCATTCGGAATACACCAGTGTGTGGAATACGTTTGACTAAGATAGTTGAATGGTAGTGCCTGTAGGCGCCAAGCTATTCTGGCACCACCCTTGAACTATAGCCATTGGTCTATATCTTTGTCTGTAAATACAATAATGTAGCTTGCATATGGCAGTTTGCATGCTGTTTTGGATAGAGGTAGTACCTTTGCTGTTCAGCAGCTGCGTCCTACATAGGACGGATGGGCATTACTGGTCCTTATCCATTTCCTTAATCTCTCACGTGCTGGCTCCAAGCGCCACACCCCGGCAAACCACTTCAGCTGGTGGGCTAAACCACGTGACGGGGTGGTGTTCACACTGCACCACTAGGTGGATGAGCTGTTTTTGACAGCCAACAGCTAAAGGACGGAGGAGATCAGGCTTGATCCAACGGCCAAATGTGGGGGAGTAAACCCTTCAAATCAGGAGTGGAGCCCCAAAGGCAGACAGCTGCCTGTATTCACGCACTGTTCTGGCAGCTCCTGCAGCCAAACTGGTGCCAAACGTACTGCTTTGCATTCCTTTGGACTACATCAGTGAGGCCGAGAGAGGGATCTTGACGACTGGGCATCCCAGGATCTCCATACACTTTCCCCAGGCTTGCGCCCTCGAGGTCACATGGACTGACCCAGCAAGCGCATATACTCCATTGTCTTCCGTGACAGAAGGATGCCAACAACATATGGCAATGTACAAATTTGAAGCTTTTAGCCTCGGAGAGCTTCAAGATTCAAGATGACTTTATTGTTGCTGTGATAGAAAATAATCAAACACAGCAAAAATTGTCTTGCTACTGCATGATATGGGTAAAAAAAAAAAAAAAAAATCTTTTATCTGTAGTGCAGCAAAGATCAAATCTAATTGTGCTGTTCTGTGACTTTTGGACCTTATATGGCTGCAAGTCCTTAACCCACTTAACCTGGATGCAGCACAGCAGGAGATAATCAACCATGGTAATTCAGGTGTAGTGCCAGATTAGCCTGGCATCTGATGGCACCAAGCTAATCTGGCACTGCCCTTTACCCCATATGATACTGAGGCTAAAAGCTTCAAATTTGTACACTGCCATATGCAAGCTACATTATAGTACTTACAGATGAGGATATAGACCAATGGCTTTAGTTCAAGGGTGGTGCCAGAATAGCTTGGCGCCTAGGGGCGCCAAGCTATTCTGGCACTACCCTTGAACTATTTTAGTCAAACTTATTTTACACACTGGGGTGTATTCAGAATGATAAGGGTTAAATATCATGGTTGATCTGTCTCATGTAACTGATACATAGTTGTATAGTGACACTTCAAAGTTTGGGAAATGCAGCCTTGGGGTTAAATGTGTTAAGTAACCCAAAAAAAAAAAGTACAAATTCACAGACAAGCACACACTTTTGCCTGTCTGATTTCATGAAAGTATGTGCTTCTCACGGACAGGGGTCTTTGCAAGGGGTTGGCATAAAAGTCTGAAAGATTTGCTAACAGAAGCATACTGGGTGCTGGCCTGTGATTTTGGACCTTTCAAGTCTTGGCTGTAAGATCCAGAATCACAGACAAGCTCAATATGTGTTTATGTGATTATGTGCTCATCAAACTGAAGTCGGTCAACAATGTCTCCCTTTTAACTTCAAATTGCCAGTGTCGGCTAGTTTTTACCTCAAATGGGGACTTGTATTTTCTCTTCTTTCTTAACCCATTCACTACCAAGAAAAGTGAACACAGTCCAACTGCAAGAGACATAGAACCTCATGAGCCCCTTTGACTGCGGGGGCTCATGAGGATCTATGCCTCTTGTTGACACCACTGTGTATACATGTTTCAAGAAAATAGCATTGAATTAACAGTTTTCAGAAGCAGGATTCACTGGCATTGAAGGGGTTAAGTGTATATTGAAAGAGTAGGGGGTGGAAAGGGGTTAAGAAGGGAAGAGGGGGGGGGGGGGCAGTACAGTACACTGTGTTACTTCTCCTGGTTTTGTAAATGTATTATTTCATTTCATTTGTCTAAGCCTGTGATAATTTCCAGTAGATGTATGTGTTATGTGTCGGTGTGCCTAATTTAACAATAAATGTGCAGCAGAATACAGCATTTCAGCATCTGTGTGATTTCTGTTAAATGCAATTTTTCTTTTGTCTCCTTTTTTCTGTATATTTGTAATTTGTTAAGGAATATTTCGCGTGTGGCAAGCTTTTGCATGATTGTGATTATAATCACTTTTGTGATGTCTGAAGCAACGTGTAACATTTCTGGAATGTAAATTGACAAATGGAAAAGTGTCCAGAGGTAAGCAGAACTCCGCAATGAGGGCAATTGTAGCATACCTATGTACAAATGTCCCTGTAATTTGAACATGTATGCTGCAGACAGGCTGAGACTGTATTTTGTACCCTTTCATTAAAAGACATATTTTGCAGACAGGCTTAATTGCATGCAGTCACTTCCCACCTGATGTGTATCCTCATCGTCATCGCCCCAGTGACCCCCACCCGAGTCTGCCCTGGGGGACTTGGATGGGGTTAACTACTTTTTAGTTTCCAGGGTCATCCTGGTCAGCCCCACAAGGTGGGTTTTTCCCTCTATTCTGGGGCATATGTTTCTGTCTACCCTTGGTCCATTCACCTGTATTTTCCATTTTTAAACTCTCCCTACTGTCTGCGCCTCCTGTAGCTCTTGATATTGGATGTGTGTTGCTAAATGGTCTTAGGTTTATTTAGCGTATTAGACCGGTTGGCGACATACATTCAATATTCTGTTTAGTTTTTTTTTTCACAAGCAGTCCTGAGAAAGTCTTGTTGCTGTCAGGACGTTAAGCAATGTACAAACAGCCATCATCGCCCCAGTGAGCACACTGACGTCAGGCTTGCATCAGCCTCAGTTGGCTATGTGTAGACTAAGTCGGTCCAGTGACCTTGTGTTTACTGATGCATGGGTGACAGTGCTCAGCCCTGGAGTCTCAGCTTTTTTCAGAATCCCAGAAAGCTGAATTAAACAGAATAGACCTTTAGCCAGTCAGTTTCATCTGCAAGAGACATAAATTCTCATGAGCCCCTGCGAATGCAGGGGCTCATGAGAATTTATGTCTCTTGCTTGCTATGGAACGTTGGACATAGTCGCACACTGACCGTTTTCAGTCATTTCAAATTTGTTCACTCTGTCACCCATGCTGATAATTTGGCCTTACAGACTTGCTGTCTAGATTTGTGAGCACAAGACACATGTGGATTGCAGCTGCTACCAGTCGCTACGTTTGACCATCCCCACAACTGCAATGTTCTGGCTGGTATGTGTGTGTATGTACATGATGTGTGCACCTGAGTGTATGTGTGGTGTGATTGTCTGTATGTAAGCATCTGTGTGTGCACATGCTTGTGGGTGTAGTGTGTGTGTCTGTTGATATTGATGTATGTCCATTTCTATAGACTCGACCCCAGTCACATCATGTCTGCTCTGAGCACTTCGCTTGTAGAAAAGCATGATAAAAACAAAGACAGAGGAAGAAAGCAGAAGCAGGGTGTCTTAACCCTTATCATTCGGAATACACCAGTGTGTGAAATAAGTTTGACCAAAATAGTTCAAGGGTAGTGCCAGAATAGCTTGGCGCCAAGCTGTTCTGGCACAACACTTGAACTAAAGCTATTGGTCTGTATCCTTATCTGTAAGTACTATAATGTAGCTTGCATATGGCAGTGTTCAAATTTGAAGCTTTTAGCCTCAGTACGATATGGGTTAAAAATTAAGTGCATGTGCACCGATGTTTTTACGTTTTGATTAGTGCATTATTCCTCCATACCTCGATAGTAGCGAAAGATAAGATCTTGGAAACGTGCAGCTGAAGAAGTGAGTGTTCAGCAGGTTACAGACATCACTGCAGCTCTTAGTCCGCTTTAGCTGGTAAAACAACAGCTTTGGAGCTGAGTGAACGAAGAGTAGAACCCAACGGAAAAAGAAACATGCTTAAAAAATACAGTTACAACACAATTATCTTGTAACTGTCTTTTCTAAGCATGTTTATTTCTCTGTTGCGTTCTTATCTGCATTTTATGCGCTTGGCAGTCACCTTTTTGGTCTGGATTGAGTGAATGAAGGATCCATACTTTCTGTCAGTACAATACGTGCTAGGAAGGCAGAGGCGGGACTGTGCAAGAAATAACCTTATTATTCGGAATATTCCAGTGTGTGAAATAAGTGTGACTAAAATAGTTCAAGGGTAGTGCCAGAATAGCTGGTGCCTCGATCTTGTTATCAAGGCACAATTTCACAGGCAGCCACTGGAGATCCTAAAACGACTAGTGTAATGTGATCTCTAGCTTTAGTGAGAGCAGAGATTGTGGAAACTCTGGTGCAAGTCAAGATGCGAGCGTGTGTATTTTCTGGACACAACTGAGCTAAGACTAAGAGGACGGCAGACCCCAGAGTGTGCTGTTGCAGTCATCGACTGTGGAGATTATAAGCGCTAGAGCAACACCTACCTGCTGCATTTGTACAGAAATGGCCGAAAATGCTCAGAAGAAGTAAGCAGAGGTGTATGTGGGGAACCATGGACAGTCATGTATATGGACAGTATCTGAGAATGGAAGCAGTGACTGACTGACAAACCTACCGGTATGTGTGTGCGTGTGAGATCATAGTTTCGTTTTATGTTTACATCTACTTATTTTCCTTACATCATTACAAAAGTCGGTTTCTTTCATTATTCTGCCCAGACCAAACAGGTGACTGCCAACCAGGTAAAATGCAGAGAAGAACCCAACGGAGAAAAAAAACACGCCTAGAAAAGACAGTTACAACACAATTGTGTTGTAACTGTCTTTTCTAAGCGTGTTTTATTTCTCTGTTGGGTTCCATTTTTCTGTATTTCATGTTGTGTGATGTATTTTTGGTTTTTGTTTGTTATGCAGATTTATTTGATGGTTCAATTGAGAGGCAATCTAAAATCCAAAATGTGTATATTTGTATGTGTTCTAGAATTGCACGGTATGTTTATTGCCTTCTGTACTTTTGTATGTGTGCTAATACAGGTTAGTCTCAGAATAATGCGCTCCAGTATGTCTGATATAATGAGCACAGGTCTCTGTCTCACATGGGGATGCCTGATGAGCTATAAAGGTCCTCGAGCCGAAGTCAGTCATAGCTGGCCCACACAGCCATGCGCAGACCATCTAAGGCTGATGTCAGCCCTAGGACCTATTGCTTACTAATTTGTCTTTTTTCATGAGTGAAACACTGGGACACAAGGCTCATGTCAACCTCACCTGGTCCACACACAGCTGTACATAGGCTAAATCGGCCCGATGTCCTTGTGTTTACTGATGCATGGGTGGCAATGTTCAGTCTTGGCATCTGAATCAGCTTTTTCAAAATCCCAGGAAGCTGAATTTCAGCCTTTTGGGTTCAAACGGAACAGACCCTTAGCCGTCAGTTTCATATGCAAAAGGCATAAATTCTCTTGAGCCCCTGTATTCGCAGGTTTATGTTTCTTGCTTGCTGAGGACAAAATTATCATATTCTTGTAGATATCCTGAGGTCTATATCACAGTTCTGGTGACAGATCGACCATGATATTGCAAGGTTAGTGTCAGAATAGCTTAATTGGTGCCTCTAGGCGCCAACTATTCTGACACCAACTTTGAAATATCATGGTCGATCCACTTCCTGTCATAATCTTTCTGGGCTTTATGGGTTAACATTCAACACTACAATAACATGATCATGAATAATGTGGTCCGACTTTATGGCTCCCGGGTACTGCAATATACTGAAGCTGACCTGTACTAACCTAATAGCCTAACTCTTCTTTTCACACCGAGTGGTTGCTCAACCCCTCTGCTAACCCCTGTGTGCATGCAACCATTGGTACTGCAGGCACAAGGGGTTAATTGTCAGATCATTTCACCTCCCTCACCTTTCTCCCTCTCCCAATGTTATGGAGCTAGTGGAAAATAGTACATTTACCCTTAGGCTGTCAGTATTAGTTTTTGTCAGATTTCTGCAGGAATCATTGCGACAAAAACCACTACCGACAGCCAAAGGGTTACATTATATCAGACTCAGTGTGCTTAGGTTTGTTTGTAAATCATCACTTGGACCAATACATTGATTTGAAATATGTTATATTTTGTTTTCCTGAATCAGACGAAATGTCTACACATAAATGTGTGCTGGTCTCTGATTTTGTATCTTGCAGATGACTGTGGTAATGTAAAATTAAGTCACATACCAGCATGTCTTTTGGGGCAGTACATGCTTGTTTGTACATGTATATCTTGTGTTTCAATGTTTATTGTGCTTGTTTTCAAGAGTTTGCAAGTGCAGGTGTTCATACATGTGTGTTGTTTTCTTCTCTTAGGTATGTTGTAATTTGCAGTCATCATATTTAATTCATTTTTTAAATCTTACAGATGCTCATGTGTGCTAAACTGTGATTTTGTTCCTTACAGCTGAAATCTGAAAGATCCAGAATGGCTGACCAGCATGATTTCCAGTTTCTTTACTGTTACTATTTGTTCAACTATACTTGTGCATTTTGTCACGTTTCAGTGCTTTGAGTGTGCATTCAGGGACTTTATTTTGTGTAAAAAGAGTTGATGCATTGTTTGTAGTGTGCTGCCTTTGAACTGAAATAAAAAGTGCCAGAAATTACGTTGCTGTGTTTTTAGAGCATCCAGCAGAACCTCTTTAGGCATCCAGCAGAACCTCTTTGGAGCAACCAACCTTAACCCTTTTTGCCCCCAGACCCTGCAGCAGGAGATGGATTGATCATGATAATTGAAGGGTAGTGCCAGATGAGCTTTGCACCTGAAGGCACCAAGCTCATCTGACACTACCCTTGAATTATCAATCCATCTCCTATAACTGGTACATAGGTGCCAGGACAGCTTAAAATTGGCACCCTTGAACTATCATGATCAAATTTATTTCGTATGAGATTGTATCAGGATGTAAAGGGTTGAATACATCATTAATTTTATTTGGTTTTAGCCACCATGATGATGGTCTTTAATGATAGGTTATTGTTTTGCCCTTCAAGGCTTCTCTTTGGAGCATCTGTCATTAAACCTTCTATCCTGGTACACTACTGCTTGAAATAAATGTGACCGATAGTTCAAGCCTACGTTGTGCCAGAATGGCTTGGCGCCTAAGGCGTCGGCTATTCTGGTATCACCCTTGCAATAAAATGGTTTATCGGTCTCCTGGTCTATAATGTAGCCTTCACAAGTTCAGAGGACAATAAGCAACTTTCACACAATTCAGCCTCGACGTGTAATGGGTTAAGACCTTTTTTGCGCAGGTTCTGTTGTTGACGGTCGAGTATGCCACATAAATGTGTTATTTATCCCCCGCTCTTCCCAGCACTCCAGTCATCGATACTAAGCACCACGCGACTTGTACACAAGTTTATTACGCAGCTGCCGAGCTGACATCCCGCATCTGACCACCAGACACGTGTAAACACGAGTGGGCGTTTCCTGGATGCGTGAGAAGAAACGTCGCTCCTCGAAGTAAGCAGAGCCCTGATTGGATAGAGTCTACAGATGCCAGCTAATCAGCAGCGCGTTTTCTTGTATGTTCCAACACCCGCGCTGTTTCTTCGCACGAAACGTGTTTATTGATAGTCTGCACAAGTCCGAGTCCGCTTATCTCGCTATCGACGTTATCTCGAACTGTGTGGCTGCAAGAAGGACGCACTGTTTACAGGAGTGACCACGTGCATAAGTAAGTCTTTGATAAGCTTGCATTTGTGGTGACAGAACTTGCGTATTTTGTAAACTTGCACCGCCTGCTATGGTCGGCACACAAGCTACCGTGTTGATGAATGTCATGAAGTCACCGAAGCGTGACCAAATCGGTTCCGCGCCTGTTAGTCTAGAGTTTTTGTTTATATTTGTAAGCAAGCGTATGGCGTTCTGCTAGGTATGGCAGCGGGCACGATGTGCTGGGCTTGGGGATAACGTGCATAAACAAATTTCAAACACAGTTGCATCGCCGGCTTTTTCCACCAGCGGCAGGCATAGATTCTCATGAAGCCGTGCAGGAACACATGCGCACCTTTGTCTCATACTAGTCAAGAAGGCTGTCGGGCTTTCCGAGCGAGTTTCTGTGGGGTAAGGCGTACGACAGCACAGCATTGCAACAATATTTTTCGTTGATTTCAGTGATCGAATCATACAAACCAGTAAATTTGTTATAACTTCCATGAACGTGTTCATAATCTGTAACATAAAATTCCTATACCCCGGCCACCCCACCCCACCCCACCCCCCCTGCGTGACCGTTGTATCTCTAATTCTGTTTTGGGGTAGTGTAATACAAAACAAAGGGTGTTAGATAAGTGTGTAAACTACAAACACTTGAAAAAATAAATTAACCCTCTGAACCCCACAGCTGCATTTACAAACTTTTGAAGGCATTGTCAAACAACTATGTACCATTTGTAGGAGATGGATTGATCGTGATAATTTAAGGGTAGTGCCAGATGAGCTTGGTGCCTTAAGGTTCATCTGCATTACCCTTGAATTATTATGGCCGATCTACATCCTGCTGCAGGGTCCTGGGGCTAAATAAGACTGATTAATGCAATACATTGCTCAGTTTCTGTTTGTGTAATATTAATCAGTTTCTTCAGATACAGTATGCTTTCTTGACAAAGGTATATATATATATATATATATATATATATATATATATATATATATATATATATATATATATATATATATATATATATACACACACAGTCGGTATGACATGCAGCCTCTCGGCATGCAGCAGATGTCTGCCACATGTACTGGGATTTAAGAACTGTCCTTAGCAAGTAAGTGAGGGTGAATGTGATAAATAAAATAAAAAAGACATAATACAAAGTTATAGAACTTATGCATCATGTACATTCAAAGTCAACAGTACCAGGTATGTGTAGGCTAAAACCAGATGAAAAGCCCTCATTTTGGGGCACACCAGAAATGGGCCAGTTGAAATTCTCTTGTGTCCCTAAAACTGTAGCGGCTGATATGAAGCTGTACGTATTACTTATAAATAGAGGTGGCTGGATGTAGAAGTTTCTGAATGTCTTTTAGTTTTACTTTTAGAAAGAGTTATAGATCTGTAACAGTCAATTCTGCGTGATTGCAAAAATGCACGGACAAAAGGTGCTTTCTCAAGAAAAGTCTTGAAGGGCAAAAAGTGTCACCCATCATTAACCCATTTTGCTTGAAATTTGACTATGATAGTTAAAGGGTGGTGCCAGAATACCTTGGCGCCTCATCCGCCAAGCTATTCTGTCACCACCCTTTATCTAAAATTTTTTATCTATCTCCTAATCTATAATATAATATTTAATGGTTTGTTCGATAATAAGCAGATTTTTTTTTTTAATTCAGCCTCAGGATGTAATGGATTAAAAACCGTCATTGAGGTAGCCACATAAATGATGGCTTTTACTGACATTACACTTTTGTGTCTGCAGCCACTTTAGTGATGGTCTTTAATGACAGGCAATCTCTAAGTCTGTGGGTGGTCACTCAGGAAGAAGAAAACAAACCCACATTCCTTTATGAGGTTTGGACCCATGTGCTAGTAAATTGTACCTAAATTCCTAGATTATAAATAGGTTACTGCTATCGTTCTATCAGTTATCAGCTTTTTGTGTGAGCAGTTTGTAAACTGAGTTGTGGTGCATGTCATGACTATTATTAGCAAAGTTGTCATTATTTAAACACCTGCAGATACAGTCCATACGTACTGAAAATTTGTACTGCTTTCGGCTGAAAATGTGAGTGCAAGTGTACTCACTATATTCACCAGTCCGATACTGGCATGCGCCCTTAACTCGTTCGGTCCGACACACCACAGCAAGATATAGGTTGACCATGATAGTTCAAGGGTGGTGCCAGGATAGCTTGGCGCCCACAGGCACTATTCTGGCACCACCCTTGAACTATCATGGTCGATCTGTCATAATGTTAATTGTAATGCAGTCCTCGGACAACACTAGAATTTTATACCTGGGACACAATGGGTTAATGTGTACTGGTCTTCCATTTTGGGCCTTAGAGATGAAAGCCGTAAGCTCCAGCTGTGCAGCCACCTGATAACAGATAAATATATCCCTAAATAAACATGGTCTTTGCTCAGTTTGTAAAAAGTCTGTGTACATGTATAAATGTATAGAGGACATCTATGATCCCATCCTATGTGCATTTCATGTTCAGGCAGAAAAAGTTTGTTTGCAGTGCTATCACTACACTTGTGTGAAATTTAACCCTTTTTATGCTGATAACCCATTGCTTGGAGTAAATTTGACTATGATAGTTCAAGGGTGGTGCCAGAATAGCTTGGCGCCTGAGGCGCCAAGCTATTCTGGCACCACCCTTGAACTAAAATGCTTGATCTGTCTCTTAATCTGTAATGTAGCCTTCATAGGACAGTCAGCAAATTTTAAAAAATCAGCCTGAGGATATAGTGGGTCAATGAAAAATTGCTCTGAAGACAGTTGATGCGTGCGGACCCTGTAAAAGAAAGGTATACAGCTGTCTGTAGTGTATAACATACATGTAGTTTGTACTATTATTTTAAATGAAACTCAGAATTGTATGGTTTCATTAACCCTTTGGCTGTCAGCAGCGGCTTTAGTTATGATGATTCCTTTGGAAATTATCACGACTAAAGCGCTAGCGACAGTAAAAAATGGTTAACCCTTTTGGTGTAGGTGATTCTTGATTTTTGCAGGAATCACATCGACCAAGATCGCTACTGACACTCAAAGGTTTAAAGAAATCGGTAGAATACTAGAATATAGCTATAATACTTAAACTCATTTGAGGTGCCCTGCATCAATATCTGTGGAAGCGTATAGTGCCGTGCCAGCACTTTAAAAAAAAATATGGGCTAGGTAGGCACAGGCGGTGATGCACCTTCACCTAGTACCTGGACGGAAAGGCAGCCCAAATTTTCCTTTGTGGGACGGTCCTCTTATTCGCGGCCAGCCACATCTGGATGCGGCTGGCCGCGAATGAGTTAAGGTCTCCCCACCCGGGTCTGCCCTGGGGGACTTGGGTGGGGTTAGGTATTTTTTAGTTCCCAGGGTCACCCTGGTCAGCCCCACAGGGTGGGTTTTTCTCTCTATTCTGGGGCATGTGTTTCTGTCTACCCGAGGTCCATTCATCTGTATTTGCCTTTTTAAAACTCTCCCTACTGTCTGCACTGCCTGTAGCTCTTGATGTTGGATGTGTGTTGCTAAATGGTCTTAGCTTTATTTATGCCCCATGTTGTAGGTTTATTTAATGTATTTGACCGGCTGGCGACATACATTCAATTTTCTGTTTAGTTTTTTTTTCACAAGCAGTGCAGGCACGTCCTGAGAAAGCCTTGTTGCTGTCGGGACGTTAAGCAATGTACAATCAGCGAATGAGTTAAGAGGTGTTTTTTGTTTCTTTTAACCCTTTTCATCATGATATACCACTGCTTGAAATTTATTTAACTATAATAGTTGAAGGGTAGTGCCAGAAATTTGGCACCTAAGGCGCCGAACATTTCTGGCACCACCCTTGAACAAAAAAAGTTGGATCCGTTTCCTAATCTGTAATGTAGCCATCATAGGCAATGTGAATGAGTAATTTTTTTTTTTTTAAATCAGCCTCAGGATATAGTGGGTTAATGTAAAACTAATTGTAATTGAAACATTTAACCTGTCGAGACAACAAAAGGTATGTTTATTTCATGCTAATTTTGTTGTTTATGTACAATGTCAGCTGCTAATTTTCCCCATCAGCTTGAAGCTAGATTGAACCGTTCCCACAGCATTGTTTTTGTGATGTCTGCGTTTGCAGTGACACATCTAAGCGGTATTCTCCCATGATAAGCACTGCATCGGGGCAACACAGGAATCTTAATATAAGCTGTAGACTTTTGGTTTGAAATTAAGCCTCTGTTATCTAATCAGTTGGAGGGTCTGAGAGATAAATGTGTCCAGTCCCAAATGTGTCCAGTCCCTACCTTCAAGAGATATAGATTCTCGTGAGCCCTTGCAGTTGAACGGGCTCATGAGAGTCTGTCTCTTTATGACATCGGAGGGGGGTGATTGAGATCAGTAGTGGAATGATGTGATCGTGAGACAATTTCAGTGCAATAGGGCAGGGCTTGGACTTTGATCGGGGCATGGGGACCTACCTTTTTACGCACACGCACCCCCTCCCTCCCCGCCCCCTCCCCGATTGGGTATATCACAGAATACTGTTCTAATGCATCAGGTGATATAAACCTGGAAGAGTGCAGGACTCGAAAAGAGCAACATTGTGGTTTGAGAAGCTGTGTCTGGTGTGCATGCAAGAGACATTTCGTCTGTGAAACTATAAGGTACTGCAGTTGTTGTTTTTTCAAATTTAACTTGTTAAAGAGAAGAGTAAATTAATTTATCAACAGCTGGTTTGTTGATTTTCAAGCCATGTTTTTGACTGTTGAAGTTACATTGTACAAATAAACATGACTCACCTATCTGGTTTGTGAGTAGATGACTCTAGAAGTCTAACTTATGTTGTGTTAAAAAGTAAAAATGCTGATAGTGATAACACAATGTGCACATTATTATTTATTAGACTAGAGGTTTTGTATTTATAATGCTTAATACATGTAATACAATTTACTGACACTGTATGGAAGTTTTGAAGTAACGCAAAAAACTCTATTATTACTGAGATTATGATTGTTCAGTTCTTGAAGTTGAGTTACAAAAATTTGCTAATACAACAGGTTCTCAGTGTCTGTACTGATTTAAGACTTTCCTACCCAATTTACACAAGTCACGTTAGTTAATAAGAATAAGAGTACTTTATTATCTCAAAAAGAGATTTGTCTCGCCACCTCGGGTGCAACTCGCAATCACACTCGCACAATGAACAATAACATAGCTACAAAATGGACAATGACTCGGGACGGGTTGGCACCTGTAACAAAGCTTTGCTACTGTCCTTTGTGCACAACGGGGATCCGCCTTTCCTACATCACAAAAGAGAAGGTCAGGAAAGTCTTTTTTTAAGTATTAAGTCATTCAGCCCAACGGCCGTACTTCCCAAATGTTGGAGGCGTCATCTAATGACTAAGCACCAGTTGCAGGAGATGGATCGACCATGATAATTCAAGGGCAGTGCCAGATTAGCTAATCTGGCACTACCCTTGAATTATCATGGTCGACCCATCTCCTGCTGTAGTGCATCAGGACTGAATGGGTGAATGACATATCGGGGTTTAAATTTTTTTTACAAAAGTTGTCGGTCTATTAGTATTTAGCATTGTTGTAACTTGTAACTGTAAGAACATTTATAACAGGGATATTGTGCCCTATTAACCCTTTCCATCCTGACACTATTGCATGAATTAAATTTAACTATGATAGTTCAGGGGCGCTAAGCTATTCTGGCACCACCCTTGAACGAAATTGGTTGATCTATCTCTGTAATATAGCTCCCTCATAATAATAATAATTACGGTATTTATAATGCGCTTATCTAATAATTATAACTCTAAGCGCGCACTCACAACTCGCGCACACATGCGCACGCTTTAGACAATGACTCACGTACGACAAATGGTGAAATACATTGCGACAGCCAGCTTTTGTGGGGAGTGTGGTGATATAGTGCTAGAACTGTTGAAAGAGGTGAGTTTTGAGGGCGGACTGAAAGGAGGAGAGAGAGTCTTTCTGACGGAGAGAGAGTGGGAGAGTGTTCCAGGTGGAAGGACCATAAACTGAGAAGGCGCGGGGGCCGAAAGTGCTGAGTTTGGTGCGGGGGATGTGGAGACGGAGAGAGGCGGAGCGGAGGGAGCGGGAAGGAGTGTAGGGGTGAAGTAAGTTGGAGAGATAGGCAGGAGCGCAGTTGTTCAGGGATTTGTAGCAGAGAGACAGAATCTTGTATTGGATGCGTTGTGGGATGGGAAGCCAGTGAAGGAGTTTGAGCAGGGGTGTGATGTGGTCGGATTTTTTCTTTCTGAGGACGAGGCGGGCAGCATTGTTCTGGACGCACTGGAGAGTGGAAGTGGTGGAGTGAGGGAGGCCGAAAAGGAGAGAGTTGCAGTAGTCGATGTGAGATAGGATGAGAGAGACCGCAAGTTTGGTGGCAGCTTCGGTGGTGAGGTATTTTCTGATCTGACTGATGCGGCGGAGGTGGAAGTAGCATGCCTGGGCAGTGGCGGAGACGAAGCTGGTCATGGTAAGAGAGGAATCAAGAATAACGCCAAGGTTTTTGGCCGAGTCACTGAGGGAGATGGGGGTGCTGTCGAGTTGAAGGTGGAGAGGGAGGGAGCTGGGAAAGTTTCTGGCGAGTGCTTACCAGCATGGCTTCCGTTTTGTCGTTCAGTTTAAGCTTGTTTGCTGTCATCCAGTTTTTCACGTCTTCTTAGCAGTCAGCCGTGCGAGTCAGTAGTGACCGAGTGTTGTCGAGTTTGTCTTTGTCTAGTAGTTGTGAGTCGTCAGCGTAGAGGTGGTGGCGTATGTGGTGAGTGTATGATGTTGGACAGGGGGGAGGTGTAGAGTGTGAAAAGGACCGGGCCCAGGACGGACCCCTGTGGTACTCCGCAGGAGAGTGTGACTGGGTTGGAGGAGACGCCGTCAATGGTGACGGACTGCTGTCTGTCAGAGAGGTAGGAGAGAAACCAGGAGTGAGCAGAGTCAGTGATGCCAAAGGAGTGACGAAGGCGGTGTCGGAGGATAGAGTGGTCTATGGTGTCGAAGGCGGCAGAAAGGTCGAGTAGCGTAAGAAGGGAGATGTTGCCCGAGTCGGAGAGAAGCAGGTCGTTTAAGATGTGTAGAAGTGCTGTTTCAGTGCTGTGGTGTTTGCGATAGGCAGACTGGAATGGACTGAGGAGGTTGTTGTCGGCAAGGTGGAGGTTGAGCTGGTTGAAACAACCTTCTCAAGAAGCTTGGACAGGAAAGAGATTGGAGACTGGGCGATAGTTTTTGAGTTCGTTTGGGTCGAGGTTGTGTTTTTTGAAGAGAGGACGGACGATGGCGGACTTGAAGATATCAGGGACTGAACCGTTCTCTAGAGATGTGTTGATGATGTCGGTAATGAAGGGCAGAAGTTTTGGAAGGCCGTCCCGGTAGAGAGAAGCTGGGAGGGGGTCTAGTTTGCAGGTTTTGAGAGGCATGGACTTTATGGTCTTGAGGACTTCTTCTAGAGAGACGGGGCGGAAGGACGAGAAGGGGGTGTCGGGAGGGCAAGGAGGGGAAGGCAGAGAGTCGAGTGTGTTGCGCAGAGTTTGAATTTTGTCGGAAAAGTAGTTGGAAAAAGCGGACGGGAGTTCTTCTCTGCTGTGTGTGTTGGGGAGAGGAGTGTCTTTAGGAGTGCCTAGGAGTGTGTTCATGGTAGCGTAGAGGGTTTTGGAAGAAGTAGATTCCAGGATTTTGTTTTGAAGGTGTTTACGTTTGGAGTCGGAGTCATACTAATAGGACAATGCACAAATTTGAAAACTTTCACTCTCATGATTTAGCCCCGAGTCCCTACAGCTAATCTGTCAATACCCTTGAATTATCATGGTCAATCCATCTCCTGCAACTGGTACATAGTCGTTAGGCAACACCTAAAATTTGAGAAATGTGACCTTGGGGCTAAAAGGATTAATGGGTTAATTAAACCTTTATTGCCTGGAGAAGAATGCTTTCACCCATTCGCTGCCAGGAAAATGCGATCACCACCCAACTGCAAGTGACATGTTTTTTGCCTCTTGCTTGTCCTGCTCATATCCGCGTCTCTTGGATGGATCAGATTATCAGTGTGGGGGGACATTGCCTCTCTTTCTAAGATTGTGTCTAAATTGTGTGAGAGTAAAGGGGTCAACCCTTCCCTGCCACCAGGCGTATATTTTGTTTTTGAAATCTTTTTGTTTAACGGCAACAAGTTGCACATGTCCCAGGGACATGGCTCTCAGCAAGAGGTATAGATCCTCATGAGCCCCCGCAACTGTGGGGGCTCATGAGGATCTATACCTCTTGCAGTTGGGTCATGTTCACTTTTTCTCAGTAGAGGAGGAGTTAAGTTGTCTCATGTCCTTGGGTGTTGTTGGACTTATTTATAGAGGTGCTAAATAGTAAACTTAAGAAAAAGAGCGACTGCATTACAAAACAGTGCAGTGTGAACATTTACAACTTTAAATTTCACACTTCACTTGTGTGTAAATTTTGCCATTGGTATGTTCAGCATTCCCAAACACAAAATTTGTGTAATGTAACGCATTGGTGGGAGGGCATTCAACCTTCTCAAGATCCTCGCCAGTTTTCTCATCAAGGTCCTTCTATTCTGCAAGATTCATATGAGCCCATGCAGTTGTGTGGGGCCCATGGTAATGTATGTCTGCTGGCTGGAGCTGCGAGTCAAATTTAAGGGTATTTGAGGTTATAGTAGACTGCTCCATGGTCATTCACCCATAACTGTTCTGGCGTGGCCATTCAAGCATGTCTGCCCATCCACCCCTCTCTGCTGTTCACCCATCCATGTCAATGACCCTAGGCATGGACTGTCATTTTGGACTTGTTCAACCTTAAAGCACGAATCCGATTCGATCCATAAAGGTGATGCAATTTTCCATAAAAAATTGTGTCATTTTCATTCACAGAGGGATGCGAATTCGTATACGGGTGCATCGGGCATATGGAAACACACAAACATGAAAAGGACTCGCGCAGGCCTTTCTGTTTCAGACCCGCTTCGGATTCATGTTGATGGGTTGGCGCCGTAACTCATAAAGTTTTAATACCCCCTAGGAATAACGTGATTTCAAATTAATGGTAGCCTTGAGGTGGCAAATGTGAGAAACGTCTTCTGAACACTATTGGCCCGAGATGGATTGACAGTGATTTATAGTTAACTCTGTACATTCTGAGGATGAAAACAAAATTCGATTTTTTAGATATCTTTTGAGGTCTGTGTCACAGTTTTGGAGACAGATTGGCCATGATAGTTCAAGGGTAGTGGCAGAACAGCTTGGCACCTACAGATGCCAAGCTGTTCTGGCACCACCCTTGAACTATCATGGCCAATCCCTATCCTGTTGTATGTTAGGGCTTTATGGGTTAAAACTGCCCAATTCTTCTGGTGCCATAAAATTACTGCACTGCTTGTTACAAGTAACTACCAGGGTAGCAGTCCCATCACCAGTTGAGCTGTGGTTTCAGGGTACATGGGCTAGACTTGAGACTCAAGTGTGGGGACTGGGTCAGCAGTCTGTACGATTTTTTTGCCTTTATTTTCTGCGCGAGTTCACAGTTTCTTTTCTCCGAGTTTACAATGTTCTTTTCTCAAATCAGCAACATCAGCACGACGTAAGGTCTAAAGTCACACTCACAGGCCAGCACACATACATTTATGATTTGATGGTTCTTTAACCCTTATCATGCAGAATACACCAGTGTGTGAAATAAGTTTGACTAAAATAGTTCAAGGGTAGTGCCAGAATAGCTTGGCGCCTCTAGGCGCCAATCTATTCTGGCACCACCCTTGAACTAAAGCCATTGGTCTATATATATCCTTATCTGTACGTACTATAATGTAGCTTGCATGTGGCAGTGTACAATTTTGAAGCTTATAGCAGCAGTATGATATGGGGTAACGTGTCATTTTTAACACCATCACTGTGAGAGGTATACACCCTCATGCTCCCACAGTTGCAGGAGATCATAAAGATCCATGCCTCTTGCTGAAAACACTTTGCGTTCATGTTCCTTTTGATAACTGGTTGTCCTTGGTGTTGAATAATTTACAATTTCAAAAACAGAGATAGTAAGGGGGTTAAAGAGCCATCAAACCATAATTCACTCAAGTGTGCTGGAAAGTGTCAGCAGAGCGAATAAAGGAAATTCGCTGTACAAGGAAACATGTTTTGGCAACCCACCAGTAAGCAGTTGGTCCACAGGTTGATGTCAGCCGCCGTGCTGTTTATGGTCACCCTCCCGAAGGTCCTCTGGCCGACGTCGGTAGCAGTTGGCCTGTGTTTCCTGGGTGGTGGCTTTTTACTGTACAGGCTTGACTGTTCTCGACTGTTTAACACATTACATCCTGAGGATGATTTTTTTAATTTACTGTGAAGTTTATATATTTTACAGATTAGGAGATCTAGATCAACCATTTTAGTTCAAGGGTGGTGCCAGAATAGCTTGGTGTCTCAGGTGCCAAGCTGTTCTGGCACCACCCTTGGACTATCATAGAAAAACTTATTCAAGCAGTAGTGTATCAGGATGAAAAGGGTTAATGAAGGATAGTTAGCCTTGAGATAAGTGGATATGAACATCTTTAGTGATGAGTCACTTTGTCATTTTGCACGCTCGCACTGTTATGCTTTCACAAAGTCAGTGCCCATGATTTTGCATAAACTGGAGCGAAGAATGAATACATAAATCAGTGCGGAATAGCATTATGAGTTGCTACCCATGTAGCATCTGATTTTATTTTTGAAAAACTTATAGTACATGTGTCATTGTGTGTGTGTACCTTTAGACTGTGAGAGCCATAATTTCTTTCAAGTCTTGGAATACCACCTGCCCTTAAACCATTACATTCTGAGGTTCATTTTTTTTTTTTTTTTTAGGTTAGTGACTTTCCTATGATTGAAGGCAGCATCACAGTTCAGGCGATATATTGACCGGATGACATTTCAAGGGTGGTACCAGGACAACCTTTGAACTGTCATGGTCAAATTTATCTCATGTTGGAGTGTATCAGGACTTAAAGGGTTAACCCTTATCATTCGGAATACACCAGTGTATGAAATAAGTTTGACTAAAAAATAGTTCAAGGGTAGTGCCAGAATAGCTTGGCACCGCTAGGCGCCAAGCTGTTCTGGCACTACCCTTGAACTAAAGCCATTGGTCTAAATCTTTATCTGTAAGTACTATAATGTAGCTTGCTATGGCAGTGTACAAATTTGAAGCTTTTACTAGTTTTATCCTGAGAATGATGGAGGGGGGGGGGGGGGGGGTAATTTAGGTTCACTTTGTCAGGCTGTTTGTGAAGATATCTCCAAGTACTAGACTAATTTGATCCCATTAAGAAATTATGTACCTGACCTGTTGTTGAACACGTTTTCAATTGCTCTGCTCTGTGTCCAGTGTTCTGCTCCCTTGCACGTTTTGTCATAATCTCCGTTCCTGACATTCCTTAGTCCTAGTCTTCGGATTAAAATATTAGCGAAAGAATACAAAAGTAACAAGGTTAGATAGGCTGACTTTTTGTGTTTTTTGTTGTTGACACAATAAGCGCTACTGTCATAGGCTTAACTTAAAGCAATTCTACCCAGGTTTAATCATCTCAACACAGTCGGAAAACTGTCTGCAAAAGATACTGCTGACAGTATTATGTATGGGTCCTTTGTGTACTAACTTAGAACTTTATGATGTAAATACAATGCCAAATGTCGAAATTCATCGTTTGATGGGTGTGTTGTTTTTGTACCCGAGGGTGCAAATTGTCTGCATCGGCCTCGTTTTGAATTTGTGCATATTAACTAGCCTACGTCACAAGGCAGAACCCGATCAATCGATACTGCAGACGACGGAGGCGGTCATCGTTGTACGCGTCAGTGTAGACATGTACTGATGTTCTCCGGCATCCCTTTGACATAATTTTCCACGAGAATGTAAAATAAATTTTCCACTTATTCGCTATGCTGTCAAAATCAATGCGGGTTCCGCTTGACCTGCTGCCCTGAGTAACGGGCAAATCGTGCTGTGGGCGTGGCTTCAAGTTCTTCGACTCTGTCTCCGCGCCAAGCCGGCACTGACACGTGAGCCAGCGTCACGAAACAGAATGTGGTACTATATTTCACCCACTTATACCCATTTCTGCATTGCAGTTTCACATCACACACATCGAAGTCTACGTAACTGAAAGCATCTCTGGAAACGACAAATGCACCATCGCAGCAGAAACACTACATAGGTGAAGCGAGTGAATGAGAGTCCGCACAGACAAAAACGTGTCACGACCATCGATGTCGGCAGCCAGTGCCGCAATTTTGACACACAGGCCGTAGTTGTCTGATCCTTGCAGCATAAAATCTGATGAACTAGCTCGTAACTTCATGATAAAACAGGTTTAAAATCTTGCAAAATCAGTAAGAGATAAATTCTACTGAAGATCATGAATTCTCAGTCTCTAGCGCTCGTGAAACTACAGGAAGATCGACAAAGATCGTAACCGGATTACTTACTGTTTCACATAGCAAGAAAGCGACAAATTCCGGATGGGCGGTCAAGCCAAGCTCTATATTCCCTTGTCCGATGTCAGTTCAGTCTACTTGGGGGTATCTTGTCTCTCTTTCTCTTTCTTCTCTTCAATTACGAGTCTTGTCATTGTCGGCCGGTGCGAGTCGACTGATACTTTCTTTTTTTCTTCGCTGGTTCATCCGACATCTTGTCTCTGATTGGTTATAATTATGCAGATGATCTAAGGTCGTATAGAATAGTTATGATGTCAGCTTCCTCATCGTCTATCGGAAGCAATCTTTTGACCGGGTCCAGCCACACGATTCCGGTGGCCTCTTTCGCTTTGAACGGACGAAAGAAAGCATTTGGTGGGACAATAGGGTGGTCACTGTCTAAGTGGGTTTGTATGTATACTGAAGCCCAGTAAAAGCTTTTTGCGAACTGAAGCATTAAAAAAGGTCGGTCGTGCCCCTTTAAAGCGCCAAGAACAAAACTGACTTCATGGCCCCAACACTCTTTTTTTGTCCAAGGGAATAGTTGCCCCTGCAGCTCTTTTTATATCGTTTGTGGTGGGGCAGGGAGGATTCGCTCCATTTAACCCTTTTCATCCAGATACACTATTGCAAGAAATAAATTTGACTATGATAGTTCAAGGGTGGTGCCATTATAGCTTGGCGCCTCATGCGTCAAGCTATTCTGGCACCACCCTTGAACTAACCTGGTTGATATATAGAGCTCATAATCTGTGATGTAGCCTTCATAGGACAATAAGCAATTCTTTTTAAAATTCAGCCTTGGGATGTAATGATTAAAGTTGCATTTTCCCAAGTAAAACTGGTACATTCCGAATGCTCTATATCAGAATCAGGCTGAGTGTTTGTAATCCCCCATCAGATGGTGTAAATAGAGCCAAACCACGCTGCCAAGTGACATAGACTCTCGTGAACCCTGCAGACGAATCTATGGAATCTATGCCTCTTGCAATTATGAAATTGAAAGGGTCTGGTAGAGCGACGACATGGACCTTGAAACATGAGGTGACATCTTCATCGGGTCACAGGCACAGCATCACATAGCAGTGTAGGTGACATCTTAGTTTATCAGATCGCAGTATCACATAACAACGATGGAGTTTGAAATGAGGAGTCCGCTTTAGTAGGAGTTTTGTCTTTTTATATTAGCGAAAGTAGGGAGGGTGAACAATCTTAAGCCAAACCGACCACAGCTAGCCGTTTCCAGCTAGGTCTCCTCCCCCTTCTACTACCACCTCACACATTAATCCATTTAGCCACACGGGTCAAATTTTGGAAGTGTTACTTAATCAGTTAATGACTGTACCAGTTGCAGGAGATTGAACGGCCATGATAATTCAGGGGTAGTGCCAGATTAGCTTGGCACCTTCAGGCACCAAGCTAATCTGGCACTACCCTTGAATTATCATGGTCATTCAATCTCCTGCTGTAGGGCGTTGGGGCAAGATGGGTTAAATATTCATGTCCAGGTCTTACAGCCCCGCCCGATTGGCCCTATTCACTGTCACATAACCCATTGTTGCCCAAGGCTAAAATCCCCAAATGTTGGGAGTTGTCCTGTGAAGAGTAATACAGATCGACAGTGATAGTTCAAGGGTGGTGCCTGAATAGCTTGGCACCAAGCTATTCTGACACCACCCTTGAAGTTAAACTATCTTGGTCGGCCTGTATCATGATGTCGGAACTAAATTAGTTAAACTGACAGTTTATCCATACTTTTTCACACCTGCTCCAAGTCGCTTTGGCACACACACACACACACACACACACACACACACACACACACACACACACACACACACACACACACACACACACACACACACACACACACACACACACACACACACGAGTGACTCAAACACCCACGCACACGAGTGACTCAAACACCCACGATGGTTCAGTCTGCGAACTAAGCAGGTTAGACATCATAAAAAAAATTTAAAAAAAATGTTTTCCACTGTTGAGAACACAACAAACTTCGCATTGACCTTCCTTCTTGGTTATTGAGACCTGTACGGCTGTAGCAGTCAGCAGTGTGACACGTTTGAACCCGCATTTCTGTCAATCTGAGGATGTAGATGCAGCATAAATTCCCTACCAGCCGGAGGCCTCGGTTCACTTGAGCCTTGCATCTTGCTAGGCTTTTGAGAGCCTTTTCTTCTTGTAATGTTTATCTATAAATCCCGGGCTTTACGAGCGACTGTAAAATGAATTTATGCAGTATTGCACCTAGTACACATAACAAACAAAAAAGTCACGTGGCTTGAAAAATGGAACACCGCCCAGCTGCAAGAGGTACAGATCCTCATGAGCCCCCTGCAACTGCGGGGGCTCATGAGGATCTATGCCTCTTGCTGGCGCTACTTTCAGTCCATGTTCCGGGGACATCTCGATTTTTTGGGTGTTTAACCCTTATCATTCTGATAACCCATTGCTTGAAATAATGTTGACTGCTAGTTCAAGGGTGGTGCCAGAATAGCTTGGCGCCTCAGGCGCCAAGCTATTCTGGCACCACCCATGAACTAAACCAGTTGATCTGTCTCATAATCTGTAGTCTTCATAGGACAAAGCAAATTTCACAAAATCACCCACAAAGTGTAATGCGGGGTTAATAAATGAATATTTTTTACCCATTACAGCGTCAGCTGGCACAGAATGGGTTAAGATTTTGGTTGTTTTTTTAATCGGGCCAAGTCGAAGTGAATGTGTAAGATTGTGGGGACTATTTAAATGCCCACTACCGCCGTAACTGTTAAAACATGCGCTTCTGTTAGTCTGCAACAGACGGTTATAAAACGCTGCACACGGGTCTAGCTATGGTTCATTTAGACGCATGGCAATCCAAGAAAAACAGAAGATAGTGGTAGAAAACCCATTAAAATAGAAACAAATAACGACGTTTCGGATCAAAGATCCTTCCTCAGGTGACATGGAAACATGTTTCTCAGGTTTGTTTCCTTGTCACCTGAGGAAGGATCTTTGATCCGAAACGTTATTTGTTTCTATTTTAAAGGGTTTCCTACCACTATCTTCTGTTTTTCTTTCACGTGAAACCCTAGCGGCAACAGTTTTACTGCATGGCAATCCAGTTCAGCACGTCGTCCTTAAATGTCAAGTAACCTGACAGTGACTCCACTCCGTTCTAGAAATACAAGGCTTTTAGTACGAGAAACAGCTAAAAAAAATTAGATGGATGCGCTGTCGGCTGCGCAGAGTAAACAAGCAGCATACCAGTTGCAGGAAATGTATCCGTAGTGTGTGAAGATATTTTTCATTGTCGGGGCCCAGCGTACCTGGCATATTGACGGGTCAATTTCCAGCTTCCAAATAAGCAGACTTTGGTGGGTGGGGGGGTCAATTCTTATCCAAACCTCAGGGTGAACAAAAAACTTAAGAATGATTTTTTTCACCGAAAATATATTTCTTACTTGTTTTGCTTCCAAAACTATTAGGGAGGCGGGCTATACCGTCCCGGCCCCCCCCCCCTCCCCCCCACCATTAATTTTGGGGACAGGCTTCCCTGGTGGTCCCTGTTCCTATGCCACTGAATAGTTGCTTGCCGACCTTGGCACCTTTTAGTCCACGAAGTGATGAGGCTTTTTCCCTTGAACTACACTAGTGCATCCACCAACTGCTCCAGGGTGAAGTGTATGGATTTGTGAACTGAAATTGTGCATTGATTTTTGCTGTTGAGTGTTACATAAAAAAGAAAGAACAGTTGAGGTAGACATTAACCCTTTGGCTGCTGGTAGCGCTTTTTGTCCTGATGATTCCTGCTGGAATCATTGCGACAGAAATCTCTACCAACAGCCAAAGCGTTGAATGGTAGTAGACAATTTCTAATTCTTGCCATTTCCACCAAAAAAAATAAATAAATAAATAAATAAAATATTTAGGCGTAAGGGGAAAATGGGCGAGGATAATCTCAACGTAAAGATTTCTGAAATTATTGGAAACACAAAATGTTTTCAGTGGCCATATAGGCAGGTTTGACTGTATCGCAGCCGCTCAGGTGCTGAGCCATTGAATTGTCGGTAATATATCGTGTGCCTACTCAAAATGCACACAGGCGTAACATGACAGGTGGTTACAACTACAGTGGAGGGAGACGCTTTTAAACCGGTTGTTTGCTTTGATGGGGTGGCTGGTTGTTAAAATAACAAAGACTTTCATGTGTGTTGCACAGTGTTTTAACCCTTTGACTGCCGAAGAAATGTGAAGTAGAAGTAGAACATTATCCAAATGCAGTTGCGGGGGCTCTTGAGGATCTTTGGCTCTTGTTGAAACTACTTTGCATCCAGTGATCCTTGTGTCTTAGACTGTCTATCTTACTGTCTGTCTGTCTATCTATCTCCCGTAGTCTTGCCGACCGTTGGGGCACCACTGATGACTTGGCAACCAGCTCCCTCCATTCCTCTCTGATCTCTGCCATTCTTAGCGTATCGCCCAGCCTCAGTCCTGACCACTCTGAGATATCTTTTCCTCTGTCTTCCTCTCCTTCGTCCTCCTTGCACAGTGCCTTGCAGGATTGTTTTGGCACCCCCTGCTGAACGCGTGACATGCCCATACCACTTCAGTTTGCATTTTTTTCATAATTAATAGGTCTTCATAGGGCCCGATGGCTTGCCTGATTCTGCTTCCCATTTCCTCGTTTGTGATGTGATCTCTGTATGAAATGCCAAGCAGCCTTTGTATCCTCCTTTCAAGGTCTGCTGTGAGGGTCCATGACTCGCAGGCATACAAGAACACCGAGATGACTAAGGAGCGCATCAGTCTGATCTTGGAGCAGAGCGTGATGTTTCTGTCCTTCCATATGGTCTTCAATCTTGTCAGTGCTGTTGTTGTCTGCGCAATCCTAGACAGTATTTCTTGTTTTGATCCCTCATCTGTCACAATGGCTCCTAAGTATTTGAATTTATTAACTGTTTCCAGTTTTTGGCTTCCAATTATGACGTCGGTGCCAATGCCACTGGTGTTATTTGTCATCAGTTTGGTCTTCTCTGCTCCGATTTCCATCCCATACGCAATGGCTGTACTGTCCAGCTTTTCCTCCAGCTGAGTTAGCTCCTTCTCTGTTCCTGCAAGGCCATCAATGTCGTCCGCAAAGCGCAAGTTCGTGATTGTTCTGCCTCCAATACTGACAGTTCCTTCATGCTCTTTCAGAGCGTCTGTCATGATTCTTTCCAGGAAGATGTTGAAAAGAGTAAGTCTTAGAGGGCTGGGAGTAATTGAGGTTGAACCAATTGGCAAAGATTTATAAAAAGAGCCTGAGTCCACTGGCAGTAAAGGGGTTAAGCACGCTAAAGCCCTACACACGTTATATGTATACAGGCTAGATTAACCCCTTCAGCCCCAAGGTCCCATTTCTCAAATTTTTTAGGTGTTGCCTAACGACTATGTACCAGTTGTAGGAGATGGCTTGACCATGATAATTCAAGGGTAGTGCCAGATTAGCTAATCTGGCATTGCCCTTGAATTATCATGGTCAAGCCATCTCCTGCTGTACGGACTCGGGGCTAAATGGGTTAAGATTTCAGCTGTGTATACCCCACGCATTGAACTGTTAGACCGGTGTGATCCTTTGTACTTTTAAAACTGTGGGCGAGTCATGCTTTTGACACCTTCGCTGCTGGAACAAATGTGAACACCACCCAACTGCAAGAGGCACAGAACCTCATCAGCCCCTGCAGATGCAGGGGTTCATGTTTATTGCCTCTTGCTGACCCATGTCTCGTCTGTGTTTCTCGGATTGACAGGATTACTCAGTGCTGATTTTGCACAGCTCTCCAAGACATGGATTTTATGTGCACTGGCGGATGTTACGTGTTGAGTCGTAGTCGTAGTATGATAATCACACCAGACGCACGCACGTAAGGTTCTTTTAAAGAATCTTCACTCAGCTGCAACCAGTCGCACATGGCTTATGGATGTAGACCACACTGGAGTAACAGTTCCAACAATATTTTATTGCAGCGATGCGATCTCCAAACAATGCATTCACAGATGCACCAACACTGATACAATGTCTCCTCTACAATGTATCCACGCTTTTGACACACTGTGGCTATCATACAATGTAAACGCTATACACTGCATAACTCCATCACTGACAATGTACAAACGCGCTTCCCAGCACAATCTTTTATAGTGTAATATGTTTCCAGAATAATCTTAGCAAATGCATACAACACAACCAATCAGAAAAGAACACGTAACTGAAACTCATAAATATTGATGAAAAAGAACTTTCTAGAATAGACTACAATAGTCTACAAAATTCGACTGCTAATTTCAACCCCAATTTTGGGAAATCTCGGTGTGTAAAGACGTCACACAAAAATACTACACATTTCACGACCTTGCCCGAATTTTCCGGAAATTTCAAGATTCCGCCTAATACATATTGGATGTTAACTTCATGTGCACAGAAAACATGGTGATTCATGGAGCGGGTTCTAGACTCTTCAGGATTCAACTCCGTGTATCAAAAGACAATCAATTTCGCTCTCTGTGTGAAATTTTACTAAAATGGTACGTGATTCGTAATCATGATAGCTCAAATAAATATCGGATCGTTTCCTACAATTAATACATGCATGCTCTCACAGAACAACACAACCACAATCGTAACACTACCCCCCTTTTTAGAACAAAATTTCTTCTCAAATCTCAAAATACGGTTGTGGCTGTGTTAACCTACACAGAATCCTAAATAAATACAATTTCACATCAAAATCAAAACAAATCAACTGCTTTAAAATAATCATCTCACAGTTCCTTTAAACTGTCCTGAGCGCAGACATGTCCCTTTAAATTCGCATGGACACCGAAATGTTTCTTTAAACTGTTCTGGGCACAAAATGTTCATTTAAACTGCTCTGCTCAGGTAATCTGCTCCAAAATTCTGCGAACCCTTGATAGACTGTAATTTAACATCAAAATTCTGCAAGAACATCGCCCATCTCATAATACAAGAATTTGTAAACTTTGCAGAGTTTAGATAGTTCAAAGGTTGGTGGTCCATTTGGAGAACAAATGGCACACCTAGAAGGTACAATTCGAACCGCCTTACTCCCCAGATGATGGCTAGGCACTCCTTCTCGATGGTCGAGTAGTTTTGCTCAGCTCTGGTCAACTTTTTGCAGGCGTAGGTCACTGGGTGAAGTTTTCCATTATCCTCTTGCATTAAGACTGCGCCTACTCCTTTGTTGGAGGCGTCTGTCCTCTGTACGAAGGTTTTCAACGGGTCAGGGAGGGGTAGAACAGGATTCTCGGTTAGGATGTCTCGAACTGCCTGGAATGCTCGCTCTTGGGCCTCCTCCCACTTCACTAAGTGTCCTTTCCTCAGCAACTCAGTCAGGGGACCTGTGACTACCGCAAAGTTTGGTATGAACTCCCGGTAGTAGTTCGCCAAGCCCATAAATGAGCGAACTTGTGTCTTGGTCGTAGGTCGCTGATCATCCCTGATCTTCTGTACGTTGTCATCGTGTAGCCCCTTTAAACCTTTTCGCTTAATTTGTGTCTGATGAAGTCTATGTTGTCGGCCCCAAGAATACACTTGCTTGGACGGATGGTGAAATTTGCATCTGACAGTCTTTGGAACAGCTCTCGGAGGGCTTTGAGGTGATCCCCCCCAAGTTTTGGTATGGATCAAAATGTCATCCCAGTAAAAGACCACATTCTGCATATCTTCTAGGGTCTTTTTCAGTCCTCTCTTCAATGTGGCACCACTGTTCACCATACCAAAAGGCATCTTCAGGAACTCCCAATGACTGTCGGGTGTGACGAATGCTGTCTTGTGGATATCTTTTTCTGCAACCTTGATTTGCCAATTGATACCCTTTGCTTAGGTCAATTTGAAAGAAAAATCGGTCTCCACTGACCTGGGCCAGTTCTTCCGCTGTGGGCATTGGCTCTAGATCGAAGACTGTTAGTTTATCTACGGTTGTCCACGCACGCCCGTTTAGATCCATCTGGTTTCTTCATGATGACAACTGGGGACTCCCTGATGACTCCCACTCCCAGATTCAGCATTTCCTTGATGTCTTTTTTCAGTTCTTCCCTCATGTTATAAGGAAGACGATACGGTTTGCTGGGAACTGGCTCATTTGATGTCCGATTAACCTTGTGCTGGACTGTGGCTATCATACAATGTAAACACTATACACTGCATAACTCCATCACTGACAATGTACAAACGCGCTTCTCAGCACAATCTTTTATAGTATAATAGCTTTCCAGAATAATCTAGCAAATTCATACAACACAACCAATCAGAACAGAACACGTAACTGAAACTCATAAATATTGATGAAAAAGAACTTTCTAGAATAGACTACAATAGTCTACAAAATTCGACTGCTAATTTCAACCCCAATTTTGGGAATCCCGGTGTGTAAAGACGTCACACAAAAATACTACACAGTTTACTTCCTTGCCCGAATTTTCCAGAAGTTTCAAGATTCCGCCTAATACATACTGGCTGTTAACTTCACACGCACAGAAAACACGGTGATTATTCGAGCGGTTTCTAGACTCTTCTGGATTCAACTCCGTGTATCAAAAGACAATCAATTTCGCTCTCTGTGTGAAATTTTACTAAAATGGTATGTGATTCGTATCATGATAGCTCAAATAAATATTTTATCGTCTCCTACGATTAATACATGCATGCTCTCACAGAACAACACAACCACAATCGTAACGGCGGAGAAGTGGTTAAATGGCGTGCCTGCTCATGTTACGTGTTTTTTGGCGACCAGCTCAATAGGAATCAAATTCTGTATTAAGATGTTGAGTAATTCCTACATAAAACAGCTTATTAGATTACATTAGGCCGTTTGGCAATATTTACCACACCTGTACGCTGGTCTGTGATTCTGGACCTAATAGATGGCTGTCGTGAGGTGCAAACTCAGGTAACAGTGCATGTGTAGGCCGACAGTTGGCACTGCATAAATTTATTTTCAGCGAGTTTTAATAGGTGAAGGATGGCACGCATAGAATGAGAATAGAAATTGCTGACACCTTAACCCCTGTACTGCCGAGAGGACGTGAACGCGACCCAGCGGCAAGAGGTACAGATTCTCATGAGTCCCCGCGACTGCGGGGAGCTCATGAGGATCTGTGCCTCTTAGTGAAAGAAACCAGTCTGCATTCCTGTTGTTCGGAGTGTTGTGGCTTTGGGTCCGTTCAGTGAACACAGATTTCAGAATCAAGATGTACGTCCGCTGGCGTGGAAGGGGTTAAATTACTGAAGCACAGCAGTCTTTCATGAAGGGTATCACTTGGTGGTCGCGGCATTCACACAGAATTAACCCATTCAGCCCTGATGCACTACAGCAGGAGATGGGTCGACCATGATAATTCAAGGGTAGTGCCAGATTAGCTTGGCGCCGACAAGGCGCCAAGCTAATCTGGCACTACCCTTGAATTATCATGGTCGACCCATCTCCTGCAACTGGTGCATAGTCATTAGATGACACCTCCAAAATTGGGGAAATACGTACCTGGAAGTCAAGGCCTGGAACCAGTTGCATGAGTGGGCCATGGGCTCAAAAATCCTGCGCACGCCACTAAGCAAGGTGCTCCTACAGGAGCACCTTGCTTATTAGTGGCGTGTTAAGCCCACTTGTGCAGCTGAACCCTTTGTGCCATGCTGAAGGATCATCAAGTGAGAGTGCATTTAGTGTAGTGATTTATTGTACATTGTTCTGCATGCAGTCTTGACTTTCATTTTTTTAATCTTGTAGATAGATACGCCTGTATCTCACAGATAAGATGTTAGATGAGCTAAAAAGACGTGCATGACGTCAGTGATAAGTTGCATCCTTACTTTGTCTAAGAAGCTTTGTTTTTTTTCTCTTTTGTTTGCAGAGATTTTTCAGCGTCCCTTTGTCATAGATTGTATTTCTGGTCAGTTGCTAGTCACACGGTGTCGTCGTGACCATGCCGACATATGATGAGGACTCCAATGTCCATGTGACATCCATCAAGATACACAAGGAGGAACACTTCATCACGCAAAACAATAACTCGTAAGTGAACTGTTGGTTCATTTGGACACACTGTACAACAGACGGATTACAAACAAATTGGCAGACATTCTTGATGACAAAACACATCCACTTAGATATGAATTTGACAGCAGACGTATCAAACGAAGTGGCAGACTCCGAGTACCCAAAAGTCGTACATCACGTTATGCCAACTCTTTTGTCCCTCAGGCTGTTACCCTTTTCAACAGTAATATCAGTAGATAGTGTCGGTCAACATTCTTCCGTCCTTAGTACTAGCCCTCTCAGTATTATTACTAGTATTATTACTGTTGTTATTCAAAGGTAACAATATGTCTGTTACAGTTCATTTCTTTAATTGAGTGTTTTCTTTAATTGAGTGTGATGTTTTTTTTTTGTTTTTTTTTTTTTAATGAGTGATTGATGAGGCCATGTGTTGCATGGGCAGACAGTGAATTTCCCCGTGAGGGATTAATAAAGTATTATTGTATTGTATTTTGTGCAGGCACTTGTGTGCTTATAGAGCTTTACAACTGGAGATTAGCTGTTACCTGAGTGTACTCGCATGCTTTGAGAACTTTTTTTTTTTAGATAAAAGCCACACTAATCTGTTTTTAACCCGTTCAGTGCCCATTGACGGACACTGTGTTTCTGCAGTCTTCGTCCGTTCAACATCAACAAGCCTTGGTTGTGCTATGAAGATGGATTCAGAGTGGTGTCAGCAAGAGGTATAGATCCTCATGAGCCCCCAGAGTTGGGGGCTCATGAGGATCTATACGTCTTGCAGCGAATAGGTTAACTGTCATGACTATCCACTCCCACAGCTGGTAGTTTTACACAATCTTTGCTGACTACTCTTTGAGTGAGCTAGTGAAAGTGAGGCTTCCTCAGACTTTCACCTCGTTAATGTCGCCATGACCTGCAACACCCTTTCGACATCATTCTTTGCAATTTTCTTGTTTTATTGTTCCAACATGCAACAACTCTCTTCGACTTGTGGCCTCTTGCAGGGATGTGAAACTCAAAATAATGTCACACGCTGTGTGACAGTCACAAATTGAATTGAGTCTTCCTGTGAGATATTCTCCTCATGAATATTCCATCGCCAATAGACACCTCGCAAAATTGTGAAAGTATGACTTGAATAATTACATGTACATTTTGTGTAAGCGTTGTGTCCATGATGGCTCTCAACTTGCAAAGGGATTAACTCCCTTGTTCATACGTCCACTGGTACTGCTTCCCTGCCCTTGCAGCCACCAGTCAGTTGTGAGGTTTCATGTGCAACAAATGACAACCCACAACGAATGAGACGGATAAACAGCTTCTGCCATGAGCGCAGACAACACTCCAGACATCTACAAGAGGCATAGATCCTCATGAGCCCAGAGGGCTCATGAGGATCTGTGCTTCTTGGAGATGTTTGGAGTGTTGTCTATACTTGCTGGTTATCCAGGACTTCACTCGTTCATTGTTGGGCCCCCACCCGGGTCTGCCCTGGGGGACTTGGGTGGGGTTAGGTATTTTTTAGTTCCCAGGGTCACCCTGGTCAGCCCCACAGGGTGGGTTTTTCTCTCTATTCTGGGGCATGTGTTTCTGTCTACCCTTTGTCCATTCACCTGTATTTGTCTTTTTAAAACTCTCCCTACTGTCTGCACTGCCTGTAGCTCTTGATATTGGATGTGTGTTGCTAAATGGTCTTAGCTTTATTTATGCCCCATGTTGTAGGTTTATTTAATGTATTTGACCGGCTGGCGACATACATTCAATTTTCTGTTTAGTTTTTTTTTTTCACAAGCAGTGCAGGCACGTCCTGAGAAAGCCTTGTTGCTGTCGGGACGTTAAGCAATGTACAATCAATCAATCATTGTTGGGAGTCGCTCGGCAAAAACATAACCTCACTGTAATCAGTAATGGTGGCTGCATGCACAAGGGGGTTTAACACATTTAACCCTAAGTCCCTACAGCAGGAAATGGATTGACCATGATAATTCAAGGGTAGTGCCAGATTAGCTTGGAGCCTAAAGGCACCAAGCTAATCTGGCACTACCCTTGAATTATCATGGTCAATCCATCTCCTGCAATTGGTACATAGTCCTCCAAAATGTAAGAAATAGGACCTTGGAGCTGAAAGGGTGAAACAAATATTTCTTCTTGTCTCTTAGAGTGGAGGCCAAACCAGAAGCCCCCATCACCAATGGGACACGTGTGGTTAATGGTGGTGGCAACGTCGCAGATAGCGTTGTGAAAGAGACGGTTACTACTGACAGCATCGAAGTGAACGTTTCCAACACATCTAGCAATGCTCTTACAGCAGCCACTGAACCCAAGCCGCAAGCAAGTCCTGTTGATGCCAATAGAGGTAAGTATTGGGCCATTTGCTCAAGTTCTGTGTGAAAAAGAAAACAAGCATGCTAACTAATATTTGAGGTCGTGGTCACCATGGAGAAAGAGATAAAAGCTTGACATCAAGCGCCTCTTCCTGCTGATGGTGTGATTTGAGCAAGTAACTGAAGAGGAATTTGATTTGACTCCAAGCTTTTCCTTTCATTTGCCTATGGAATAAATACCGAATGCACCCATTCAGCCCAAATATACTATCTGTACTAAACTAACAAGCAAAATAAATGGGACATCACGTGCAAACTTCTGGCAAAAAAGACTGTCTCCTCTGCCAAAATCTGTTCCAACCATTGAGTTACCTGAGAAGTTCTGTGAGTTTTTCACTCAGAAAGTAGAGTCTGTTCGAGACGAACTGGACTCCCAGTCATCAGTGTCACCTCACAGTCATGGTGTGCCCTTTGCTGGACAAGTCTTCCATACCTTCAAGAGTTTGTCCGAAGATGATGTTCGTAAGATCATGACAAAGTTTGCTGCTAAGATGTGTGACCTGGATCCCATCGCTACCCAACTTCTCTTTGATTGTATTGACATGGTCCTCCCTACCATCACTTCCCTGGTCAATGACTCTTTGTCCTCTGGTATTTTCCCTGCTGTTTACAAATCAGCCATCGTCAAACCCCTGCTTAAAAAAAACCAGTCTTGACCCTGAAAATCTAAAAAAAACTTCAGGCCTGTCTCAAATCTACCCTTCTTATCCAAGCTCATTGAAAGGATTGTTCTCTCCCAGCTCCTTGACCATGTGAATGCTCAGTCTTCTTCCTGTTTGCCAGTAAGTGTATCGGCCCGGGCATTCCACTGAGACTGCTCTCTTCATGAGTGTGAATGACATGCTTTGGACAATTGATGATGGACATGTCTCTGTTCTAGCCTTGCTCGATCTGACAGCCGCCTTCGATACAATAGACCATGAGATCCTTCTGCATCGACTTCATTTCACGTTTGGCATCACGGGTAGTGTCCTCCTGGTTCAGATCTTGCCTGACTGATCGTCACCAGCTGATCGTTAACAACTACTGGTCGAGTCTTTCTCTGCTGTGCTTTGGGGTCCTCCAGGGCTCAGTCCTAGGCCCCATTCTCTTCATTCTCTACATCCAGCCTCTTTCCAGTGTAATTGAGAGATTCTCGGTTTCCCACCATGGCTCTGCTGATGACTCCCAGCTGAACAAGCACACTACTCCTGACCAAGTCCCTAGCGCCATCCTAAGTCCTCAGAACTGTATCCGTGATGTCAAAGAGTGGATGTCATCAAACAAACTTCAACTTAATGATGATAAAACTTAGTCTCTTATAATCAACTCCTCCCCCCCCCCCCCCCCCCCCCCAGATTGACCAGTTCACTTTACCTCTCCACGTCCATGGCCATAGGAACCAGCATCATCAATTTCTCGCACACCACCAAGAATCTTGGAGTAACTCTGGATGAAACACTGTCCATGAACCAACAGATTGTCAACACCTGTCGCACAGCCTACATGGAGCTCCGTCACATTTCTTCTATCAGACACTATTTGCCACAAAAACCCTCATCTGTACATTTCTTCTTTCCAAGCTGGACTATTGTAATTCACTGTATGCAGGTTGTCCCAAATATCAGATTGACAGGCTTCAAAAAGTTCAGAATTCTGCTGCGAGGCTCATCACCAAAAAGCGCAAGACATCTCAGATCCTCTGCTGACAGCCGCATTTTGCATGTACCTTTTGTCTATACCAAGTCTTTTGGCCAGCGGTCTTTTTCATATCTTGGGCCGCTATACTAGAACGAACTCCCCTCCCATATCCGCCACAGTGCTTCAAAAGACGTTTTTAAATCTGCACTAAAAACACACCTTTTCCGACGCCATTACCCCACTGATTAATCATTGACTGCTGAGGATTCTGTTGTAGTTTTGCTATGGTGCCTAGAATGTGTGTGTGCGTGTAATATTGTGTACAGTTTTTGTAATTGTACTTTTGAAATTTGTAAGGCCTACATCTCTACCTGAGCTTAGGTGCTGTAGAAATCATTATTATTATTATTATTAATCATCTGAAACACTAAAATGTTTCTGATGATTCCAATGATGTGGCATTTCTTTCACTTGTCAGTATACACATGTATACAGTTCCACTGTAATAGTTGAAGTATTGTGGTTGATCTGACACCTAACTCTCATGTAGCCAGAGGGTGACTCAGTTTCCAGTCCTGAACTTGATGTTTTGGGTCGATGTGTTAATCATTTCCCGAGGTAGTCAGTTTCAGTACTGAATAATAATTGCTAACCCTTTGGCTGTCAGTAGGGTTGTTGTGACGATTCCTGCAGGAATCATTGTGACAAAAACTGCTGACAGCCAGATGGTTAACCAGTCTTGTTGATCAAAACTTCTCCCAAGTGTTTGGGCTTAAATTCAAATGAGATGTGGAAATTCTCTCTTTTTGAAATAAAAGGTCAGATTCCTGTTGTTTTTGCAGATGTTGATGACTTGCTAGCTGCCACAGACTTGTGGTCGACAAAAGGAGAACAGCCCGTCAGGTTGCGACTAGCCACCAGCGGCCCGGGGTCAGAGAAGCCAGTCACAGTACCGACACTGATCATGGCTACTGTCAAGAAGGTCCCCAACCATACAGCACTAGGTCAGTGTTGCAGTCCCAGTATGCAAAAGATCTTGAGGATGACATTGGCAACTGATGGCCCACAGACAGTTGTGTATGGGCCTTCAGTGCGGACATTGGCCTGAAGATCTTTTGCCTTCTAGGTTGTGTTTATATTGTTAAGTTCTTTCTGTTTATAGAAGAGACTTTTTAGGATGGGTTTGCCCTGGAGTGAATTCTATGGCATGCCCAATATGTCATAGACAGGCAGGCCTCGACCTCGGACAACAAAAGCAACGATAAAATTTGCATCATTTCTAGTTGTGCTGACCTCACTGCAGAACAAGCTTTTGGCATGCAGCACTCTCAGTGTGTGTGTTTGTGTGTGTGTTGATATAAAAATCTCTGTGTGTGTATGTACAAGCTTAAAAATTGAGGACATGATTCCTTCAAGGGGTGTGTAAAAGAGTCTCTGAGCATATTGAAATTAAATGTCTCCTTGAACGTTTTGAAGAGTTCAATGACCATTTATACAAATTCAGTTGACACAATGAGTCCATAATTGTTTCCTCAAAAACATTACCGATGACATTACTATATGGAAGTGTCTACTAGCTTACTTAATTTCAGCCTAAGAACCTGTTGTGTTTCTACACAACCAGGGAGGCAACTCGGGGAACTGTAACCAGAGCCGTGAGTAGCTTCCGGTGCCTGCCCATCCGGTCACGTGCCACGTGGTGCCACGCCAGTCATTCTACTTAGTTTACTGTGAATGGTTGTGTTCTAGCCTAAAGGGCCTTGGCTGTGTACGGTGCAACCGGTTGTTAGGGCCGGTCGGCTTGGATTTCGGTTTGGCCGTGCCTCACTGAGGCTGGCCTGCAGTGACCCTCGTCGATGCGTTCGTTGACCCCTGACGTTCTCCTCGCGATTAAGCCCACTCGCTCCTACGGGGAGTCAATTCGCCGGCAGAGGGCCCACCTGACTGAGGCCCACCTGCAGCGACCTTCCTCACCACCTCGTCATAGACATCTTGACGGACCCGACAGGCCACGCGGATACGCCCCTCACTCCTACGGGGAGTCATATAGCCAGCACGGCTCCCGCTTCACCGAGGCCCGCCCGCATCGTCCTTCGTTATCTTGTCATAGACATCTTGGCAGATCCAACAGACCGCTCCACGCCGGGAGCTCCTGGTGCCCCCGCTGTTCGAAAGGCGCCCCCGCTACGGACCGTGATGCGCAGCGTGACGACAGACGTAGCCCTCGGCCCTCTTTGTCCTCTTCGCGCCCGACCAAGTCTCGCACCTCTCCAGATCTTTCAATCTCCGCTACGCTGCTCTCCCCTGTGGACTCCCCCGAGATTCCGTTCGACCGGCTCGACGCTGGCGTCCTTCGCAACGGGTCACTGCTCTGCTGCAGTAGGCCGCCACAGAGGTAGTGTCGCGTCACGACTTCCCAGCCTTCTACGGCCACCTCTTCGTGGTACCCAGCTGGGCGGCAAGTGGCGGCCCATCATCAATCTTTGTACTGAACAGGTCCATCTCAACCGCAGGCCATGGGTCTTCACGCGCGTCATGGACACCGTCGTCACCAAGGCCAGACAGTTGTCCACCAGTCCGACCTCGGAACAATTAGACGACCTCCCTCTGAGGAACCCGTCGGTGTCAACTCTTGTGACGATAGAGATGCGCGGCTCCTGTTCTTGATGCCGCTGGGCTTCCTGGTCAACGCAGGCACGTCGAACCTTACACCCTCCCGCCGGTTTGTACACCTCAGCATGGAATTGGCGACCGACCTCAACCGAGTGAGACTGCCAGAGCCGCGGATCCAGAAGCTGGCCTGCCAGGTGACCCGAGAAGAGGAAGTTCCCGCCAGAGTTTGGTTCCAGTTCCTCGGCCTGCTGGATGCAGCGGCGGACCTCCTGCCTCTCGGTTGTCTGTACTCCCGGCCTCTCCAGCTGCGCCTGCTTCTCCACGGGCGGCCACCCTCCGGCAATCTCACGGCACAGGTACTGTTCCTCAGATGCTTCGACCCCTCCTGCGTCACTGGTCGGACCACCCGTTCCTCGCATCAGGAATTCCTCTGTCTTCACCCCCACCGCCGCTTTTGCTCTGCGTGGATGCAAGTCTCGCCGGGTGGGCGCACACTGGCTACCGAGGCTCCTTACGACGTCCAGCCGCTGGCCACCGGACCTGGCAGACAGTCATGTCGACTGGTAGGACCTGTACGCAGTTTGGCAGGCCGTCATCGCGTGGGAGTCCTGCCTCCATCACCAGGAGCTCCTCGTCCTCTCAGACAACTCCATGGTGGTTTCCTACATCCAGAAACAGGGCGGCGCATGCTCCCCCGACCTCTGCATGCTCCTCTACCAGGTCCTGCACTGGTGCGAAGACCGCGGCACCTTCCTCCGAGCGCGTCACATTCCGGGTCACCTGAACGTCCTAGCTGACTCCCTCTTGCGGCACGGCCAGCTCTTCCACACGGAATGGACTCTGTGCCCAGACATCTTTCAGATGATCTGCGCTCACTGGGAGACTCCCATGATTGACCTCTTCGCCCTATTCCAGACCCCCTCGCCTGGGCGGTCGACACGCTCTCCATTCCTTGGGATGGCCTCTTCGCTTACGCGTATCCTCCAACGGTTCTTGTCCCCAAAGTCCTGCTCAAGCTCTAGGGATGCGAAGCGGTGATGTTGCTGGTGGCCCCGTTCTCCTTGAACAGATCTTGGACCACCAACCTACTCAGTCTTGCCACGGGACCCTCCCTGCTGCTCCCCACCCCAAGCACAATGCTCAAGCAACCCCGCCAGCCGCTGCTCCATCCGTGCCCGGAGCGACTTCTCCCTCACACCTGGAGTTTGTGCGGCAAGCCCTCGCGGCTAGAGGCTTCTCGAGTGCAGCAGTGGAGGCGATCGCTACTGCCAGCAGACCCTCGACCAGACGCGTGGCGAGTACTATGGAACTAGTGCGCTGGCCAGCACCTTTCCCCCACCGAATTAACTACCCCTCAGCTCGCCGAGTTCTTCCTCTGGCTCTTTGGCGACCAGGGATTAACCCCCATCACGATCAGAGGTTATCTGTCCATGTTTGCGGACACACGCCTTTACCATAGCCGACACTTAGTTCGCTTCCAGCTGCCAGAGAGATAAGGCTGCCGCGAGTTCCACTCTCGCCCGCTCATTCTATTTATATCGCACTAGTGAGCGGTACACGGCGTGACCGGCTCTCTGCCGCTATAACAACTACCTACACATTTGTATTCATAACACATCTCTGCCTAAAGTGACTGTTGTGGAAGCAACATCGTTCAAATGTTGAAATTCTCACCTACACACTGATACCAAACATGACAACATTACGACTTGCACTTGTGTAGCAGGTCATGGTGAAAATAAAGAGAACGGGAATTTGTTGATGTACGAAAACGAGAATTTATTGTGAAATTGACAAAGTTCCCACAGCCATAACACAAAGACGCTACTTTTCCCAGTGAAACACACTTGCATGCATAAGGGTTAGCATGCCTACAGTACGTATCACTTAATGGATTTTGGGTTCATGGTGGGGGACGGAAGCAGGAGGGTAATTAATGAGGTCACTGACAGGTGTCGACAGACAAGTTCCAGACATCCGACTTGGTGTACACTCCCGGCATTGGGGAAAGAGAGGGCTTAGTTACACGGATACTATTGAGGAGATAGCCACGTTTCTTTCTTGGGAAATAGTGTAACACTAACAGTCAACCTTGTAAATGTACTTTTGATTTAACTTTTGATCATGATGGAGTCTGATGAAACGCGTACAGTCTGTGTACACACAGGTGTGTTCCATGCAATGAGAGTTAATGCATTGTGCAGAATATGTGGCGAGAGATCACAAAAGAGATACACGGATAAAAAGTCATTTCTTTGTATCAATTATGAACACTTAATCCACAAGTGTTATGGAATTAATATCCAGGAAGACAAAGACATGATGCACTCCAAAACAATGTGTAGGAGTTGCTATTGTCGGATGAAACGGATAGACTCGACTGAAACACGTGTGTCCGAGGAGACAACGCGAAATGCGGCGTCTGATATTGCCTCATCACAACACATTTGGACCATGTTCCATCCAAATACGAGTGTTGAAGAATGTGTCGCGTGTGTTCACTTCATGCAGCTAGGTAAAGGAGGACGACCAGCGAAGCGGGGTTCCCGGCATGGAAAGAAACGATCGTTTCGATCCGCGGAATGTGACACTCATAACACTGACACTGATAACAGCACTAATGAAGGTGATAGTGGTATACAAGTTTTTATTCCGCCGACGTCTACTCCCCGTAAAACGGTTCTTATGTCTAGTGTGTCAGAAAATGTGTTAAACCTCAAGGTATGTTTAAAAACACTGTTGAATATTGTGACCTGTTATGGACTGATCGTATTTCGGGATGGCAATAGCAGTCTGTGGAGTACCGAGACGGCTGCGGGCGAGAAATGCCAGAACACGCGACCTGTCGGTGACCTCATTAACCACCCTCCTGCTTCCGTCCCCCACTATGAATCCAAAATCCGGTAAGTGATACTTACTGTAGGCATGCTGACCCTTATGCACGCAAGTGTGTTTCGTTGGGAAAAGTAGCGTCTTTGTGTTATGGCTGTGGGAACTTTGTCAATTTCACAACAAACACCGACATCAACAAATTCCCGTTCCCTTTATTTTCACCATAACCTGCTACACAAGTGTAAGTCGTAATGTTGTCATGTTTGGTATCAGTGTGTAGGTGAGAATTTCAACTTTTGAACGATGTTGCTTCCACAACAGTCACTTCAGGCAGATTTGTGTTATGAATACAAACCAGTAGGTAGTTGTTATAGCGGCAGAGCGCCGGTCACGCCGTGTACCGCACAACACGCGACCTGTCAGTGACCTCATTAACCACCCTCCTGCTTTCGTCCCCCACCATGAATCCAAAATCCACTAAGTGATACTTACTGTAGGCATGCTGACCCTTATGCATGCAAGTGTGTTTCGTTGGGAAAAGTAGCATCTTCGTGTTATGGCTGTGGGAACTTTGTCAATTTCACAACAAACACCGACATCGTACATCAACAAATTCCCGTTCTCTTTATTTTCACCATAACCTGCTACACAAGTGCAAGTCGTAATGTTGTCATATTTGGTATCAGTGTGTAGGTGAGAATTTCAACTTTTGAACGATGTTGCTTCCACAACAGTCACTGTAGGCAGAGATGTGTTATGAATACAAATGTGTAGGTAGTTGTTATAGCGGCAGAGCGCCTGTCACGCCGTGTACCCCACAGTAGCAAGCGATATAAATAGAATGAGCGGGCGAGAGTGGAATGTGACCTCGCGGCGCCTTATCTCGCTGGCAGCTGGAAGCGAACTAAGTGCTAGGCGCCAGCACTGGCTGGTAAAGCCGTGGACACCAACCGCCACCTCGGCCGCTCGGACCCCGGCGAATGCAAAGACCTCGCCGACCTTAGGGCACACTTTGGCCTCCAGCGCCCGGTTCCCCGCTCACTGATTCCACGCTGGGACCTACCCTGGTTGCTGACGTGGCTGAATTTAGACCGATTTCAACCGCTCCACTTGGCCCGGTTTGCGGATGTGACTCGGAAGACCTGCTTCCTGCAGGCCCTCGCCACGGGGGCACGAGTAAGTGAGCTTCATGCGCTCTCAGCGCGCCCGGCCTGCTGCAGTTCAGGACGGATGGCTCCGTGCAGCCCCTCACTGACCCGTCATTTCTCGCCAAGACTAGGTCTCCCTTGACTGCGCCCCAGGTGATCACCATATGACCGCTGATGGGAGTAAACTTTCCCCGGGAGACCAGGCAGCAAGATCCAGCGCACGCCCTGCACGTCTATTTACGTAGATCCAAGCCCGTCCAGAGGGGATGGTCCTGCCTCTTTCTGCCACTGGCCCCAGGCAGAACTGTCTTTACAGCCCGTATCTTCCTGGCTACGCTGGGTCATACAGTCCGCCTACCAGGACTTCTTCACGGAGGGAGCTAAGAGACTAAGGATCCACGCACACGAGGTTAGAGCCATGGCCACGAGTGTCACCTTTGACCACAACTGTGCCGCCAGAGACATCATGGCATCTGTGGGCTGGCGGGCAGAATCAACCTTCGCCCACTTCTACCTCCGGGATTTGGCAGGCCAGTGAGACGACCTTGCACTAGTGGGGGACATCGCTGCGGCGCAACACTCCCTCCCGGAGCCAGAGGCGCCGTCGGTAATAATTAGCTAAAATTGTCGGGAGGTTGCTTTTAGTAATGTCATCAGTAATGTTTTTGAAGAAACAAATGAATTTTTCTCTAAAATCTATTTTTTCGAAAAATACTTACCGATGACATTACTCGGAGGACCCTCCCACCTGCCCCGCTTGCCGCTGGTAAGCTAAGCATTCCGACTGGCGTGACACCACATGGCACGTGACCGGATTGGCAGGCACCGGAAGCTACTCACACCTCTAGTTAATGTTCCCTGAGTTGCCTCCTTGGTTGTGTAGGAACACAACAGGTTCTTAGGCTGAAATTAAGTAAGCTAGTAGACACTTCCATATAGTAATGTCATCGGTAAGTATTTTTAGAAAAAAATACACTTTAGAGAAAAATTCATTTTTTGTTATATTCACTTTAAATTTTGGATATAGCTATCTTGGAGAAAAACATTGGATGAGTTTGTTAGCCAGTTTTCTACCTTTTCAACTTTTTAGTCTGACAATAACCATAAGCTGTTATGTCAGTCCAGCTCTGGCTGTGGGGCAGTACGGATGCTGCTATAAATAGCAGTTCTGTGTTAACCCATTCAGCCCCAACGCACTACAGCAGGAGATGGGTCAACCATGATAATTCAAGGGTAGTGCCAGATTAGCTTGGCGCATGTCGGCACCAAGCTAATCTGGCACTGCCCTTGGATTATCATGGTCGATCCATCTCCAGCAGCTGGTGCATAGTCATTAGATGACACCTCCAAAATTTTGGAAATATGGCCGTCAGGCTTAATGAGTTAAAATCAAGCACATCGCTTTGCCTCACATTGTTGTATGCATTTTCCAGCTGTGAAGCGAAATGACCGCTGGGTTACCTGGTCATATAAGAACTACTACACAGATATCTGCAAGGCTGCTAAAGCCTTCATCAAGGTAAGCATAAACCTTTTTTTGCGGTCCTGGTGGATTGCGTGTTTGTGTGCGTGACCTTCCTGTTACTCTGTTGCTGTCACTGAAAGAAATATATACAGGTCCGTGTAATAACTTGAGAAGCACCCTTGGTTTCTTTAACAGATGCTTTCATTAGTGAAACTTCACTGCAGAAGACATAGATTCTGACGGGCCCCACAGACGCAGGGGCTCACAAGGATCTTTGCCTCTTGACACCACTTGTTCATGGGGTCGATGAGGCTCTTTGGCGTTATTCACAAAGATAATTGTTTTCTCAAAACCCTTACCGATGACATTACTATTAGCAGGGCTCCCAATTACCCGCGGTTTCGCGGATTTCAGCGAAAAACCAAACGTCATTTCCGCAAAATTGACCTGTGACCCCCGAAAAAAGGTGTCCTGGGGAAAATTAAAATAATGAAAATACGGTGAATGCGAATCGCAGCCAGAGTCAGAGAGCAGAAGACGGAAGTTGGCGGAATGCGGCCGGAAGTTACCGATGCACGCGCACCTCACGGCTACCACCATTTCGAACATGTCGCGTGCAGGCATCATCGAGAAGAATTCTAGCAGAGCGGCTGCCTTACTCAGTGCACTCAGCTTGAGATAGGTATAATTTGAAAATAATTTTTGAGTGCACAAGCAAGCCTATGACTTTAAATTGACCATATTTACCTATTTACCCCCCCCCCCCCCCCCCCCCCCCACACACACACACACACACACACACACACCCGCCCTTTCTGCCAAGACACAAAGACGAGCAAACCAACCTCTGATAAATGGATGGCTCGGTTCAACGCTGTCTTAAAGGATCGCAGTGTGAATGCTTAATCCAAGAAGCGCATTGCTGAGATACATAAACTGCGGAAGAAAAAGATGACCAAGGAAGGGTGCGACAGAAAAATGTGCATACAGGAGAAACTTTTCCACCTGGGGGGCCATGTTCAGATGACTCTGGATCTGTATGTGGCTGTGCTTCCATTGCTGAAATCATACATTGTGTTGTTTGAGTGCAAAGAGCCACTCATCCAGAAGCTCTTGGACCAGCAAGAAAAGTTGATCAGAGAATTTCTGGTCTGCTTCCTGAAGCCCAAGGCCTTCAACGACTTGTCAGTCAAGATCTGTGAGCTTGACCTTGCAAAGCATCTTCAGCCAAAGACGAATTTCTTCCTGGGCAGAGAAAGAGAGTTTGTGTCCACACATCCAAAATCAGCCACAGTGAAAACATTTCTGGAACACACCCAGAATGCATACCTGCTGAGGAAAATGCCTTTGCAGAATCCTTTCCTGAAGTGTGCGCAGGCAATGCACCCCATCTGCAGGGGCCACTCACAGTGCTGAAAAAGATGGAACAGCTTTAGGGATCTCATGTCTGTACTTTTGACAGGAAGAAAGGCAGATGTACAGTAGAGAGGTCAGAGCCTACAATGTTGACAAGCAGCTTGGAACAGCAGATGAAGAGGTAAACTTGGATGTTTGGTGGCTCAGTGTGCGGAAGACTGGTACCCATGCTTGTCAAAAGTGGCTCTTGCTGTTTGCAGCTGCTTTCATGGTCCACAGGTTGAGGCAGCATTCAGTGCTATGGGAGACATCATTGATGAGAAGTGTGCAAATCCTAAGGTGGACACACACAGCAGCATACAGACTGTGAAATACTTTATGCCATCATGCAACAAAACAGCTGTTGCATATTTTAGAAGGGAGGACATCAGTACCTGCCCTGTGGACAAGGATCTCTGCAGGAACATGATGAGCTCCTATCTTGCCTCCCAGAGGGACAATGCCTATCCTGCCTCCCAAAAGGAAGCCACTGCAACTATTGCAGACACACTAAAGGCTCCTGCCCCAGCTTCTGCTGCAAGCAAAAGAAAATACTGCAGCATGATGGGATTTTGTCAGTAAGACAGCCCGGCTTGACCATGCAGCATCCCAGACAAAAGACAAGTGTTATGGAGACATTTTCAGCTTGAAGAGCTCTGTTGCAACAGCCAGCATGTGTATGTGTTTGTTTTTTTCTCTGTGCCTTCTGAATGTGACTTTCCCTGTCTCTATGGATCCATGTGTTAGGATTTAAGCAAGCCAGTAAACATTCTGTTAACTGGCTGGTCATACTGCTAGCACATGGACCCTCACAGACACCTGTTGGCCAGTCTGTCATAAGTCTGAAAGTAACAATCACGCGTGCGCAAATCCGGCGACTGGATTTTTTTCAGGGCTTATTAAGAATTTGTATTGGGAGCCCTGTATTAGGAATGTATGCTTAGCTTAACGATTTCAGCCTCCAAAACGTGTTGCTACACAACCAGGGACAAGCAGTTACCACATACCCTGGGTAGCCTCCCTTACTCCTCACGTGAGCTGTGTACTCACGCCAGTCTTACGCTTAGCTGCCTTGTGAAAGGATTGCTGGTTTCAGTCTCCGCAGGTTTCGTCAACTGGATTATTTTCTACCCCTGGACAAAGCTTCGCTAGGATATGGTGAGGTAAGGCCTCGGATAATGCCATTCACTGCCAGGATGAAGTTGGCCCTGGCATTTTCTGGGGATTTAGGGCTGAATTTGCCGTTGTGTTTGACATTGCAGCTCGGCAGACCGGTAGTGAGCGCAGTTCACGTGGCCTTATGTGCCATGTGCGGTCGTGTTTATGTTTGCTCTATGTTGCAGTGCAGGGGGCAACCTGCCCCTTGGCAGGGACCTTCTGTGGCCAGCGCGCTGGATGGTTGCGCGCCGCGCCTTGGGGCGGACTTCTGAGACGGAACCCCCGGGTTGGAGGGTCTTTGGCCCCAGTGGTAGGTTTCCTGGCACAGGCGCCTACGGTCACCCCGCTTCGCGGCCGATGAGGTACGGTAACCTCCTCCCCACCAGCGCCTACTGCCACACCGCAGCCATGGACGGGGAACGCATGCGCTCATGCCCCACTGGGCGAGCTTACGGGTGAGATACTTTATCTCAGGTTCTAGCGACATTTACTTGCCGGCAGGCGTGCCGCGTTGAGGCCAGCCCTCCTCGACTGTCGCCTCTTCCACGCTGCGGCGCCAGGCCTCTTGGGCACTTCTCGTTCATCTTGCCTGATTAGCTGCGATGCGGGTCATCCTGCTACTCGCTCAACAAGAGGTCATCTGCCTTGGGCGCTTTAGGTATGTCCTGCCTGATTAGCCCATAGCCGCCATGGCTGCGCCTTCGCGACCAGGTGGCTGTCCCAAACGGATTCGTCCTTCAAGACAGATTTCTTGACTTGGCCGCGCAGAATGCTGACTTCACTAGCTAAGGATGGTCGCCTGGTGCCGTCCTTCCCTTACGCTTACACTCATTCTCGCGCTTACCTCTTGGTTTACGGACGTGCTCAACCCGCACAGTCTGCGGATCGCGGCCGTCAGCGCCGATGTCTCCCCACTTCATGGCGCACGACCCTGTGCCCTTTCGGTCCTGCGAGACCTTAGTCGAAAGTGCGTTCACGTTTGTGCCCGGCAGCGGATGGAGTCGCCACGCTATGCAGTGCAGATTCCTTGGGAACGAGGCTACAACATCCCTCCTCCCCCCCCCCCCCCCCCCCCCCCCCCCATGTGTCTTCACAGAACTCACCGCCCGCTCTTCACAGTTTGTTTAGCCAGCCAGCGGTCGGCAGCGGCGGAAGCCACACCTACCAGTGGGGAGCGGGCTCATATCGGCGGGCGTTACTCCAGGGCCTGGGAGCCACTGGAACACTGCTGGTTACGGGGGGCGCAGCACAGTCTTGGGTCGCGTACGGCCTTTGCCTAAGGGAGGAATGATAAAGGGAATGTGATCCGCTAGCCGAAGCCTGGAGCCTGGGCGCCTCGCGAGTTGTCAGCAAACACGCCAGCGCGGCTCTCGGTGAGAGGGCGTGCCTTCAGGCCCCGGCTCAAATTCGGGTCCCCGGCCCTCTCCTACAGCTCCTTGACTGACAGCTGCTGATGTCGCCCCACTTCGCGGGGAGGTATACTGGGACCGCTTTGCTCCTTGAGACCTGGCCCACCCACTCTATAGAAGGGCAGCGGAGGGCAGCGCTACGTGGCGTACTACAGGCCGTCTAAGCTGGACGCAGCTGCTCCAGCTTCCCCAGTACGTCGCTGGACTGTCCCGCTAGCAGGTCCTCAGGGTTCGAGGGCTGGAATGTTGGCTTGCACAGCCTCACACGGCCCCTTGGTTCGGCTTCCGAGACTTACACCCCTCCGCTTGGCCCCTCACTTAGGACGACGGGGACCACTCGCAGAAGCACCGACACTGACGAGGCTACGCCGCTCTGCTGGACACGGCTCCCAGATCTTGTCCGCTCGTGCCATGGAGCTGACCGACATTGGCCTTGACCGCCCCCGCATCGCCAGACTAGGCTCATGGACCTTTCGGCGCCGCTGCACGGTGTACGGCCCACAGCAACCTCAATCGCCCTGGAGGCAACGACAGGCCTCTCAGCCGGATGAAGCTACCGCATCTGGTCCGCCCGCTCCCAGCAAGCCGGTCGACAGCGACTTTGGTCGCCTCACGATGCGGTGACAATAGGCCTCGCAGCCAGACACAGCTTCTGGCTTTGGTCCGCCTGCTCCCAGCGAGCCGGCCAACAGTCCTTCCACTCCACGGAGGAGCTGGCCGACAGCGTCTGTGGTTGCCTCGTACTGCGGTACTGACAGGCCTCTCAGCCGGACAACGCTTTGGGAATTGGTCCGCCCGCTCAACAGAGTCACCCGACAGTCTGCCCACTTCACAGAGGAGCCGGCCGACAGCGACTTCGGTCGCCTGGCACTGCGCTAACGACAGGCCTCTCAGCCAGACCTGGCTTCTGGATTTAGTCCGCCCGCTTCGGAGCCGGCTGCGGCTTCGGTCGCCCCGCTTCGCTGGAACAACAGTACACCAGTTCCATTGGCCAACGGCCATACCACGTTGATTGCATCGGTTCTCGTCTGATCACCAAAGTTCATCATCGCCTCGCCAGTGCGTGGTCCACAGCGGGTGCGGGATGAAGGCATGGGCTAGTCGCAGGCTCGGATCCTGCTCTTCCCCTTCACCTCGTCTCCGGCACCAGATAAGTCCGTTCTTCCGCCAGAGGGAGGTTAGGACCATCGGGGGGAGCTTCCCATCTGGATGATCGTCGCTCCTTGTTCCCGAGCCCCCTGCTCGCTCTTCGTAGCGGCTGTGTGTCATCCTCCTTCAAGCTCCAGGTGCAGAGACTCGGCGGTGATTGGAAGGGGCCCGACCTCGGATTCTGGGGGTTCTTCCTCCGGTGGTGTGCGCTCCTGCCCCATCGGAAGGCCTCGGCTCCTGTGGGTCCCGCTCGGCAGCCTGCGAGGCAGTTGTCCCCCCTCCGCACCCCCTCAACCACCCAACCCCTCGGTTCACGCAGTGACCTTCTTGGAGCAGCCACGACAGTTCTTTGTTTGACGGCTGCCGGGGCCCGGCGTGTCGACTTCAAGCTTCGCCAGGGCTGCTGCGTGCGGTTCTCTCCCAGCTCCTTCCCCTCATCATCGGGGACCACCTTCGAGATGACTAGCCGGCTTCGAAACACCTGGGTCTGCGTTGGGTTCCTAGACGTTGCGACGCACACGGTTGTCTGGGCGCTGGAGGGCCTCGGGGACCCGGATATTTCAGCACCCCTACACGAGCTCCAGTCCCTGGCGGTGGTGGCAAACCGGGCAGCTTCACAACTTCCCCGCCTGGCCGTCAGTCACGCCCGGCGGACGGTGGATTTCCAGTCCGACCTCAGCACGGTTTGCCTACCTGAGCTCCAGTCAAGAAGTTGGCACCTCTCCCCCTGCAAGCATCCCACGCCGCACAGGTTCCAACACGGAGCTCTGGAGCGCAGCCGCAGACTTCTGCCGCTCGGTCGACCCACCCCCCTCCTCCCCCCCCCTCGCACCCGATACTACGGCTCCTCCGGTTTGGCACCCATTTTCGGCAGATCTAGGAGCCCTCCTCCCGGTATCTCCGCTCTTCTACAGTGTGGGGAGTCCCTTCATCCTTGACGTCAGGCGTGCCTCTCCTCTCCTCCCCCCCTCCCCCCCCCCCCCCCCCCCCCCACCCACGGCCCTCCCGGTCGCTCGGCACAGATGCCAGCCTCTCCGGCTGGGCAGCTTTCCGGTTCCCAGACCACAGCGCGACCATGGGCTCGTCGTCACCAACGTAGCGGCGTACGTGTATCCGGACTGCAGGAGAAGACAGTTGGCTCGCTCACCTCACTTGTGACACGTGCAGCAGGAACAGGTGGCCTGGGTTCTCTACGACTTCTCAGCAGTGGCGACCCCTCCCTGGTCTTAATGCAACCGGACTCCCTTGCGCAGCTGGCCCACGACTTGACTCCGAGTGCTCCCTCTGCACCGACCAGTTTGGATATGATGCAGGCAACTGGGAGTCACCCATGGTCATCCAGTGCGCCACGGATGGATCTCACTTCTCCCCTCGTCTCGCCCTTGGGCCTGGTGCCCTCTGTCCTACTGACGCTACACGGACTTCTCCCGGCGGCCCTGTTCAGCGGGATCAAGTCCTGGACTAGCGTTCTCCGGAGCCGAGCCTCGGACCCCCCCCCCCCCCCTCTTCCCTGGGACTCCACACGCCGCACACGTTGCCGGAGTCGTCACGGCTAGTTCTCTTCCCCTCGTTGAAGACAACCGCCCTTCGCGCCAGGGAAATTGCGGCGTGCCCTCGCAGCTAGAAACTTATCAAGTACAGCTTGCGGATGCCTCGCTGGGACCTCCCGTGGATTTCTCCTCGGCGGACCTCAAACTGGTTGGCCCCTCCCCTTGGCATGGTTCGCCGACTTGCCCAGGAAGACGTGGGTCTTTCTGACCCTGCCACAGCTTCTCACGGGAGCGAGCTACGCGCACTCAGTGCACCCCCCCCCCCCCATTCCCCCCCCCCACCCCTCCCCGTTCTGCAGCTTGGGACCAGTGGCTCGGTTCAGCTCCTCACCAGCCCGACGTTGTTGACCAAGGATGGGACCCCTCGGCCACGCTTCAGACAACACTTCGGCCACTGCAGTTCCGTGGCCAGTCCCGAGAGCCCTGACAACTGGATCCCGTCGGGGCGTTGTAATCTACCGCCGCCAGCCAAGCCCCAGGCACCGGGCAGGAACAACTTCTGCCCAGACCCTCCCCGCATGGCACAACGGAGTCATATGTTCCGCATACGCAGGCCTCTCCCCAGAGGACGCATAGAGGCTGCAGATCAGGGCGCATAAGGTCAGAGCCATTCCCACGCGCCTTGCTTCGACCGTGACTGTGCAGTGCGGCACATTGTAACGGCTGTGGGCTGGCGGGAAGATCGAGTCCTCCCTCCTCTACTTCCGAGGCCTCTCGGGCCTGCAAGAGAGCCTGGCCCTAGTAGGGCCCATCACTGCAGCGCAACACTCCCTCCCGGCGCGGGACGCACCTTGGGTTACGCTTAGCTGAAATCGTCGGGAGTGTGTGCCGACAGGGGCCTTGCTAAGCGTTGACGCAGGGGTAGGTGGTAGTGGATGGCACCCTCCTCCTCCTTGCAATTCCTCCTAATAGTAATGCTATCGGTAATGTTTTTGAAGAAACAAATGTATTTTTTTCTAAAATGTATTTTTTCGAAAAATACTTATCGATGACATTACTTGAACGTCCCTCCCACCTACCCCGCTTGCCACCAGTACGCTAAGATAAGACTGGCATGAGTACACAGCTCACGTGAGGAGGAAGGGAGGCTACCCAGTGTACGTGGTAACTGCTTGCTAGACTTGCATCCCTGGTTGTGTAGCAACACACAATGTTTTGGAGGCTGAAATATGTATGCTAAGCATACATTCCTAATAGTAATGTCATCGGTAAGTATTTTTCGAAAAAATACATTTGAGAGAAAATTTATTTTTCAAAACACATTCTGTGACAATTGGCAGTGAAGGGGTTAATCAGCTTGTGCATGCACACACCAGTATTGGCTGCACATGTATTCAATAAGGGGTTTGTGTGTGGTTGGTGTGATTGTACATACAGTTTGTGAGTCAGAGTGTTAACCCTTTGCGCGTCGGTAGCAGTTTTCATCACGATGATTCCTGTAGGAATCATCGCGACAAAAAAACGCTACCGACACGCAAAGTGGTTAACCCATTACCTCCTAAGGCTGATTTCTTTTTAAATTGCTTGTTGTCCTATGAAGGCTACATTACATATTAGGAGATAGATCAACTGTTTTAGTTCAAGGATGGTGCCAGAGTATCTTGGCGCCTCAAGCGCCAAGCTATTCTGGCACCACCCTTGAATTATCATTGTCAGATTTATTTTAAGCAGTGGGTGTATCAGGATGAAAAGGGTTAAAAATTACAAACATTATTAAACTATGCTAAAAGAAACCCATTTGTGTAGCTGGGGCTGGACCCTCACAGAGCTGTTGGAATTGTTGGCTTCAACTCGCCAGAATGGTTCCTGGCCAATCTGGGATGTATATTTGCAGGGTGAGTGCATTGTCATGGTTTTCTGTGTTTTTCTTGTTTCCTTCTTATTCTTCTTTATAGGTTTTTTGTTTTGTTTTTTTTTTTTTGGTCTGTTTGTTTCTGTCCACGTTCCTTTGATGGCTTGGCCACCATTGCCCATAATTCTTCAACAGAGCATTATTCACCTTTCTTCCAGAGAGAGAAGGAGAAGCGAGAGTCTCGTATTTGTGATTTTAAGTCCGATAACTCAGAAGACTATAATGTCCCATTTACATTATCAGAATTGCAGCAAACCTTGCAGAAATGTAATGACTCTGCTGCTGGCCTAGATACCGTCCACTATCAATTCCTAACGCATCTGCCTGAGAGGTCACTCCTTGTACTTCTCAAGGTCTTTAACCATATCTGGAGAACTGGTCATTTTCCGCCGTCTTGGCGCCAGGCTGTGGTTGTACCGATAACAAGCCGGGTAAGGATCCTTCCGACCCGGGCAACTACCGGCCTATCGCTTTGACATCATGTTTATGTAAAACTATGGATCGCCTGGTCAATGCCCGCCTAGTGTGGCATCTTGAGTCACAGGGTCTCCTCACAGACCTCCAGTGCGGTTTCCGGTGCTTCCGTAGTACAACTGACCATTTAGTCCACTTTGAATCATTTATTCGAGATGCTTTTGTCAACAAGCAGCATGTCTATGCAATTTTCTTCGATCTTGAGAAGGCGCATGACACTACCTGGAAGTATGGCATAATGTCTGACTTGTTGGACATGGATTTTAAAGGGCACCTGCCCGTTTTTATTCATAATTTTTTGACTAACCGGTCGTTCCATGTCCGTGAGGGCTCCACCCTCTCCGACTCCTTTGAACAGGAGATGGGTGTCCCACAGGGCAGCATTCTATCTCCTGTTTTATTTAGTATTAAAATTAATAACATTGTAAAGGCCGTCAAGGATGATTCTGAATGCTCTTTGTTTGTTGACGACTTTGCTTTGTGCGCACGTGGTCGAGGACTTGCATCCCTTGAGAGGCGCTTGCAGCTGTGTGCGTTGATCGCATCCAGCGGTGGGTGTCTCTCGATGGATTCAAGTTCTCGCCCTCCAAGACTGTCTGTGTGCATTTTATTAACCAGACGAAATTTTTTCCAGAACCTAGCCTGAGCATTGCTGGAGTGCCAATTAAGGTGGCCGAGGAGGCAAAGTTTCTGGGGGTCATTTTTGACAAAAGACTTACCTTCCGCAACCATATTAATTACCTTAGAACCTCTTGTCAGAAGGCTCTCGACATTCTTCGTGTCGTCGGTCGTACTGACTGGGGTGCGGCCCGTACTGTCTTACTTCGTCTGTACCGGGCCCTTGTTCGGTCCAAACTGGATTATGGCTCTGTGGTGTATGGCTCAGCTTCCAAGTCTGTGTTACAGCGTCTGAACACAATTCACCATCACGGTCTGCGGATATGTCTTGGGGCCTTCAGGACGTCTCCAGTTCCTAGTCTGTATGCCGAGGCAGGGGAGCCTTCTCTCAAGCTCCGCCGCATCCGCCTCATGCTCAGCTACGTTCTGAAACTGAAGGCCCATCCAGACAATCCTGCCTATGATTGTGTTTTTAAACCATCGTTTGCAGAGATTTACGATACCCATCCGGGAGCTGTCCGTCCACTTTCTTTCCGTGTCCGGCCTCATCTGCAGGCGGCCGGATTGGACCTGGACAGAGTTTCGGAATCCCTACAACACATCACTCCACCTTGGCTCTTACCAGTTCCTGACATCTTGCTGGACTTGACTGCCCACAAGAAAGACCCTACTCCACCAGCCATATACCAACAGAGCCTCGATGAACTGCTTTCAATTTTTCCTGGCTATTGTCGCATCTATACTGATGGGTCAAAGTCTGAGGATGGGAGAGTGGCTGCGGCCGCAGTGTCCTCTCGCCATCCTAGACGCCCATTTAAGCACCGCCTTCCAGACCACTCATCTGTATTTAGTGCGGAACTGCAGGCGGTTCTGCTGGCACTCAGGCATGCTTATCGATCTAGAGAAAGGAACTTCCTGATTCTGTCTGACTCTCTTTCTGCCCTGCAGGCCCTTCAAGGCACGGGAAATGACCACCCACTGCTGGTGCAGATCAGAGAGTTCCACGCGGACTTGATGAAGGAATATTATATCATTTTTATTTGGGTGCCAGGGCATGTGGGCATCGAAGGCAACAGAATCACAGATTCTGCTGCCAACGATGCCCGCAATGACCCTGTCCCTGACACACAGACTGTTTATAGTGATTTTAGACATGTGGCTAGTGCGTACATAGCCCGTGAGTGGCAGTCCGAGTGGGACAAAGAGGAAGCTAACAAGCTGCATGAAGCCCTTCCTAAGTTGTCCGACGGTCTACCTTATAGCTGCGGCAGCCGCCGTGAGGAGACTGTCCTGGCTCGGCTCCACATCAGCCACACGTATGTTACGCACTCTTATTTACTTAAACAGGAGGAGCGTCTATGGTGTTATGCCTGCGACGAGCAGTACTCTGTTCCAACACTTTTTGTTGTCTTGTGCTGATCTAATCGACACAAGGTATAAGGGTCATTCTCTGGAAAGCTGGTCAGATTTGTTACATGGGGAGCAAAAAATGAACTTTAATAAATTGGAATAAAATGTATATATTCTGATGAAAAAATGATGCTTTTGTCCATGTGCTGTGAAATCAGAGCAAGAGGACTGTCTTTTTTTGTGTAATTGGTGTGTGAACAGGTGGGTCGACAAGTGTCTCGGTTGTAACACTGGACACCAAAATGATGTTTGATTCAACCAATATTCAGTGCAATTCTTTCCAAAAGTACTCTAAAATTATTAACTCAGCCAAACTACACACTTTGAAGAGCTTCCAATGTTTTTTATGTGATTTCTGATATTTGGCACTTGCAAATGAAATCTCTCCTTAGCACGCGTCAATTTGGGATTATTCACTTTTAGCTCACAATATAGGGAGCAGAGGCAAAAGTCAAAGAACACTATTGTGTATAGCACTGACACCTAACCTTTGCTATGACAAAATATGAAATAAGTTGTCACCATACTGTGGCGGAAAGAAGTGCATAACTGAATCATGACTTGGTTGTAACGCAGACACCGTCTATGTTGTAACGTTGACACCACATATATAAAAGGGAGCAAAAAACCAAAAGTAATGTGGAAAAATCACTCTTCCCATCCAAAGCAACCAAAAGTAATGGAAAGCAAATATACCACAAAAAAGAAACATGTATTCAATAAACAGGCACTTCTGGGACGCTAGGTTCTGCAGTTGGTCTTGGCTGACGTTTCCCAGCTGCTCGTGGTCTGCCCCTTGCTGCTGATCTTCCCCTTAGTGCAGATCCACCTGGACTTCGGCCTTTGCCACCACCAGGTTGTTCAGGTGCCGCACGGGCCATGGAGTGTTCCTTCCACTCTCCCACGACGGCAGTGTTGGGGCAGGCTCCTTCTCCATACAAGCAAAACTCACACATGCAAGACAGGTGCCTGCTGATCAGCCGACCCATACCGCCTGACTTGATATGGTGGAACTGACGTGACCCAGGGACCGTCTTCATCACCCTTTCTAAACAGTCCCTGTTCACCATGCCTTCTGGCACCCAGAAGAATGTTCTTCGGAAATGCTGGCAATGGTTGGTGGGCTGCTTGTTTAGGCTGCTTGCTTGGGTATAAGCAAAAAATTATTCAGCGGTCGTGACAACAGCACGCTTTCCTTTCACAGCTGTCGCGACATGGTGCTTGATAACTGCTGCCTCACCATCACATGGCCCCTTGCCATGCCTGCTGCCAAAATAGCTCCTCTCCAACCTTGTGCCAAAGTCGTCCACATATGCAGTGATATCTGCAAATGGTCCCTTAGATTTGTATTGGCTGGAGCATCCATCAGACCACTCCAGCACAATCTGGGGATGCAGATTCCTCTCCACACGCAGGTGGTTCAGCGCAAGGGTGAAAAATGTGTGGACGGCGTGGTGGTCATGCCGAAGGTCAGGACTGATAAAGATGAGAGATTCATACACGCCGCCATCGCAGCTGTTACACTTGTAGTAAGTGAAAATTGGGTGAAGCGTCACTTGTTCCTTGTTCCAGTGAGCTGATTGGACTTCGTCCTGCAGCAGACACGAGTAGTTCTCCGCAAAATCCATGACAGCGGTGATAAGGTTTGATGGGAATGGCTTTGCCGTCCGTAGTTTTTCACGCAGCTCGGAACAGATGCCCTGATAAGAAAGCTACTTCCTTTTTCAATTCTGTCACCATTTCCGTTACAGAGCCCACACACTTCAAATGTACTTTTTTGCTAATCTCCTTCCCCTTTCGTTCTACTTTTTTGTGGTCCAGAAAATACCAGGTGATCTCCCTGCGATTCATCAATGGAGCCAGATAGTCATCAAGTTTATCCACGCCACAGTCTCCATATTGGCGATAGTGGCAGTCCTTGGTGGGATTGGGACAGGTTGTGATTTCTACAGCATGGTACACATGCCGAATCTTGCATGCAGGGGTGGTGTTGATACTGTTGATAGAGAACAGCTTGTTTTCGACATTTGCACAATACTCGCATAAACACTGCCTCAGCTGGTTTGCCATCATTGTACGCACATGTGCAGGCCTCCTCTTTGCAAAAGTGCTAAAAGCAGCCTTCCCTCCCTGCTTAACATAGTCGTTGTGCAGATCTTTGAGCGGCCTGTGCAGCTCCTGCCGGGCCTTTCCTTTCCTTACCAGCTTTTTGTCTGGCAGAGGTGTAGCTGTTTTTTCGAAGAAGTCACCAACTTCTTGGGACAGTTCTTGACTTTTCTTCTGCCTCTGTTTTTTCTTGTCTTTTATTCTTTTCATGACTGTCTTTCTGTTTACAGTCAGAAGTTTGCTTCTAGAACTGATGGATCCGTACTTCTCACATAACTTCATCACCAGTGATCGGGTCGTTCGACTCTCCTGATCGCATTTGTTCTTCAGGTGTAGCATAGCTTGCTGTAGAGTTTCACCAAGCATTGTTGGATTTGTATTACGTCGCAGCTCCTGTATGGCCTTTTTTTCTCTGGGAGTCGCTTTATCAGCCAGTTGGTTCCAGGTCTCTGCATACTGGTGTGGGTCAGAAGGCATTGCTTGTTTAGCACGAAACAATGCAATGCGCTGTGCTCGAGGGGTACGTGTATACTGTGGACTTTCGCTAGTGGTCTGGGGACTATCACTGGTAGTCTTTGTGCTTTCAGATCTTTGACATGCAGAAAATTGTCTTCTCTTTTCCTCCTGATAAGCTTGTCTTCTATTCCGATTTATTGCAGCTTTCTTTTGGTGAGAGTAGTTCTCCCGCTGCTTCTGTTTCTGCAGTCTCCACACCTCCCTCTGTTTTTCCTGCTGCTCTTTCTCACTTCTCGTTGTCCGTTTCTGTGGAATATTGCCAGATAACTCTTGCAGACGTTTTCTCTCTCTCATTTGTGCCATCCGCATCCTTGCCAGCTCATTGGTCCTCTTCTTCTTTTCCTCATCCTGGTTGATGGTTTCTCTGTACAATTTGCACCTAAGTTTGTTCATTTCAACATGGTCTAAATATCTGTCAGGATCGTTTTTGAGTTTTTTTGCGATAAGCAGCGTTTACTTCACTTTTGCTTTTTCTCTTCCTGTGTTGCTGATACTTAGAACCAGGCAGCGTTGGAGGAAGAGTTTGAGCTTGGGGTTCAGGTGCTGATGTTTTCTGGTTTTGTTGGAGACACTGGCTTTTTCTGACAAGTGGGCACTCTTCAGACATGGCTAAAAAAAATAATAATAAAGAAATCAAAAACCTATGAGCAGATTTGAACTATACTAAAATGCAGCCTCCTTCGATGACTGCTGCCCCTCCCCAAAACATTAATTAGATACAGAATTAATCTGTACCAAATACATAAGCAAGAAAAACAATTTGGTACACTGAAAGCATTTTATTGTTTTAAATGTCTTCTTTGTAACTTGGACAACTTTAGATTAGTGTCCCTGTTACAACTACGTAATGACATCTGTTATAATTCATCCTTAATGTATTACTTAATGTATTAGGCAAAATGAATAAAATTACAAGCAAACACAGCTCTATCTTGAAGCCAAATATACAAGCTATCTATGATAAAAAGGAAATACAGATTTCTGGGAATCATAAATATCCTTTGATATCACAGTCGTCTTTGTAACATGGATACTTCCATTTCCGAGTCCATGTTCCAAACAAGCAATAAAACAATCAAGATCTGGTAATACTACTTTATAGATCAGATAATTAAAAAAAATAACACTACTTAATGTAACACGCAACATATTCGAAAAACAGTGTTAGTAAACACTTTAATAACACTCAACATATTAGAAAAACAGTGTTAGTAAACACTTTAAACACAACGGAGATTCTGCAAAATAATAACGCGGTTACGGCATTACAATCTTATTCGTATCAAAGACGCTACATTGTCTGTGTCCTATTTACGAAGAAGTCGTGTATGTGTCAATACTTCCGACTTTTATGCCTAAATTGCAAGTGCTTCAAAGCGCATTGAACAAAGATTAACTTACACAATAATATGACACAGGCAACAGAAAATTCGTTTGAGTGAAAACTGCTAGCATAAAAATACAGTGAAAACCGATGCATCTGATCTCTGTCGTAAAAAGGACACCCCACGCCTTCAAGTCTTTGTGACAAATGTGACAAAATGCACTTTACATCAAAAGAACATTTATATATCAAAATAAATAAACACAAAACATGCATGTAAATTTTGAAACACTCTCAGGAACTATTCTGCAAAATATGAAATTTGTAAGCTCTGTGCTTTAGTTAAAATTCGTTTGCAATTACGAATGTTCAAAGTGGGGGCTGAACTTGGCTTGGTCACGGCACACCAGTCAATCGATTCTTTTTTGCTACAAAACTTTGCAAACAATAGCTGTGAACACATAAAAACAGTAAAATAAGCATTCAGGTTTTGTATTCAATAATTCAAAACATAACTTACCGGCGCAACTCTTCGTTTTAAACGCTTTTCAGTGTGCCGACCGAAGGAAATGGCGCCTAAATCTTAGTCGTAAACATGGACGGAAAGCGCGGACACTACCGTTAAAAGTCCCCAGTTCTGCCTCCCAGCACACAGTGTGTCGTTTTCACACAGCGTTCACTCACTGTGTCATTCCGCATCCGGTCGGCACTATCCATTCAAGCGTCCGTAAACTCGGTCGTGAAAAATATAGTTCATTAGACATAACATTTGTAACGCGAATTCCGGACGCGAAGATACAAGTGACGCAATTTCGTTTTATTTCTACCGTCATTTCTTCGATTACAATTGCTTTGTTTCATATATCAGTTAGCTAAATATTTTGTTTGGCAAAGAACACTAAATTAGGTCAGTTCATTTCCGTATTAATTTTTCATTGATTTATTTTTATCTTTACGTCAGTGGACACGATTTGTTACAAAGCAGACGTGAAATAAAAATTACTTTTTATCTCACAGCAATGCGTAGTTTAAGAAAAGTGATGATGGCGAGTAAAGTTTTGGATAAATACATCTTAATTCAACCGTTTTTTCCCCAAAACTGTGAGGTATTTATGCTTTATTTTTTAACTCAAATGTAGTCACTTGTCTATGTAACAAAATGGCGATCTGAATTGTGTGATTTTCGTCAATAAAACCACAGCTGTAAACCAAACTTTTACAAACAATCACAATTCACTGTATCATGGTGTTCATTTAACATATCTGTTGCTTAAAAATATAAACATGAGATATCCTTACACTCTTAATATTCTGGTATATGCAATTTTACGGTGCACCCCCCAATCGGTCCACCTTTCCAGAGAATGACCCATAAACATTTCACGGCAGACTCCTTGAAGGTTTTGTTCCGGGATGTGCCCCCGGACAAGATCTTCAGTTTTCTGAGAGAGTGCCATATTTTTAATAAGATTTGAGCGTTTATAGATTATGATGTTTCTATTATTTTGACCTTTTTGAGTCTTTCGACGTTTTCTTTAAAGACCTGTGCGACATTTTAGCCTGACATATTTTTAAGGTATATTTACATCACGTCTTAAGACCTTTCTTTTAGTCTGGCTGACCAGATTTTTACCCTTCCCGCCGTGAGATGGCCTTAGTTGCCTGCTCGGCGTTAAACCCAAATAACTAATTTGATGGCTGGGGTATATTTGACATTGAATTTACAGTAGTTTCAAAAACACAGTCTGCGTACACTGGCATGAATGGGTTAACCCATATCATACTGAGTCTAAAAGTTTCAAATTTGTACACTGCCAACATTATAGTACTTACAGATAAGGATATAGACCAATGGCTTTAGTTCAAAGGTAGTGCCAGAATAGCATGGCGCCTATTGGCACCAAGCTATTCAGGCACTACCTTGAACTATTTTAGTCAAACTTATTTCACACACTGGTGTATTCCGAATGATAAGGGTTAAATATCAATAGTCTGTTAATTTTTACAAGCAGTTCATCCAGCTAGTCTTGACAGTGTCACAGGTTGTGTTTACTCTGTGAATCATCCTTTAACTATTGATATATTTGTGTGCTGTTCTGTTATTTTGGACCATATGTCTGTGAGCCATGAAGTCTGAATCTCAGACTAGCATAAATTTATGTTCCCAGCATCTAAATCCTTTGCATGTCGGTAGCGGTTATAGTTGCGATGATTCCAGCAGGAATCGTGACTAAAACCGCTACCAACACGGAAAGAATTAGTTTGTTTATGTTTGACGTTCAGCTTGCCTTAGTTTTTCTTTTTTTCTTTTTTTTTTTCTTTTATGTGACACTATATTCTCAGTTGCGATTCTTTTTTAAAACAAAATATGTTCATTATATTCCAATCCACAGAGGCTTTGCAACTGGCATCTACACTACAAACTCACCAGAGGCATGTCAGTTTGTGGCCTCCAGTTGCCGTGCCAATGTCATTGTTGTCGAGAACAACCAGCAGCTGGATAAGATACTGAAAGTCAAGGACCAACTGCCCGACCTTAAGGCCATCGTGCAGTATATTGGAGAGGTGGCCAATCGGCAGCCAAACATTTACTCAGTAGGTGTTTAGAGAATGATTAGCGTGTATAGAACTTTGACAGTGATATTTGTTTTCTCAAAATACATTCCCGATAACATTACTACTAGGAAGTATGCCTAGCTTACCTAATTTCAGCCTAAGAACCTGTTGTGTTCCTACACAACCAAGGAGGCAACTCAAGGGGCCGTAACCAGGGGTCCTGAGTAGCCGGTCCCGTGCCACGTGTCACACCAGCCGTTTTGCTTTGCTTACCGTGAACGATTGTGTTATAGGCTACAGGACCTTTAGCTGTGTACGGTGCGAGCGGCCCTTTTGGGCCAGTCGGCCTTAGATTACGTGTGTTCCCTTGGATTACATGTGTCCCTTTGGATTACGTGTGTCCCTTGGATTATGTGGGTTCCTTGGATATTGGTGGTTCCCCTTCGTACCTTGGAGTTACGTGGTTTAGGGTGTGGCTACTGGGAATTACGGTGTGCCTTATGGGACTTAACCTTCCCACTGGCACGTTCTGTGGGCCATGTGACAGGTTCCCCCTCCCCGTCCCCGTCCCCGCAGCCATGGCAAGGTAAGGCCTCGGTCCTTGCCCCAGGGCCGGGCGGTGGCTTCGACCGGGGTTGCTTTCGTGTTGCTCACATGACAACTCGCGTCGACACTCGAACTCATTTGGCGGGGCCTCAGGGAGCCCACGCCCGGTCGCCTTTCACGTCTGATATGTGTTGCAGCTGCCAAGTTCACACCTGCCTGCAGTGTGGCGACTTCCAGTGGCCGAGCGATAACCACGCGGTCTGCCTCCCCTGTTCCAGCTGTGCCTCCGACCGCTCTTGCTATGTCTGCACCACCTGGCCGGCGGAATTATGGTCGCAGCTTTGGAGTTTCTACGGGCGCGAGCGCCCGACGCTGGCCCGTGACCGCCCGCCCGCCATGGCGCCCCCCCACCCTCCCTTTGCTCAGAGAAGAGACCAGATGCTCCCGCTCAGATCGTGGGGAGAGGACGACGCGTTGGGCCCACCTCAGGTCCCAAGGCTTCGTCTACCACTGTGTCCCCTCGGACCTGGCCCGCCCGCTCCTCGGAGGATACCGGCCTACAGCGCGCCAGCCTCATCGAGGCCCGCCCACTTCTACCCTACATTGCGGCTACTGATACGCTGGGCCCTGACGTACTGCACAGACAAGCCCGCTCACTCCCACCAGGAGTCTAGCCGGCAGCGCGCCAGCCTCATCGAGGCCCGCCCGCAGCGACCTTTGTCGCCTCGTCCTGTGACCGCTGGCAGACCTGACAAGCCGCATGATGCCAGGAGCCCCATGCTCATCGGATTACTCCTAGGAAGGACCATGATGCGCAGCGCGACAGCAGACGCAGCCCCCGGCCCTCCGCGGTGATTGTTCGACACGCCCTGTCGTACCTCACAAGTTCAGCCCGCTCTCTCCCTCAGGGAGTCGAGCCGGCAGTGCGCCAGCCTCATCGAGGCCTGCCCGCTTTACCTCAGCCAGTGGAGGTGTGCTTCGCATCATGGCCACCATCGTCGCCGGGACCAGACAGGCTCCCTTGAGCTCGCCTGCGGACCTCTTGGACAACATCTCCTACGGAACCGGTCAGAGTCCGCCTTGGACATGGACAGAGAGGCGCTGCTCCTTCTGCGATCTCGACGCTACTCCCGGGTCAGCTTTGGCTAGGCAGACCTCGCGCCTGCGCATGGAGTTATGACCGACCTCGATGTTATGATTGTGATTGTGTTCTGTGAGAGCGTGCATTAATCGTAGGTAACGATCCGATATTTATTTGAGCTATCATGGTTACGAATCACGTACCTTTTCAGTAAATTTCACTATCGTTCATGCGTAGTGCGGAATTGATTATCTTTTGACACATGGAGTTGAATCCCGAAGAGTCTAGAAACCGCTTGAGTAATCACCATTGTTTACTGTGCGCGTGAAGTTAGCGGTCAGTATTGTGTTAAGAATAGTTGTGTACTTTCCAGAGGATGCGGGCAAGGTCGTGACCTGTCTGGCATACTTTTGTGTGACGTAACGCGCTGGGATTTCCCCACATAGGGGCTGGAAATAGCAGCCAGATTTTTGTAGACCATTCTGGTGTAATTTTTTCTCATTAATATTTGAGTTTTAGTTACGTATTTTGTTCTGATTGGTTGTGTTGTATGAATTTGCTCGATTATTCTGGAAAGCATACCACTATAAAAGATCGTGCTAGGAAGCACGTGTGTACATTGTTCAGTTGTAAAATTGCGATGTGACAGCGTCAGTACATTGTTCAGTTGTATAATTGCAGTGTATCATGAGCACATTGAGAGAGCTACGCAAGGTATCGTGCTTCATTGTCAGTGACGGAGTTATGCAGTGAATGGTGATGTACATTGTATGAGAGACGCATTGGGTCAAATTGAGGACATTTTGCAGAGAAGACATTGTATCAGTGTTGGTGCATTTATGAACGCATTTCGTGGAGATCGCATCGCTGTAATAAAATATTGTTGGAACTGTTACTCCAGTATTGTCTACAACCTTAAGCCACGTGTGACGGGTTGCAGCTAAATGAAGTTTCTTTAAAAGAACCTTACGTGCGTGTTGTCTGGTGTGATATCATACTACGACCACGACTCAACACGTAACACTCGACCAGGGGAGCCCTCTGAAGCGGCAGACCAGGAAGTTGGCTTCCCTAACCCGACCGGTGTCTCAAGAGGACGCGGTTCTCCCCAGAGTCTGGCTACAGCCCCTGGCGGGCTGCACTTCCGCTGGCTTCCCCACTGGCGTCCCTCCCACGCGACTGCACTTCCCCGGTACTGGTTCCCGCTCCGCCGCAGGATGGACCCCGCGTGGCTCGCGTCAGGAGTGCCCCTCGCCTCTCCGCCCTCACCGCGTGGGAAATTCGTCTCCTACACCGGGACCTCCTCGTCCTTGCCGGTGGTGCGAAGATCGCGGCATCGCTCCGTGCGCGACAATCCCCTAGCCTCCTGTTCGTCCCAGCCGACGCCTCGCTCGGCGCGGCCAGCTCACGCCTTTACCATAGCTGACACTTAGTTCGCCTCCAGCTGCCAGAGAGATAAGGCGCTGCGAGGTCAAATTCCACTCTCGCCCGCTCATTCTATTTATATCGCACCTGATACTGTCGGTACACCGCGTGATCGGCGCTCTGCGCAATAACAACTACCTACTGGTTTGTATTCATAACACATCTCTGCCTAAAGTGACTGTTGTGGAAGCAACATCGTTCAAAAGTTGAAATTCTCACCTACACACTGATACCAAACATGACAACATTACGACTTGCACTTGTGTAGCAGGTTATGGTGAAAATAAAGAGAACGGGAATTTGTTGATGTACGAGAACGAGAATTTATTGTGAAATTAACAAAGTTCCCACAGCCATAACACAGACGCTACTTTTCCCAGTGAAACACACTTGCATGCATAAGGGTTAGCATGCCTACAGTACGTATCACTTAATGGATTTTGGTTTCATTGTGGGGGACGGAAGCAGGAGGGTAATTAATGAGGTCACTGACAAGTGTCGACAGACAAGTTCCAGACATCCGCCTTGGTGTACACTCCCGGAATTGGGGAAAGAGAGGGCTTAGTTACACGGATACTATTGAGGAGATAGCCACGTTTCTTTCTTGGGAAATAGTGTAACACTAACAGTCAACCTTGTAAATGTACTTTTGATTTAACTTTTGATCATGATGGAGTCTGATGAAACACGTACAGTCTGTGTACACACAGGTGTGTTACATGCTATGAGAGTAAATGCATTGTGCAGAATATGTGGCGAGAGGTCACAAAAGAGATACACGGATAAAAAGTCATTTCTTTGTATCAATTATGAACACTTAATTCACAAGTGTTATGTAATTAATATCCAGGAAGACAAAGACATGATGCACTCCAAAACAATGTGTAGGAGTTGCTATTGTCGGATGAAACGGATAGACTCGACTGAAACACGTGTGTCCGAGGGGACAACGCGAAATGCGGCGTCTGATATTGCCTCATCACAACACATTTGGACCATGTTTGATCCAAATACGAGTGTTGAAGAATGTGTCGCGTGTGTTCACTTCATGCAGCTAGGTAAAGGAGGAAGACCAGCGAAGCGGGGTTCGCGGCATGAAAAGAAACGATCATTTCAATCCGCGGAATGTGACGCTCATAACACCGACACTAATAACAGCACTAATGAAGGTGATAGTGGTATACAAGTTTTTATTCCGCCGACGTCTACTCCCCGTAAAACACCATGCACAGTCGATGCTCAAACGTCGCCGTTACAAAGAGTGTGGATCCCATCTCCACCAGCAAAGCGGACGCATGAAATAGCCATTTCACCCATTGAAAAAACGGGTGTCGATATAGCCACATCTCCACATATCAAACGACCCAGCCTTCGGCCTATCCAGGAACTGCAGATGCCACTGACAAAGGAGGAAGAAAAATATCAGACGGCACTAAACCGCACAATGCTTAATGAATCAGCTGATGCCACAATTCGTTGCAAGACTGGAGGACAGCCTTTGTATTTTATGCACATACCCAAACCAAGAAAACCAACAACAGTGGCATCATCGGCCGTAATACAAAGAAGGTCGAAGGTGCTAGCCCGTGCTAGAGCGAATAGGTCTGGCGGATCAGAGGTGGACGAAGCTGAACAAATAGCTGACGAGTTAAGACGAGAGAGAAATGAAAAAATGATTGCAATATTAGACAGAGCAGGCCATCGGCGATCCGTGTATGTCGGTAGAAAACAAGGTATTGCGCTGAGAACCAATCTAGGATTAAGCTGGTCCAAGTACAGAACATACAAACGCTTCATGAGAAGTATTGGTGTCAACCTTGAAAGTGAAAGAAAGGAAAGGCAGGCCCAGAAGGAAGCACTCTGTGGCAGAGTGACCATTGAACAAAAGAATCTGACCCTTGAAAACAGTCACAAACAAGAAGGAAAGCCAGAAAATGCCTGTCGCATACATAGAAGATCTCACACATTTTGTTCCTGAACTGCTTGACAAGTATGAAGCTGCAAATCTTCTTGAATGGCATGAACAAATACCAAAAGATGAAATTTGGATAAAACTAGGAGGAGATCATGGCGGTAACAGTTATAAAACAATGCTTCAAGTTGCTAATCTCCAAAACCCTAACTCTAAACACAATACGTTTTTGGTGTGTATGGCTAACTGTAAAGACAGTCATGAAAATCTTCAAACAATTTTGCAGCCGTTTAAAGAGCAGGTGTCGGTTCTCCAAACCATGAAATGGAAAGAAAACCAGATACGTGTATTTCTGTTTGGAGATTATGATTTTCTCCTCAAACTTTTTGGTCTCTCAGGAGCACAAGGGGTCCACCCTTGTCTCTGGTGCACAGCTTCGAAAAGTCAGCTACAAAAAGCTCCACATGAGCGAGTACAAGTGAAACAAAGAACTCTGAAAAACATCAAGAGGGATTACAGGCGATACATTCGTGCAGGAGACGAAAAGAATGCCAAGGGTTACAACAATGTTGTACATGAACCAATCTTTGATGTTGAGATTTCGCAAACGGCACCACCTTACCTCCATCTTCTGTTAGGTATAGTAAAACATCATCATTCCCTCCTTGAGCAAGAATGCCACGAACTTGATAAAGCCATTGCTGAAAGACTGGCCGAGGGAAAGGAGGCACATGATGAAAACACACCTTTTGAAAAGTACATTTCAGAAGTAAGAGTCATCAAAGAACTGGAAAAAAGAAAACAGCTGACTGAGGGTATTGTAGTGTTGAGCGACAAGAGACACAATGAGAGTGCAAAGAATTTTGATGAATGACGTGAGCAGAAGATGCAGCGGGTAGCAGAATTCGAGGACAAGATAGCTCTGAGAGAAGAGACAAAGTTGCCATTTCTGTGCGGGCCTGTCACTTCTGGCCTTGATGAAGCACTAAAGAGGAATAAGATATTCATGCAAGCATACCATGGCCGTTCGTTTGTGGGCAACCACTGCCACCGTTACTTGAAGTATGATGTGTTGACTGATGTTGGTGATAGTGTTATCAGCAATACTATGAAGCTGACAGATGATCCTAAACTTCATGCAGCAGCGCATGACATATCCTTAAAGTTCCGAATTCTGAACGACCTTTACTCACAAGTTCTTGCTAATGTTTCTCACAAAATGCCGGTAAAGAGCAAGAATGAATCAATGCAAGACATCAATGACAAGATTGCAAACTACATGCGATTTTTTTGAAGTACTTTTCCAGCCAGTAGCATCATTCCGAAACAACATATCCTGGAACGTCACTGCGTTGAATTTATGACAAAGTGGGGATTTGGTTTGGCGCTTCATGGTGAGCAGGGAGGTGAAGAGAGTCACGCTACCATTAACATTCTAAAGAGCAGGACATATGGCTTGCAGACAGAGGAGGAAAAACTCAGACTGCTCATGACCGAGCACATGACACTCGTGTCACCCGTCCTCCACTCCGTCATTCCTCCAGTAGTCAAACAGAAAACAATTCTCGCATAGACGGCGCCGGAGTTGTGTATCTGTGAACAGAAACTCGGTATTCGGTTCTTATGTCTAGTGCGTCAGAAAATGTGTTAAACCTCAAGGTATGTTTAAAAACACTGTTGAATATTGTGACCTGTTATGGACTGATCGGATTTCGGGATGGCAATAGCAGTCTGTGGAGTACCGAGACGGCTGCGGGCGAGAAATGCCAGAACACGCGACCTGTCAGTGACCTCATTAACCACCCTCCTGCTTCCGTCCCCCACCATGAAACCAAAATCCGGTAAGTGATACTTACTGTAGGCATGCTGACCCTTATGCATGCAAGTGTGTTTCGTTGGAAAAAGTAGCGTCTTCGTGTTATGGCTGTGGGAACTTTGTCAATTTCACAACAAACACCGACATCAACAAATTCTCGTTCCCTTTATTTTCACCATAACCTGCTACACAAGTGTAAGTCGTAATGTTGTCATGTTTGGTATCGGTGTGTAGGTGAGAATTTCAACTTTTGAACGATGTTGCTTCCACAACAGTCACTTCAGGCAGAGATGTGTTATGAATACAAACCAGTAGGTAGTTGCAGCAGAGCGCCGGTCACCCGGTGTACCGCTCAGTCGCTAGTGTGATATAAATAGAATGAGCGGGCGAGAGTGGAATTTGACCTCGCGGCGCCTTATCTCTCTAGCAGCTGGAAGCGAACTAAGTGCTAGGCGCCAGCACTGGCTGGTAAAGCCGTGAGCTCCTCCACCGAGCAGACTCTTTGCCCAGGTATCCTGCGGTTGATCTGCGCTCAGTGTGAGACTCGCATGATCGACCGCTTTGCCACGAGGTGGAATTGACGGCTTCATCTCGCCGTCCCAGACCCCTTGCCTGGGCAGTCGACGTGCTCAACGCTTCCGCATATCCTCAAACGGTGCTAGCCCCCATGGTCCGGCTCTGCGCAAGGAATGCAAAGCGGTCATGTTACTGGTGGCCCCATTCTCCTGGCCCAAGTCTTGGACCACCGACCCGCCGAGTCTCACCACGGCCCCCCCCACTACTACTGCCCACCCCACACACGATGCTCCGGCGACCCCACCAGAGGCGGTTCCATCCGTGCCCAGAACGGCTTCTCCTGCACGCCTGGACTTTGGGCGGCAGGCCCTCGCCGCTAGAGGTTTCTCGAGTGCAGCGGTGGAGGCTATCGGTACAGCCCGCAGACCCTCGACCAGGTGCGTTTACAAGGGGAAGTGGCGAGTCCTACAGTTCTGGTGCGTCGTCCCATCCCTCTCCCCCACCGATCTGACTACCCCTCAGCTCGCAGAATTCTTCCTCTGGCTCCGGCACGCAGGCCGTAGCACCCATCATCTCAGGGGTTACCTGGCCATGATAGCTGATACTTATCGCCACCTCGGCCACCCGGACCCCAGCGCCTGCAAAGACCTCGCCGACCTTATTGCCCACTTCGGCCTCCATCGGCCAGTCCCGCTCGCTGTTCCCACGCTGGGACCTGTCCTGGGTGCTTATGTGGCTGAATTCGGATCGATTCGGACCGCTCCCCCTGGCCCAGTTCACGGACGTGACTCGGAAGACCTGTTTCCTGCGGGCCCTCGCCACGGCTGCCCGAGTAAGCGAACTGCACGCGCTTCCGCGCGCCCTGCCTGCCTACAGTTCAGGATGGATGGCTCTGTGCAATGCCTCACCAACCCTCCCTTCCTCGCCAAAGCTAGGTTTTCCCTGGCCGCGCCACAGGTGATCACCATTCAGCCGCTGAAAGGATTGAACTTTCCCCGGGAGACCAGGCAGCAAGATCCAGTGCGCGCCTGCACGTCTACCTACGCCGATCCAAGCCCGTCTGGAGGGGACGGTCCTCACCTCTTTCTGCCGTTGTCCCCAGGCAGAATGGATATATCGGCCAGACGATATCTTCCTGGCTATGCAGGCTTATCCAGTCCGCCTACCAGGACCTCTCCCCAGAGGGAGCTAAGAGGCTAAAGATCCGCGCACACGAGGTTCGAGCCATGGCCACGAGCGTCGCCTTCAACTGCAACTGTGCCATCGGAGACATCGTGGCAGCTGTGGGCTGGCGGGCAGATCAGCCTTCGCCCACTTCTACCTGAAAGGCCAGCAAGACAACCTGGCCCTGGTGGGGGACATCGCCGCGGCGTAACACTCCCTCCCGGCGCCACCGGCACCGTTGGTAAAGCTTAGCTGAAATTGTCGGGAGTTTGCTCCGTGGAGGGCGGGTCTGGCTAAGCCCCTATACTGGGGGTAATTTTCTGGGTGGCACCCTCCTCCTCTGCGCTATTCTTCCTAGGTAGTAATGTCATCGGGAATGTATTTTGATAAAACAAAAATTTTTTCTCTAAAATGTATTTTTTCGAAAAATACTTACCGATGACATTACTCAGAGGACCCTCCCACCTGCCCCGCTTGCCACCAGTAAGCTAAGCATTTCCGACTGGCGTGACGCCACATGGCACGTGACCGGATGGGCAGGGACGGGAGGCTGCTCGGGGCCCCTGGTTACAGCCCCTTGAGTTGCCTCCCTTGTTGTGTAGGAACACAACAGGTTCTTGGGCTGAAATTAGGTAAGCTAGGCATACTTCCTAGTAGTAATGTCATCGGTAAGTATTTTTTTTTAAAGTACATTTTAGAGAAAAATTCATTTTTTCATGGATTTTTTTATAGATAGTTTTTAAAAAAAAAAGGCAGTCACCTTTGGAGGGATTTATAAGGGGAAAAAAATCTTAAATACATGTAATCTGTAATCAGATGTACCGGGGAGATTTTCACATATAGTAATGAGTTTTGTGGCTTATGATAAGTAGCCTTGATAGTTCAAGGGTAGTGCCAGAGTAGCTTGGCGCCTTCCAGGTGCTAAGCTAATCTGGCACCACTCTTGAACTATCATCGCTGATCCATCTGGGAAGGTTCCAAGCTAGTCTGATGCTACCCTTGAAGGGTCATGGCCGGTCCATCTCTCACCTTTCTGTCCATAAGGATTCACGGACTTATATTTGTTTTGTTTTCAGTGGTCTGAGTTTATGGCGCTGGCTGACCAGGTAGAGGAGAGTGCATTAGATGAACGCCTAAAGCTGCTGGCCCCCAACAAATGCTGCACACTTATCTATACTGTAAGTATTGTCATGTTTCTTATCCTTTTTTTCCCCCTCTCTCTCCTTTCCCTTCAAGGGAGGGCCAGTTCCACAGGCCTGTCACCGCTGAAGCTACCACAAAACTAGTCTCATTAGTCTTGGCCCGCATAGATTACGGCAATGCTCTATTAGCTGGTCTCCGTCCGTCTCTCATTCAGAAATTGCAGGGAGTTCAGAATTGTGCTGCACGTCTTATCCTCCGCGCCCCACAGCATCAACCCATCACTCCCATCCTGAGACAACTTCATTGGCTGCCAGTCAAACAAGTCTCGTACAAAATCGCCTGTGTGTGTTACAAAGCTATTAACTTCTCTACCCCTGCCTATCTCGCTGATCTTCTTCAACCATACACTCCCTCCCGCTCCCTCTGTTCAAGTAGTGACATGCGCCTTCTCATAGTCCTGCTCTTCAAATACAAAACCGGAGGTTCCGGCATTGGACTTTTCTCCTCTGGTAAATGTCGCTGTTAATTCGGACGGACCGTCGGGGGTTCTTTCTCCGGGTACTCCAGTTCTTCCACCCCCCACCCACTCCCCACACTTTGGTACTGGTTTCAGGCCACTTTACAAATTTCAAATACAAGTGATCAAAAATCTCTAACTTCAGTAGCTGAACTGGCCCTTCGTCCGTCTTGTACTGTGTTTGTCTTAAATGGCGTAAATCAGTGTCTGTTACGTGAGTGTGCGTGTTGGGTTTCAGTTCGCGGCGCTTTCAGACGATTTGCCCCCAAAATTGAGAAAAAGCGGTATATAACGGTATTATTATTATTATTATTATTATTATTATTTGACCATTGTTTTGCACTCGTTTTACCTGTTGTCTGGAACCCATAGCCCAATGTAGCATAGTCTTCATGATTATGTAGCTGTGTGTGTTGTGTAGAATTCTTTGTTTGTCTGGCTTGTGACCCCTCTGCCCCCCCCCCCCCCCCCTCCACCTCAGACAACAAAAGCAACAAGATAAAATTTGCATCATTTCTGGTTGTGCTGATCTGTTTTGTAAAGCGCTTGGAGCTTATTTTAGGATAAGCGCCACATAGGTAGTCATTATTACACATATTATCATTATTCTGAACCCATTCAGCCCTGACGCACTACAGCAGGAGATGGGTCGACCATGATAATTCAAGGGTAGTGCCAGATTAGCTTGGTGCTTGTCGGCGCCAAGCTAATATGGCACTACCCTTGAATTATGGTCGATCCAGCTCCTGCAACTGGTGCATAGTCATTAGATGACGCCTCCAAAATTTGGGAAATATGGCCGTCGAGTTAAATGCTAGGAGATTTGTTGTCGGGCGTGGCAAAGTCATGTTTTTGGGAGCCCAAATGGCCAATGCAGATTTCTGTGCATGTGTACACATGAAATTGTTCAGGCGACCAGAGAAAATGTGGGCTCACAGGTTTCAATTGGATGGTAGTCCGAATGGCTAATAGGGTCTTAGAACATTCAGTCCTCCATGCCTTGTTTTTTACTCCTGTATGATAAGACACTTTACTACAAACTCCACTTGCACTTGCATTAACATCACTAAATTTCATTTCACTTTTTGGCAATCAAAGCATGGGATTGCCACTCTGTCCTTGTAGAAATGCTTGACAGGAATCATTTGCTGTCTATAGCACTTTTTGTCGAGGTGATTCGTGCAGGAATCGCTGGGACAAAAAGCGTGACCGACAGCCACAGGGTTAAAATTCTGTCTTCTTTTTTTTCTGTGAACAGTCGGGAACCACTGGAAATCCTAAAGGTGTCATGCTCAGCCACGACAATGTGAGTATTACTTGTGTGTGCGTGTTTTATCCCTTTGACTGTCTTAACCCCTGACGCACTACAGCAGGAGATGGGTCGACCATGATAATTCAAGGGTAGTGCCAGATTAGCTTGGCACCTATCAGCGCCAAGTTAATCTGGCACTACCCTTAAATTATCATGGTCGACCCATCTACAGGTGCATAGTCGTTAGATGACGCCTCCAAAATTTGGGAAATATGTGCGTCGGCCTGAATGGGTTAACCCTTTGACCACAGCCAACGGGTTAAACTCATTTTCACTTGATAATTACTTCTGACTTGGAAAGACTGTGTGCCAGCTGTGAGAGACAGGCCAGAATGACTTCCTTTACAATTCATTCACCCTTGTGCTGTCGGTAGTGTGTTTGGTCGAGGTGATCATTCCAGTGGGATTCACCTTGACCAAACATGTAGCCAACAGCCAGCGGGCTAATATTGAAATAGTGATTTCCACAACATGTGAGATTCTACACGAGCTGTGGGAGTTGGTTCAGCGTGAGAGCGTTGAAGGTAGTGCCAGAATAGCCTGGCGTGTAGCTAGTCTGGCAGTAACCTCGAGCCGTCATAGTTGATGCATCTCCTAAATTTTGTTGTTGTCATTGTCCAAAGTTTGCCTCAAGCAAAGTAATTTGTGACAGCAGAAAAAACAAATGTGGTTAGGACATGTACAAAGAAGCTGTCATAGCCATCATTAATATTTGTTATAAGTTAATATAAGCGAAACTGTTATTTGCAGATTACGTGGACAGCACAGACTGTCTTCAACAAGGCACGTACTTCGCTGGGCCTGCGCTTTGGGGAGTTTTGCCAAGTGAGTTACCTGCCCCTGAGTCACATTGCAGCCCAGATGCTGGACATGTACGGGACCATTTGTTTCGGCGGCACACTTTACTTTGCGCAGCCCGATGCTCTGAAGGTGGGTTTCTTTGCCGTTTTGGAACTGTACTATAGAGTGAATGTTGAATGTAACAGGATTCTACTGGACACACAGGTTGTTGTTGCAATACTCCAAGTTAACCCTTTCATCCCTAAGGTCCCATTTCTCAAATTTTGGAATTGTTGCCTAATGACTATGTACCAGTTGCAGGAGATGGGTTGACCGTGATAATTCAAGGGTAGTGCCAGATGAGATTGGCGCCTTCAGGCACAAATTATCATGATCAATCCATCTCCTGCTGCAGGGTCCCAGGGCTAAAAAGGTTAAAAGTGATTAACATTACGTTTTGGGGCGGTCCGTGGTGCAGCGGTAGAAGCACCTGTCACCAATGCTACAGGTGCGAGGTTCGATACCTGGTTCCGGCGTCAGACTTTTGTCCTCTAATAAGTGTCACCATTAATTCGGGCGGACCGTCAGGGGTTCTTTCTCCGGGTACTCCGGCTCTTCCTCCTCCACGACTTTGGTATCAATTTCAGCCCACTTAATCAAATTTGAAATATAAACGATTTGAATTTCCAAAACTTCAGTAGCTCGCCTGAGCTTGCCCTTAGCACCACGTGAATGTTCTGTGTTTATGTACAGTGTGTGAGTAAATGCACGTGATTCACATGAGGGTGCTTGTTGGGTTCAGTTTGCGGCGGCGCTTTGAGTCGATTTTCAATTGGGATAAAGCGCCTATTTAATGCGCTGATTTATTATTATTATTTATTTAACCTGTTCAGTGTCAGCTGACAAAGACTGGTTCTGAAATCTTTAATTTAAGACCAAAAACAACCCTTGATATCCCAGGAACATGGATTCAAAGTGGTGTCAGCAAAAGGCATAGATCCTCATGAGCCCTCGCAAGTGCGGGGGCTCATGAGGATCTATACCTCTTGCATTTGGGTGGTGTTCGGCACTGAACAGGTTAAGAAAAAGTGTTAGGTTGGTTGAGGAAGCATTATCCAACTGTGTTATATCTATCTGTCTTTGTAATAAGTAGTCATCTGCAATTTTTGGCAACTATGGGACTGCATATGACCTTTGCAGCTAGGGGAGGTGGCTGAACAACAAGCAACAGCTTAGTAGTGCATCAGCCATGATAGTTCAACGATATAGTGGCAGAGTAGCTGGGCACCTGAGGCACCAAGCTTTTCTGGCACCACCCTTGAACAAGCTATTCTGGCACTACCCTTGAACTATCATAGTCAAATTTATTATTTGCAATAGTTTATCAGGATGAAAAGGTTTAATGCTTGTAACCCTTTCACTGCTGGAACTGACACAGCCAACAACAACAATAATAATAATAATACATCAGTCTTCTATTGTGCAATATCCCCACGGAGAACGGCTCAGAGCGCTTTACATCTATCTATCTATATCCCGTAGTCTTGCCGACCGTTGGGGCACCACTGATGACTTGGCAACCAGCTCCCGCCAATCCTCTCTGTTCTCTGCCATTCTCAGCTTATCGCCCAGCTTCAGTCCTGTCCACTCTGAGATATTGTTCTCCCATCTTTTCCTCTGTCTTCCTCTCCTTCGTCCTCCTTGCACAGTGCCTTGCAGGATTGTTTTGGCAAGCCCTGCTGAACGCGTGACATGCCCATACCACTTCAGTTTGCGTTTTCTCACAATGGCTAATAAGTCTTCATAGGGCCCGATGGCTTGCCTGATTCTGCTTCCCACTTCCTCGTTTGTGATGTGATCTCTGTATGAGATGCCAAGCAGCCTTCGAAAACGTCTCATTTCAGTGGCTTGTATCCTCCTTTCAAGGTCTGCTGTGAGGGTCCATGACTCGCAGGCATACAAGAACACTGAGATGACTAAGGAGCGCATCAGTCTGATCTTGGAGCAGAGTGTGATGTTTCTGTCCTTCCATATGGTCATCAATCTTGTCAGTGCTGTTGTTGTCTGCGCAATCCTGGACAGTATTTCTGGTTTTGATCCCTCATCTGTCACAATGGCTCCTAAGTATTTGAATTTCTTAACTGTTTCCAGTTTTTGGCCTCCAACCATGATTTCAGTGCCAATGCCACTGGCATTATTGGTCATCAGTTTGGTCTTCTCTGCACTGATTTCCATCCCATATGCAATGGCTGTACTATCCAGCTTTTCCACCAGCTGAGCTAGCTCCTTCTCTGTTCCTGCAAGGCCATCAATGTCGTCCGCAAAGCGCAAGTTCGTGATTGTTCTACCTCCAATACTGACAGTTCCTTCATGATCTTTCAGAGCGTCCGTCATGATTCTTTCCAGGAAGATGTTGAAAAGAGTAGGTGAGAGCAAGTAGCCTTGTCTGACTCCCAACTGTAGTCCTAAACCAGTTTCCTATTTTGCCGTTGAAGCAGACTGCGCTAGTGGCCTTGTTGTAAAGGTTTGCTATGACTTTGATCAGGTTGGCATTGATGTTGTATAGCTTCATGGTGGACCAAAGGGCTGCATGCCACACCCTGTCGAACGCTTTCTTAAAATCCACAAAATCTTTACATCTAGATAATCTAATTGAAATTAACTAAGGTACAGACAACATACAAAAACGCAATCATTCTGTGATGATTTCAGAGAGATAAAATTATACTCGTAATTGGCATTGAGAATGTTCAACCCATATCATACTGAGGCTAAAATCTTCAAATTTATACACTGCCATATGCAAGCTACATTATAGTACTTACACTAGTTACAGATAAGGATATAGACCAATGGCTTTATTTCAAGGGTGGTGCCAGAATAGCTTGGCGCCTCTAGGCGCCAAGCTGTTCTGGCACTACCCTTGAACGATTTTAGTCAAACTTATTTCACACACTGGTGTATTCTGAATAAGGGTTAAATACAATAACCCTTTTCCTGTCACTGGGCACATATTTTTTTTCCTGCAATCTTTGTGCATTCAACGACCGAAGGCAACAACCGTCCAAGGAACGTGGATATAAATGGGTCTCAGCAAGAGGCATTGATGCTCATGACCCCCTGCTGTTGGCAGGGTGCATGATGATCTGTGTCGTAGTTGGATCATGTTCACATTTTCTGGGCATCGAGGGAGTTAATATTTGTGTAGTATTTACCTTGCTGTGAATTTCTGTGCAGGGCTCTCTGGGAACAACTTTGAAGGAGGTGCAGCCGCATGTGTTTTTCGGCGTCCCTCGTGTGTGGGAGAAGATGGAAGAAACAATGAAGAATGCCTCGCGAAATGCGTCCGGCTTCCGAAAGAAGATTGCAGCCTGGGCTCGTGGGGTCGGCCTCCGTGGCAACTACAGCATGATGAAAGGGTGAGGATAGTCTCCATGGAAAATAAGTGAACCTTATATCGAAAGTACATGTAATTCATCCAGTATCACTAGGCAGGCATTGTCATGGAACCCCCAGGGAAAGAGGAAAAGAGGTAGGCCGAGAAACTCCTGGCGTCGAGACCTCCAAGCAGACATCAAGAGACTGGGAACCACCTGGAGTAGAATCGAAGGAGAAGCACAGGACAGGAGTTGCTGGAGGTCTCTCGTCGACGGCCTATACCCGGGTAGGGGTGACAGGCGTAAGTAAGTAAGTACATGTAATTCAGAAAATGCATAGAGTTTACACAATCGGTGGATTCAGCCAGCCTGCTTTACCAACAAGAGACATGTATGTTCGCATGAGAACTGCAGGGCATACATGCAAAGGGTGAAGAAGCTACATAGGAAAAAGCACTGTGCATTATAAGTCTACGACCAATGATCATAAATTTAGTTTGGTCAAAGCACAGAAAAAAGGACACGAAAGAGGGGTGCGCTAGGTAACTGACTGGAAGCAATGAATATGCAGGCATCAGAACTGTCCGATTTTCGGCGATTTTCAGATTCTTCATGTGCTTAGTTAATAACACTTTTGACTTCTTATGTGCCAGGAAATGGCTTTAAATAACTCTACAATTCTTCAAAATCGCCGTTTTCAGATTTTTTTTCGGTGAACAGTTCTGATGCCTGATATGGAAGCACCCCCGAACGGGGTCATATCACATATTCACTGGATTCCCAGCCCCTTGATGCATGGTAATTTTGATCTAGGTCCCCCAGGGGTGGGTCCAGATTGTATTGCTGTTGTGGACAGCTGTTTCGCTAGGTGAACTATTCAGCACACCATAGGCGTAACTGGAGGAAGAGAAAGAACTTCCTGCATAGAAGACCACATATAACTGTGGTTTCTGCAGGGGCATACATTTCACGCCACCACCTAGAGCTAAATTTCCATGCATCCTAAGAGAGAACCTCTTAAAATGGGGCAAGGGTTTCAGTCAAAATTGTAGTAATAAACAGGGTGAATTGTAGAACTGTTACAAGACTACAGATGACGCAGTAGTGATTAAATCAATAAATGAGATGGTCCTTGCAGTGTCCTCACTTTCAATTAAGCACTACCTACTTTATCTGATTTTGTTTTAGACATAATTCTCATGTGTACATGTGGTTGGTTTGTTTGTTCAGGATGTGTTGTGTATATAATAATAATAATAATAATAAAGGTAATTTGTATAGCGCCTAATCACCAAGGTGCTCTAGGCGCTTTACAATCACAGTAATGAAACAGTGAAGCAGAATACACAAACAAGCACATACAACAAAAAATATACATTAATTTACAAGGGCAAAAACTCGCACCACACTCACACACACACACACACACACACACACACACACACACACACACACACACACACACACACACACACACGCATGATGAGCCGGCAGACAAAATGGTCTTTACGTATATGCAACAGAGAAAAGGTGTGTTTTAAGCTTGGATTTGAAAATGGAAAGAGATGATGAGTGACACACATCAGCTGGGAGAGCGTTCCATGTAATGGGACCAAAATACGAAAATGCACGATGACCTTGAGTGACCTTATTACGTCTAGGGATACGGAAAACACGAGTGTCTGAAGCAGAGCGTAGTGAGCGGGACGGTGTATACAGCTGGACAAGATCAGACAAGTAAGGAGGGGCAGAACCAGAGATGATGTTGAAACAAATAACACAGACTTTATATTGAATTCTGTATGAAACTGGCAGCCAGTGCAAATTAGCTAGTAGAGGCATAATGTGTTCACGTTTCGGTACACGAAAAATCAGACGTGCAGCACAGTTCATGACTCTCTGGATTTGGTCAAGATTTTGCGGAACACCGGACAAAAGAGAATTGCAATAGTCTATTCGGGACAGCACAAGGGAGGTAACAAGTGTTTTGGTAACTTCAACAGTCAGCAGATGTCGAACAGTGCTGATCCTTCTGAGTTCAATGAAGGCAAGCTGGCAAACTTTCTTCACTTGTTCCTTCATTGTCAGCCTGTTGTCAAAAATGACACCCAAGTTACGGGCCGAGCTAGAAAAGGAGATGGCACTCTCGCCCACCATCATTGACTCGGGTAGATCAGCACTGCACGTAGAGGAGCACATCATTCGGAGGGACTCAGTTTTGTCACTGTTCAGCTGGAGCTTGTTCTGTGTGGTCCACTTCTGAACATCACAAATACAAGCCCCCAAAGACTGCACCATTTGATCGACATGTTCACGAAGGGAGTGTTTGTACAATTCTGTATCATCTGCATATAAATGATAAGAAACTAAGTGACACTCAATGACATGCGACAGGGGCTGTGTATACAAAGTAAAGAGAACAGGCCCCAAGACCGACCCCTGTGGAACGCCACAAAGCAGCTCAACAGGGTGGGACTCAAATCCTGCCACTGAAACCATCTGCAAGCGACCAACAAAGTAGGATTGGAAAAATTTCAGTGCTGTGCTTTGAATGCCAAACACATCACGAAGGCGGGCAAGTAAAATGTCATGGTCAATGGTATCAAACGCTGCGCTCAGATCGAGCAGAGTCAGAACAGAGATTAGATCTTCATCGCTAGCACCAAGTAGGTCATTCACAACGCGCAGCAATGCTGTCTCCGTGCTATGACCAGACCTATATGCTGACTGGAACACATGCCACAGACCATTATTCTTGATATGGTCTAGCAGCTGCGTGAGCACTATCTTTTCCAGAAACTTTGAAAGAAAAGGTAGGTTGGATACGGGTCTGTAGTTGTTCAAACTGTTGGGATCAAGTGAAGCTTTCTTTAAGAGCGGCTTCACAATTGCAGTTTTGAAACAGGTAGGTACAGTGCCGTGCAAGAGGGACTCATTTACAATAGCTGTAACAACTGGTACAATTGCATCTTTACATTCAAAAAGAAGGGACGAAGGCACAGGGTCTAGCTCACAGGTTTTGAGAGACATCTTACTCATGGTGTCTAGCACTACCTTTTCAGTCACTGGACTGAAGCATGCAAGAGGAGTGCCAGCAAAACACTTAGATTCAAATGAGTAAGATGTATCAGCATCATCACATTTGTCAATGTTGTCACGTATTGTTCTGACTTTGGAACAGAAAAAGCGAGAAAACAGTTCTGGGAGGTCACGGATTGGGTGTGTGCTGGGCAGTTGAACAGATTTGGTCTTACCCAAGAGTCCATTAGTCACACGGAAAAGTTCTTTGCAAGTACTTGCTGCAGCAACTTTTGCGCAGATGAAAGCAATCTTGGCATTGGTGGTCAAGCGAGTGATTTTATGCTTCAAACCATTCAGAATCTGTTTATGAACAGTCAGCCCAGACTTGAGCCAACGCCTCTCTGCCTGACGCCTTTCGTGCTTCAAGGTGCGCAGTTCAGCGGCCACAGATGGGTACCAGGGCATGGAGTGATGCTGCGACACCCGGCGGCGAGTGGCGGGAGCATGCTGGTCTAGGACAGCCCGCAGACCAGCGTTGAGTTGCTCGGCCGAGATGTGGGGACGGATGCTGACAAAGTCTGCAACATCGGCTATGAACTTGCCATGGTCGATCCCCTTGAGGTTCCTTGAAGTCTTGGTAACAGGCTGCAGCTGAGGTTTGGTTATATCCAAAAGACACAGAACTGGAAAATGGTCAGAAGACATGGTGTGGCTCACAGAGGCGGACCTAAAGATGGAGTCCTCCTCTCTATATACGACCCAGTCGAGTGTATGACCTTTGGTATGAGTAGGCTGATGCACGCCTTGAGACAGACTGAAGGTTTGTAATAGATCAAGCATACGAGCCGTGTTGGTGTTGGAAGGACAGTCAAATTGAAAGTTGAAGTCGCCGACAATCACAAGCTTACCACCCAAAGAATTACAGTGCTCCATGAAATCGGCAAACTCGCTGAAAAATGTAGTGTCTGTGAGTTTATTCTTTCTGTTGGGGGGTGGACGATACAGACAGTACAGGTGCACATGCTGCGGCACAGAAAGTGTCAACTGGGCAAGCTCAAACGTTGAATGAGAAAAGGGGAACGATGATGTGATGTTGGCATGCTCCAATAAACTGTCACGGATCAAAAAAGCCAGTCCTCCACCACGTGTAGCACGGGGGAAGGATCTAAGGCAATAGCCAGATGGAGTTATGTCCACACACTTCGCCTCGTCTCCTTGACATTTAAGCCAGGTCTCTGTCAGGAACAACACATCGATGTTCTGGTCATGCACAAAATTACATATCTCAGTCCTTTTGTCACGCTGTCCCACTGATTGTGCATTGAAAGTACAGACGTTAAAATATTTCTGCTGAGGTTTCGTGTCTATGCAGATGAGGTTTTCAGGCGAAACTATGTCCTTTGCGGGTGCACATGGCAACGTGTTGGACCTGCCAGTGATGAGAACAATAATTTGTCTCTGTTTCCTCCTACCACCTCTCCGGGTCCGTTTACGAGGCAAATTACACCCTATCCCCAAACTCCGAAGATGGAGGATGAGAGTGGGATCCAGACGTATGGCCACAGGTCTAATACTCAACAAATCATCTCTGGAATACTTGTGTTGTGGAACAGTAGGCGGTAGATTAGAGGGGTTCACTGGCAGGCTGGATTGATACACAGTGCATGATGATGGACTGGTGACACTGACAGACTGGGTCACTGTAGGCAGACCAGAAGAGTTTATCTGTAGAGAGGTTGTACACACAGTGTATGACGATGGACTAGTGACACAGTCAGTCAGGGGCACAGTAGGTAGGCCAGACAAGCTCACATGCAGACTGCGTGTATTCACGGTACTACAATTTACATAGTTGAACTGTGACACTGAGGACAGCCTGTGTGAGTTCACGTGTAAACTGAGTAGGTGCAAAGGTACGGCAGGTGCAGTCAAGCGTGACTGCCACTGAGCCAGTAGAGCAAAAAACAGAAAAAGCCAAAGCATTTTCCACTCTGTAGGAAATGGTCCACAAAAAAGATACCAAAATGTAGCCCAGTTCATCATGAACATGAAGATGACATACTCCAAAAGGGGCAATCAATACAGCCACAATTACACACGAAACAATGGGAGAGAGGTTCACTCTGCCTGTAAGGCGTATGAACACTACTCACGTGAAATCCAGACCACAAAGGTGGACTGCCCAGTACATAAAATGCAAAGAAAATCCCAGCAAAGAAATAAGCGCGCTTAGAAAAGTCAATTACAAAACAGTTTAATAAACTGTAGTGTAATTGTCTTTTCTCAGCATGTTTCTGTTGTTTTTTGTTTTTTTTTAATTCTTTGTGTGTACATGTGTCCTCATTAGTTCATGGGATATAAGTAAAGACCTCTTTGAAGCATTCCCCCACCCGGGTCTGCCCTGGGGGACTTGGGTGGGGTTAGGTATTTTTTAGTTCCCAGGGTCACCCTGGTCAGCCCCACAGGGTGGGTTTTCCTCTCTATTCTGGGGCATGTGTTTCTGTCTACCCTTTGTCCATTCACCTGTATTTGCCTTTTTATAACTCTCCCTACTGTCTGCACTGCCTGTAGCTCTTGATATTGGATGTGTGTTGCTAAATGGTCTTAGCTTTATTTAGGCCCCATGTGTTAGGTTTATTTAATGTATTTGACCGGTTGGCGACATACATTCAATGTTCTGTTTTTTGGTTTTTTTTCACAAGCAGTGCAGGCACGTCCTGAGAAAGCCTTGTTGCTGTCGGGACGTTAAGCAATGTACAATCAATCAATCTTTGAAGCATTGCCAAGTGCAGCCTCAAAAAAACAATTTGTCAGTTTATTTGTGGGGGTGTGCATGTATCCATTGCTCGACACTCACAGTAGTCTTCTTTTTACTTCAGGGAAGGCCGCCCATTTGGTTGGTCGCTGGCAGACAAGCTTGTGTTCAAGAAAGTGCGGGTGTTGACGGGGTTGGATCGATGCCGACTAATGTTGTCTGGCGCGGCACCAATCACCAAGGAGACGATAGAGTTTTTCCTCAGTCTCAACATCCGGATCTGCGAGGTGTACGGCATGAGTGAGAGTTCAGGTGAGGGGTTAACCTTTTAACTGCTGGGGCAAGGTGAATGCTACCCAGCTGCAAGAGACATAAATCCTCATGAGCCCCCGCAGTCGTGGGGGCTCATGAAGATTTATGTCTCTTGTTAGTCCTGTGTTCATTACCCCACCCGGGTCTGCCCTGGGGGACTTGGGTGGGGTTAGGTATTTTTTAGTTCCCAGGGTCACCCTGGTCAGCCCCACAGGGTGGGGTTTTCTCTCTATTCTGGGGCACGTGTTTCTGTCTACCCGAGGTCCATTCACCTGTATTTGCCTTTTTTAAACTCTCCCTACTGTCTGCACTGCCTGTAGCTCTTGATATTGGATGTGTGTTGCTAGATGGTCTTAGCTTTATTTAGGCCTCATGTGTTAGGTTTATTTAATGTGTTTGACCGGCTGGCGACATACATTCAATGTTCTGTTTAGTTGGTTGTTTTTTTTTTCACAAGCAGTGCAGGCACGTCCTGAGAAAGCCTTGTTGCTGTCGGGACGTTAAGCAATGTACAATCAATCAATAAACCTGTGTTCATTATGCCTAATTTAATAATAAAATAATAATAATAAGCGCATTAAATAGGCGCTTTATCCCAATTGAAAATCGGCTCAAAGCGCCGCCGCGAACTGAACCCAACAAGCACGCTCACGTGAATCACACGCATTCACTCACACACTGTACATTAAACACAGAACATTCACGTGGTGCTAAGGGCAAGCTCAAGCGAGCTACTGTAGTTTTTGGAAATTCGAAATCGTTTGTATTTGAAATTTGATAAAGTGGGCTGAAACTGATACCAAAGTCGTGGGGGAGGAAGAGCCGGAGAAAAAAAACCCAACGGTCCGCCCGAATTAACGGTGACACTTACTAGAGGAGAAAAATCCGACGCCGGAACCCGTAATCGAACCTCGCACCTTTAGCATTGGTGGCAGGCGCCTTAACCATAGTCTGTGTAGGGGAGGAGGGTGTGCAGAGGTGCCTACCTTACGCGCTAGCTCGTAATTTTATGCATTTTCGGCTCAAATTACGCGAGTACGACCAGTTCTTCTAAAATACCTAATTTACGAGGGGGGGGGGGGGGGGGGGTGGGGGGGGCTAATTGTGGACTGAAGATCGGCCGCTTTATAGGCTCTCAGCCTCTGGAACCAGAGACTGTCACCGAGCTTTGCGTGTGTAGTCCGGCCGCTACACACTGACTAGCCAAGGCAGCAAAAATACTCGCACACAGCGCGCCAAGCGTTCACTGAAACACTGAACTCTGACTCACGGGTAGTAACTAGCGATAGCAGGGGGCTCCTCTGCTAGAAATGCATGCAACGCCGGTGTGCAGAAGGACTTTGGTGTTGCTTATAGTGGTGCATACAAAGTCACAGTATGATATTCAAAGACATTTGGAGTGCGCTGGGCACAAGGCCGAGGCAGTAGTACATCCCAAAGCTGACATAAAGCACTCTTTCGTTAACCATTTCGGCCCGGCAAACCGCTGTACTGGTTGGCGGTCTCGTATACCGTGCAGCCCGGAAAACCGCTTGAGCGGTGTCAGGTGTTTTATATCGCGCACCCGGTGATGCGCGAGCCTCGCCGTGCGTGTGGTGACTTCGCACTAACATGTTTACACTAGCATGAGGGTCCTGACAGTGCATGCGTACTTTTGTACGTTGTATGCGGTCAGCTTTGCAGCGCTAGCATGCGTATTATGGTCGAAATGGCGAGTGAATGTGTAGATATTCGAAGTGATAAAATTTTGTGTTTGGAGACATGGTTTCAAAAGCAGATAGCTTTGATGTATTGGGACACGTGTGCCCACCTACTGTGTGGCAGCATAACCACGTGTTGGCAGTGTCTGTCAGCTGGAGCGGTTGAGGCACTGACAACGGCAGTGACGTACAGCTTGATTCTGAAGCTGAATTTGGAGGTTCTAATTGATATTCCGTTCCTCTGATGCTACACCTTGGTGCACATGTAGGTGACTCTGTGGACACCGACACACATTGGTTACACGTGTAGTACGTGCATTGTCTTTAGTTTACAACACTGGTACTTCCACCCGATCGTGTATGAGACACAACATCATTCAATGCCGCTTATTACATGTTGTCTAGACTGGATATACCGTACAGTGGCAGCTGTAAACATTGCGGCTGGTGACAAAGTAGGAGCCTTACAGTGTATCGGCATACTGGAGCTGCATGGACACTAACGCGTCGCAGTAACCGATGCCCTTTTTAGTTACTGATGCATATTAAGTAACAGCGATCTGTCATGCACGAAAGACATTTGTTTTTTCAAAATACATTATCGATGGCATTACTATCTGGGAATACACTCTATTGCCTATAGATTTCAGCAAAATTGTGTGTAGCACACAACTGGGGAGGAGACACCGGGGATCCAAGCACTATGACCCCGGGTGGCCTCCCCTTACTACCCTATCCCGGCGAGCACAGGGCGACCTCGTCAGTTTCACTCATAGCTCGACCGGGGACGGTCGAGTTTTTGCCTTTCTCCGTTCTACGGGTTTCAGTGGTTTTTGACTGTGGGCTTGAATTGGAGTCTTCGATTCAGCCCTGGACTCACTACATTCGTGGTTTTTCCTTTGACAATTGGACTCATTGTGACCTGTGCGCCGACCGGTTTTACCGGCTCTGACTTTGTGAGTTCACCCTTGGCTTGGCCTTGGGGTTCGACGACGCACGTGACTTGTGCCCGGCTGTTTTGTGCAAGGTTGACTTTCTTCGCCGGCGTAGTTGGTTTAGGGCCTTATGGCTTCTTCTGTGTCGAAGACTTGCCGCCGTGCGGGGACTTCCAGTGGCCGGATGAGGCACACGACTCTGGCTTGCCGTGTTTGGGCTGTGCTTCGGACGTAACGTGTGACGGTGGCGCCACTTGGACGGAAGACCGGTGTTCGCGCAGGTGGGACTTCTTCAGGCGTGACCGGTCCCCTCGCCCGCTTCGGTCTCCACGGGATCCTCCACGGGTGGACGTACTTCCCTCGGCGCATCGGGCTTTCCGGCCCACAGGTAAGTCCCCTTCTTGTACCGTTAACTCGCAGGTTCTCCCTCCCCTCTCCGAGTCTTCGGAGCAGGGTAGGCGAGTTTCGGAGTCACGCTCCCCACGCTCTGCTTCGTTAGCGCGTGGCTTGAGCCCATTTTGGTTCCCACCCCCCGCTCTGCTTCGGGCGAGCGGTCTGGGAGAGATGAGCGTTCGTCGGCCACCCCCGGCTCTAGGTCTCCGGAGCGGGGACGGGTGACGGAACGCAAGCATAAGAAAGAGAGTAAACGTGATAAGAAATGCTCTCGCTCACGCACCGAGGCTTCGGAACGTGACTCGAGACCGTTAGTAATGCTGCCTCCCCGCTCTGTATTTTCCGAACGGGCACGGCATGCTTCTTCTTCCTCCCCCCCCGCCCGCCCCGTCTCGCCTGGGCGGGCCCGGGGTGTGGTTGACTCTCGCTCCCCACGCTCCGAGGAGTCGGAGCGGGGGTCGCGTGCACATAATTGTCCCCTCCCCGCTTCGCTTCGCCTGAGCGGGCTTGGCGTGACCGTAGACTGTCCCCCCCCCCCCATCTCGTACCGACCGGACGGGCCCGGTGTGACTAGGACCCTCGCCCCCCCCCCCCCCCCCCTCGCTCCGAGGCTTCGGAGCTGGGGCAGCGGGCTCATAAATCGTCCCCTCCCCGCTCCGCCTTTCCTGAGCGGGCTTGGCGCGACCCTAGACTGTCCCCCCCCCCCCCCCCCCCCCCCCCGCCCCCCCCCCCCCCGCCTCGTATCGACCAGGCGGGCCCGGTGTGACATCGCGCGTCCTCCACGGTCCGAAACATCGGACGGGGGGCCGCGTGCCCGGTATTTGTCCCCTCCCCGCTCCGCCTTTCCTGAGCGGGCTAGGGGAGACTATTGGCGGTCCCCCCCCCCCCCCCCCCTCGCACCGGTTCTCCCGGGCGGGCCAGGGGTGACCAGGCCACTTCCTCGGTATTCCGATCGCGGTTTGTCGCTCACGTCGGCTGCCGCGTGCGGATCCCGACTTCGAGGTTGACCGTCGCTTTGCCACGGTCCCTCCGTCGCCGCGGCGCGCCTCTTTGCGTGCGTCGCGGGCGGCTGCGTCTACCTCGCGCGCGGCGGTGCGGCGCTCTCGTAGCCGCTCGCCCCTTTCGTCTTTGCCGCGAGAAGATCAGTTTTGGAACCGGACGTCCTCAGCCTTCATCCGTCGGACTCGGCCTCGGCGATCTTCTTGCAGGACTCGGCGGCTGGTTCTCCTTCCCGCCTTTTCCGCTGTCGCGTCGGCCTCCGCCTCGTCAGACGTTGCCGGCCCTTCGCTCGGATCACAGACGGTCCACGCTCTGGGTGAGGTTTCAAGGCTTATCGCCAAGTCCCTACCGCCCGAGGTCTGTCCGCCTTCGCCTCCTCCGAAGAGACAGGCTTCGGCCATGGTCGATGCGCAGAGGCAAGTCCAGCGCCGCAAGTCCCTCCCGCAAGCCGGCTTCCGGGACCTCACCGATGCTTCTCCGCCCAGCTGCGTAACGACGCTTTCGGCGACACGGGATACTTTACCGCCGCTCGATCGCCGGTGGGAATCACCTTAAGCTTCCGCCAGGCCTGGTACGCTGGACACTCCCAAGCCTTCGCCATACCTTTTCCAGCGGTGGATGCGGCGGCCTTACTACAGGCGGGCGGCCGCAGGCTCGTCCAGAACTCGTGGCCTCGGCCTCTTTACAGGATCACCTCCTTAGCGCGGAACTCGCTGGCGTGCTCGGTTTTGGAACTGGCTACCCAGGCAGCCCTGCAGTGCCTACAGGATACGTGGGACCTGGAGGCTCAGTCCCCGCTTCGTGACGTGCAGTCCATCCTGATAGCGGCCAACCGGTCCGCCTACCATTCTTCCGCCACCGCCAGGGCAGCAGCGGCCAAATGCGACCTCTGGAGGAGGGATACCCTTTGCGCCTCTGCTCGGACCTTCCCTTGTCAGTGAAGACCCAGCTCCGTCAAGCCCCCTTAGGTGGTCCTCAGCTGTTCGGCGACACTTGGCACTCCGTTAAGGAATCTTCCAAGGATTGTGGCCCAAGCCTGGATCTAACCCAGCCTCGACCCGCTTTCGCGCCCCCCGCACGGCGGGGGTCGTGCCCAGCGGTCTTGCAGGCCCTCCTTTCCTACAGTCGGATCTTCACGAGGTCGGGCCCGTCCATTCCAGGCTACTCAGGCCGGCCCCGCCCCTCGCCCTGCTTGGCCCCGCGGTGCCCGTAGATCGGGCCGCGGTCGGGCTCATTGACTCGCCCCCGCCTCCGCCCCCGCCTCCGCCCCCGCCTCAGTAATCGGGCCTCCCGTCGGCGGGCGGCTGTCGCTCTTCAGCGATCTTGGAGATCGCTGTTCCCGGACGACCCCTGGATTCTTTCCTCCGTTACCGCAGGCCTGCAACTTCGTTCCTGTCGCCTCCGCCTCTTCGCAGATCACCCATGTGGACCCAGGAACCGCTCGACGGTACGCAGGCGGACGCTCGGCGCGGGGAAGTGGCGACCCTCCTCACCAAAGCGGCGACAGAGGTGGTTTCGCGGCAGGACTCTCCGGCGTTCTACAGCCGACTCTTCGAGTTCCCAAACCAGGCGGCAAGTGGCGTCCAGTTATCGACTTATCAGCTTGGCCCCTCGCTTCAGGATGGAGACGGCCAGGACACTCCGTGCGGCCCTCCGGCCGATGGACTTTGCGATCAGCCTCGATCTGTCAGACGCCTATCTGCACGTCCCGATTCATCCGTCGTTTCGCCGGTACCTTCGGTTTGACTTGGGGGGATCGTCTACCAGTTCTGCGCCCTTCCTTTCGGCCTCAACATCAGTCCGTGGGTGTTTACAAGACTGCTCGACGCCGTGATAGCCTTTCTCCGTCAGCGCTCCTTGAGCCCGGCCTCCAATTACTTGGACGACCTTCTACTGCGCAACTTGGTTCCGCAGCCCTCCAGACGGACAGGGATGCCCTGCTTTCCCTTCTGCGTCGTCTAGGTTTCCTGCTCAATTGGGGAAATCCGATCTTCTCCATCTCGACGGTTTCTACATCGGGGGAGGGAATTCCTGACCGGCCTCAACCTTGTCCGCCTGCCTCTGGCCAGGCGACAGAAGATCGTCGACTTAGCGACTTTGATGGGGATGGGATCCTCCTTCACCGCCAGGGTCTGGCTTCAACTCCTGGGCCTCATCAGTGCGGCTGCGGACCTGCTTCCCTTGGGGCAGACTTTATGCTCGGCCTCTCCAGCTACGTCTCCTTCTTCACTGGCGACCCTCGGGCGCTCTGTTGGATCTAGTACCTGTCACGCCTCTGGCTCGTCCTCACCTCGAGAGGTGGGCGGACCTCGCTTGGCTGGCTTCGGGGGTGCCCTACACTCCCCGCCGCCTCGGTGGTCTCTCGGTACAGAGGCGAGCCAGGCCGGCTGGGGCGCGCACCTGTTACCGGATTTCTCTCGGCCTCGGGCGTTGGCTTCGGGAGCTGTTAGGGAATCACGTCAACTGGCTGGAGCTGAAGGCAGTTGGGTTGGCATTCGACGTTTGGCAGGAGACCGTGGCCAATCAGGAAGTCCTCGGGCTCTCCGACAACTCGACGGTGGTGGCTTACATACAGAATCAGGGTGGCACTCACTCGCCCTCCCTTTGCATTCTTCGGTACCACCTTCTCCTCTGGTGCAGGGATCGAGGCATTGCCCTACGAGCCCGCCACATCCCTGGCCACCTCAACGTGATGGCGGACGCCCTGTCTCGTCGCGGACAGTGGCTCCACTCGGAGCGGTCCCTATGCCCGGATATTTTTCGCCTGCTCTGCTCTCACTGGAAAACGCCGCTAGTGGATCTGTTTGCCACCAGATGAAACAGCCAGCTCCCGGTCTACGTCTCGCCAGTCCTGGATCCACTCGCTTGGGCAGTGGACGCGCTCCCCATTCCTTGGGTCGGCCTGATTGCTTACGCCTACCCCCCGTCAGTCCTCGTTCCGAAGGTACTGCGGAAGCTTCTGGGATGCTCGGCGGTCCTCCTGCTGGTGCCCCCCTTCAACTGGACCAAGAGCTGGACCACGGACCTCCTCGCGCTTGCGACGGACACTCCTCTGGAGCTTCCTACCCCTTCCACGATGCTCAAGCAGCCCCGTCAGCGGCTTTTCCATCCGTGCCCCGAATGCCTCCGCCTACACGCTTGGAGGTTGTCCGGCACGCCCGCGCCGCTAGAGGTTCTCGGATGCTGCAGTGGCGGCAATTGCAACAGCCCGCAGACTCTCTACAAGGAAGGTGTACGAAGGCAAGTGGAGGGTCTTTCAGACCTGGTGCACCTCCCATGGGCTCCCTCCCACTAACCTAGCCTCCCACCAACTGGCGGAGTTCTTCCTGTGGCTCTTCGACGACCGGGGCTTAGCCCCGGTCGCCATCAAGGGCTACCGCGCTATGATCGCGGACATCTACCGTCACCGGTGTCTTCCGGACCCAGGCGCCTGCAAGGATCTGTCGACTTTCTGGCTCACTTTGAACTCCGACGTCCGGTTTCACGTTCCTTAGTACCCCGGTGGGTTCTTGCCTGGGTACTGACGTGGTTGAATACGGACCGGTTTGAGCCCCTCCCCTTGGCTCGGTTCTCAGACTTGACCCGGAAAACCTGTTTCCTTCTGGCTCTCGTTACAGCGTCCCGAGTCAGCGAGCTTCACGCGCTCTCGATGCTCCCAGCCTGTTTGCGGTTCGTTCCGACGGCTCTGCGCAGAGGCTCTCCGATCCGTCCTTCCTGGCCAAGAACCGCCGCCCACGGCGGCTCCTCAGGTGCTAACGATGCGGCCCTCCGTGGAGCGGACCTCTCCCCTGGATCGCGGCAACAGGACCCAGTGCGGGCGCTAAAGATTTACCTGCGCCGCTCTCAGCCGCAGCGCCGGGGGCGCTCGCGCCTCTTCTTACCTTGTCCGCGGGCAGACGCCACATCTCGGCCCAGATCGTGTCATCCTGGCTGCGGTGGGTGATTAGGTCAGACTACCTAGACCTCTCCCCACGCGGCGCTGAGCCTTTACAAATCCGGGCGCATGAAGTGAGAGCAGTAGCCGCCAGTCTAGCCCTGGACCGCAACTGCTCAGTCAAAGATATTGTGGCAGCGGGTGGCTGGCGCTCAGACTCCCCTTTCGCACGCTTCTACCTTAAGAGACCTATCCGGCTGACGTGACTCCCTGGCACGGGTGGGCGACATCTCCGCGGCCCAGCACTCCCTCCGAGCGCTGCTGGCGTCTTAGGCACATCATAGCTGAAATCGTCGGGAGTTCGCTCTCGAGGGGGCCGGCGGAGTGGTTGGGTTATGGTTAGATACGGCACCCTCCGCCTGTTCGCCATTCTCCCAGATAGTAATGCCATCGGTAATGTATTTTGAAAAAACAAATGAATTTTTTTTCTAAAATGTATTTTTTTGAAAAATACTTACCGATGGCATTACTCGAATGGCCCTCCCGCCTGCCCCGCTTGCCTCTTGTGGCTATGTGTGAAACTGACGAGGTCGCCCTGTGCTCGCCGGGATAGGGTAGTAAGGGGAGGCCACCCGGGGTCATAGTGCTTGGATCCCCGGTGTCTCCTCCCCAGTTGTGTGCTACACACAATTTTGCTGAAATCTATAGGCAATAGAGTGTATTCCCAGATAGTAATGCCATCGGTAAGTATTTTTCAAAAAAATACATTTTAGAAAAAAAATTCATTTTTGGCTCACGTGCGAAGAAAAAGTGAGTCTGTTCCGAGCCAGCGGTCGTCCGTCCGCCGTCGTGCATGGTAAACATTAACGTTGGCATTTTCTCGGATACTATTGAAGCTATAGTCTTCAAACTTGGCCCAAGGATACTTTGTGGCAAGACCTTTCTAAACATGCCAATTTTAGTGACAGTTTCTCACAAAGGTCAAGGTCACAGAGGATCAGGAAATATATCAGACATTTTGGGACATAATTTCTTTTTTCTCAAATCAAACTATTCACAACTTCAAACCCAAACTTGGTACAAAGATACCTGATAAAAAGACCTATGTACACTAATTTCGTTGATTCCTCGGAAAAGTCAAGGGTCACAAGAGCTCAAGAAAAATGTCCAAAATGACCATATTTTTACCAAAAAAAGAGAGGTTTTTTTTCTCGCAAATACTATTCACAACTTCAAACCCAAACTTGCTACAGCGATACCTGATATTGTGTGAATAAAATAGCTAATAGTGGGGATAAATGTCTTTATTTTTAATTTGTTTGCTGTGGTGTATTTTTTTCGTTGCGTGTTGCGCTGAAATGATTACACAAAATACACATTTTTAAGCAGCCCATTACACAAAATGGTCTAAGAGGGGTAGGCACCTCTGGGTGTGGTGTATTTGGTGCTGTTTTAATTATTTTATGACTGTGAACAATTTCTCAAAAGAGTATGTCTGATTGGGCAGAGAGGAGAAGTAGCTTAAATTGTGTATGTACCGCTAGCAATTTGTTATCCCAATCTGTCTGCTAGAGACTAGATTTTCATGAGCCCCTGCAGTCCCATTAGCATCCTTGAACTGAGGGATATACAATACAATACAATACAATACAACTTTATTGTCTGTTCGAGTCCAGGCACGACAGAAATTTGCCTTTCGGCTCGTCATGAAACCACAATATAAGACATTAACAAATGCTGCAAAAGCATATCAGGAAAAATTATCATTGCAGCAATCTATCACAAGCAATCTGTCACAAGATGGGAGGTAATGTTAAGTAGATCATACTTATCGCGGCGTTATAAACGAGAGTTCAAAATCGAGACAGCAGTTGGAATAAAAGACTTCTTAAAAACATTCCTTGTGGCAAGTGGCATGTTGAAACGTGTGCCTGATGGTAGCATTTGAAACTGATCAGAGAGTGGGTGACTAGGATCATTGACAATGCTAGCAGCTATCCTTCGGACAGCTCTATGGTACAGATCATCTACTGGGTACTGTCCTAGGCCAATGATCTTCTCAGCTGTTCTGACGATACGTGACAGTCTGCCCCTGTTTTTCATACTGAGATTGCCATACCAAGCAGTGATGTTAAACGTCAGTATGCCCATCACTTTGTTAACCCGTTTAGTCCCATCGCGCTACCGCAGGAGGTGGACCGACCATGAGAATTGCCAGATGAAGCTTATCTGGCACTACCTTTGAATTATCATGATCGATCCATCTCCTGCAGCTGGTACATAGTTGTCTGGTGACACCTCCAGAATCTGAGAAACGCACCGGTGGGGTTAAATGGATTGATCCAATGCAAAACAGTCCCAGCCGTCCAGGGAACATGGATACAAAATGGTCTCAGCAAGAGACATAGATCCTCATGAGCCCCCGCGACTGCGGGGGCTCATGAGGATCTATGTCTCTTGCAGCTGGGTAGCGTTCACTTCATGAGGAGCTACATCTTTTGCAGCTGGATAGTGTTACGTGTTTTATCTCAGCAGTGAAGGGGTTTATGTACAGTTGTGCAGGAGTGTTTGTGTCTTGTCATCAGGTCCACACACTATGGGCTTTCCGGACAGGAACAAAGTTACCAGCGTGGGATACGAGCTGCCGGGAATAACCACCAAGCTGATCAACCCTGATGGAGATGGCAACGGAGAGGTCTGTCAGATGTCAGTGTTGTGTCAGTGGGAGTTGGATCAGAAAATCAGACTCGTGTTGAAGAAACAGCACAATATGTAGGCCACTCATCCACCCTGATCCATCTGAATGTGTGAAAATATGACATATAAAAGATAATTCATGGCTCGGCCTCGTTATATCACAGCCATAAAATCAGGGAGCCATATTTCTGGAAGCGATAACGTCAGACTGCGCCATTATTGGCGTTCACGTTAATGTTATATTTACATAGACTTTTTAAGAAATAGCAGTAAGCAGAGTCTTCTGGCTGACCTCGACCTTTGCCTGCGGACATCTGTGCACAGGCCAAGGCTGGACTTCTTCAGTCTGGCGATGTCAATGAGACATTCTTCTGCTATAAAGAGGCATAGATTCTCATGAGCCCCTGCCTGTCGGCAGGGTCTATTGAGAATCTGTGCCTCTTTCTGAGGCTATCAGATGACTACCTGGACCACAGACCTGCTCACATTATATCTGATATCACGATGTTCTGAAGCGGGTAATATTGAGGCTGACCTCTAGGTTGTTCTCAGGTGTGTGGAACGTGTGATGTGCCATACCAATACTTTTTTGTTTGATCCCAGATTGTGATGCACGGGCGTCACGTGTTCATGGGATACCTTGGGGAGGAGGAGAAAACACGTGAGACGATGGACAGCGAGGGCGGACTTCACTCGGGGGACATTGGCAAACGTGACAAGGAAGGCTTCTACTACATTACTGGCAGGATCAAAGGTAAACATCCCAGCAGTAGCTGTTGCACCTCTTTGTAGGGTACCTAGAACCCAACTCAGCTGTAAAGCTTGACCTTTCAGCCGTAAAATTTGCTCATTGCTGGTTTCATCGGTCTGATAACATCGGTTCAGGCGAGTGTCTTCTAGTGGTTGATTGGAACAGTCTTTCGCCCAAAGCAGTATGCTCTATCAGCAATATTTTCATTTCACCAAGCACACATTTTCCAAATTTGTTGTTTCAAGGGCATTGCCAGATTAGCTTGGCGCCTGGTGGCGCCAAGCTAATCTGGCAATGCCCTTCAGTTGTCATGATTGATCCATCTCCTGCTGTAGTGCGTTAGGGCTGAATGGGTCTATGCCCACCTAAACAATTTCTTTAAAGGAAAACGTGGACGTACAGGCCAGTATATCGTGATAACCAGGAGCCATAAAGTCAGACTGCGAAATATGCAGTGGTCTTACTAAACTGCTGAATTTACAAAGATTTGCGAAGAAAGAAATCACACAGTAAGCAAAAGGTCCTCAGGCCGACATGAGCCTTAGCTGGCCAGCACACAGTTGTGCTGCTCTCAGCCTGAGGGCCTTTTGCTCACCAGGCATCCCTGTGGGAGCCAGATACCTGAGCGCTTTATAGTCGATACCACTGTACACTGGCGTGCATAATTAGTGAGGCTGATCTTTATTGAATTTGCAACATAACTACTTCCACATGCTTAGCTACGAGTCGGTACAAAGGTGTCCTCACCAGCCTTCAGATCTCGTGTACTTTTCCTATACACAGACAAGATATGTCGCAAATTGTTTGTCTCTTTTGAAAAAGAGTTTTTACCTGAAATGTTGATAAATTGTGTCGTAACTGTCTTTTCTAAGCGTGTTTCTCTCTTTGTTGGGTTATTCATGTGTGGCTTAGAGCCCAGAAGCATGATGCTGGTAATGATCTGATGCCATGTTTTTGTGCTAACGGTTTTTATTTCCTCTCTCAGAACTGATCATCACAGCGGGCGGAGAGAATGTGGCGCCTGTGCCGATTGAGGAAATGTTGAAGGAGGAGCTCCCTGTCATCAGTCAGTGCATGCTGATCGGGGACAAGAAGAAATTCCTCGTCATTCTCATCACGCTCAAGGTAATGTGCCACATCAAGTTTCATTAGGCGTCTGGCTGATGCCACTGTGTATCCCTTTGTTTGTTCAGCGTAAGATTAACCCTTTGCATGTTGGTAACAGTTTTTGTTGCGATGATTCCTACAGGAATCATTGCGACAAAAACTGCTACTGACATGCAAAGGGTTAACAAAGCTTTCAGAAACAGTCTGCCACCAGTGGCATTGAAGGGGTTTAACTGTCACAATTGCATGAAATAAATTTGACTATGATAGTTCAAGGGTGGAACCAGAATAGCTTGGTTCATCAGGCGCCAAGCCATTCTGGCACCACTGTTGAACTAAAATGTTTAATCTATCTCCTAATCTGTAATGTAGCCTTTATAGGAATTTTAAGAAATTCAGCCTCAGGATGTAATGCGTTAAATCTTTTGACAACTTGTTTTTGGTAACTAAGCTACAGGAGTTTGATTTGGTTTTGCTAGTTTAGGGATAGTACTTGATTAGTCTGGTCTATAGAGAGAGATGAATTCACCTTGAGAGTCCAAGGGTAGTGATTTTGTTTTTTGCACAGGTTGTGAAAATCACAAAATTAGGTGACATTCTCACCATATAGATTCTTCTTCTGTTCCTTCCAGACGGAAGTTGACCTTAACACACTAGAACCATGTGACGCCCTCACTCCAGCAGCCATGGACTGGTGCCAATCGGTGGGCTCCTCCGCAAAGACAGTTTCAGAAATCCTTGAGCCCGGAGACGAGAATGTGCTGAACGCCGTCCAGGCTGGCATCAACCGCGTCAACAAACGGGCGGAGTCCAGGGCCAAGAACATCCAGAAATGGTCCATTCTCCCCAAAGACTTCTCCATCCCTGGAGGAGAGCTTGGTATGTGGGCTGTACCCGTTTGTCATATTAACCCCTTTACAGCTGAGAAAAAAGTGTACATGGTCCAGCTGCAAGAAGCATAGATCCTCATCAGCCCCCACATTGCAGGGGCTGATGAGGATCTATGCCTCTTGCTGACACCACTTTTAGTCCACTTTCATAGGATGGATAGGGCCATTTGGCTTTGAATGAACAAATGTCGAAGAAACAAAATCTGCACCTGCTGGTAGTGAATGGGTTGTACTATTTGTTTAACCCCCTTCACTGCTGAGAAAAAGTGAACACGATCTAACTGCAAGAGGCATAAATCCTCATGAGCCCCCGCGATTTCGGGGGCTCATGAGGATGTATGACTCTTGCTGAGGCCGCTTTGTGTCCATGTTTTTTTGACAGTTGTGGTTTTTGGTCGTTGAGTGAAGACAGATTTCAGAAACATAATGTATGCGTTGGCAGGGAAGGAGTTAAACCAGTGTGAGTTTCAAGTCCTCTGTTTCCTTACATCAGTGGCTTATGCTCATTCAGGCTTTTGTTTCTTCAAAAACATTACCGATGACATGACTTTATGGAAGTGTCTACTACTTACTCAATTCTAGCCTAAGAACCCGTTGTGTTACCACACAACCCGGGAGGCACTCGGGAAACCCCAAGGGGGGCTGAGAGTTGTCTCCCGTTACTGCCTATCTGGTTCCGAGTCACGGTGCGACTAATCAGTCAGTCTACTTAGGCTCACGCTGTTCAGACGTGTTGCCCTAGCCTACGGACTTTGGGAATTTCGACCGGTTCGCCGGTCTTCCGGACTTTGGCTTCTTCACTTGGCTTCTACCTCGTCGGCCCTGCCTGTGCCATTGCGTGGCTGTCGTCCCCTCATCGGTGGCTGCTGCCCTCTTTGGCCACTTGAGTGCCTGGGCTGCGCGGTGAGCGTCGCCGGGACTTAGCCCGGTCGTGCCATGGGTGTTTTGGACAATTCTCCCCCCGTTCCCGCTCCGGCGGAAAGGTAAGGTAGCTGGGTTGGCCCTCGGCCAGTTCCCGGGCTGGGCACTGGTTTGAGCAGGCACGAAGGCAGTCTTCATCTTCGCTGTTGCTTGCGCGCCAAAATTCTCAACTTTTAGCTTGGCGGGGCCCCTCGCGCCCGCGCCTACTCACCTTTCGGTTGATTATTGTGGCGTTATTGGCGCTTGCCTACTCACTTGTACCTTGTGTGATTTGGGGAATTTGTTATGCTCCAGCCCATGCCTTGACGCCATTACGTTGGTGTATGTGGCGGGGTCAGACGCTTACTTCGTTCCTGAATCTGTCATGGACTGCTTGTTTTTTGTTGTGCATTTTGCTTCGTATGCTCGCCTTAGCTTGGCGGGGCCTCACGTGGCCGCGCCCTCTCGCCATTACGTGGTAATGTTACTGTGCCAGACCTTTGTTTCATGCCTATTCTTGTCATCACATGCTTGAGTTGTACATCATGCGTCATATGCTCACCTTGGCTTGGCGGGGCCTCATGTGCCCACGCCCTGTCGCCATTATGTTCATAATGTTACTGTACCTGACGCTTGCTTCCTGCCTATACTTGTCATGACATGCTTGGGTTTTGTTGTACATGATGTGTCATATGCTCACCTTAGCGTGGCGGGCACTATGCCCTTCCGACCAAGGGTGACTGCAGGGAGGAACACGCTGGGGAGTGGCCCTTGGCAAGATGGACAAGCAGAGAGGTTAGCCGCGACTTCTCTTCTTCGCAGACGGTAGGTCGCAAAGGTAGGGTGCTTACCTTAGCTTCACCGGGCCCCGCATGCCCGCGCCCACTAGCTTACGGGGATGGATTGCAGGCCCAAGCTCTTGCTGACAGGTTTGTTCCTCGCTGTTTGTACCTTTTGTGTTGCGAAGGCTAGCCTTACCAGGGCGGGGTCCCACAGGCCCTCACCCACATGCCTTCGGTTGTGTTGTGTGTTGCAGTGACCTGTTGCTGTCCCGTACGCGAGGCAGAGGGTGACAGTGGCCGTCACTTACCAGAGGTCGGTCTACCACTGCACCGGATGCGCCTCGGACCACGCTCGCGACACCTACTCCACCTGGCCTGAGCTGCACTGTTAGCAGTTATGGAGTGTTCAGATGCGAGCAACCGGCCCCTGTGTGTGATCCGATGCCTGTTGAGGCGACATTCCCGGGCCCTGCGTACTACCGCACGAGAGCGCACCTACCGCTCGAGACAGCGACGACCTTTGGAGAGGACCCCACGCCGGATGCAGACCTACTGCGCGGAGCGGGTTGATCGATGCGGCAGCCTCCAGGAGGGAGCTGCCCGGACAAAGCCTTCTGACAGGCAGAGAACACACCTCGCTAAAGAGCTCTGTTCGGAGAGACATGCCTCGCGCTGTCCCATGTCCACCTCCGATCCCCGTTCGTCTCCAAGTAAGGCCGCTGGCCCCTACGCGGGGTCACTTCGCCGGCAGACAGCCCACCTCACTATAGAGCTCGGCGCTGTGAGACATTACGCGTGCATCCGGGACCTTCGCGCAAGACGGAACCCTCGCGCCGCTCAAGATGTGCGCGGCAGCCCGCTCAGCCAGCCGATGACTAGCGCAGGAGTCTTGCGCTCGGAGCAGGACTGCTGTCTCCGTGATCACTTCCTGGAGCACCAGGAAAGCGGCGCATCGGCAGGGAGCATGAGTCCGGCTGCCAGTTGCTGCAGGGGCCCTGTTGATGACCTGCAGGCAAGGTGGAGGTTCCACAACCACCTGGCCCAAACAGCGCTGGTTACAGCTACGCAGTTTCTACTGGCCGACACCTGTATGTGCTTCGAGTCCGGTCGAGACGCCATACACCGCGCCCGGTGCACCGACCGCTCAGGACCACGACGTCCTTGTGGAGAGAACGCCACGCCGGACGCAACAGGCTAGTGCACGGAGTGGGTTGATCGAGGCGCCGCTTCCAGGAGGGAGCGCGCCCGGACACGCCTTCCGACAGGCAGAGAACCCGCCTCGCCACAGAGCCCGGTTCGGAGAGCTGAGACGCACCGCGCACCGTCCCATGTCCTCTTTCGATCCCCACTCGTCTCCATAGAAGCCCGCTGGCTCCTACGCGGAGTCACCTCGCCGGCAGAGAGCCCACCTCGCCACAGAGCTCGGCTCGGAGAGACATTCGCGCACTCGTCCGTCGCAGCGCGGCACGGATTCTACCCGCCGCTCAAGATCTGCCCGTCTCTCTCGCTCCCTGTCGCCAGGGTAGGAAGAACCACTCTTCGCTTCGCAGATGGTCTCCTTGTTCGCCCTGACCGAAGTGCCCTGCGCATCGCCACCACGCTTCCCGCGGTGGACTGCCCGCCGTCTCTCCCCCACTCACGAGGAGGATCTTTGCTGGTGGACGCTGGAAGACAGCTAGGAGTTCCTGTCCCGGCCGCGGCTTCCGGCCTTCGTGACCTGCGCATCGCTGCTCAGCGCTCCTCCTGTCGGGTTCCCGGGACTCCGTATGCTTCGCCGTCCATAGATGTCCGCCCGGTTCGGCTTGCCTTCGTCAGGACTGGTCCTCGGGACTCTCCCAGGCATGCCTCTGTCCCTGCCTGCTGTGGACCCACTCCCGGCTCTGCCGTTGGAATGGGTGACCTCGCTTGTCCATATCTCCCTAGCCTGCGTGGGATTCTAAAGCTTGTGACCCAAGCCTTCATCCATCGCTTCGAAGACTCCTGGCTCCCCTACTTGACGACCTGTCGCGGATTGCCCCCCAGTGATGACTCTCCCGCGCCTTGCTTCCCTGGACAGCCCCGCTCTTCGGACCGTTCGAGCAGACTGGAGGAGACGTCTGGGACCTTGGGCTTCGCAGGACACCTCCTCTTCGCTCCCGCCGCCGCTAGGCCGTGGTTCTCGCCGTGTTGTCTCGACTCCGCCTGCAGCTTTGGACTATGCGTTCAGCCTGGACTTCCGACCTTTTCCCCAGGTCCCCGTGCGCTCGGCCTCCAGGGAGTATCTCCGGTGCACCTGCGACGGAGTGGTTTTCAGTTCGGGCGCTGCCGTTCGTCTCCTCTTCGGCCCTTGGGTCCTCACCGCTTCATGGACGCAGTCATACCTAGGTGCAGCTCCTGTCTCCCTGGCGTCTACCTACCTCGACGGCCTCCTTCTGCGCACCTTGGACGCGACCGGACTACGGACAGGGATGCCCTGACACAGATGTGTTTGCGGTTGGCGTGACTGGTCACCACAGGTACGTCGGACCTCTCCCCCTCTCGTCGATTCGTCCAACCCGGCTTGGCCTTCGACCTCGACAGTGTGCGTTGCTGGGACCACGGATCCTCATTGGCCGGCTAGCCCAGTAGGACGCAGCCTCCGCCAGAGTCGGGCTTCAGCTCCTTGGTTCTACTATGAGGCGCCAGGTCTACTCCCCTCGGTCGTCGCTACGCCTGGCCGCTACAGCTTCACCTCCGGCTTCTCTGGCGTCACTCCTCTTCGTACCCGTGCCCCCGCTGGTTCGCCCCCACCTCCGGCTTGGACGGACGCGTCGTGGCTTGCTTCGGGAGTCCCCCTGACCGCTCCGCCTCCTCTGCTCTCCCTGTGTGTCGATGCAAGTCTTGCTGGGTGGGGAGCCTACCTGCTTCCGCGGTTCCTCACGATGTCTGGCCCCTGGCCGCCGGAGTACGCTGGAACCCACATCCACGGGTTGGAGCTGCAAACCGTCTGGCAAGCCTGCATCGCGTGGGAGGTACAACTCGGTCACCAGGACCTACTCGTCCTCTCCGACAACGCAACAGTGGTGGCGTACATCCAGTAATACGGCGGGACGCGCTCACCCGACCTATGCATGCTCCTCTACTGTCTGTTGTGCTGGTGCGAGGACCGCAACTTCTCTCCGTGCTCGACATCCCCGGCCGACAGTATGTCTTGACCGACTCACTCTCCCGACGCGGCCAGTTGCTACACACGGAGTGGACCTTTCGCCAGGACGTCTTCGGATGATCTGCGCGCGATGGGAGACACCTTGGTCGACATGTTCGCTCGAAGTGGAATCACCAGCTTCCCCCTACTTATCTCCCTGATCCCAGACCCTCTGGCCTGGGCAGTCGTCGCACTGTCCTTTCCGTGGCACCGACTCATCACGTACGCGTACCCCCCGACAGTCCTCGCCCCCTTTTCCTCCTCAAGCTTCAGGGTTGCATTGCGGGCCTCCTACTGGTCGCTCCTTCTCTTGGAACCGGTCCTAGACCACCGACCTTCTCAGACTCGCCACGGACCTCCCACTGCTGTTTCCCGCACCCCGCTCGGTGCTCAAGCTACCATGACTATCACTGTTCCACCCGTGCCCGGAGCGCCTACTCCTTCACGCTTGGAGGTTGTGCGGCAGGCCTCGCCGCTACAGGCTTCTCGAGTGCAGCAGTGGAAGCTATCGCTACAGCCCGCAAACCGCATGACGTGTCTACGAGGGAAGATGGCGAGTACTGTGCTCCTGGGCGGCGTCCGTCGCCGCACCCCCCACCGACCTATCTCCCAGATCGCGGACTTCTTCCTCTGGCTCTTCGGAGACCACAGATGGCCTGTTGCGGACATGACTCTTCCGTCATGCTTACTGGTGGCTCCCGCCACGGTGGCCTGAATTAGCGAGCTACACGCGCTTCAGCGCGCCCTGCCTGCCTGCAGCTTCGAGCGGACCTTCCGTACAGCTTCTTACGGACCCTGCAGTCATTGCCATGTCCACGTCTCCTTGGACTGCGCCACAGGTGATCACTTTACGGCCGCTGAGAGGGACGTACTTCAGGAATTCAGGAATTTATTTAACGTCTTTTCACACATTGGTGATATTAGACAAAAAAAAAAAAAATAATAAAAATAAATAAAAAGGAAAAAAAAAAAAAAAAAAAGATATCAACAATCAAACACACAACTTGCTTGTGAGTATCAAAGAATAGCAATAATTAACATCCAACCACACACACAAATTACTTATTATACTAGTTTACCCACCGGACTATGAATTATTATATGAACTATTGAAATTGCAATATTTCTATGTAAGATGTCATACAAATTGTCTGCTAAGTGATCAACTGTTATGTTATTTTTTTTCAACAGATTCAGTATAATAGGACATTCACATATTATATGTTTAACAGAGATGGGGCTTAAGCACTCGCATTTGATGTCTTTTGCGAATTTTGTTTTCCAAGAATTTAGTCTTAACTTGTATATCAACGAAGCTGTTTTCCTTGAACAAGGAGGAACATGATAAGCATATTTCGTATCATCTTTGTGAAAAAAAACGGTTTAGCACAGAGTACATTTCATGTAGAGATAATTGCATATTATTACAAACTGCTGAGTTTTCTCTATTTATAGCTCCTTTTTTGGCTTGTCTGTCACAAATTTCATTCCAATAAATTCCGCAGTGTGACGGTATCCAAAGAAAATCGATCCCTATTCCTCTGGACATAATACAGCTCATAATATGTTTTATGTCATACACTAGGTCTTTTCTAGTATTACAATCCCAGCTTTTTAGACTATATAGGACAGATTTAGAATCGACACAGATCAAAATGTTAAATATATCATAAGGTAGAAGTTGAATAAAATTTAGTGCCATGAGAATCGCATACAGTTCAGACGTAAATATAGAAAATCCTTTACCAAGATAAAAAGATTTCTTCACTTTGAGATCAGGAATAACAAAGCCTGCACCACAGTCTGAAGAATCTAAGACAGACCCATCTGTGAAAATTTTCAAATGTTTAAAATATGTTGTCTGTAATTTTTCTTTCACTAAATTTGCTAAAACGTTCACATCCTCATCTTTTTTCAAATCTGTGTAATCTATATCGAAAGTAGCATTAATATGTTCCCAGGGAGGTATAGTAGGTGTTACTGGTAAAACGGGAATAGACTTGATATCTATATTGCAGTTTTCTATAGCATCTTTGACATAGTTACGTATAGGTAAAAGATACGGGATGGTTTGCGCTCTCTTCGGGAAATCCACATCTGCATCTAAAAATATGTCTTCACGTACTGAATTTTTGACGGACAGGCTTCGGACAATGTATTTTGCAGTTGCTAATTTACGTTGGTCAGATAAAGACAGAACACCTGCTTCTTTGTAGGTTTTTACAGTATTAGTATGAACCGGCACTCCAAGGGCTAATTTAACTGCTTTACTATCAATGCTTTGCAGCTTCTGTAGAAGTGTAGCTGGGGCAGAAAAGTAGACTTCCTGTCCATAGATAAGTGTTGATCGAACTAAAGATGTACCAAGGTGTAAAACAGTTTTAATGTCCTGACTCCATGGTTGTGAGTTTATAATTTTTAACAAGTTAAGTCTTTTTCTTGCCTTATTTAATATGGCTTCAATATGAATTCTCCATGATAATTTTGATGTAAAACGTACGCCTAAAAACTTTACACTCTGTTGGTAGTTTAAAGGCGTCCCGTTTAGGGATAAGTTAGGTAATGTTTTAGCACTTTCCCCATTATTGAAAAGCATTAGACATGTTTTTTCCCCAGATAGTTCTAGACCATTTTCTTTCATATAGTTTGATAATTTGTCCAATTCAATCTGATAAACTTTTTGAACGTAATCTACGATTCTTTTTGGGGTACGTTTTCTGAGATTAGTGTTTATCCATATAGCAATATCATCTGCATATTGTACCACAGTTGTGTCCTGTGAGAGAGATTGTGGGAGGTCGTAAATTAACACAGTGAATAAAAAGGGTGAAATTATTGATCCCTGCGGAATACCCATATCTATTTTCTTAAAGGTTGAATAACTTTTACCAACTTTGGTGCAGACAAATCTTTCAGACAAAAAGCTTTTAATGTACTCATACATAAACCCGGTTATGCCAATCTGTTTTATTTTGTATAATAATCTAGCATGCCAAACACTATCATAAGCCTTTTTTACGTCGAAAAAGGTTGCTAGTATACTTTTTCTTTTAGAAAATTGTTTTTTAATGTTATTTGTGAGTTTAACTAAATGGTCTGTCGTACATCGACCTTTCCGAAAACCAGCTTGATGAACTGGAATTATATCCTGTTTTTCACAGTAATGAAATAACCGATTTAAAAGAATCTTTTCCATTACTTTGCAAGCTTGTGATGTTAGTGCAATAGGTCTATAACTACTAATCAATGTACGTGTTTTACCCGATTTGAGTACTGGAACTACTACTGACTGCTTCCAGATAGTAGGAAGAGATCCATTAAACCAACATTTTTGGTAAAATGTATGTAGTAGTTTTTTCCACGACTCAGGTAAATGATAAAGTAGTTGGTAAGAAATCCCATCTATACCCACTGCACTAGAGGTATTTGCAAACGACTGTAAAACATCTAGGAATTCATTATATTGAATTGGAGCATTGATATACTGAGAATGAGTAGAAACTGGATCTTGATAATCTGCTTTGACTTCTTCTTGGTTTCTGTGGTTTATGTTTGATAAACTGAGACTTGATGTGAGACTATTTTCTGCAAACATATTAACAAAGGCCTCCGCTTTATCTACTGCACTAGGAAATGTGTTGCCTTCTACTGCGATTGGATACACTTGTAATTTGTATCCATTTTGTAATTCTGATATTTTTCTCCAAACCTTATATGTATCTTTTGATTCAGACACTTCATTTTTACAGAACTCAGCCCAGTGAATCTTTTTGGCTCTCGCCACTATTCTGTTACAGTGTATTTTAGTTTTTTTCATTTCCCTAAAGTTCTCTTCAGATTTGTTTCTTATCCATTTTTTAAAGTGTTCCTTCTTAATATTTACTGCTAGTTCACATTCCTTATTCCACCAAACATTACCTGAATATTTACCTTTTGATTTTCCTTTGCATTTTGGTATGGACTTCTCCGCAGCAGAAAGAACAGCTTTTGTAATATTTCCATAAAATGTGTCTATACTTTCATGTTCTATACTTGCAATGTCATGGGACAGCAAGATTGTCTCATACAGTTCCCAATTAGCATTGACATACTGAAACTTTGGAATTCTGTCCTCAATATTGCAATATTCATCTTTATCTTTAACGTTTAATTGTATAATGATTGGAAGATGATCACTTCCCAAACAATCTTCCTCAGTGATCCAAGTGCAATTTGTTGCCAGAGTCGGGCTTACTAGTGATATATCAAGAGCAGATGCCTTATGAGTAGAAACATCTGGGATTCTAGTGATACTACCATCATTTAAAATGATTAACTGAGAGTCTGAAATATTTTCTACCAGACGATTGCTTGTAACTATCGTACATCCAGACTCCCAGAACGGTGCATGAGCATTGAAATCTCCTAGGACCATCCATTTACAGGAAGTTGTCTGCTGAGAATCAATATTTTTTAGCCAGTCAGTGTTGTCATCTTTTGGCCCTCTAGGTAGATATACGGAGATCACATTTAAAGTATTTTGATTATTAATTTTTACCATGGCCCCAGTGATATAGATATCATTTAGATCTTTCGTTATAGAGTACGTATTTAGTGATGAATATTCCAGGTCATCGCTAATGTATAACGCAGTTTGGACTTTATTCGATATAGGGTCATAATGGTATAGAGGAGGATAATAATATCCTCGAAGTTTTGGGAGTTTTTTACCTTCTACATTCAGAGATTGTAACGCTAATATACAATACTCTGACTGTAAAATGTGATTTTCGAATGATAGGAAATTTGTTGAAATAGATCTGCAATTCCACTGAAACACTTTCATATTGCTTGTGCTCCTCTTCATGGTCAGTGACCTCCTTGTAGCGAAAGGAGGTCAACTGAAGGAGAAGGAAAGCAAAAAACAAAACAAAAAACAAAACAACCCAAAATACTAAAAAAATAATACAAAACAAAATGAGCACTTTCAAAACACCAAGAAACGGTATATCTCAAACAGTTCAGTACTAAATCAAAAACTAGAACTAAACCATCTGGATATCATTTCAAAGTTGCTTTCGAACCGGACTTGATAATGTTGTTAACTTTACCACATTTGAAATGATAATCAGTTAGCTTATGTATATTTCATTCGGTCAGAAACTTAGTAAGAATACCAGTGACCCCTCCAATCATAGTATCCACTGGGATGTTTGGGATAGTGGTAACTCAATGTTCGTTTTGGTTTTTCCCAGAACAAGTTTGATAAATGTCTCCCGATGTTACGTGCAAAAGTAGAAGACCCCCTTGCATTTGGATGTATTGAGTCCCGCAGATGAAAGTTAGAGTTAATGTTTTCATGATGAATTACGGAAATGTTCTGGTCCTCAATAAGTTCTGACACCACCGTGGCATTGAAAATCTCACGTTTTATGTTCAGTTGAATATCCCTGCATGGGGCAATCTTGCTGACTACTATATGGCCTGCAGGAAATTTCTTTTTCAGATCACGCACTGTTGTTACAAATGATTTCCCAGCAGTGCGTGGATTTGAAGATTTAATGTTATTTACCCCAGTATGTATCACGACAGCATCGACGTCTTCCTTGATGCTGTCCGTCGCTTTGGAAATATCTTCAACAGTGAAGGCGCTTATCTTTGATACGGACAAACCGTACGAGATTCCAAGCTGGGTAGAGCGCACTCCTTTCAAAGTGGAATCATGAAAAATTGCTACTTTTGGCATTGTTACGGTCTTTGATTGAAATGATGACGCATGTTGGCGTTTGACGTCATCTCGAATGATGTTTTTTCGATGATTGAAATTTTGACATTCCTGTCCCTTTTGTTTATGTATTCCGCTTACCTTTGTTTGGGAAGCTGAAGTAGCGGAATGGGATAAAGAAGAAGACGTACTATTAGCCAGTTTACGTGACGGAGCAGCTGCAGTGGCTCCAGCAGGCTTGTCTGTCTTGACCCTGGCCGTGGATGTGGACTTGACCGCTGCCGCGTAGGTCAGTTCACGTCGGTCTTTGAAGTCCGTTTGGGACGTACTTCCCCAGGAGACCAGGCAACACGATCCTGTGCAAGCCCTACACGTGTACCTACGCCGTCGCTAGCCATCCGGAGTGGACGCGCATGCCTCTTCTGCCGTCAACCCGGCAGGACTGACGCTACAGCCCAGACGATCTCTTCCTGGCTACGCTCAGTCATACAGTCCGCCTATCAGGATCCCTCCAAAAGGGAGCATAGAGGCTAAAGATACGTGCACACAAGGTATGCGCCATGGCCACGTACGTCGCGTTCGACCGAAACTGTGCTGTCATACACATCGTGGCTGCCGTGGGCTGGCAAGCAGATTCTACCTTCGCCTGCTTCTTTCTCAGGGATCTGGCAGGCCAGCGAGACTACTCGCGCTGGTGGGGGACATCACTGCGGCGCAACACTCCCTCCCGGCGCCTCGGCGCCGTAGGTATACACCTACCTAGGGTCGTCGGGAGTTTGCGGCAGGGAGGACGGCTCTTGGGCCCTAAAGGTGTGCTGGGGCACGGCACCCTCCTCCTGTTCGCAATTCTTCCATAAAGTCATGTCATCGGTAATGTTTTTGAAGAAACAAATTCATTTTTCTCTAAAAGGTATTTTTTCGAAAAATACTTACCGATGACATGACTCGGACGACCCTCCCACCTGCCCCGCTCGCCGCTGGTGAGCTAAGTATCTGATTAGTCACACCGTGACTCGGAACCGGATAGGCAGTAACGGGAGACAACTCTCGGCCCCCCTCGGGGTTCCCCGAGTGCCTCCCTGGTTGTGTGGTAACACAACGGGTTCTTAGGCTAGAATTGAGTAAGTAGTAGACACTTCCATAAAGTCATGTCATCGGTAAGTATTTTTCGAAAAAATGAATTTCTCACTGCCTCCCAGCATTAAGTTTGTTTTCTCAAAATACGTTACCGATGGCATTACTATATGGAACACATGCTATAGCCTATCGATTTAGCCTAAAGTTGTGTCCCCTGCACAACTGGGAAGGAGACAACGGACAACTCGACAGTGGTGGCCTACCTACAGAACCAAGGGGGCTGTCACCTTCCCTGTGCATCCACCTTTACCATCTCCTGCTCTGGTGCAGGGATCGGGACATTGCTCTTCGAGCCCGCCACTTCCCGGGCCTCCTGAATGTGGTCGCAGATGCCCTGTCCCGCTGCAGCCAGCTTCTCCACACGGAGTGGTCTCTGCGCCCAGACATCTTTAGCCTGTTCTGCTCGCGATGGGAAACGCTGCTAGTCGACCTTTTGCCACCAGGGGGATCTACCAGCTTACCGCCTTTGTCTCTCCCGTTCCGGACCCGCTCGCCTGGGCAGTGGACGTGCTCTCCATCCCTCGGGACGGGTTGATTGCGTATGCCTACCCCCCGTTCGCACTGGTACTGAAGATCCTACGGAAACTTCAGGGATGCTCCACGGTTCTCCTGCTGGTGGTCCCCTTCAGCTGGACCAAGAGCTGGACCACGGACCTGCTCGCTCTAGCGACGGACCCACTCATGGAGCTTCCCACTCCACCCTTGATGCTCATGCAGCCCCGTCAGGCTCTCTTCCACTCATGCCCGGAGCGCCTCCTCCTACACGCTTGGAGGTTGTCCGGCAAGCCCTCGCCGCTAGAGGTCTCTCGGGTGCAGCAGTGGCGGCCATGGCGGCTGCCCGCAGCCTGTCTACCAGGAAAGTCTTTGAAGGCAAGTGGCGGGTCTGCCAGTCGTGGTGCGCCGCCCTGCGGCTCCCCCTACAAATCTAACTACCCCCCAACTGGCGGTATTCTTCCGGTGGCTCTTCGACGACCTAGGCTTAGCACCTATTCCCATCAAGGGTTACCGCACTATGATTGCGGACACTTACCGCCACCTGGGCCTCCCGGATCCGGGCGCTTGTAAAGACCTTTTAGACCTTTTGGCTCTTTTTGAACTCGGCCGTCCAGTCTCCTGTTCGCTCATACCTCGGTGGGACCTCGCCTGGGTACTGATGTGACTAACTCAGACCACTTCGAACCCCTGTCCTTGACGTGTTTCCTCCTGGCCCTCACCACGGCATCCCACGTGAACGAGCTTCATGTGCTCTCGGTACGCACCGCGTGTTGCAGTTTCGAGCCGATGGCTCAGCTCAACGGCTCGCCGACCCGCCCCTTCTGGCAAAGAATTGGCCTCCCTCGACTGCGCCCCAGATGCTGACCGTACGTCCGCTCAGACGGGCGGACCTATCCCGTGGGTCGCATCAACAGGATCCGGTCCAGGCACTGAAGATTTACCTGCGCCGCGCAAAGTCGCGCCGCCGGGGGCGCTCCCGCCTGCCTACCACTTTCACCAGGCATGCTGGATATCTCAGCCCAGACTGTTCGTCCTGGCTGCGGTGGGTGATTCGGTCGGCCGACCTAGACCTTTGCCCAGACGGGGGTACAAGGTTACAGTTTGGGGCGCATGAAGTGCGAGCAGTGCCCACCAGCGTGGCCTTTGACTGCAACTGCTCTGCTGAAGACTTGGGATGGCAGTCGGCTGGAGTGCAGACACCACCTTCACCCGCTTCTACCTCCGCGACCTATCAGGCCAGCATGACTCCCTGGCCATGGTGGGCGACATCTCCGCGGCCCAGCATTCCCTCCACGCACCGTAGCTATGTCTTAGCTGAAATCGTCGGGAGTGCTTTTTGGGGGCCTGCGATGGGAGTTAATTGCAGGGGGTTACGGGACGGCACCCGCCTCCTCTTCGCTGTTCTTCCATATAGTAATGCCATCGGTAACGTATTTTGAGAAAACAAATGAATTTTTTTCTAAAATGTAATTTTTTGAAAAATACTTACCGATTGCATTACTCGAATAGCCCTCACTCCTGCTCCGCTTGCCGCTTTTGGATAAGTGTGAAACTGGCGGGCTTTCGCCCTACACGCAACCGGATAAGGTGGTAAGGGGAGGCCACCCTGGGCTCCTATGCATGGATCCTTGGTGTCTCCTCCCCAGTTGTGCAGGGGACACAACTTTAGGCTGAAATCGATAGGCTATAGAGTGTGTTCCATATAGTAATGCCATCGGTAAGTATTTTTTTTAAAGATACATTTTAGAAAAAAATTCATTTTTTTACACCTGGCTTGAATGGTACTAGGAGTCTTATAGCATTCTCTGTGTGTAAAGATCACTTTCGCGCAGTCTCTTGTGAGACCCTCGTAGACAGGTTCAGCTGTAAACTCTTATCATGTTTTTATCCCTGCGCAGTCAGCACGCCCAAAGTATCGAATTTGTTCACTCTGGCCAGCCTTTGGTTTTAAACCTTATCATTCGGAATACACCAGTGTGTCAAATTAGTGTGACTAAAATAGTTCAAGGGTATTGCCAGAATAGCTTGGCGCCTCTAGGCGCCAGGCTATTCTGGCACCACCCTTGAACTAAAGCCATTGGTGTATAGCTTGGTCTATAATGTAGCTTGCATATGGCAGTGTACAAATTTGAAAAGAAGTACCCAACGGAGAAAGAAACACGCTTAGAAAAGACGGGTACAACACAATTTATTAATATTTCGGGTAAATATCCTTTGTCAAAATAGACAAACAAACAAACATAGAGATTAGCCGCTACTTATCTTCAATGGCAGAAGGAAGGTGGCAACCTTCCTTCTGCCATTGAAGATAAGTAGCGGCTAATCTCTATGTTTGTTTGTTTGTCTATTTTGACAAAGGGTATTTACCCAAAATATTAATAAATTGTGTTGTACCCGTCTTTTCTAAGCGTGTTTCTTTCTCCGTTGGGTACTTCTTTGCATATTACACGCTTGGCAGTCACCTTTTTGGTCTGGATTGTTTATTTACAAATTTGAAGCTTTTAGCCTCGGTATGATATGGGTTATGCCATGTTGATGAGAACCGTGTTGATATTTATGTTGTACGTGCTTTTTCCTGGCTTATACATTTCCTTTTTCCCCGCAGGTCCGACCATGAAAATGAGAAGACCGATTATCAGCAAGATGTACTCGAAGACCATATCTGCTTTCTACGATGATGCTGAAGCTGACAAATCTTGAAACATCATCAACAGCAGTATCAGATTCAGTATACAGTAATAACAAATTTTTCTGGAGGAGTACGTTTGCACAGTCAGCAAGGGACACAGATCATGTGCCCTCGCAGTGCAAGGGCTCATGAGGATCTATGTCTCTTGCAGATGGACAAAAAATTGGGGGGGGAGGGGGGGGGGATCAGGATCGGCCAGTACAACATTATCCTCAATCTTTGATTTTGTTTGTGACGTCCATTATTTTTTTGTTTGGATTTTTGTCTTCAGTCTGCTGAACTCCAAAATCACAAACTGTACTTCTTCAGCCAGACTGAATTTTTTATAACATCTACCACTTCACTGCTGCAGTGCAGCTAACCTACAACACCCAAGTGCAAGAGTTGTAAATCTCCATGACCCCCTAAGTGACTGTATGTGTGTGCCGGGGATAGGGGGCTTTTGAGTATCTAAGCCTTTTGCTGGCCTCTTCATGTTATGACCCAAGCGGACAGGATTAACTCTTGATACGCTCTAAAAATGAGACAGATTTGACCATGATAGTTCAAGGATGGTGTCAGAACAGCTTGGCGCCATGGGCACCAAGCTGTCCTGGCACTACCCTTGAACTATCATGGTCCGTCTATTGCCTGTTCATGTTATGACCCAGGTGGACAAGATTAAACCTTGAAGTCATGATATGCTTTGACATGAGATAAATTTGACCATGATAGTTCAAGGGGGGGGGGGGGTGGGGTGGGGGTGCCAGAACAGCTTGGCGCCCATGGGCGCCAAGGTGTCCTGGCACCTCCCTTGAACTATCATGTTCAGTCTTTCACTCACAAACCAGATAGGTGAGGCTAGCGCTGGCAGAATTGTATGCAAACCAAGGGGAATCACAGCGCTGGACAGACAACGTCTTATTCTATACCTGCGTATTTCTCTGTGGGCTGGCGATTGGGTGCCTGATAGGCGGGGGCAGGGGATCTAACTGTTGTCTGTCCAGCGCTGTGATTCCCCTTGGTTTGCATACAGTCTTTCACTGGAGCTGCAATCTAGCGTTTATAGGACAACTCACAAATCTGAAAAGAAAATCAACCTCGTGTGTATGGGTTATCAGCAATACCAGAGGTTCCCAAGATGTGATTTCCAGTGGCTTGCAAGGAGGGCACTAACAATGATATGCACTACCAGTACTTCCAACCCAGTGCGCAAAAGGTCATTGGGCCGATGTCGTCCCATGCACAGCTGCACGTGGGCCGGCCGCAGCCGGTGTCGGCCTAATGGCCTTTGCTGGCTGGGAATTTGCTTCCGAATTTTTAACCATTGCTGATAACTAACGAATTTTGGCCTTTTGATCATAATCATTGTTTGTTATTGTAGCTGACCTATCGAATGTGTATAACTTTTGATACAACTTTTTTGGGTTGGTGCACACACTCTAATAGCTTTTGAGAAGCTGAATCCATTGGTTTTGATGGATTCGTTCTTGTTATGCAACTAACTGCTTCTGCTGCTAAGCCACATTTTTGTAAGTATTTGTGTGTACTACCTGGTTGTGCGGATGGCACTGGATACCTAAAGATCCAAAATAGATGGGCATACATATATTTTTGTTGGCAGCGACTTATACTGTCGTTAATTGTGTGTGTGTGACAGTTGTATCATCCCTTGACATTTTTGACTTTTCATTCTGATACACTACTGCTTGAAATTAATTTGACTGTGATTGTTCAAGGGTGGTGCCAGAATAGCTTGGAGCCTCAGGCGCCAAGCTATTCTGGCACCACCCTTGAACTAAAATGGTTGATCTGTCTCCTGATCTGTAATGTAACTGTCATAGGACAATAACCTTTAAGCAAATTTTTAAAAATCAGCCACAGGATGTAAAGGAGTAACTTCCAATTGGAAAATGTGTCACTGCTGTGCAGCACCAAGCGACTACCAACATTTTTCGTTAAAAATCTGTTTTACCATCTTAGCCACGTAATTTTTTTTCCTTTAATATAAAAGTGAATTGTGTCATGCACATTTTGTGTGCTGGTCTGTGATTGAATCTCAGACCAGGGTTCAATTTTCTTTTTAAAAAAAAGATTTGCGATGTCAAAACCATGCTCCAGAAAGTGACACTATCCAGTGTTTGAAAAAGTTGCTGCGTGGGTTTTGGGGGGAAACATAAAGGTCATTTCTGGCAGAAATCCATTCGCCACATTCTCAATGTTGTATTGCCTCAACTAAGACTTGTGTGCCCTTCCTTTCACTATTCCCTCCACCCAGGTCTGCCCTTGGTGGACTTGGGTGGGGTTAAATACTTTTTAGTTCCACGGGTCACCCTGGTCAGCGCCACAGGGTGGGTTTTCCTCTTTATTCTGGGGCATGTGTTTCTGTCTACCATTGGTCCGTTCACCTGTATTTCCCTTTTTTAAACTCTCCCTAGTGTCTGCGCTTCCTGTAACTCTTGATATTGGATGTATGTTGCTAAATGGTCTTAGGTTTATTTTGCATACTAGACTGGCTGGCGACATACATTCAATATTCTAGGGTTTTTTTTTTGTTTTTTTCACAAGCAGTGCAGGCACGTCCTGAGAAAGTCATGTTGCTGTTGGGACTTTAAGCAATGTACAACCAATCTTTCACTATCCATGTCAGTAGTTGCATGTAGCAGAGGTGTTCTACTGTCCATGGTGTGTGTCGTTGGAACTCTTCTAAATACAAAGAATAAGGCTAGAAAAGTCTGTAATATTATTAATATGACATTACGACTTCATAAGTTAGCCATTTTGCATTATTTTAAGACATACTAAGAACATTCTTAAAAACGATATTGCAAACATTTAACTCGTTACTGCCTGGGCAGGCCGCTTTGTAGTATTTGTCCTGTATGTATGATGTGTTCATTATGTTCTTGCCATCCCCCACGCGGGTCTGCCCAGGGGGACTTGGGTGGGGTTAACTACTTTTTAGTTCCCAGGGACACCCTGGTCAGCCCCACAGGGTGGGCTTTCCCCTCTATTCTGGGGCTCGTGTTTCTGTCTACCCTTGGTCCATTCACCTGTATTTTCCTTTTTTAAACTCTCCCTACGGTCTGCGCTGCCTGTAGCTCTGATATTGGATGTGTGCTAAATGGTCTTAGGTTTATTTAGTGTATTGGACTGGCTGGCGACATACATTCAATATTCTGTTTATTTTTTTTTTCACAAGCAGTACAGGCGCGTCCTGAGAAAGTCTTGTTGCTGTCGGGACGTTAAGCAATGTACAACCAACCAACCAACGTTCTTGCCATATCATTTTAGTTGCTATCGTTATTAATTGACCATGATAATTTAAGGGTAGTGCCAGATTAGCTTGGCGCCTTCAGGCGCCAAGCTTATCTGGCACTACCCTTGAATTATCATGGTCAGTCAATCTCCTGCTGTAGGGACTCGGGGCCGAAAGGGTTGACATGTATTTAACTATCTGGGTACTGGTTACATCAGTCTTCTGGATTGTAACCATCCAGGAGGCACCTATTATTTAGTGGAAGTAGTTACATCCCTTAGATTGTGACCAGTGTTTGTACATGTACTTGGCGGGGACTATATTACACGTACTGAGCTATCGTGGTAGGTCAGTCTGCTGGATTGTAACAATGCTGGAGGCACCTAGAGGTAGATAATCTAACAAGTATTGTTTACAGGTATCGGTTACATCCCTTAGATTGTGTCCAGTGTGTTTGTATAACATACCCTTATGGCATCCAAAGCGACAAACCTCAATTTTGAGGAACACTGAGAGCCGAGCCTGGTCAGTTCGAGCTGCAGTGAAAGCTTGATCAGTGCACTGAAAGCTGGTGTGGAGTTGCACAACTTACGTTTGTATCTTGGTTTGTAAATAGTCACGGGTAAACCTGTGTGGGTTGCCTTATCTTGAATTGTAGTCTGTTGTTTGTTAAGAGTTTGTTTTGTTTTTTTAGTGCAAAGCTTGCTTTGATTGGCTGTATTGAGATTAACCCCTTTACTGGCGGTTGATACAGACTATTTCTGAAATCTGTGAGGATTCAGCGCCCAAACAGCCTCAGCGACCCAGAGGAACATGGATTGAAACGGTGGCGTCCTCAAGGGGCATAGAGCCTCATGAGCCCCCGCAGTTGCGGCGGCTCACGAGGATCTGTGTCTCTTGCAGATGGACCTTGTTGACATTTTTTCCTGCAGGCAAGGGGTTAGTATGCGTTGAACAAGCATGTACCGGCATCATAATTATTTGACAGCCGCGTGTGTAGCAGATGTAGGCAGTGCGTAGTAGTTGATAGGCAGCGCTATGGCGCAGTGTTAGACCAAAGTGATCTGTACTGTATCGTGCAGTGTCTATTTCCTGAAAGATTTTCGGTGTCATTTGCGACGCTGGGCATTCCTCTTTGCAGAGTCAACGAATGGCATTGACTGTTATATGTGTGCAGGTCTGTGATTTTGGACTTCATGGCCGTAGGCCATGAGGTCCAAAATCACAGACCAGCACACAAATTATACATGAAAATTCTGATTTTTAGTGTGGATCGTTTTATTGCTCAATTCTTTATAACATATTCCTCACCATCGCCGTGCGTTTGTTGTGCATTATGACAGCAGTTTTTGGATTTGCAGCATGTTGCTGTATCAAATGACTTGTATATCTGATGATGGCATGGATGGTAACTATATCAGTTACAGCAAAACCTGCTTTGTGTGGTCACCTTTTCTGTAGGGAAAAAAGGTCCTAAGCGACAGGTGCTCGCTCAAGACAAGCCTTGACGGGCAAACGCCCGTCGTTTATGATCATCATGCCATTGTACCATTGCGCATAAATCTGAAGACACATTTCAGCACCAATTGTGTATGTTATGCCTTGTCGACTCACCTAATGAACTTTAACAGCAGTTTGGGCATGCAGCAAAAGCACAGGCGTAATCACACTTATTCACTCTGCCCCCCACCCGGGTCTGCCCTGGGGGACTTGGGTGGGGTTAGGTATTTTTTAGTTCCCAGGGTCACCCTGGTCAGCCCCACAGGGTGGGTTTTTCTCTCTATTCTGGGGCATGTGTTTCTGTCTACCCGAGGTCCATTCATCTGTATTTGCCTTTTTAAAACTCTCCCTACTGTCTGCACTGCCTGTAGCTCTTGATATTGGATGTGTGTTGCTAAATGGTCTTAGCTTTATTTATGCCCCATGTTGTAGGTTTATTTAATGTATTTGACCGGCTGGCGACATACATTCAATTTTCTGTTTAGTTTTTTTTTTCACAAGCAGTGCAGGCACGTCCTGAGAAAGCCTTGTTGCTGTCGGGACGTTAAGCAATGTACAATCAATCATTAAATTATTCACTCTGCGCTGCTGTTAGCGTGTCAATCTATTTTTAGCTGTTTCTCGTACTTATAACGTATTTCTAGAACGGAGTGGAGTCATTGTCAGGTTATGTGATATAAAGACGACGTGTGCTGAACTGAATTCTCCTGTGTCTGGAATGAATCATATCCAGACCTGTGTGTAGCGTTTAGTCGCCATCTGTTACAGAAGTGTATCTTTAAACAGTTATGCAGTAGTGGGCCTTCAATGCCAGTTAATCTCTCATAAAGGTGGTCGGTCGAACAGGTTTTGCTGTATTTACTATAGTGTGGCGTATTTGTATACACGTGTAAAATGGAGTTCAGCATATAATTTTTTACTAACATTCCACAAACGTGCATATTATCAGTTTTCTTTTCTTCGCTTTTTCGTGCTGATCAAACATCTTTCATAATTTGCAAGGTGAACTGACAAAGTAAATGAATGAATAAATGATTAACTCATTAAGCCCTGACACGCTATGAAAATATGTTGATCGGCCGTGTTAGTTCAAGGGTGGTGTCAGAATAGCTCGGTGCCAGTAGGCGTCGAGTTGTTCTGATACCACCCTTGAACTATCATGGCCGATCAGTCTTCAGAAATGTGAAGTAGACACCAGAGGACGTCTTGAAAATTATATGATGTCGACCTCGGGGATTAATGAGCTATGATTGTGTTTTTTTCTCTGTGTACTGAGTTTGGGTTGAATCTCAAATTAAGTTATGACTGCGTTTGTTTCTGGGCAAAGAACAAATGTGAATCACCATGGTCATTTGAACCCCTTGCGCATGTACCAGTGGCCAGATGCACAAAGGGATTAATGCACACGTCGAGCATGGATCAATTGTTTCTATGTCTTAATTTCATTGCCAATTTAAACTAAACATGTAAGTGCCTCACAAATTTACGTATTAAGTGCGAAATAATTTTGTTTAAAAGAAACAAGGGAAATTTACTTTCAAGTCTCTTCTATTTATTTAAGAGATTTTTTTTAGGATTGGTCGCGACAGAGCAAATTCAAAAGAATGTCAATGATGACACAGGTGGGCAGGTCTGAAAATCTGACGACTAAAGTAACCAGAAAAAAAATTACGTCCTGTCTAGTTATGATTAGTCTTTGTAAAGAGCTGTGTTTGGAAAAAATATTGGTTCACTTGCGTGTGTACTTAGTGAACACAGGACCATGAACGATTTATATTTTTCGTCGGTATAACTGTCTCACATGCAAAAGTAGTACAGTTATATGTAGTTTTGTTATGTCTTCCAAAAACTGTTGCAACATTGTATTATCACTGCACGTGCACGCAAGCATAAGCATGCAGCCTTTTTGTTTTTAAGACAGCTGCTGTTAGTTTGTTATCATACAACTGTTGTTAATTTGATGTAATTTTGCATTGGCCTTTTTTTTTTAAAAACTCATTCTACCCCAGACACACCAAAGCAAGATAAGGATCGACCATGATAGTTCAAGGGTGATGCCAGAATAGCTTGGCGCCTATGGGCGCCAAGCTATTCTGGCATCACCTTTGAACTATCATGGTCGATCTGTGTCCTGCACTGCAATGCAGTCTTCAGAGGACGACGGCGAAATTTGGGGATCTGGTGTTGTGGTAGAATGAGTTTTTTAAAAAAACCATTCGAGACGCGCTGCCTATGGGCACGCGGCGGTTCGTGGCGTATCCCTGTGCATCACTTGTCAGAGGGTTAAGTGTTGAGCATAACTTGTGAGAGTGGAAGAAAATTTGTATTTTTGCTCTTATAATCAACATACACATGCAGCCCTAACTCGATCGTGACGCCCGCATCAATAGCTGCGGAAGTGTCGTATAGCGCTGCCAGAGGCAGCGCTATACGACACGTCCGCAGCTATTGATGCGTGGCTTGAATGACGCCACAGCAGGGGATGGATCAGCCACGATAGTTAAAGGGGTCGGCCCCTGAAGCTAATCTGCCACTACTCCTGAACCGCTATGGCTGTTTCGTCTCCCGCAGGTGGCGGGCAGTCTCTGGACACGAATTCCGTAGACTAATCATTAACCCCTTCACTGCCAGTGGACGCAGGTTGCGTTTTTGAAATCCCAGTCGATTCACCGTTACAGACCCCCCCACCACCACCCCCCCCCCCTTCCCGCCCCACCCGGGTCTGCCCTGGGGGACTTGGGTGGGGTTAGGTATTTTTTAGTTCCCAGGGTCACCCTGGTCAGCCCCACAGGGTGGGTTTATCTCTCTATTCTGGGGCATGTGTTTCTGTCTACCCTTTGTCCATTCACCTGTATTTGCCTTTTTAAAACTCTCCCTACTGTCTGCACTGCCTGTAGCTCTTGATATTGGATGTGTGTTGCTAAATGGTCTTAGCTTTATTTAGGCCCCATGTGTTAGGTTTATTTAACGTATTTGACCGGCTGGCGACATACATTCAATGTTCTGTTTAGTTTTTTTTCACAAGCAGTGCAGGCACGTCCTGAGAAAGCCTTGTTGCTGTCGGGACGTTAAGCAATGTACAATCAATCAATCAATCAAACCCCCCCCCCCCTTCCCACCCCTCCCCGGCCGCCAAAGGAACATGGACTCGACGTTGTTCCAGCAAGAGGCATAGATCCTCATGAGCCCCCGCGACTGCGGTGACTCAGGAAGATCTATACCTCTTGCAGTTGGCTGTTCAGTTTTTTTCCTCGGCAGTGAAGGGGTTAATGTTGGGTGAGTAAGTGCATTGTTACAGAATTTTCAAGACTACATAATACAATTATTATCTCATATTGATCCGGCAGCTTTTGCGTGTAGCGTCCGAACAAATAATTTTGTATCATTTTTTTTCACTGGCAGCGTCAGACCATATCAGATTTAACCACAGGTTGATTTTTATGTACAAATAGTGAAAATGAATAAATCCTTCCTGCTGCAAACTTGTGTTTTGTCATGAATAGAATTATTAATGAGACTATACCAGTGATCACACAAACCTAAAACCGCCAATGTTCCATCTTACGCCCGTTGTGTAGTCACGCAGTGAGGGTGAGCACGTAGCAAAAATCTATCGGGCCGCAGTGGGCCCGCGCAAACTCGACACAAGTGCGGTTGCGTATGCAACAAACGACTCCTAACAACGAACGAGAGCGAGGTCACGGCGGGTCAATAAGCATAGACAACACTCCAAACATCTCCAAGAGGCATAGATCCTCATGGGCCCTATCGGGCCCATGAGGATCTATGCCTCTTGGAGATGTTTGGAGTGTTGTCTATGCTTATGTTCAAGCTGATCATCACAAGACCGACCCATTCCTGGCGTGAAATGTCAGTCAAACTTAAGGCTTCCTCACACGGAGAAACGAAACGAAACATTTCGTCGAAATGTCCGCATTTCAGACATTTCTCCAACATTTCACCGTTTCACGAAATGCGAAACGACACATTTCACGAAATAGAACTTGTCCCTATTCGCGAAACATTTTACCCGTCGCCCAATCAGCGCCGTCCGCTCGGTCACACCCGAATCTGACGTCATTCAAGCCCAAACACTGAGGACTGCAACGGTAAAGCGATGCCGTGGAGTCAGGTCTATTATGGCTAGAATTGCGTGATGTGACGCACGATTCTGTAAGATTTAAGCGGAGAAATCATTTTCGAAATGGAATCTATCAAGTATCATCACTAAAGTACCACCAAAATATGATTTTAGGTCAGTTTTCTGAACCCCACTTTCATCGGCTGCTCTGCGAAGCCGCCTACAAGATGGCGGCTATCGCTTCGAGACGGCGGCATCCTCGATTCACTTGAACCAGCCTTGTTTACGCATTCAAAAGCGCTTACGTTTATTCGATATGGTCGGCAATTCACTTTAATTGTGTAAGTGAAGGCACACATGTCTTATATGTTTAGTTTTTAAGCGTCAGTAGCCAGAAATATGACCCGATATACACCGATACAAACTAGAGCATGTCAGTGAACAGTTACTTCCCCTGTACCAGGCGAAATGAATTTTCACCGCGTTTCTGCGTGTGCGGAGAAGGCATTTCGATGCAATGAAAATGTTTCGTTTTTTGTGCATTTCGTTTCTCCGTGTAGGGTAGCCTTTAGCGCGCGTTCGCCTCTCTACCAACCAAAACGGTTTCGACCATGTGCTTCTGACTGCCAAGCGGAAGGTATGGTAAACAACCGATGTTTGTGCTTGCTGGGCATGGAAGAGCGTCGACGTTTCATTATTTCAGCCAATTTCGGCGGTATTGTTGATGCATGAAAAGCACTGTTATGGGGAGTGTAAATCAGATTCCTGATACAATCGATATCCAGGTGTAGAATTTTTTCCCGCCTTTAGTCACGACTTGTAGACACGAAAGAATGGATAAAAGCTTGCGGTCGGCCACATGGTCAACTGAACCCTGAGAGGATCACAAGACATCACTACGTATGCTCGAAAGTAAAATTTCTACTTTTCCGTGTTCCACCATAGTATTCACAGACTGATTCGATCGCTTGCACATAAATTTGGTCTGCTAAATTGGATCGTAGATCTGCCAGTTGTACGTGAAGCATTCGTGCTAAATTGCTTCGTATATCTGTCAGCTGTGTAGACCAAAAAGGTGACTGCCAAGCGTGTAATATGCAAAGAAGTACCCAACGGAGAAAGAAACACGCTTAGAAAAGACGGGTACAACACAATTTATTAATATTTCGGGTAAATACCCTTTGTCAAAATAGACAAACAAACAAACAACAGAGATTAGCCGCTACTTATCTTCATTGGCAGAAGGAATGTGGCAACTGAAGGAGGTGACGTAAAATAAAAGAAAAGGAAGAAGAAAAGTGCGGAAAAAGTAAAAATGACGTCAACGAAAAATTGTGAGAGAGATCTCTTGTAGACACTTTTCGCGTTTTTAATGGAAGTCGGTATACATAATCTCTAGACTGACAATATCCCCACTTGCTGTACTGATTAAACCCAATACCTAGTTTGTACTGATTATTTTACAGCTCCAATAATGGTATACTTTAGAAGATATGCCATCCTAATTTTTTTTAATCAATGTCGAATAGCGCGCTATACTATGCTAGCAGTCTACACTCTCGCTCTTTTCCGTGAAAGCACGCGTCAAACGCCTGCCGGACCCCGAATAAAGGGGCGGAGCCAAATAAAAAGTGGATGGGTTTCTTGCAATTTCGCTCTCGCTTGTTGTTTGTAGTCGTTCGTTGCAAAGGAAACCTCACTTCTAAGAGCACCTCCAGGTCTCGGTGTGCTGGGGAGGCAGGTTTGGATTAGTTCATTTCAATATTTGTGGTGTTCACGCTTACATTGAGATTTGTAGCCTTCTTCGCTGTCTTTGATCTCCCAAATAAATTGTCAACCGTTTCTTTGTACTTTGAACCCATTGTGTAATATAGAAAGAAATTCAAAGATGAGTTAATGTAAGACAAAAGTTCCGTTGCATCCGTAACAAAATCAAAGGTATTGCGATATCTGCCGGTCCTGCTGAAGTCAGGTACCAGAAGCGTGGTTATGCGCGACACTATCAGCGGGGAGTTGCATACAATGTACAGAATGGACGTGCCGACAAGCATTCGTGTTAGAGCAATCTCTCGCGTAGACAACCCCCGCAGAGGACGTGGTCCTACGCCACGTCGACATCTTCCGAAGTACCACCACAGTGACAACGGTGCACACGGTGACCACAACAACAAAAATAAGGGGAAGTATGAGATCGTAAACTAAACCAAGAACTTCCAGCAGTTCCCGGTTCTGAAAGTAAAAGTCTGAAAGTGAAAACTCCGTAGACGTGGTCTTAGTCACAGGGTTGAAAACACAGACTAGTCCCAGTCCGGCCAAGTGCACAAACTTCACTCCCACGAGAAAGAGGGACACCGTGGTGATGGTAAGTGCTGCTGTTCTCAATCTAAAGACCCTCTGAGATCGGAACGGGCTGACGACGCACATACATCTTTCAGCAGCGATGACCACGGTGACGAAATAGGAGCACCAGGCTAAGCCGTAGAAACCGATGAGCCGGTGTCCAATCATGAACTCGGATACTGCTCCCCGCCGCAACCCTTTGGCAATTTCCAAATAAATCCGATCAGAGTAAAGAATAAAATTAAAGAGCATGTACAGAAGGTCTCCTAGTGATTGAACAAACAAGCAGAAGTTGATTCTCTCTTTGATTCCCTGCTTGTAGAAGGCGATCATGTTTATGATATTTGCAGGAACGCTAATCAGGAAAAGTACATAGAGTAAACATACAACTAACGTATCGAATGCTCTCTCTACATGTAGGCTGATCAGATCGTCTGGGTTAGCCCAAAGAATCGAAATAGTACTTATCGTAAGAACAACACACCCTCCCGGAACTGATATATTTTCACGAAAGTTGGTGCCGTTATCGCTTGTCCAGACGGACTCAAAAGTAGTGGTACTCGGCTGGGCCATGTTGAAGTTTTTAATTGTCCTCTTCACACTGTTCACAATAATTTCTTGCTTCTAAAATAACACACAGAAGCCTAATCCCATACACGGACGTACCCCCACAACTGATAACCCGCAGTCATTTACTCGCAACACAAACTGTTCACAACTGTATACAGGTCTTTTATCATTGGCCGCAGTTTTCAACTCTGTGAAGGTGAAATGCTTCACAGCATCCTCAAGCTTCCAAAAAGTGACTGTCGTTATAAGCAAGCTAGGTATTCGCCTTAACCCGTTTAGTGCCAGCTGACGCAGGCTGTGTTTCTGCAATCTTCGTCTACCCCAAGCACACCACAGCAAGATATGGATCGACCATGATAGTTCAAGGGTGATGCCAGAATAGCTTGGCGCCTATGGGCGCCAAGCTATTCTGGCATCACCCTTGAACTATCATGGTCGATCTGTGTCCTGCACTACAACTCAGTCTTCAGAAGACAACGGCAAAATTTGGGGATTTCGGTCTTGGGGTAGAATGAGTTAACCCGTTTAGTGCCAGCTGACGCAGGCTGTGTTTCTGCAATCCTCGTTAATTCAACACAAAAACCCTATATGTCCTAGGCCGGAACATGGATTGAAAATGGTGTCAACAAGAAGCATTGTTCCTCATGAGCCCCTGCAACTTGGGCTGGGGGGGGGGGGGGGGTGTTGGTGGTTCAAGAAGATATATAGGCCTACCTCTTGCAGTTGGGTGGTGTTCAGATTTTCTCGGCTCTGAGCGGGTTAACACTATTTGATTCTGTAATTACGAATATCGAGAGTGAACACGTTCTTTGTTTTGCTGCATGACGTGAAATAACCCGAGACTCCGAACAGTTCTTTATTTTTTTGCCTTTGATAAATGTACCACAGATAATTGTCACTGCATCGTCATCAAAATAAAAGGACTCGGTACCTCGATAGTAATAACGTCTCAAGAGCTCTGTGTGTGTGTGTGTGTGTGCGCGCGCGCGCACGCACGCACACGCACACACACACACGCTTTTACAAACAAAAAGATAAATTGAATACACATTTTTCTCTCTTACTTGATCCAAAATAACGATTAAAATATGAAAACATAATTATATATGTATAATGAAGCTGGCAACAAAACAAACCAAAAAAAAAATGTTTTGTTTGAAACAATGCATGTCAGTTTTCAAACACACAAACGCACGCTCGCACGCACGCACACACACACACACGCACGCACGCACGCACGCACGCACGCACACACACAGGTACACACCACATCCATATGAAGTTCTTGTACGTATTTCAATAATGCATTCAAAAAATACCTGTTAATATAATCTTCGGGGCTATATTGATTCCTATGTAACTGGAATGCAGAAAATATCTTTGACACATTCACGTAAACAATAATTAGAGGCCTTACTGTGTTACTTAATTGTAATTTGTTTAATCTTTAGCTACTTGTTTGGGCGTAAGAATATAAGAACAATAATTTTAAGCACAAAAATAAATATTTAAAGGTGTTCACACACAAAATATTACAATCAAGAACAAGAAAAGATAAACAACAAAAAATTACAGAACTTTGGTCTAAACAAGCAGAAAATGTATAATTATCACAAATTATATGACAAAGACATTATGCGTGTACATAATATGCGTGTGTGTGTGTGTGTGTGTGTAAGAGAGAGAGAGAGAGAGAGAGAGAGAGAGAGAGAGAGAGAGAGAGAGAGAGATGATGATGAAGATGATGATGATGAAACTTTATTTATCAACGGTAAAAAGTTTTGACAAAAACAAATCGTCATTTCACAAACTTGCCGTTGCTAACAGTCTACAACTTAAAATAGGTTAAAGAAAATAATAATAATAAAGACATTATATTTACACACATTATCTCATGCACGAATTTTTTTTTAAAGAAAGAAGCAAAATAATAATAAAATTTAAAAAAAAATATATATATATATATATATATATATATATATATATATATATATATATATATATATATATATATATATATATATATATATATATATATATATATATATATATATATATACACAGATTAATAGTAACACTCAACATTCATCTTATACCACACACACACACACACACACACACACACACACACACACACACACACACTCGACACACACACAAATGCATGTGTTACATGAAAGTATTAACCACCAGAGAGAGAGAGAGTTGGCTACACTCAATCCAGACCAAAAAGGTGACTGCCAAGCGTGTGAAATGCAAAGAAGTACCCAACGGAGAAAGAAACACGCTTAGAAAAAACGGTACAACACAATTTTTGTCTATTTTGTCTGTTTTGTCTGTTTGTCTATTTTGACAAAGGGTATTTACCCGAAATATTAATAAATTGTGTTGTACCGTTTTTTTCTAAGCGTGTTTCTTTCTCCGTTGGGTACTTTCTTGGCTACACTCGAATACAATTCTAAACTTTCTTCTTTTTTCGTTTCTTTTTTGGGTGAAATTCTATGTTCAGCAATTACAAACTCGACGTGCCAAGCATTGTACATACACCCGTTATTTTGTTCAATACTTTGTGCCACGTTATTTTTCAAATCAGAAAAATACCAGAGCAGTAATGTTGATGCTATACTTTAACCCCTTATCTGCTGGCGCAAGGCGAACGCTGCCCAGCTGGAAGAGACATAAATCCTCATGAGCCCCCGCTGTCGCGGGGGCTCATGAGGATTTACGTCTCTTGCTAGACCTATGTTCTTCATGCCTAATTGTGTCTCATTTACATCCGCATTCTTCACGGGAATGTCGGTCAGTGTGCAGTCTTTCCTGACGCGAAATTCGTGATCATTGGCAGCGAAGAGGTTAAGGAAGAATGCTGTTTTGGACGGTTAGTTAGCTAGGTAGTTATTTGAGTTTAACGCCGAGCAGGCGACTTAGGCCATCTCACGGCGGTGTTGTGGACGCGTCGATGGCATTGTATTGTGCCTGTTTCGTATTTGACTCGTTGGTATGTAATCCTGCGGTATCATGGATGGATAACATTACTTAATCCAGACCAAAAAGGTGACTGCCAAGCGTGTAATATGCAAAGAAATACCCAACGGAGAAAGAAACACGCTTAGAAAAGACGGGTACAACACAATTTATTAATATTTCGGGTAAACACAAACAGAGAGATTAGCCGCTACTTATCTTCATTGGCAGAAGGAAAGTGGCACATTCCTTCTGCCAATGAAGATAAGTAGCGGCTAATCTCTCTGTTTGTTTGTCTATTTTGACAAAGGGTATTTACCCGAAATATTAATAAATTGTGTTGTACCCGTCTTTTCTAAGCGTGTTTCTTTCTCCGTTGGGTACTTCTTAACATTACTTATGTGCTGGCTCTTGTGTTAGTGGATGTTTCGACACACAAACAGTGGATCCAAACCCCGGACAAACCTGCGATATGGCATGTTTGCCCATTTTTTTATAATTTTTTTTAATCCACTGTTTTCGCGTCGAATCGCATGCAGTTTTGACCCTACCACAGATTTCCAAACAACGTCTATCGTTGACACATTGAGTGGTAGTGCGACCCAGTCGTAGTTCGAACAGTGACTGAACAGTGTATCGTTGTGTTAACCCCTTGAATGCCCAGAACAACTAAACCCAACCCAACTGCAAGTTGGGTTGGGTTTAGTTGTTTCCGATGGTTCCGAAAATGTCGCATTTCCTTTGCTCGTCAGCATATTTAGTCCGCTCTTAAATGAACTGTTTGGCTGGAGGACAGCCAGACCTGCCACGTCATCATTCTCACAGACTTAAAATGCCTACTGCACAAAAAAGAAAAAAAAAAATAAATAAATGAATAAATAAATAAATATAAAATAAATCAATCAATCATTCAACGCAGGAATGGAATGCCCAGATTAGCACTGGGCAATGGCCAACATACGACGCAAAAGGCTCTGTGGAGCTACTGCTTACAACATGCTGGAGTAGAGGGTAATGATCCAGCGAACACCATCGCTAGCAAGGCAGAAATCACACTGGGCCTACGGATGAGCAGATCAGACGTGAGAAACCTGAGACAGCATTTCCAGGGAAAGAGCCAAGTCACACAATCGATCGCCTCCGGATAAAAGATGTGGAGTAAGGCAGCGGGCGTTAGGCAGATTTGAAAAGACATGAGAGATCCATAGTAAACCAGACAAACGATTATTGGCACGATATCTAAAGGAATTATGACTTATGATTGGTGGGGCAAAACACGTATAGGCCTTTCCGAACTTAGACCGTCTTGACCAAACTGAACTGTATTTAGTAAATGTCATAAATATTTCGCTTTTTCTCTTCTACCTTGGAGTGTGTGCGGGTGATGTGATGAGGTTTGCTGCGCGTGGGAACGAGAATGTGGGAACGTGGGTATGTCTCTCGTTGATGATGAATGCTACCCGGAATTGACAAAAGCCAGTATGGACAATTTTGAAAAGACTTACTTACGCCTGTCACCCCTGACCAGGGTATAGGCCGTCGACGAGAGACCTCCAGCGACTCCTGTCCTGTGCTTCTCCTTCGATTTTACTCCAGGTGGTTCCCAGTCTCTTGATGTATGCTTGGGGGTCTCGACGCCAGGTGTTTCTCGGCCTGCCTCTTTTCCTCTTTCCCTGGGGGTTCCATGACAATGCCTGCCTAGTGATACTGGAAGCTGGCTTTCTCAGACTGTGACCAATCCATCCCCATCTTCTTCGTCCAATTTCATTCTCTGCTGTTATCTGCTCTGTTCTCTCCCAGAGTCTGACGTTGCTGATCTTCTCTGGCCAGTGGATTTTCAAGATTCTTCTAAGGCAACTGTTTATGAAGATCTGTACTCTGTTGACTGTGGTTTTTGTCAACTTCCATATCTCTGCTCCATATAGGAGAACTGCTTTTACGTTTGAGTTGAAAATCCGGACTTTTTTGTGTTGTGACAGCTCTCTCACTGGAACTCCACACTTTTTTTCAGCTGGAGAAAGGCTGCTCTGGCTTTACCGATTCGTGCTCTGACATCTGCATCAGTGCCGCCTTTTTTGTCTATGATGCTCCCGAGATAGGTGAAGGACTCCACCTCCTCCAACGGGGTGCCAGCAAGCAAGATTGGTTCTTCCCTGGTTGCGTTCAGCCTCATTGTCTTTGTTTTCTGTTTGTGGATGGTGAGGCCCACTTGGGACGAGATGTCAGCCTCGTGGTCTTGTCCTGCATTTGTTGATGAGTGTGGGACACTAAAGCCAAGTCGTCTGCAAAATCGAGGTCATCAAGCTGTGTCCACAGTGTCCACTGTATTCCGCTTCTTCTCTGCTCTGTGGTCCTCTTCATGACCCAGTCTATGGCCAGTAGGAAGAGGAACGGAGACAGCAAACACCCCTGCCTGACGCCGGTTCTGACCTGGAGCTCCCTGGTGAACTGCCCTTCGTGGATCACGCGACATGTCATGCCATCGTAGCTGCTCTTGATCAGGCAGACGAGTTTTGTGGGTACACCGTAGTGTCGTAGGAGTTTCCACAAAGTCTCTCGGTCCACGCTGTCAATTCTTTCTCGTAATCCACAAAGTTGACGTACAGCGGGGAGCTCCAGGAAGACCTTTCCTGGTACTGATAGCAAGGTGATTCCTCTGTAGCTGGAACACTTGCTGAGGTAACCTTTCTTGGGAAGCTTGATTAGGTACCCCTCCTTCCAGTCAGCCGGCATCACCTCCTCTTCCCAGATCTTTCCAAACAGCATCTCTACTGTTGTTTCTAGGTCTGCTTTCAGAGCCTCCGCTGGGATGCTATCTGGCCCTGCTGCTTTGCCGTTTTCAAAAATGCCACTGCTCTTCTGATCTCTTCTCGGCTGGGTCTGTCACAGCTGATGGGTAGGTCAGTCTCTGCTGGCTGGATATCTGGGGGGTCGGGTGGGGTGGATCTGTTCAATAACTCTTCAAAATACTTGGCCCATCTGTCGAGTTGGTCTGCTCTGTCTGCAATAGGCTTGCCTTCTTTGTCATTTACTGGTCTTTCTGTATGGCCATACTTGCCAGACAATCTTCTGGTAATGTCGAAGAGGTGTTTCATGTTGCCGCTGCCTGCTGCCTTTTCTGCCTCTGCTGCTAGGCCGTCTGTGTAGGCCCTCTTGTCTGCCCTGATACTCCTCTTCACCTCGCGGTTGGCTTCCGAGTATTCCTCATGTGCCCTTGCTTTGGCTGCTCTCGTGCGACTGTTGTTGACAATTGCATTCTTCTGCTTCCTCACTTCTATCTTCTTCAAGGTCTGTGCCGACAGCCAGTCCTTGTGATGGTGTTTCTTGAACCCTACAGTGTCTTTGCAGGTTGAGTTCAGTGCCTCTCTAACTGCCTTCCACTGCTGCTCTGTGGTGACCGCCTCCTCTTCATCTACTAGCTCCTGTACCGCTTGAAATCGGTTGGACAGCACCAGTTTGAACTCTTCTCTCACTCCAGTCTCTCTCAGGAGGCCTACATTATAGCGCTGTCTTCTTGTTGTCCAATTTTGAAAAGAGCGAAATATTAATTGAATAACAATTTTTAAAAATATCGCTTTTCTGAACAAAATGGATATTGTATAACCCATTCAGCCCTGACGCACTACAGCAGGAGATGGGTCGACCATGATAATTCAAGGGTAGTGCCTGTCGGCGCCAAGCTAATCTGGCACTGCCCTTGAATTATCATGGTCGACCCATCTCATGCAACTATTGCATAGTCATTAGATGACGCCTCCAAAATTTGGGAAAAACGGCCGTCGGGCTGAATGAGTTAACTCATTCTACCCCAGACACACCACAGCAAGATAAGGATCGACCATGATAGTTCAAGGGTGATGCCAGAATAGCTTGGCGCCTATGGGCGCCAAGCTATTCTGGCATCACCCTTGAACTATCATGGTCGATCTGTGTCCTGCACTAGAGTGCAGTCTTCAGAGGACAACGGCAAAATGTGGGGATTTCGGTGTTGGGGTACAATGAGTTAATAACAAAAATCACCAATGAACGTACTGGCACACCCGCACAGCCATATCCCGGCAGACTGTTGATGCGGGTCGTTGTACTGCAGGTTGAACGCGCAGTTGGCACATGAAACCATCCTTCCTGTCAACACCCATCCGGTCTGCCTTGGGGTGGGAGGGGGGGGGGCGTGGTGGGGTTAACTACTTTTTAGTTCCCAGTCACCTTGGTCAGCCCCACAGGGTGTTTTTTCTTTCTTTCTTTCTTTCTGGGGCTTATATTTCTGTCTACCGTTGGTCCATTCAACTGTTTTTCCCTCTTTTGAATTCTACTGCACGTGCTGGCTGTAGTCCTTGGTATTGGACATTTTGTTGCTGAATGATCTGCTCCACCTAATAGTTAAATAAGTTACATGTTTGTTTTTAAATGAAACGAAAAGGGGAGACTGCCAGTGCTAATATTTTAGGACGATTACAAAGTAAAGTAGGTAAAAGCACTGTCAGGGGAGAGAATTGTGCAGTATCGACCAATGATCATAGATCAAGTTTGATCTTCGATCAAACTTGATCTATGATCATTGGTAGATACTGCACAATTATCTCCCCTGACAGTGCTTTTACCTACTTTACTTTGTAATCTTACATGTTTGCTGTTAATGCATTGTTTATATTGTAATTTTCCGGCGATAAGTTATTCTATTTAACTCGTTCAGTGCCAGCTGACCCACACTCTGTTTCTACAATCCGCTTCGTTAATTCAACAGCAGGAAACCCTCTGAACATGGATTCAAAGTTGTATCACCAAGAGGCGTAGATCTTCATAAGCCCCCGCAGCTGCGGGAGCTCATGAGGATCTACACCTCATGTAGTCGGGTGGTGCTCCTATTTTCTCGGTACTTAAAGTATCTTTACCATTAAATTTGAAGACACATTTCAGCACCATTTGTGTTCATTATGCCTTGTCGACACGCCTAAAGAACTTAAGCAGCAGTTGGGACACTCAGAAGAAGCACACGCGTAATCCATTTGTTCTGTCCTGCCATTAGTGTGTCAATCTATTTTTAGATGTGTTTCGTAGTGAACGCCTTGTATTTCTAGAACGTAGTGGAGTCACCGTCAGGTTACTTGATAAAAAGACGACGTGTGCTGAACTGGATTGTCCTGTGTCTAAATGAACCATAACTAGACCTGTGTGTAGCGTCACTTCGTAACCATCTGTTACAGAAGTTATTTTTGAACAGTTACGGCGGTAGTGTGCCTTTAACCATATGTAGATGGATTCAGTTCTTCTGCCTTACAATAAGGAGATCGCTGGGCTTTCGTTGTTCGACTGGTGGAGAAGTTAGATGATGCAAATAACTGGGTGGTAGCGTAAGCAAAGGAAACAAGAATTGTCCACTATGCTGAGTTTGCGGTTCCTTGCATATATGCATAATTGTGACAGCGCGGCAATTTCCAGTCAATCGATTGGCTGAGAGGGACAAGGCAAGATTGATCACACGAGTGTGTGTGTGTGTGTGTGTGCGTGCGTGCGTGCGTGTGTGTGTGTGTGTGTGTGTGTGTGTGTGTGTGTGTGTGTGTGTGTGTGTGTGTGTGTGTGCGTGCGTGTAGGTGTGCAGGTGAACACCATGCGACGTGAGTATTCCAATTTCCGTGTATGTCCAGAGTACACTGTGTCACGTAGAAAGACATGCATCTACAGTTAATTTAGTTCCTGCTTCCGAAATCAATAATCGACCGTAATCACACGGAGAGAAAACAGAAGTTATGGCAAGAGTTGTTCCTCTCACTCGGAGCGACAGGACTCGTCCAACAGGATGACGCTCCGAGTCAGGGCCGGAACAACTCTTTCTCCCTATGTGCCGTAATCAGCAATGCGGCAATTGCCTAGGAAGACTGCGTTGGAGAGGTAGGGCAAACTCTTGAAAATTCAAAATGGGGCTGTGCGGAGGGAGGGGGAGCTGGATGGTTGGCGTGTGGACGGCCGTCGTCGGCCCGAGGACTGTACTAATAGCAAAACATCTTCGGGCACACGACGGCCGCAGTGGGCCCGCGCACAGCTGTGCGCGGGCCCACTGCGGCCGTCGTGGGCCCGAGGACCTTAGCTTATTAGGAGCTTTCCTCACTCATTTGACGGTTGATCCTACAGCAGGTATGGCCCTGGTTTCAGATACGACTCGAAAGGCCAGAAGGTACGGCTCGAGTCACAAAAGGAGATATGATCAAAACTGAGATCCTGCCATATCCAGCCTACCCCCCCCCCCTACCCCTCCCCCACCCCCCACCCCACCTGCCCCTCCCCCCTACCGTTTCCTCCTCCCCCTCGCAGGATTCCGCAAACGCCAGTCACAGTCGACTTAATTTTCCGAGTATGAAACGTGCCTTTGCTCTTTTAACAAAGCAATGTGACAGGAGCGTTGAAAAAGTACACACTATTTTGAGTGTTTCACGTTTATATACTGACGACCGAAAGAAATGCGACATTTTTGGAATCACCGGAACCACTGTCGCATTTCTTTCGCTAGTCAGTATAGTTTGCGACCCGCGTGCTCGCTCTCATTGGCTGTGACTGAAGAATGTGATACATTCAGTAAGCAAATGACCATCGGGCCGACGTTGGCTGCTCTCCCAATAACCGAGGAAGGTGACTCTTTCACTTTGCTGCTTTGTACTAATGAGGTTTCGTTTGCGACGAACGACTGCCAACAAAGAACGAAAGCGAAATCATCGGGGGGGGGGGGGGGGGGCTCCTGGGGGGCTCCTGAGGATCTATGCCTCTTGGATGTGTTTGGAGTGTTGTCCATATTTATGGTACAAGCTGGTTATCTGCAGTGATTTCGCTCTCGTTCGTTGTTGGCAGTCGTTCGTTGCAAACGAACCCTCACTAGTATTGTGCACTGCATGCAGCCAAAGGTGATGAAGGTGATGTTTACTGTACCGGTGGCAGCATGTACAAAACGGGTGGGGCTGTGTGTGTGTGTGTGTGTGTGTGTGTGTGTGTGTGTGTGTGTGTGTGTGTGTGAGAGAGAGAGAGAGAGAGAGAGAGAGAGAGAGAGAGAGAGAGAGAGAAAGAGAGAGAGAGAGTGGGGGAGAGGGGGGGGAGATCCTTGTGTACAGGGGTGTGAAATTCCCTTATGTAAACTCCAATGCCTAGAGCAGAACTGAAATTTGACAAACTGGCCGACTCTTGAGTTTAGTTCATGACATTTCCTACATGATATTTTGTACACTTTTAAAATCGAACTTTTCCCCCGTAGACAACCCGGGGATCTCAGTTATTTTCAATAAAATAGTTGACTGTTTTCGTCTCCAGAAATGTGCCGGAGTTAAATCGACTGTGAGAGCTCAAGTTTAGTGTCTGAATAGCTTGGCGCCTTTGAAGGCGCCAAGCCGCTATTCTGACACTAACCTTGAGCAATGAATCAATGAAGCTCTATTTCACAATGATTGGGGCATTGACATCGTCAAACCTGTCGTTGGTAACAGAGTTACAAAACTATCTACGCACAAAAAATTAACACAAAATGTACAATTAATGTACACGTATTTATAAAACATTACACGTGACAACATTGTTCGTATTCATCCCTTGACTGCCGAGAAAAAGTGAACACGATCCTGCAACTGCTTGAGACATAGATCCTCACGAGCCCCCGCAGTTTCGGGGACACAGAGGATCTGCGTCTCTTGCTGAGACCAATTTGTATCCATGGTCCTTGGACGGTTGTAGCTTTATGGTCGTTGATAGAATAACGATTTCAGAAATACAGTATACGTACAGTGGCAGGGAAGGGGGTTAAATCATAGGGGCCCGATGATAGTAGTTTTGACTAATGCAAATCCGCTGCGTCACCGCCTACTAAGCTCAGGACAGAATACAAGGGAAGAAACGAAGGGCACACAAAGCTGCGAAGCACTGTGATTCCAGAGCTGTTCTCAAGCCTCAAAGCAACCATCCGCCTAAAACCTCGAACTGAACAAACTCGGTAAATATTTTGCCACAAATCTATGCCAACTTTGTCCTCCGATCAAAACTGATAGTTTAGTATCAAGTTTTTTTTTTTTGCATATCATTTTAGCAGACGTCGAGCTGTAGGGTTTTATATGCGGATGGAAATACGCCCCGTGCTCATTTTCATTGGTTTATGTAAATTAGCATATCCAATGAAATTAAAGCAAGAGTGCGTCTTACTGTCGACATGAACTTGTGACCTGATTGATTGATTAGTTCCGGGTTTAACGTCCACGGCACCGAAGTGATAATGGACGGCCCTGACGGGCGGGTTATGGGGGAAAGGGAAATCTATTGCCTATGGAGTACGACCTGAGCACTGATCAATTCAGGCGCACTCCAACTGTGTCACTTTGATTTACCAGGACCTTTCAACGGACATGCTATTGAACAAATCCGCCTTTTCCCCCTGGATTGCGAGTCCAGCTACCGGGGCCGGGACGGGGATTCGAACCCACGACCCGGCGATTCCTTTCGCTCTCCAGCTCCGACGCTTAACCGCCTGCGCTATTTCGGACTCATGAACTTGTGACCTAGTTAGTTAGTTAGTTCGGGTTTAACGTCCACAGCACCGAGGTGATCACGGACGGCCCTGACGGGCGGGTTATGGGGGACAGGGAAATCTATTGCCTGTTACCTGCAGTGGCTGTAGGTATTTATAGTCCAAGAGCTAGCCCAGTCTACCGTGCACCCCTCCCCCCTCCCCCCCTCCCAGTACTCAATAAGATGGGTTTTAAAGCGTACATTAGTATGCCCCGAGGTGTTTAAGCTATGTTCCCCTAAAATCCTTAGGAACACACCAGAGATATATCCGATGGCGCAAGGGTACCCCCCCTCGCGCTGGGACCATATGGCGTTGAGGCGCGTCCCCTGGGTGGTGGATAGGGGGTCCCTCGTGAGAGGGGTGCACCGAATGAAATAAGGTGCCGTGAACCAACATGGTCTAAGGGAAGGTGACCCCGACAGAAAACCCCTGGTCCTCCTAGTAAGGGGTTTGGGCGTGGGGGTAGCTTCCCCACCCTGCAAAAAAGGAAATAGCTACAAAAACGCCGACGAAAAGACAAACAGTAATTCCTTTCCTGGAGGAGGAAGGTTCTTCTACCAGAAGACTTATGACGTCCTGTGGTGAAAGCCGGAAGTCTTCGGAAGCCACAGGACCGAGCCGCCTCTCTCTATCCAGGGATACAACCATGGGCACATGGAACGTCAAGACCATGTACCAGAGCGGCAAGGCCGCCCAGATAGCAGCGGAAATGCAAAAGTACAACCTTTCCCTGCTAGGTATCAGTGAAGCCAGATGGACGCAGTCTGGCCAGAAAAGGCTGTTAAGTGGGGAGATGATTCTGTATTCAGGTCATGAAGAGGAGAATGCCCCCCATACAGAAGGCGTAGCATTCATGCTGTCACCAGTGGCACAGAGAGCGCTGATGGGCTGGGAACCTTTTGGGCCAAGAATCATCACAGCAGCCTTTAGAACCAAGAAAAAGCTCAAGCTGAACGTCATCCAGTGTTATGCGCCCACTAATGACAGGGACGAGGACGAGAAACAAGAGTTCTACGACCAACTCCAGAGTGCCTTGGACAAATGTGCGGAGCGAGACATCACCATCGTCATGGGCGATTTTAATGCCAAAATAGGGGAGGACAACACCGGATACGAAGAGGTGATGGGGAGACAGGGACTAGGCTCGGAGATGAGTGAGAACGGGGAGAGGTTTGTAGACTTTTGTGCTCTAAACCGACTTGTCATTGGAGGCAGCATCTTCCCACACAGAAGGATACACAAAACAACTTGGGTCTCACCTGACCATACAACAGAGAACCAAATAGACCATATCTGCATTAGCAAGAAATTTAGAAGATCCCTTCAAGATGTTCGAGTGAGGAGGGGAGCAGATGTCGCCTCCGACCACCATCTGCTTACCTTAAGAATGAAGCTCAAGCTAAAGAAAAGCCGCACAGAGACAACAAGACGACAGCGATATAATGTAGGCCTCCTGAGAGAAACTGGAGTTAGAGAAGAGTTCAAACTGGTGCTGTCCAACCGGTTTCAAGCGCTACAGGAGCTAGTAAATGAAGAGGAGGTGGCCACCATAGAGCAGCAGTGGAAGGCAGTTAGAGAGGCGCTGAACTCAACCTGCAAAGACACTGTAGGGTTCAGGAAACACCATCACAAGGACTGGCTGTCGGCACAGACCTTGAAGAAGATAGAAGTGAGGAAGCAGAAGAAAGCAGTTGTCAACAACAGTCGCACGAGAGCAGCCAAAGTAAGGGCACAGGGGGAATACTGGGAAGCCAACCGCGAGGTGAAGAGCAGACAAGAGGGCCTACACAGACAGCCTGGCAGCAGAGGCAGAAAAGGCAGCAGGCAGCGGCAATATGAAACAGCTCTACGACATTACCAGAAGATTGTCAGGCAAGTATGGCCATACAGAAAGACTAGTAAAAGACAAAGAAGGCAAGCCTATTGCAGACAGAGCAGACCAACTCGACAGATGGGCCGAGTATTTTGAAGAGTTACTGAACAGATCCAGCCCACCCGACCCCCCAGACATCCAGCCGGCAGAGACCGACCTACCCATCAGCTGTGACAGACCCAGCCGGGAAGAGATCAGAAGAGCAGTGGCATTTTTGAAGAATGGCAAAGCAGCAGGCCCAGATGGCATCTCAGCGGAGTCTCTGAAAGCAGACCTAGAGACAACAGTGGAGATGATGTACCCACTGTTTGGAAAGATCTGGGAAGAGGAGGTGATACCGGCTGACTGGAAGGAGGGGTACCTAATCAAGCTTCCCAAGAAAGGCGACCTCAGCAAGTGTTCCAACTACAGAGGAATCACCTTGCTGTCAGTACCAGGAAAGGTCTTCAACAGGATCATCCTGGAGAGAATGAAGAGCTCCGTTGACCCCCAGCTGAGAGACCAGCAAGCAGGATTCAGGAAGAACCGATCATGTACAGACCAGATCGCCACTCTCCGCATCATCGTGGAACAGTCTCTGGAGTGGAGCTCCCCGCTGTACGTCAACTTTGTGGATTATGAGAAAGCATTTGACAGTGTGGACCGAGAGACTCTGTGGAAACTCCTACGACACTACGGTGTACCCACAAAGCTCGTCCGCCTGATCAAGAGCAGCTACGATGGCATGACATGTCGCGTGATCCACGAAGGGCAGTTCACCAGGGAGCTCCAGGTCAGAACTGGTGTCAGGCAGGGGTGTCTGCTGTCTCCGTTCCTCTTCCTACTGGCCATAGACTGGGTCATGAAGATGACCACAGAGCACAGACGAAGTGCAGTGGAATACAGTGGACACTGTGGACACAGCTTGACGACCTCGATTTTGCAGACGACTTGGCATTACTGTCCCACACTCATCAACAAATGCAGGACAAGACCACGAGGCTTGCTGACATCTCGTCCCAAGTGGGCCTCACCATTCACAAACAGAAAACAAAGACAATGAGGCTGAACTCAACCAGGGAGGAACCAGTCTTGCTTGCTGGCACCCCTTTGGAGGAGGTGGAGTCCTTCACCTATCTCGGGAGCATCATAGACAAAAAAGGCGGCACTGATGCAGATGTCAGAGCACGAATCGGTAAAGCCAGAGCAGCCTTTCTCCAGTTGAAAAAGTGTGGAGTTCCAGAGAGCTGTCACAACACACCAAAGTCCGGATTTTCAACTCCAATGTAAAAGCGGTTCTCCTATATGGAGCAGAGACTTGGAGATTGACAAAAACCACAGTCAACAGAGTACAGACCTTCATGAACAGTTGCCTTAGAAGAATTTTGAAAATCCACTGGCCAGAGAAGATCAGCAACGTCAGACTCTGGAAGAGAACAGAGCAGATAACAGCAGAGAATGAAATTGGGCGAAGAAGATGGGGATGGATCGGTCACAGTCTGAGAAAGCCAGCTTCCAGTATCACTAGGCAGGCATTGTCATGGAACCCCAAGGGAAAGAGGAAAAGAGGTAGGCCGAGAAACTCCTGGCGTCGAGACCTCCAAGCAGACATCAAGAGACTGGGAACCACCTGGAGTAGAATCGAAGGAGAAGCACAGGACAGGAGTTGCTGGAGGTCTCTCGTCGACGGCCTATACCCGGGTAGGGGTGACAGGCGTAAGTAAGTAAGTAAGGGTACCCCCATTCACGCTCTTCGCGGAGGGGGGTGAGGGGGGGATGTGGAGGGAGGGGGGGTGGAGGGGGGGGGGGGCACGGTAGCCAGGACTGGCTTAGGACGTATTATTTCCCCCAGCCCAAAAAGGTCTACTTTAAATGGCGCCTGGTTTAAACACTGCCCAGTTGTCAATATCTTTTCGAGTAATTCATTTCGACTTTAGAGTAAACACGGCAGAAAACAATGTTGGCACTTCAGTGCAGAGTGGCCTCTTTCACGGCACTCTACTAAAGGGTTTAACGTTCAACTCTAGATGTTGAGGAAGAGGTCCGGGATACTTCCGGCCACAGCTAGATTTTCGCGGGTGTCCTTCGTTTCTTCCCTTGTATTCTGTCTTGAGCTTAGTAGGCGGCGCCAAGCTAATCTTGCACTACCCTTGAATTATCATGGTCGATCCATCTCCTGCAACAGGTGCATAGTCGTTAGATGACGCCTCCAAAATTTGGGAATACGTGCGCCGGGCTGAATGAGTTAATCATACACATACACGCGTGCACACATACTCACACATGCACACACAGCCACGCAGACGATGAACCCCCACCCGGGTCTGCCCTGGGGGACTTGGGTGGGGTTAACTACTTTTTAGTTCCCAGGGTCACCCTGGTCAGCCCCACAGGGTGAGGTTTCCTCTCTATTCTGGGGCATATGTTTCTGTCTACCCTTGGTCCATTCACCTGTATTTGCCTTTTTAAAACTCTCCCTACTGTCTGCGCTGCCTGTAGCTCTTGATATTGGATGTGTGTTGCTAAATGGTCTTAACTTTATTTAGGCCCCATGTCTTAGGTTTATTTAGCGTATTAGACCGGCTTGCCCCCAGTCGTACGCACAGACCCTCGCACAACAGACGCATACACCGCCACTGACTCAGACAGGCGCATTCACGCGGTAAAACTCAACACGGGCTTTCTGTGTAACGAAAGCGTTTATAACAAAATATACAATAAAAGAACGCTAAAAAACTATCAAACTATATACACCACACCTTCCCCACTACCAACATCTCAACACCACATGCATACACACAATATCAATGCCAGGCTAGGTAGTAGTGTCTCACACTCCAACCTGTTTGGTGTTCTCGCCTGGTTACGTTCAGTCCTTTCTCGTCTAGGCGTGCAAGTCCTTCGTACGCTCCCGAGTCGTCCTGTCTCTCGTACCGTGGACGTCCTCGTTACTCGTACCGTATCTTCGCTGTGACCCAAGTGTCTCGGCACCGGTCGCTCACTCCCCGAGTGAAGAGATGGAGAGATGACCTCGCATTAGGTCCCTGGTGACTGACGTCTCGGCGTCCGTCGCTCCAACCTCCGACAAGCACTCTGAACAGTAATAAAGTCCTAAATCGTAACACTTGCTAAACACACACACATATTAGATAATATGAGCTACATTACGTAACCTGGCTGATACAAATAACTCACACGTTCATTCACACACACGTGCCTCATAACCCGAATTACTATCGTAACACCCCCATATCTCCGTCCTACCTTGAAACAGACTATAACCTAACACTCTCGCTATACGTTATCCCATACACTGGAAAAGACTATACTTAACCACGTACTACCTTCATAACGACTTAGGCATACACCCCTCACATTCCTTTAGTTATCCATCTCGGTAAATAACTGTATACGAAAAACACCGGTTACCTCACTGAATTCCAAACCAACCTAACTGAACCAACCAACCCAGACAACGCTCTACAACCAAACTACTCTTACCAACGCATACCGTCTTTAACAAGGCAACTATCAATAATACATATATAGAAACATACCTGAATTCTAGGTTTCAGAGTCTTGGAATACGGGCTAAGGTATCTCACACACGTCTGCCCACACTGACAGTAAAGCCCGCACTAACGTATTTAGACCTATGACAGACTGAGCTCTCGCCTACAACTCACTAAAACCCCCGGTGTTAACCGTGTCTTACAGATTCCAAGTGGACCACGAGCCTCACGGACTATCGGCACACAACAAACCGCTAATAGAGCTGTACCGTATTTAACCTACTGTGTGAACCCTATGCGTGAGCATAGAGATTCATCACAGTTCTGTATAGTATTTTTTCACAAGCACTGCAGGCACGTCCTGAGAAAGTCTTCTTGCTGTCGGGACGTTAAGCAATGTACAATCAACCACGCAGACGACGAAGAGCCGAGAGAAATTAAAAACAGTATGGTTGCCGGATCTGTCAAGTTTTTTGATAAAATTACTACAAATAAATTGATTACGCACAGTTTGCGATTACATGACCGAAAGATGAATTTGTGTATAAAAATATTTAAAAAGTGTTTGTTCAGCCTGGGTATACATTGTTTTTGTATGTTTTTTTGTGGTTGTTGTTGCATTCCCATTCAATAAAAACAAAAGCAAAAGCAGTTGAAGGAAAACCCCACTGGGGCGGTCCGTGGCGCAGTGGTTAAGGCGCCTGCCACCAATGCTAAAGGTGCGAGGTTCGATACCGGGTTTCGGCTTTGGATTTTTCTCCTCTAGTAAGTGTCACCGTTAATTCGGGCGGACCGTCGGGGGTTCTTTCTCCGGGTACTCCGGTTCTTCCACCCCCTCCACTTTGGTACCGGTTTCAGGCCACTTTATAAATTTCACATACAAGCGATCAAAATTTCCGAAACCTCAGTAGCTGAGCTGACCCTTCGCACCACGTGAATGTCCTGTGTCTGTCTTGCACCGTGTTCGTCTTTAGAGTGAATGCGTGTGTGTCACGTGAGCGTGCGTTGGGTTCAGTTCGCGGCGCTTTGAGCCCATTCGCCGAACTGGGAAAAGTGCTTATATAATAACCGGTATTATTATTATTATATAATTGTTTTTTACGTCTATTTTGCAGACACACATAATTCTTTTGTCCTTTGTATTTTTTTTTTAATTTTCTTTGTTCTCACTTTCATTTTCATGTTCTGCTTGTTTGCCCAACGTACAAAAAAATGTCTCTCTAAATTTGTCTTCTTTCAGGAAAATTCAACACCATTCGACCTCCCCCGACTGATCAGCACAGACGAAAATGTATCCGGCAAGCAGCATAGATCCTCATGACCCCCCGATGAGGATCTATGCCGCTTGCGGATGAGAGACATGGTGATGGAGTGTTGTGCAAACAAGGAAGCGACTCCTGCTGTAGGCGCGAAACAGATGACACGCTGTCGGTGTGGACGTGTCGATGAGAACACAGAGTATACTAATATACCAGATCAATGTCGCTGTGGTGCTTGCAGCACTGATATTTTACTTTATTTTATTTTTCATCTAGTTTTATCGTATGTTTGTCATATTTTTGTTTTACTTCATATAACGTGTATCTATCCTAGATGGTACCTATCTATCTATCTATCTATCTATCTATCTATCTATCTATCTATCTATCTATCTATCTATCTATCTATCTATCTATCTATCTATCTATCTATCTATCTACCTACCTACCTACCTACCTACCTACCTACCTACCTACCTACCTATCTACCTACCTATCTATCTATCTATCTATCTATCTATCTATCTATCTATCTATCTATCTATTGGGGCGGTCCGTGGAGCAGCAGTGAAAGCGCCTTCCACCAATGCAAGAGGTGCGAGGTTCGATACCCGGTTCCAGCGTCGGACTTTTTTCCTCTAGTAAGTGTCCGTTAATTCGGGCTGACCGTCTGGGGTTCTTTCTCCGGGTACTCCGGCTCTTCCTCCCCCACGACTTTGGTATCAAATTCAGCTCACGTAATCAAATTTTTAATATAAACGATTTGAATTTGCAAAACTCTCAGTAGCTTGCTTAGCACCACGTGAATGTTCTGTGTTTAAGTACAGTGACTGTGTGCGAGTGAATGCGAGTGATTTACGTGAGCATGCTTGTTGGGTTCGGTTCGCGGCGGCGCTTTGAACTGATTCTCAATTGGGATAAAGCGCCTATTTAATGCGCTGATTTTACTTTATTTTATTTATTTTATTCTATCTATAGTAAAGTAGGTTATAGCACTGTCAGGGGAGAGAAATGTGCATGATCGACCAGTGATCATAGATCTACTGTGGCCAAAGCACCAAAAAAAAAAGATAGGAAAGAGAGGGGGCGCTAAGAAAGTGACTGAAAGCAATGCATATGGAAGCCCCCCCGAAGGGGGGGGCGTATCACATATCCACTGTTCCAGCCACTCAGTGCATGGAAATTTAAATCTAGGTCCCCCCAAAGGGGGTCCAGATATTTAGCCGGTGTGGACAGCTGTTTCGGTCTTTGCGACCTCTTCAGCACACCATCGGCAATACTGGAGGAGGCAGGAAATTCTGCCTACCTGCAATGACAACCACATTTTACTGTGGTGTCTGCAGGGGCATACATTCCATGCCACCACCTAGAGTTAAATTTCCATGCACCCTAAAAGAGAACCTACCAAAAGGGGGGAAGGGGTTGCAGTCGATATTGTAGTGATAAATGAAAAGAAAAGGGGAGACTGCCAGTGCTAATATTTTAGGAAGGTTACAAAGTAAAGTAGGTTATAGCACTGTCAGGGGAGAGAAATGTGCATGATCGACCAGTGATCATAGATCTACTGTGGCCAAAGCACCAAAAAAAAAGATAGGAAAGAGAGGGGGCGCTAAGAAAGTGACTGAAAGCAATGCATATGGAAGCCCCCCCGAAGGGGGGGCGTATCACATATCCACTGTTCCAGCCACTCAGTGCATGGAAATTTAAATCTAGGTCCCCCCAAAGGGGGTCCAGATATTTAGCCGGTGTGGACAGCTGTTTCGGTCTTTGCGACCTCTTCAGCACACCATCGGCAATACTGGAGGAGGCAGGAAATTCTGCCTACCTGCAATGACAACCACATTTTACTGTGGTGTCTGCAGGGGCATACATTCCATGCCACCACCTAGAGTTAAATTTCCATGCACCCTAAAAGAGAACCTACCAAAAGGGGGGAAGGGGTTGCAGTCGATATTGTAGTGATAAATGAAAAGAAAAGGGGAGACTGCCAGTGCTAATATTTTAGGAAGGTTACAAAGTAAAGTAGGTTATAGCACTGTCAGGGGAGAGAAATGTGCATGATCGACCAGTGATCATAGATCTACTGTGGCCAAAGCACCAAAAAAAAAGATAGGAAAGAGAGGGGGCGCTAAGAAAGTGACTGAAAGCAATGCATATGGAAGCCCCCCCGAAGGGGGGGCGTATCACATATCCACTGTTCCAGCCACTCAGTGCATGGAAATTTAAATCTAGGTCCCCCCAAAGGTCGATCATGCACATTTATCTCCCCTGACAGTGCTATAACCTACTTTACTTTGTAACCTTCCTAAAATATTAGCACTGGCAGTCTCCCCTTTTCTTTTTATTTATCACTACAATATCGACTGCAACCCCTTCCCCCCTTTTGGTAGGTTCTCTTTTAGGGTGCATGGAAATTTAACTCTAGGTGGTGGCATGGAATGTATGCCCCTGCAGACACCACAGTAAAATGTGGTTGTCATTGCAGGTAGGCAGAATTTCCTGCCTCCTCCAGTATTGCCGATGGTGTGCTGAAGAGGTCGCAAAGACCGAAACAGCTGTCCACACCGGCTAAATATCTGGACCCCCTTTGGGGGGACCTAGATTTAAATTTCCATGCACTGAGTGGCTGGAACAGTGGATATGTGATACGCCCCCCTTCGGGGGGGCTTCCATATGCATTGCTTTCAGTCACTTTCTTAGCGCCCCCTCTCTTTCCTATCTTTTTTTTTGGTGCTTTGGCCACAGTAGATCTATGATCACTGGTCGATCATGCACATTTCTCTCCCCTGACAGTGCTATAACCTACTTTACTTTGTAACCTTCCTAAAATATTAGCACTGGCAGTCTCCCCTTTTCTTTTCATTTATCACTACAATATCGACTGCAACCCCTTCCCCCCTTTTGGTAGGTTCTCTTTTAGGGTGCATGGAAATTTAACTCTAGGTGGTGGCATGGAATGTATGCCCCTGCAGACACCACAGTAAAATGTGGTTGTCATTGCAGGTAGGCAGAATTTCCTGCCTCCTCCAGTATTGCCGATGGTGTGCTGAAGAGGTCGCAAAGACCGAAACAGCTGTCCACACCGGCTAAATATCTGGACCCCCTTTGGGGGGACCTAGATTTAAATTTCCATGCACTGAGTGGCTGGAACAGTGGATATGTGATACGCCCCCCCTTCGGGGGGGCTTCCATATGCATTGCTTTCAGTCACTTTCTTAGCGCCCCCTATCTTTTTTTTTGGTGCTTTGGCCACAGTAGATCTATGATCACTGGTCGATCATGCACATTTCTCTCCCCTGACAGTGCTATAACCTACTTTACTTTGTAACCTTCCTAAAATATTAGCACTGGCAGTCTCCCCTTTTCTTTTCTTTTATCTATCTATCTATCTATCTGGCTATCTATCTATCTATCTATCTATCTATCTATCTATCTATCTATCTATCTATAGATCTATCTATCTATCTATCTATCTATCTGTCTGTCTGTCTGTCTATCTATGCCACGCCAAAGTGACCCAGGGTTGATCTAGCGTAGTAGCTTGCTATGCCAAAGTGACCCTCGGACTGATCTGGCGTAGCAGCTTGCCACCCCCGGTCGATCTGGAGTAATGGTCATTTCGCGCGTTTTACACCGACAACGGCCTTTAGCGTAAAGCCAGTAAACGGGGACGTTGACATAATGATGGGTGGTGTTGTCGTCTGGTCCTGCCACCTACGGTCCACAGGCCCACTCCGCCCCTCTTCTTCTTGTCCATTTCTCTCTCCCTTGTCAGTCTGCAGATCTGGAAGGGGGGGGGGGGGGGGGGGGGAAGATCTCGGGACCTGAATCTCCCTGCAGACCTGTCCAATGAAACGACTAGGTCTGCGTAACTTTGAAACACGTGACTCCAATGATTGGAATGAGTGCTAGAGGGTTTTCTAGCCTATTTTGTTCGCTTTGAAATAACCGTGACTTTCTTCTTGAGCACGGTTATTTCGAAGCGAACAAAGTAGACTATAGGGAACACATCATCACCCTCCCCCCCCCCAACACACACACACACACACACACACACACACACACACACACACACACACACACACACACACACACACACCACCTACTTTATGTTCAAGGCTCCATCGCAGATCCGACGGGTTTGCCCAACGGAGAATCACGCTGCCACATATCTTCTACTGAACGGACTGGCCAGAATGTTAGAATGTTTCCCGGTGCTGTTTTTAAATCCCTAGGCCTTCTATTATTAGAAGGGACTTTTTAGGACGGGTCGCGGTGGGGCGAATTTATAGCATGTCCATGAGGTCAAAGGCGGGCAGGCCTAAACCTCTCACAATTGACGTAACAAGATAAAAATTACGTTATGTCTAGCTACGCTAACCACGCTGCTGAACGTACATTTGGCGCGAAGCTCCGTATGTGCGTATGTATGGTATGTGCGTATGTGCGTGTGGTGTGTGTGTGTGTGTGTGTGTGTGTGTGTGTGTGTGTGTGTGTGTGTGTGTGTATGTATGTATGTAAACAAGAGAATCTCCGATATTTCTGTACACACAAGCTTGAAACTTGGCGAAATACTTTCTTAAAAGGGTGGCTAAGAGAGCCTTCGAGGATATTGTACTTGAATGTCTCATTGAAGACATAAACAACCGTTTATAGGATGTCGGTTGACCCAGTTTAGAGTCCGTAATTTTTGTCATATTTACTTGAACTTTTGAATATAGCTAGTTTGGATAAAGACATTGGATGAGTTCGTTAGCCAGCGTTGTATCCTTTCAACTTCTTTAGTAAATATTAATTCTTTTCAGAAAAGAATTAAAACACTAAATAAACATTGACTTCTAGAGAAAGTCAGACAGTGGCGGTGACGTAAAAAAGGCAACTCCGTCACCACGCAGACATTGACATAATACTCTAAATATGACGTCATTCTCTCTAGCGCTCGCGCCACGCTCTCTCTCTCTCTCTCTCTCTCTCTCTCTCTCTCTCTCTCTCTCTCTCTCTCTCTCTCTCTCTCTCTCTCTCTCTCTCTCTCTCTCTCTCTCAGTTATCAGCTGATATCTTGAATCAGTATTTCCTCTCGGCTGCCAGTACGTTGCTAAAAAATACATATTGTGGTCAGTCTTCAGCTGTGTCAGAAAAGCTAAAGACGTTTTGTGCACAACGGCTGGACCCTGATACATCATTCAGCATTCCCCTGTTAACGACATACGACGTGGGAAACCCCATCTCGTACTTGGAGAACAAACGTACGTCTGGCCATGATGGTATTAGTAGCTCAGTTCTGAAAATGGCCCTACCGTATATTGTAGATACCTTGACATATATATACAACCTTTGCATAAAGCAGGGGATATTTCCATCTTCTCTAAAAAAAACAGCCAAAGTGATCCCACTACCTAAAACGAAAGACCTTGCCGACCCTAACAAGTTCAGGCCCATTTCGCTACTGTCAACACTGTCACAACCGATAGAAAGACACATTCACACACACACAACATTTTCTAGAGAAATCACAAACTCATACATCCATTACAATCTGGCTTTCGGCAGAAACACTCCTGTCACACAGCATTGGTACACCTAGTTGACAGATGGTTTACTGCCATAAATAGCAGTCAAATGACTGGAGCAGTATTTTTGGACCTTTCAAAAGCATTTGACCTCGTCAATCAT
>BTPG01000001.1:59059944-59307444 GCA_036245525.1 Semisulcospira habei
CTGGGCTATTTATGACATTCCCAAACCCAGTACACAAAGGTCCTCGGGCCGATAACAGCCGCAGTTGGCCCGTGCAAGGCTGTGCGCGGGCCAACTACGGCTGTCATCGACCCGAAGACCTTTTGCTATTGGAAAAACGAGAACCGTCCGTGAAGCACAGAGTGACAGCTGACCACGGTGATTCAGTGAAAATAACAAGTCTCGCGTGCGCACGCAATTCAATCAGACTGCCACGACATCTCTGTCGTCTAACACGTTGAACCGCTAGTCAAACTCTGCAGTTCAGCCACCTTTTGGGGCCATATGGCTTACAATAATTTTGAATTCAATCGCCTATTTAAAAATGCTGTAAAAGTCGTGGGAGAGTGTTTCGACCGTGATAGATTAAAAGTAGTGCTCGATTACCTCGGTGCTTTTAAATGTTGCCGAGCTAGTCAAGCACTGCCCTTCTGTAAAGTATGGAGAATTTTTTTCAGAGGTGTCGGCGGGAGGTGGATGGGAGGGGGTAACGGGAGAGGGGGTAGACCCAGACCCAACCCAACTTGTTACTGTCCAGCCTACAAACATCAAACAACATGAGGGTGGTGGGGTGGGGTGAGTCGGGGGCAAACAAATAGTTCAACCTTCAAAGACGATTGACAGAGTCAAACCTCCTGAAAATCAAAATCGAGGGGGGGGGGGGGGTTGACGGAGTGGGGGTGGGGTGGGAGGGGGGGTTAGTCCGACCTCCCAAAAATCGAGCTTAAAAAAAAAAAAAAATTTCTCCAAACAATAATACAAAAATACGATATGTGACGTTTACTTCATTTTTTTTTTTTTTTTTGGGGGGGGGGCTACCCCCTCCGCCCCCTCCCCCCCCCCCCCTCCTCCCCCCCCCCCATCTCCCGCACACCCTCCACATTTTATTGGAGGTGAGGTGGGGCAAGGTTTCCCCGCTCCAGCTCCCGCCAACCTCCCCCACCCCACCCCACCCCCTCCCCCTGCCACATCCCCCACCCATTGAATGATTCCCGGTTCCCACGCTACTGCCCTTGAGCTGTCACTGTCTCCTGCATTTGGCGTTCGAAGTGAAAGACGTTAGCTGTTTCCGCCGCAAATACGAAAATTCAGCAAGCACAGCTCCGTTTAGTCAGCACGCCGGAGACTTTTGCAGACATACTTCTCGGAAATGAGTTTATAAACTGTGGACGGAACTAATTCATTGAAAATGCAAACGTGAGTACTTTGAAGGTAGTTGTTGGAGCAAGACTCAAACAGTCGCCGACAGCAAACGGAAATCGACAAACTTGTCAATTATGCCGCAGGGAGCAGAGAGCGAAAGGACCGCAAGCACTGAGACGACGTTACACGGCAGCGTCCAGACAATTGTTGTCCGTTTCTCAATCGAGAGAAACGACCGAGCAACAAAACTGTCTACCGGAAATGTTGGGTTTTTGTTTTTTTTGTTTAACACATTCGAGACGTGTCGCATCCGGATTCGCGGCTTTATGTCTCGAAAGATTTAACGGTTTTAACTGTGAAAAAACGTACACAAACTCGCCGGAGTACAGAAGACAGTTGTCAGGGGCGGATGGGGGGGGGAATTCTAGGGATTCCGGACCCCCCCCCCCCTTCCAAATCCCAAAATTCTTTAAAATGCTATAACAAAGTCCCTTTTTGGGATGTTTGGACCCCCTCCCCTTCCCGCCCCCCCCCCCCCCCCCCCCCCCCCCCGTTGTTTGATATTTTGGAGAATGGTGAGAGTCTTAACACACGCACGCGCCTTCTGCCCCCCACCCCACCCCCCACCCCCACTCCCCCGCGCTTCGATTTTTCGGCCCCTGAAAGCAAGGTCTAGCGTCGGGGAGGCCTTTTGTATCAGGTTAAAAGGTCCCAAACAAAACGTACCCTCCCCCCCCCCCCCGAGGTAACTGATCCGGCTCTGACTGTAATACGTATACTGCATAGTTCAACAGCAGTGCCGGACCAAAACAGCATACAAAATGAAGCCGTCTCACGCTGATTTAAAATGCCGCCATAAATATAATACACAAATGAATGCTGGAAGAAGAAAAAAAAACAGTCCATATGAATTTCACAGACTATTTCGTGATCAGAAACAGAATACAACTGAGCGCAGAATACAACTGGAACGCATATAATTTTTCCGTCATTTGAACAGTATCTTGGAGAAGAGCAAAAGCCGCCGATCCGATCCCTGAGGACTTGAAACTTGTACTGAACGTCATCAGTGCAGTTGTCAACCGTGTAGGACGGTGTCTAGAACAACTGTCTGAAGATACTCTTGGGGGTAAGTGCAAGACCACATATGGAGCTTCTCTAACGCGGATCCCATAGTATTCGACAGAGACCGTGAAACAATGTGCTTAACTCATTGTGCCCTGAGGTACGAAATACCCACATTTTGGAGTTATCCTCCGAGGACTGCATTACAATTCAGGAGACAGATCGACCATGATAGTTCAAGGGTGGTGGCAGAATAGCTTGGCGCCTAGCTATTCTGCCACCACCCTTGAACTATCATGGTCGAGCCATATCTTCTTGTGGTGTTTCGCGGGCAGAATGACTCAGTTAAACTTTTTTTTGTTCAGGTTGTATCAGTGTGCAGCGTGTATTACTTATGTTCACTGTGAGAGAAGACTGACAGTAAACAAAGTTAGAGTGTTATTAGTTATTAGTGCTGCTGGACGCACAGTTTAATTCTGAAATCGCTTTTCATTCAACGACCAAAAACAACCACCCAAGGATTGTGGATACAAGCTGGCCTCAGCAAGAGACGTAGAACCTCATTAGCCCCGCTCACGAGGGTCTATATCTCTTGCAGTTGTGTAGTGGCCACATTTTCTCGGCAATGAAGGTGTTAACGCCGGGCCCACGACTAAAGCCATCTCGTGTAGTACAGAGCTGTGAGGGAAAAAATTCCGCACAATGATGATACCCACTGTAAAATTGTATTTCTCTACCCTAGCCCATGTCAGTCTACGATACAGTATAGGCCATTCAGCCCTCACACGCCACAGTAGGATACTGGCCGCCCAGCCCCAGTGGCAAAACGTCTTCGGGCTCACGATGCGGCCGGTATGAGCCCGAGGAACTTCGCTTACTGGGAGGATAGTGCAATAAGTAAGGGGAAAAAAATGGCAAGCGGACTGAAGAAGGAATTTTCAAAGCCACTAACGTGGCCAGTTGTGACTGCAGTGTCTATCTAGCTAAAGCGTGTGCGCTTTATAAATTGATTCTTGAAAGTCGTATTCACACGGTGTCGCAGCTCCGAGCCGTTAGCGTACAAACAGTTCATATCAGCACAGTCTGTTTTAAACTGCTTTAGGACAGCGCTGGGATGCGCAAGTCCTTGGAATAGCCTCTGTAACCCCTTATTTCAGGGGCCAATCCAGGGGTGTCTCTACCGGGAGGGGGGGAGGGGGCGGGGGGGGGGGAGGGAGGGGGCCGAAAGCCCTCCCTCGCCCCCTTCCCCCCTCCTCCCCCGCCCCTTTTCCAAACTGTCATCAAAAGAAATCCAGACCAAAACAGTGATTGTCAGGCGAGCATAAATTCATAACAACGAAAGAAACGCGTTTAAAAAGAACAATTACAAATAAGTTGTGTTGAAATTATTCGATCTTTCTTGGTGTTTTCTTTTTGGAATTTTCTTTAAAATTGTACTATAGTGTTGTAACCGTTCTCTCTACGCGTGTTTCTTTCTTTCTTTCTTTCTTTTTTTTTTTTTTTTTTGTTTGTTTTGTTTTGTTTTGTTTGTTTTGTTTGTTTGTTTCGGTTTTTTTAGACATAATATTTAGAGTTTGCATAGGTTACGATTTTTATCGTTTCTTCTTTATCTCGGGACACAGCACCTCTTTTGGCACTTCAACTTTTAAAAAGAAAAGGCTGTGTCCTCCTCTCCGCCTCCACCCCACCACCCTAACAAAACAAGATTAATCTGGCACTTTTGATTCTTATATGGTGCTAATTTTCTTACTGAAAAGAATGTTCTACCTTGAGTTTCTGCAAGAGCAATCACCTTGTGTTTGACAACAACACTACACTACCAAGTACTCCTCCGTTTGAGGAACAACACAGCCATTTGTGAAAATTGTGATACTGCTCTATACACCCACAAACCTCCTCCATATGAGGAACACAGGGTCAGATCACAGAAATAGTCATTATCAGTCATGATGTATACCTCTTACACTGACTGACGATTACTTAAGGGTTAGTTCAAGGTTGGGTGGGGGCCCCAGGGGACGAGTTGCGTTGGTGGTGCGGGTAGTGGGGAACTCTTACAGCGCCTCCCCCGGGATCACCCTAGCCTAGGGCCTCTTGGCCTTCGTGAGGCACCCTCGTGTGTAATCCCTCCGGACTAGCATAGCATCCCTCTATCCCAAGACCGCCCGTGCGTGGTCCCTGGCCACATCCTCTCCGCGGTGACCCAAAAAAACTGGGCAGCACGAGCCCCCAGGTTAAACACGGTGGATCTAGAGGAGAAAACCTCGAAAATTAATCAACATTGCCCTGCTGCCTTGCAGGCCTGGCCGCTTGGCTGCGGAAAGGCTAAGGTAGGAAAACCCTGACTTCAAAGCCCCCGTGTCTCCGGGGAAGGTTCTTGAGCCAGAGACTAGGACAAGGACAGTCTGATATAAAACTTACGACCTGAGGACCTCGATGCCATCGTCCCAGCTTGCTAGGCCATGGCAGACGAGCCAAGGGTTTAAAGGGTGGGGCCAGTACTGCGCACACTGCACTCCACCAAAAAGCTCCACCGCGCAGGCTTTAGGAAACGTCCACGGACCATGACACAGACCATTCCAAGTCCTGTAGCGACGGGCGAGGGGCGAAACGGCAGGTGAAAGATGTCACTGGAAGCCGCAGCCTCAAACCTGATTGCAGGCGGTTCAGGATATTGGTCGCCTGATGTTGACCTGGGGATGACAACGTCACTCGGCACACCCTGAACGACCAAGCAGCCTTCTCTAGGGACAGCACTGCTTGCTCCACACGGAGAGGGGCCTAGAAAAGGTGGCCTAACCAAAGCTCGTCCCCTCACAACTCCAGCTGGCTAGCCGCGGTCAACGGGCATCTTCTCCTGCGGTCAGAAAACAAGTAAAAACAACGGATCCACTCTAATGACGACCACGACCGGACTCAACGTAGCATGCTGGAACATCCGAACCATGCTTGACACAGCAGACAGCGGACGCTCTGAACGTCGCTCCGCCCTCATTGCCCATGAATTGCGGAGGTTAAAGATTGACATCGCTGCGCTCAGCGAAGTACGCCTCCCGGACGAAGGCAGTCTCCAAGAACTTGGCGCTGGCTACACCCTCTACTGGTCAGGCAAGTCTGCATCAGAAAGACGGCTCTCAGGCGTGGGCTTCATGGTCAAGACCTCTATTGCGACTAAGGAAAACCTACCAACCGGTCACTCAGACCGCATCATGTCCATGCGCCTCCCACTGAGACACCAGCAACACGTCACCCTTCTCAGTGTGTACTCCCCAACCCTCCTGGCAGAGCCTGCAGAAAAGGACAAGTTCTACACTGACCTGCGCAGCCTCCTACAGAGCACCCCTGCAGACGACAGTCATCATCCTTGGCGACTTCAACGCCAGAGTGGGCCAGGAATCTGAAGCCTGGAAAGGAGTCCTCGGCAAGCATGGCGTCGGGAACTGCAATGACAATGGCCGCCTACTGTTGGAGTTCTGTGCAGAGCAGCAGCTTGTCATCACCAACACTACTTTCCAACAAAAGGACAGTCGAAAGACCACCTGGATGCATCCTCGCCCCAAACACTGGCACCTTATCGACTGTCCTAGTGCGTCAGAGGGACCGCAGTGATGTCCTCCTCACCAGAGTGATGCCCAGCGCAGAGTGCCACACTGACCACCGCCTTGTCCGCTGCAAACTCAGGCTCCACTTCAAGCCAAAACCCAAGAAAGAGGGGCCCCCTAAGAAAAAGCTTGATGTTGCCAGCCTTCAGCGTGTCGACGTAAAAGCTGCCTTTCAGACAGATTTACAGCGCAGGCTCACAGACACAGCTGACCCAGCAGACTCCTCCCCTGAAACACTCTGGGAACGGCTGAAAACTGCTATCGCAAAATCCTCTGCATAAGTCTTGGGTTTCGCTAGAAAGAGGAACAAAGACTGGTTTGACGAAAACGACGTAGAGATCCAGGAACTCCTAGCAAAAAAAAAAAAAGAGCCGCCCATCAGGCCCACCTAGCCCAGCCTTCCTGCCCTGTGAAGAAGTCTGCCTTCCGCCTCGTCTGCAGCAGTCTCCAGCGCAAGCTCAGAGATCTCCAGAACGAGTGGTGGACCAGACTCGCACAGAGGACCCAGCTTTGTGCTGACAACGGTGACTACAGGGGCTTCTACGAAGCACTGAAAGCAGTGTATGGCCCCAGGCACCTGATACAAAGTCCCCTGCGAAGTGTTGATGGACAGGCACTCCTCACAGATAATAACTCCATCATGAACCGCTGGTCAGAATACTTTCAGGACCTCTTCAGCGCTGAGCGCACTGTTCAAGAAGCAGTCATCCTCCAAATCCCACACCTCCCAATAAAGGTTGAATTGGACGAACCGCCCACTGCTGAAGAGACCCTCACAGCCATCCAACAGCTCAAGAGTGGCAAAGCAGCAGGCATTGACGGAATCCCACCAGAGATCTGGAAACATGGAGGCCCAGCACTGCACAACAAGCTCCATGACCTCTTTCTCTGCTGCTGGGAGGAAGGAACACTACCAAAGGATCTCCGCGATGCAGTCGTCATCACCCTGTACAAGAACAAAGGAGAGAAGTCTGCCTGGTCCAACTACCGTGGAATTACCCTGCTGTCCATTGCCGGGAAAATACTCGCAAGGCTGCTCCTGAATCGGCTGGTACCTGCCATTGCAGAAGACCACCTCCCAAAGGGCCAGTGTGGCGTCAGAGCCAACAGGAGCACCACCGACATGGTTTTTGTGCTGAGACAGCTTCAGGAGAAGTGCCGCGAGCAGAACAAAGGGCTGTACGTAACGTTTGTCGACCTAACAAAAGCGTTCGACACTGTGAGCAGGCAAGGCATGTGGCAGATCCTGGAGCGACTTGGCTGTCCCCCAAAGTTCCTCAGCATGATCGTCCAGCTACACGAGGACCAGCAAGGCCAGGTCAGACTCAACAATGACCTCTCAGAACCATTTCCCATTCTCAACGGTGTGAAGCAGGGCTGTGTGCTGGCACCGACCCTCTTCACCATCTTTTTTAGCATGATGTTGAAGCAGGCCACATTGGACCTCGACCACCCTGGCAGCCTGTTCAACCTCAGACGACTGCAGGCCCACACCAAAACCCTAGACCAACTGATTAGTGAGATGCTCTTTGCTGACGACGCCGCCCTCGTTGCACACACAGAGAGAGCCCTGCAGCGCATCACATCCTGCTACGCAGACGCTGCCCAGCTCTTTTTACTCGAGGTCAGTCTGAAAAAGACAGAGGTTCTCCATCAGCCGGCACCCAAGGTAGAACATCGCCCTCCCCACATCACCATCGGCGAGTCTGAACTGAAGTCAGTGCACCAGTTTACCTACCTTGGCTGCATCATCACGTCAGACGCCAAGCTGGACAAGGAGCTGGACAGCAGGCTGGCAAAAGCAAACAGCGCTTTCGGGCGTCTATACAAGCGGGTGTGGCATAATCAACAGCTGAAAACAGGCACCAAGATCAGCGTGTACAGAGCTGTCATCCTCACCACCCTGTTGTATGGTTCCGAGTCCTGGGCCCTCTACCGCAGCCAACTATGACTCCTCGAACGCTTCCACCAGCGCTGCCTGCGTACAATCCTTGGCATTCACTGGAGTGACTATGTCACAAACGTCGAGGTCCTTGAACAGGCAGAAACTGTGAGCATCGAGGCTTTGCTGCTGCGGACACAGCTCCGCTGGGCTTGGCACGTCTCCAGGATGGAGGATCATCGCCTACCCAAGATCACCCTGTTCGGCGAGCTCGCCACTGAACACAGAGACAGAGGGGCACCAAAGAAGAGATACAAAGATTGTCTCAAAAAGTCACTTAGTGCCTGCCAAATCGACCACCGCCAGTGGTCTTCACTTGCTGCGGACCGTGACACCTGGCGCTCCACCATTTACAAGGCAGCTGTCTCCTTTGAGGACTCTCGCAGAGCTGGCTCAGGAGAAAAAACAGAGATGCCGCAACTGAGAACCCTGACCAGACCTCCCTCTGCAGCCACTGCGGTCGAACTTGCCTGTCCCGGATTGGCCTCCGCAGTCTCGAGCATGCCTACAGACGTCGTGGACAACCCCTATAGAATCTTCGTTTGCGAAGTCAAGCCAAGAGAGTTCAAGGTTGATCAAAATCAAGACATTTCACACCTCCCCTCTGGTGACACGCATCAATAACCACATTGCTACTCTGATGGGCACTTGTGCATGTCCACGGAAGACAAAGCTATGCAATCTGTGTGAGGCTGTGCTCAGAGAGTGTTGTGTGACAGGATTAGGGGATTAGCAATTACCTGTGACACCCGGGGCAGTCGGCTGCTCACCCCGGGGGAGACACTCACCGCGCAGTCGACTTCTCGCTTTCTGATCACAGTTGGCGTGTACACAGACGTAGACTTAAACCTAGATGACTGCCACGTATGAAGATGCAATGCCATTCGTATGCCACAGAAAGAGGTAATGCTTTTCCATGAGCCCCAGGAGCACATGAAACTCATAGCCTGGCTGAGGGACTGAGTTGGGCCCAAGTTCGTCAATACTTACTTACTTACGCCAGTCACCCCTACCCGGGTATAGGCCGTCGACGAGAGACCTCCAGCGACTCCTGTCCTGTGCTTCTCCTTCGATTTTACTCCAGGTGGTTCCCAGTCTCTTGATGTCTGCTTGGAGGTCTCGACGCCAGGAGTTTCTCGGTCTACCTCGTTTCCTCTTTCCCTGGGGGTTCCATGACAATGCCTGCCTAGTGATACTGGAAGCTTGCTTTCTCAGACTGTGACCAATCCATCCCCATCTTCTTCGCCCAATTTCATTTTCCGCTGTTATCTGCTCTGTTCTCTCCCAGAGTCTGATGTTGCTGATCTTCTCTGGCCAGTGGATTTTCAAAATTCTTCTAAGGCAACTGTTTATGAAGATCTGTACTCTGTTGACTGTGGTTTTTGTCAATCTCCAAGTCTCTGCTCCATATAGGAGAACTGCTTTTACGTTGGAGTTGAAAATCCGGACTTTGGTGTGTTGTGACAGCTCTCTGGAACTCCACACTTTTTTTCAACTGGAGAAAGGCTGCTCTGGCTTTACCGATTCGTGCTCTGACATCTGCATCAGTGCCGCCTTTTTTGTATATGATGCTCCCGAGATAGGTGAAGGACTCCACCTCCTCCAACGGGGTGCCAGCAAGCAAGACTGGTTCTTCCCTGGTTGCGTTCAGCCTCATTGTCTTTGTTTTCTGTTTGTGGATGGTGAGGCCCACTTGGGACGAGATGTCAGCAAGCCTCGTGGTCTTGTCCTGCATTTGTTGATGAGTGTGGGACAGTAATGCCAAGTCATCTGCAAAATCGAGGTCGTCAAGCTGTGTCCACAGTGTCCACTGTATTCCACTTCGTCTGTGCTCTGTGGTTCTCTTCATGACCCAGTCTATGGCCAGTAGGAAGAGGAACGGAGACAGCAGACACCCCTGCCTGACACCGGTTCTGACCTGGAGCTCCCTGGTGAACTGCCCTTCGTGGATCACGCGACATGTCATGCCATCGTAGCTGCTCTTGATCAGGCGGACGAGCTTTGTGGGTACACCGTAGTGTCGTAGGAGTTTCCACAGAGTCTCTCGGTCCACGCTGTGAAATGCTTTCTCGTAATCCACCAAGTTGATGTACAGCGGGGAGCTCCACTCCAGAGACTGTTCCACGATGATGCGGAGAGTGGCGATCTGGTCTGTACATGATCGGTTTTTCCTGAATCCTGCTTGCTGGTCTCTCAGCTCCCCAACGGAGCTCTTCATTCTCTCCAGGATGATCCTGTTAAAGACCTTTCCTGGTACTGACAGCAAGGTGATTCCTCTGTAGTTGGAACACTTGCTGAGGTCGCCTTTCTTGGGACGCTTGATTAGGTACCCCTCCTTCCAGTCAGCCGGCATCACCTCCTCTTCCCAGATCTTTCCAAACAGTGGGTACAGCATCTCTACTGTTGTCTCTAGGTCTGCTTTTAAAGACTTCGCTGGGATGCCATCTGGCCCTGCTGCTTTGCCGTTCTTCAAAAATGCCACTGCTCTTCTGATCTCCTCCCGGCTGGGTCTGTTACAGCTGATGGGTAGGTCGGTCTCTGCTGGCTGGATGTCTGGGGGGTCGGGTGGGCTGGGTCTGTTCAGTAACTCTTCAAAATACTCGGCCCATCTGTCGAGTTGGTCTGCTCTGTCTGCACTAGGCTTGCCTTCTTTGTCTTTTACTGGTCTTTCTGTATGGCCATACTTGCCCGCCAATCTTCTGGTAATGTCGTAGAGCTGTTTCATGTTGCCGCTGCCTGCTGCCTTTTCTGCCTCTGCTGCCAGGCTGTCTGTGTAGGCCCTCTTGTCTGCCCTGATACTCCTCTTCACCTCGCGGTTGGCTTCCGAGTATTCCTCCTGTGCCCTTGCCGGCTGCTCTCGTGCGACTGTTGTTGACAGCTGCTTTCTTCTGCTTCCTCACTTCTATCTTCTTCAAGGTCTGTGCCGACAGCCAGTCCTTGTGATGGTGTTTCCTGAACCCTACAGTGTCTTTGCAGGTTGAGTTTAACGCCTCTCTAACTGCCTTCCACTGCTGCTCTGTGGTGACCGCCTCCTCTTCATTTACTAGCACCTGTAGCGCTTGAAACCGGTTGGACAGCACCAGTTTGAACTCTTCTCTCACTCCAGTCTCTCTCAGGAGGCCTACATTATATCGCTGTCTTCTTGTTGTCGCTGTGTGGCTTTTCTTTAACTTGAGCTTTATTCTTAAGGTAAGCAGATGGTGGTCTGAGGCGACATCTGCTCCCCTCCTCACTCGAACATCTTGAAGGGATCTTCTAAATTTCTTGCTAATGCAGATAATATGGTCTATTTGGTTCTCTGTAGTATGGTCAGGTGAGACCCAAGTTGCTTTGTGTATTCTTCTGTGTGGGAAGATGCTGCCTCCAATGACAAGTCTGTTTAGTGCACAAAAGTCTACAAACCTCTCCCCGTTCTCACTCATCTCCCCTAGTCCCTGTCTCCCCATCACCTCTTCGTATCCGGTGTTGTCCTCCCCTACTATTTTGGCATTAAAATCGCCCATGACGATGGTGATGTCTCGCTCCGCACATTTGTCCACGGCACTCTGGAGTCGGTCGTAGAACTCTTGTTTCTCTTCCTCGTCACTGTCATTAGTGGGCGCATAACACTGGATGACGTTCAGCTTTAGCTTTTTCTTGGTTCTAAAGGCTGCTGTGATAATTCTTGGCCCAAGAGGTTCCCAGCCCATCAGCGCTCTCTGTGCCACTGGTGACATCATGATGTTACTCCTTCTGTATGGGGGGCATTCTCCGCTTCATGACCTGAATACAGAATCATCTCCCCCCTTAACAGCCTTTTCTGGCCAGACTGCGTCCATCTGGCTTCACTGATACCTAGCAGGGAAAGGTTGTACTTTTGCATTTCCGCTGCTATCTGGGCGGCCTTGCCGCTCTGGTACATGGTCTTGACGTTCCATGTGCCCATGGTTGTGTCCCTGGATAGAGAGAGGCGGCTCGGTACTGTGGCTTCCGAAGACTTCCGGCTTTCAACACAGGACGTCATAAATCTTCTGGTAGAAGAACCTTCCTCCTCCAGGAAAGGAATTGCTGTTTGTCTTTTCGTCGGCGTTTTTGTAGCTATTTCCTTTTTTGCAGGGTGGGGAAGCTACCCCCACGCCCTTACTAGGAGGACCAGGGGTTTTCTGTCGGGGTCACCTTCCCTTAGACCATGTTGGTTCACGGCACCTTATTTAATTCGGTGCACCCCTCTCGCGAGGGACCCTTTTCCACCACCCAGGGGACGCGCCTCAACGCCATATGGTCCCAGCGCGAGGCAGTTCATCAATGATCGGACACTTTTCCACCGCTGGGGTTGACCAGCAGTCAGCGGCTCATTGCCAGATGGCTGCCTCAGTCTGAGGATGCAATGAGGATTGTATCGCACAGCAAGAGGCACTGATTTACATGAGCCCCTGTGAGTGCGGGGCACATGGCACTCTATGTCTGCGTGACTAAGTACTGTGATAGGTGCAGGTAAGGAGTGCGAAGTGAGAATATTTGACTATAGGTCCATGAACACACTATGCTCACCCACCAATCCTTTGAGATAATTGTAAAATACGCCGTACAAGAAAAGAAGAACCATCGAATAGTAAAACTCCACTTCCACTAATAACCATCAAAAAAAAATTTTTTGTCAGGGCTGACCGGGGGGGTGGGGGGGGCCAGGGCCCCCACCCGCCCCACCCCCTGGATCCGCCACTGTATTTGTCGAGACAAAGTGAACGCAGTCCACCTGCAGGAGGCATAGGTCCTTTAAGCCCGCGAAGTTCCCGGGGCTCATGAGGATCTATATGCCTCTTGCTGACACCACTTTAAATCCGGGTTCCTTTGATGTGTCAAAGTCTTTGGCTTCCAAATAACAGCGAATTCAGAAACACAACCTGCGTCGACTGGCAGAGAATGGGTTAACTGAATGAAACTGTAGCTGTTTAATTGAACTTCAAACCGCACTTGTGATAAACTGAACAAAGCAGTGCGGAAGGCGACTTGAAACGGCCGTAAACAGCCAGCCATCACACGCGCGCGCACTAACAAGCGAAAAATCGACTCGAATGAGACAGCCCGGGCAGGAAAAGGGGAGGGGGAGAGAGCGGAGCCGGCGGTGGGGGAAACTGTAAGCACCGGGGGACGGTCGCATCACATGGTCCCAGCTATTCCATCAGATGAGCTTCCCCAACAGACTTGAAACTGGCAGCGGACTGTTTTTCTACTAGTAGGCATCACTCCTTCGCTGCCGGGCACTATGCACAGGACTTGAATGCAAGAGGCATAGATCCTCATGAGCCCCCGCTGTCGCGGGGGCTCATGAGGATCTATGCCTCTTGCAAGTACGAGGATATGTAGTGAGGGTTTATGATTCTTGGTCGCAATATTCATACCCGCGTTCCGCGGCCGGCAGACTTCCGCAAGAGCGCATGAGGCTCTATGACTTTTGCTGGTATATTATTTCTGGCATACCCATGTGTCCCAGGCAAACAAGGTTTACGACTAAACAGCAAGTCTGTTGCGGTGTCACAGACATCACCTCAGTCGCCGGCTGGCTCGGAAGGGGTTAAAATTCCAACGCGGGGTTCTCTCCGCTTGAGAAAAAGATATATATGTGTGTGTGTGTGTGTTCTGCCCGTGGCAGAACGACTGCGAGTCGGAACTACCGAGGCATTGTCAGTCAGTCGCGCTGAGAAAAGAGCGCATAGACATAGTGCACTTCGCGGCGTCAGTGGTGGTGACAATCAACTGATCTAAGCTGTCCGGCTGTGGAGTGGTGCAGTAGTGGGAGTAAGTATCCGCTGCTTTCGCTTGTTTTCGGAGCCGCTCAGACACCGAGAGTGCTATAGTCGTTCATTAATTACGAGGCAGTGTGAAACGTGCACAGAGATTAGGCTATGTAGTACTTCAGTCCCCTCAGTTGTGGAGCTGTCTGTGGAACGGTGCTTGAACGGTCGGTTCTACTGTGCTTAACCCGTTCAGTGCCGAGAAAATGTGAACAAAACCCGACTGCAAGAGGCATAGATCCTCATGAGCCCCCGCATTCGCGGGGGCTCATGAGAATCTATGCCTCTTGCTGATGCCACTTTGAATCTATGTTCCTGTGACATCTCTAGGGTTTTTGTGTTGAATCAAGTTAACGAAGGCTGCAGAAGCACAGTTTGCATCAGCTGGCCCTGAACGGGTTAAGTTTACGTCCCGACAATAGTTAACACGATTTTCTCACGTGCTCGTTTCGTTTGGTGACCGTGAATATTATTAGCCGTTAATTCACATATTCACTGGCGGTGGACGCAGATTGAGTTTTTTTAAATCATTGCTATGAATTCAACATCCTAGATCCCAGCCGTCGGAGAAACATGAATGTAAAGTGGTTTCAGCAAGAGGAATAGATCCTCAATAGCCCCTGTTGTTCACCGTCAAAGATTCAGTTCAACGTCAAAGATCGCAAGTCGTCAAAGGAACATGGATACAGAGTGATTTTATCGAGAGGCATAGATCCTCACAAGTCCCCGCAACTACGGGGGCTTATGAGGATCTATACCGCTTGCCGCGGTGCGGTAGTGTTCGATTTTTTTCTCGGCGGCAGTCAATGGATTTAAGGGATACGTTTGCGTTTGAGCTTAGGAAATTCACGTACGCAAAGTGGACAGTAGGGCGCATGTGGAACGGTGTAACCAGCGAGCAGTTGTCAACGGGATACGTCATTTTATTGCAGAGAGGTCGCGGGTGATGTCATTAATCAAGAGGCGCCGTCGCTTCGTCAAAAGTGATCGTACTTAGTGTACTTCAGTGGCTATGTGTACTTGTATTGAGCGACAATCGGCTGCTCGAAGTGAAGTGGAGCGATGCAGTGTAGGTGCGAGGGACCGCTCACTACTTATTCGCCAGGAACCATGAGTGCCCTCCTTATGGGTCGTTAACCCCATGGTCGTTAACCCTTTCCGTGCCGAGAACTGAAAACGTGACAAGAGACATAGATCTTCGTTAGCCCCCGCAGTTGCGGGGGCTCACGAAGGTCTATGTCTCTTGCTGACACCGTTTTGTATCCACGTTTCTTGGGCGGTTAGGGTTCTTTCGCGATAACCCTTTTCAACCTGATTGAAATAAATTTGACTGTCATAGTTCAAGGGTGGTGCCAGAATAGCTTGGCGCGGCATGAGGCGCCAAGCTATTGTGGTTCCACCTTTGAACTATAACGCTTGATCTATCTCCTAATCTGTAATGTAAGCCTTTATAGGACTGTAAGCAAAAAGGTGTCAAAAAATCAGCCTCAGGATGTAATGGGTTAAAGTAGCCAAAGATTTCATCACAGTCTGCGTCCCGAGACACTTCCGCACTGAGAAATTGAAATGCGCATCGTGTACTTGGAGTAGTGGACAATCAGCTGATCTACTGTGTCTGTGGAAGGCGCGGCGAGAGAGCATTTGTCCATTGAGTACGTTTATTTTACGGCAGAGATCGTGAGGGTGTTTCCTGCAGGAATCACCGCGACAAAACAGCGCAACCAACAACCAAAGGAGCAATTAACCCATATCATGCTGATCATAATGAGGCTAAAAGCTTCAAATTTGTTCACTGCCATATGCAAGCTACATTATAGTACCTTACAGATAAAGATATAGACCAATGGCTTTAGTTCAAGGGTGGTGCCAGAATAGCTTGGCGCCTAGAGGCGCCAAGCTATTCTGGCACTACCCTTGAACTATTTTAGTCAAACTTATTTCACACACTGGTGTATTCCGAATGATAAGGGTTAAGGTTCGCTTTCGCCATAAAGTGCAAAGTGCAAAGTGCAAAGGAATTGCGGGATTTTAGAGGATTTTATCCGTTCACTATCAGTGTGCCTGTATAGTTGCGGCCAGTTTTCGCCGTGGTTTGACACGCTTGATGCACTGATTTGATCGCGAAATGTTGCTGGGTTTCGTTAGTTCTTCCAAGACTGAACATTTTATCAGAAATCTAGTTCAAAGCTCGAGTCATTATTGTCCTCACTAAATGACAGGTTTAAGTCTTTGCCGGAGGAGGATTTCGAAATGCGCCTGCTAGCACAGAGCTATCACAGTCGACAAAAGGTAATCGGGCCGAAGTCGGCCGCCGTCGCTAAGCGCGGGCCAAGGGCGGCCGACATCGACCCGATGGCATTTTGCGCATGCATGTATTACTCCTGCGGCTTGGAATGAATTGTGGGGAAGAATACTCTTCAGCACACTGCGACAGTGCATAGTGGTGATGTATGAGCGTTTACGGCGTGTGTTTGAACAAGACAGCGTACTCGCATTCTGCACTGACGCCGAATGAAGTTTTCTTTCTCGAAGTATATTTGAGAAAAAAAAAATGTTCGTGTCACCAGCCACTGACAGTACTGGACTTGAAAGAGTTGTGTGAAAAGTACAAAGTTCCGCATTTTTCACAATAAATATTCACCCACTTAAATCATTCAGAAATACGTAGGTAAAAGCACTGTCAGGGGAGAGAAAAAATCAGTGAATATGCGATACGCCACCCTTCGGGGGTCTTCCATATTCATTGCTTCCAGTCACTTACTTTAGCGCACCCTTCTTTCCTATCCTCTTTTTTTTTTTTTTTTTTTTTTTTTTGGGGGGGGGGGTGGGGGGCGGGTGGGGGGAGAAGGAGGGAGGCGGGGGTGCTTCAACCAAACTCGATCTATGATAATAATAATAATAATAAGCGCATTAAATAGGCGCTTTATCCCAATTGAAAATCGGCTCAAAGCGCCGCCGCGAACTGAACCCAACAAGCACGCTCACGTGAAACACGCACATTCACTCACACACTGTACATAAACACAGAACATTCACGTGGTGCTAAAGGCAAGCTCAAGCGAGCTACTGTAGTTTTTGGAAATTCAAAGTCGTTTGTATTTGAAATTTGATTAAGTGGGCTGAAACTGATACCAAAGTGGAGGGGGAGGAAGAGCCGGAGTACCCGGAGAAAGAACCCCCGACGGTCCGCCCGAATTAACGGTGACACTTACTAGAGGAGAAAAATCCGACGCCGGAACCCGTAATCGAACCTCGCACCTTTAGCATTGGTGGCAGGCGCCTTAACCACTGCGCCACGGACCGCCCCATGATCATTGGTCGTTACTGCACAATTCTCTCCCCTGACAGTCTGTGAGTGCTTTTACCTACTTTACTTTGTAATCTTCCTAAAATATTAGCACTGGCAGCCTCCCCTTTTCTTTTCATTTAGAAATACATTTTCAGGCTCAAGACCTGTGCAAATGAAGAATGAGAACCATCGCCTCGTTTCGCACTAAATGAAAGTGTTTCGAAGTTTTCTTCTTTCGGGGAAAAATACTTTCGAAAGCTGACACTGACAGCACTGGACTTTTGTACGAGTTGTGTCAGAAGTACAAATGAAGATCCTCGTTTTTAACTATAAATGACTTTCCCCACTAGGTAATTCAGGCTCATTAAACATTTTGGCGAGCTATAGATGTGCGCACACGAAGAATGAGCAGCACCGCATTGTTCCGCACGAAATAGTGTGTTTCGAAGTCAGACTTCGTCTTCTTCGCCTTCTTTGGATGAAGGAGTTGGCCTGACTCCGTGTTGGAACTGACGTTCAAGTTCCGGTGAGGAGTACTCTGACATGCTGATGCTGGTTCACAGTGCCCGACGCGTGATGGCGCTCTTGTGAATGGGACTCAGGAGATGGGATTACAGTGACACAACACTCTGATGGCTACCGTCATGAACGTGCGAGGTGAGTAGTTTTCCATGCCATTTCTGCATGCTGTTCTTTCTGGTCGTGTGTGTCTATTCATTAACCCTTTCACTGCCGATGACAAAAAATGAACGCAATTTAAACTGCAAGAGGCATAGATCCTCACGAGCCCCCGCAGTTGCGGGGGCTCGTGAGGATCTATGCCTCTTGCTGACGTCACTTTGAATGCATGTTCCTGTGACGGCGGCTCGGGTTTTTACGCCTGGGATTTATTTTTAAAAAATATCATGTTTCAGAAACAACATCGAGTGACAGTGAAGAGACCAATTCATTCACACTTAAAACAACGCAGCGAGAGATGGCTCACCCGTGATCGTTCAAGGGTTGAGCCAGATTAGCTTGGCGCTTGGGTGGCATGAGAAAAAATTTTGTAGCAACTTTTGGAGACAGATTGGCAGTGAAAGTTCAAGGTTAGCGCCGGATTAGCTTAATCTGACACTACCCTTGAATATCATGGCCTATCTATCTCTCACAGATGGTACAGCATCTTTTTTTTTTATGCCTCCGAACGTTGCGAAAAGTGTGAGTCGGTTAATTTTGTTTACATTGTTTCTGCAACAGAGACTTGGAAAGACTGTTTTCAAGATTTCAAAATTGTATTTGATTCCTTTCGCCCGTATCGGGGTATGGCGGAATAATGCAATCATCAGCATGTCAAACATTACCTCATGCGTGCACATGCGCACTCTAACAATTAACACATTCTGCCCCAGAACCGAAATCCCAAAATTGTGAAGTTGCCCTCTGAAGGACTGTATTACAGTTCAAGAGACAGATCGAGCATGATAGTTCAAGGGTGGTGCCAAAATAGCTTGGCGCCTATGGGCGCCAAGCTATTCTGGAACCACCCTTGAACTGTCATGCTCGATCCATGTCTTGCTGTGGTGTGTCGGGGCAGGAATGTGTTAAATGATTGTTTTACATGTTCATTAAAGTATAAAAGTAACAGAAACTATGACAATAGAATGTATGCACGAATTCATAATATACACATGAAAATTGTATTCCTATTTTCTGTCTTGCGTCTTTATGTGCTTGTGTTTCTGCCTCCCTCGGGAATTATTTTATGAATGTCTGAGTCTCTAGGAGGTTTCGTTATTCTTTTGCGACAGAACTTAGAAATCATGTATAGGCCGTTTGACATCGGAGCGCACAACGTTTTACGCAAATATCTCCGCAAAGGAAGACTTTTCTATTCCAGTCTTAAAACACATATCATTAAGTGACAGTTGACCCTTTACTGTTAAGAAACTCGAACACTGTGTTATTTTTGCTGTACGGTCGTAAAAATTCGGAATGTTTTCATTAATTGGGCTGATTTTACTTCGCTAAATGTGCCTCAGACATTAGTATCAGAAAGATCCATTTTCACGTGAACTGGCCAAGTTTAAAACTTAAAACAGCGCAGGCATACATGCAGTTGGCATGCTTGACCTTGATATTAAAATCTGCCGGGGCTCTACTTGAGGTATTGAAAATGACTCGTTCTCGTCTTTTTACCAATTTTTTTACGACTGTACAGCAAAGTCGACAATGCATAAGAGTGCAGTAAAAAATATTTCATATTAGGTCAGTTGGCACTACATGATATTTGTTCTTAGAGTGGTGCAGAAAAGTCTTTGTCTGCGGCGATATTTGGCAAAAACTTTGTGCGCTCCGATGTCAAACGGCCTGTACCTCACTTTTTAGTACGCGTATGTCCAATGCTTCTCGCGTCATTGTTGTGTTATCGGTCGTTCTCGGATCGATTGTTCGGCCGTCGTTTTTTCTTCTTCTTCAAATTGTATTTCTGTGTACCTCATGGAGACCTATATTTTATTTCTCGTTATGTTTTCCTGTTGTATTGCACGAGGCTCTGTTGCAGTCGTGCTAGAACGCTCTATTGTTGTGGCAGAGTACCGGCCTGTAACTGTTTTGCGTGATGGCGAATTTCTTTGAGGAATATTGACATTTTTTTAAAATCGATACGTTTCCTGTCGTTCTAGTATTTTTTTTTTTTAACCACTCCGCTGTGTGGTTCATTCACAACTTAAAAACGACATGCGCTCAGGTCTGTGATATCGGAGCTTACGGCAGGAAGCCGTAAGGTCCAAAATCACAGACCACCACAGAACTGGGAGAGAAGGTCACGAGGCTCGCGCGGCATTGTGTGCGCGCGCGTGTTTAACCCGTTCAGTGCTGAGAAAATTTGAACAAAAACCAACTGCAAGAGGTATAGATCCTCATGAGCCCCCGCAGTTGCGGGGGCACATGAGGATCTATGCCTCTTGCTGGCGCCACTTTGAAGCCATGTCCCTGGGACATCTAGGTGTTTTGGGTCTTGAATTAACGAAAACTACAGAAATGAGAGACAGTCTGCGTCCGCTGACACTGAACGGGTTAACTGTAAAGGGGGTGTGGGGTGGGGGGAGGGGGGTGTGGGGGTGGGGGGTGGGGTGTGTGTGTGGAGGGGTGTGGGGGGGGGAGTGTGGGTGGGTGGGTGGGGGGGGGGGGTTGAAGGTAGGACGCAAACATTTCAAATTGCACTTTCCTTTTTCTCTCTCGCGAGAACAAATAGGTCAAAGTGGCATTGATTGTTGACAATTCGAACGCATTCCTTTGCCGTACGAAAAGACACTTTGCGACACACACTCTCTCGCTCTCTCCTTTTCGCTGTGTGCCATCCCGTACGCAGTGCAGTATTTTATTCAGCAGAAAATATTTGTTGTGCGATAGTAATTAAAGATTAACCCATTCAGCCCTGACGCACTGCAGCAGGAGATGGGTCGACCATGATAATTCAAGGGTAGTGCCAGATTAGCTTGGAGCCGACAGGCGCCAAGCTAATCTAGCACTGCCCTTGAATTATCATGTTCGATCCATCTCCTGCAACTGGTGCATAGTCATTAGAGACGCCTCCAAAATTTGGGAAATACGGCGGTCGGGCTGAATGAGTTAATTCGGGCGGACCGTCGGGGGTTCTTTCTCCGGGTACTCCGGTTCTTCCACCCCCCCCCCCACCCACCCACACTTTGGTACCGGTTTCAGGCCACTTTACAAATTTCAAATACAAGCGATCAAAAATCTCTGTAACTTCAGTAGCTGAACTGGCCCTTCGTCTGTCTTGTACTGTGTTTGTCTTAAATGGCGTAAATCCGTGTCTGTTACGTGAGTGTGCGTGTTGGGTTTCAGTTCACGGCGCTTTGAGTCGATTCGCCCAAAAATTGAGAAAAAGCGCCTATATAATAACGGTATTATTATTATTATTATTATTATTTAGTTAAATTAGCAACGGCAGTTTCGAAAAATGGCTTAACTACCAAAACATTACTTTCGCCGTTGTCAAATAAAGATCTCTCTCTCTCTCTCTCTCTCTCTCTCTCTCTCTCTCTCTCTCTCTCTCTCTCTCTCTCTCTCTCTCTCTCTCTTCATGTTTTTTAATTTTTGCTATTTTTTTCCCATCTAGCCTCCAAATTGTTTGTTCTGTTTTCTAACTTGTTTTTGATAGTACACAAAATATTATACCTACTTATATGTTAGATAATTATGTGCGCACGCACGTGTGTGTATGTGTATGTGTATATACAAAAGTGCGCATGTGCACGAGTACATGTATATGTGTGTCTGTGTGCGTGTGTGTATGCGTGTGTGTGACGTTTATTATTAGTTAGTTTTTGTTGTTTGGTTGGTGTTCCATTTTTTAAGTAGCTTAGCAAGGACAGATTGTAAGAAAGGCCTGCGCGCCTAATATCTCAATCCTTGGAAAATAAAGTTTCGTTCGTTCGTTCGTTCGTTCTCTCTCTCTCTCTCTCTCTCTCTCTCTCTCTCTCTCTCTCTCTCTCTCTCTCTCTCTCTCTCTCTCTCTCTCTCTCTCTCTCTCTCTCTCTCTCTCTCTCTCTCTCTCTCTCAATCTCTCTCTCTCTCTCTCTCTCTCTCTCTCTCTCTCTCTCTCTCTCTCTCTCTCTCCTCTCTCTCTCTCTCTCTCTCTCTCTCTCTCTCTCTCTCTCTCTCTCTCTCTCTCTCTCCTCTCTCTCTCTCTCTCTCTCTCTCCCTCTCTCTCTCTCTCTCTCTTTCTCTCTCTCTCTAGCCCACGCAGTCCGCATAACCCATATTTACAACCTATGTATTCAACATAATACTTTTTCGGCGGCTTTCAAAAAATCTAAAGTGGTACCTATACCCAAAACAAAAGACACATCTGATCCAAATAATTTTCGGCCCATATCCATATTATCTATTCTGTCGAAGCCTAGTGAGAAGCATGTACACAAACATCTTCTCGAATTCTGGAGGAAAAGTCTCTCCTGAATAAATATCACTCTGGTTTTCGCCCTAAACATTCGTGTCTCACTGCCTTGGTTCATATGATTGACACTTGGCTGCTCAACATCAACAGAAACAAAATGTCTGGTGCTGTCTTTCTAGACCTGAAAAAAGCGTTCGACCTTATAAACCACGAAATTGTATTAGAAAAACTAGACTGCTACTTTAACAATAACAGCCCAGGGACACTCATTCTTTCGTTCATTTATCATAAGGAGGATTCAAACTGTGTACATCAATGCTACCTTCTCTTCTGAAAAGCGTGTTGAGTATGGCGTGCACCAGGGATCCATACTAGGACAGTTACTCTTCTGTTTGTTTATAAATTATCTTCCACTTCATATATCCAATCCAAATACTGAATGTGGCATGTTTGCCGATGATTCAACTCTTCACGCTGTACCTGAAATATCAAGCAATCTTCAGCTTAGTCTACAGGAGGCCTCACTGTGGTGCAAAAATAATCAAATGCTTGTTAATCCATCTAAAACAAAAAGCATGCTAATCATATCACGCCAAAAGCATCAGCTCCGCCCCCATTCACTTAGTCTCTCTTTTGATTCAGTTCCGATTGAGCAAGTCAAGGAATATCGCCTCCTCGGGGTAATTGTTGACGAACAATTGTGCTGGTTGCCCCATCTAACACAACTAGGGAAAACATTATCAAAGAAACTATTCTTACTGTCAAGATTAAAAACTAGCATTAAAACTAAGACACGTAAGCTATTTTTCAACTCCTACATAAAACCTCACATTGACTACGCATCTACTATTTGGGACGGCTGTAGTAAGGCTAACCTTAAGCGGATTAATTCTCTATACAATCGCGCAGTTAAACTGATCCTCCCAATCCCCTCTTTAACTTTGGAGTAAAGGCTTCAGGCAACAGGACTTCTTCCTTTACATCAACACCTTACGTTAAATAAGTGCGTACTTATGCACAAAGCACTGAACGGGAAAGCACCCCTCTACCTGGCTAAGCTTTTCACTGAGAGTGAAAGGGTTTACAGCACTTCGAGGAACAGTCTCGAAAAAGATGGTGCGCTCCGATGTCAAGCGACACTATAAGTTATTGGTCGCAGGGTTTCAAGTTGCTACACTGACCCTTGTAGGCCTGAGGAAGGTCAAAGGAACCATTGTACCCCAAAGGCCTGAGGGGTACAATGGTTCCTGACCTCCGGAAGGCCTACAAGGGTCCGTGCAGCAAGCCCCTGCTACCAATAACGTATTTGTTTTCATTCCTGCACTATTTTCGTAAAAAAAAAAAGGTCAAGAAGAAATCTTCCGACCTGGATCGCGCCAGACACGACTGACGTAAAAGGAATATATATTTATACATAATAGACTTATGACGTAATTTAAAGTCTTTCATGACTTTGCCGTCTCCAGTAGTGTGCCTGTTGTTTCGTACGACACTAAGTAACTTTGTACTTTAGATACTTTCTGGTGATCTTTTATAAAACAAAACTGGCATCCAAGACGCGTCAGAAATAGGGCTACAAAAAGTCCGCCATTGGTCGCTACACGGGTTTTTGTAGCTCAGTCATGTGGCACAGTTTGCGCTAAAGGGATTGGTCGTGTGACGTAGAGATGAAAAGAAATACTTTTACTAGACCTATAATATATTATCAGAAACGAAAAACGGCGCACTTGTTATTAAAGCACATATCGTTCTTTTCAGTTTATTTCATTTATTTTTAACTCATTCAGCCCCGACACACCGCAAGATATGGGTCGAGCATGATAGTTCAAGGGTGATGCCAGAATAGCTTGGCGCCCAGAGGCGCCAAGCTATTATGGCACCACCCTTGAACTATCATGCTCGATCTGTCTCTAGAATTGTAATACAGCCCTTCTGAGGGGAACATCCAAATTTGGGGATTTCGGTGTGTTACAGCGAAACATTTTCATTGCGTCTTATCTGTGTGTGCTGCTTTGTGATTTAGGGCGTTACGTCCCAAAACACAAACTAGTACAAAAATGTAGCGAACTTGATCCGTTTTGCGTTATAATTTGATTGCTGAGTCCTTGCGGCCCACCATCATTTGTACTCTCAGCAGACAGAACAACAAATATATTTAGTACGGAAAACCTCAAACAATACCCGCTTCCCAAAGGACAAACACGGTTTGCATTCCCAGTAAGAAAAGGGCCTCGGGCCCATGACGGCCGTAGTGGGCCCGCGCGTGGGCCCACTACGGCCCTCGTGGACCCGAAGATCTTTTGCTACTGCGAGAGGGGGGCGGCGGGGGGGGGGGGGGTGTCCTCGGACCGACGTTGGTCGCAGGGGCCCAGCGCAATGCCGTAGGGGAAAGTCCCCCAAATACCGAACACTTTAGGAAATCTGCCATTTTCTCAAAAACAACAGAAGACAGACTGTTTTAGAATGTGAATTTTAATAAAGTAAATAATCAGCAACATTCATACCACTTTTTGTGAAAATAAATCAACATAAAAGAAAGTTATCTTAATTGTAAAAAATCAAAAATATGTTCGGAATTACAACACGTGTTCCCTAAATCCGAACAAAGAGGTTCAAAATCCAAACAGCAAAAACCAATGTTAGGCCTACTTTGACTGACAAACATCGCAAAAGTACTCTCTTTGGCTTTCTATTATTCCAGCACAATCCACATGTACCCATTTTGTACACATCAAACACTGAATCGTGTCCAATTCTCGGCATTCTCGGCACAAAAAACAGAACCATTTAGCTTGCTGCTGATGACTGACGTTTCTAGCCCTCTTGTTTTTAGCTTTCTGTTTCTCTCTGTTCTCTGTGATTGGCTTTGATTTGCTTGTTTTCTTTGTTGGTTTTTGTTTTGCCTGCGACACTTCGATTTTTTGTCTTCATTGAAAACAATGTTGAATGCCATTTCTGGTCGCTATTTCGTATGCAAGTGACATAACGTCTTTTCTGGTCAGGCCAAAACACATGCTCTCAGATTTCATGATGTGGTTCGCCAATTCTTTTTCTAGTGCTGGGGGAAGTATGGAAGAAATTGTTTTGTAACACCCATAGCATGTTTGTGTTTTCCATCAAGATGATTTTTAAGTGTGGTGGGAGGGATGCCAACGCTCTTGCAGCTGCTCGAAGTCCAAGCCTCTTGTCTTTGACAGCTGCCATGGCTGATGCCAGTGACTGCGTTGACCATGTAGCCCTGCAAAATATGCTCCAAGTATTAGCAACACTCATCACTCTGTACTAACTATTTCTAGCATACACATGCGCAGACAACTAAAAAGAGAAGAGAGAGAGACTGAGAAAGAGAGAGAATGAGTGAACGGTTATAACATGAGGAACAAGATTTAGACATGAACGGACGTTACAGATCTTTAATCACAATCTCTCCTTTCTTAACTGTACAGAGAGACACAAATAATAGACATGAAAGTACAAAAGGATAAATAGATATGATTTTAAGAACAATGTGAAAAATAATAATAATAATAATAATAATAATAATAATAATAATAAGAGAGAGAGAGAGAGAGAGAGAGAGAGAGAGAGAGAGAGAGAGAGAGAGAGAGAGAGAGAGAGAGAGAGAGTCAAAATCCGAACACAATAATTCAAATACCGAACATAGTTCGGTATTTGAACCATTGGGGTGTTTGGTATTTGAAATCTACCTAACTGTTTTAAAACCACATGGTGCTCAGGCAAGATTATGACGAATGCTTGCAGACATATTTGGCTAGCAGATAGATCACACTGTTCATTTCAACCATAACTTTTCACTAAAAGCAACTCAAATCAGTTTATACTATGATTAGTCTTCTGTAGGTCGAAAATAGCTTTGAGAGTCATAAAATCCGAAAATCACTCACCGTCTTCTTGTGCATTCTTTCGGCGCCATGATTTTTCATACAGGATAATAAGGGACGGTACTCTATCACCTCGTGCAGTCAAATCTGAGCAGTCACCTCTTGTTTTCGGGAAATCAGCTGTTCGGTATTAGTCACCTGTTCGACATTTGGGGACTTTCCCCTACGTCACATACATCACAGCCGTGCGCAGGTCAGTTGTGACCGACGTCGGCCTTTAGAAGTCTTGCTCTGTCAGGCCTGTAGGGAAAAACCCACCCACCGGGGCCCACAGTCCTTGTGCTGTTGTTGCTTCATGTAATCCAATGTTATCCCATCATTAATTCAAAACATCGAACTAAGCAGTCGGCCAGGCCATACTGAGAAACTCAAGGGATTTTGAAAAACTGAGGAAATTAATTTTACAGTCTCCGAACAAACGAAATATTGTTCAGAATTCTAGCAATATTTCTGGCAGGCTTTGCCGCGCGCCGCGTGTGTGTGTGTGTGCGTGTGTGTGTGTGTGTGTGTGTGTGTGTGTGTGTGTGTGTGTGTGTGTGTGTGTGTCTGTGTCTGTGTGTTTGTGGTTAACTCTTTTAACCCCAAGGCCGCATGTCCCGAATTTTAGGAGGTTCACTTATTAACAACTATGTACCAATTCCAGGAGATGGCTCGACCATGACAATTGAAAGGTGCTGCCAGATTAGCTTGGTGCCTGATGGCGCCAAGCTAATCTGGCACTACTCTTCAATTATCATTGTCGAGCCATAACCTGCTGCATGGCGTTGGGGCTTAATGGGCGAACTTAGTGTCCGCTTTATTATTTTATTTTTTCCGATTTACTGTCCCCACGACCTACTAGGATATGGGGGACTAATAGGTTTGACTTGGTGAAAAATAAAAAAAGGGGGGGGGAGGGGGGAAGAGGGGGGGGGGATAAAAGCTAATGTCCGCTTTACTTGTTCCCTTCACGTTATATGTCAGCTTTCTTTCGCTTGCTTTATGTGTGGGTCAAGTTTCACCAGTGAGTGATAAGGAAGTACATGTAAATACATTTCTGAACAAAATCGGAGATGGATAAACAGTCCATGTCTGTGCGAATTCAGTAAGCCGGGGGCGGATCTGTCGGGGTGTGTGGTGTGTGTGTGTGTGTGTGTGTGTGTGTGTGTGTGTGTGTGTGTGTGTGTGTGTGTGTGTGTGTGTGTGTGTGTGTAAGGGGGGGGGGGGTAAAGAGGATTTCAGGGGTTCCGGAACCCCCCTAGGCCAAAAATTCTTTAAAATTTGCTATGTCAATGTCCTTTTCAAAGCCCCCCCCCCCCCCCCCCAACTGTTTGAATTTCGGCCGCTGGATATGTAGGTCTGGCGTCGGGAGGCCTTTTGTGTCAGGTTGAAGGTTGCAAACAGAAAGTTGCCCCACCCCGGGGTAAATGATCCGCCTCTGCAAGCTGTTATTATGGTACAGAAGTAGGCAGAATATGATCGCATTGCTCGCAGTTACCGCTGTTCCTGTAGGGTTCATTATGACGACTGTACTTGCGGTTATAGTAGGCCTATATGAAAATATCAATCCCTTGCGGCACCATTTGGCTCTACCCAAGGCGGTTCTTCTTGGCAGAAGGGGGGGGGGGTCCAGGGGTTCCAGACCCCCCCCCCCTCCCTAATAGCAAAATTTCTTTTAAATGCTATAACAAAGTCTCTTTTTCTGGAGTTTGCCCCCGCCCCCCACTCACACACACACACAACCCCCACCCTCCGCCCCAATGTTTGATGTTACGGGCGAGTCTTGACATATGACACTACTCATCCACCCCAGTATCCATTTTCTGTGAAAGTAAGATTTCCATTGTATTACAATACAAATCTCGCTTTTTACAACAAAAAAACAACTTTCTGTCTTTTGGCCTTCCCAGTCGAGCAGAACTGTTGTCCGCCCGGCGCGTACTGGCATGTGAACCGTTAAATTCAAATTCGATCAACCGGCACAGAATTATTCTCTCCCCCTACTTACGTCCACCGCATGCCAGTCCCTTGCAGCTCCCTTCAGTTAGCGTCCCACGTATGCTGCTCTGTGATTTGAGACCTTACGGCCTAATGGCCGTAAGGTCCAAAATCACAGACCTGCACACAGGTTACACTTTTCCCCTCTATAATTATGTCCTTCTGGTCAATACTTTTCCCGACGAAATCTCGGAGTTAGGTGTACATCGGCAGGATGGTCCCTTACGCCAGTTTAACGCGGGGTCATTTCCGCGTTGCGGACTTGCATGGTAAGTTTGTCACGTCAGAGTGACCCTGGGTCGACCTGGCGCAGGCGTCGTTCTGATGCGTGACACCGGTTGATTCTCGCCGCAGATGTCCGTTACAGGTCACGGTACATATTTTCAATGAGGTAGGTGAGGCAGTAAGGACCGGTGTTTAAAAATAATAATAATAATAATAATAAAAATCTGCCATCTTTGGTATTTTGTAAGAGGCAGTATTTGGAATTTGCTTGAAATCTCTTGACAGATAAGAAGAGACATGTTTGGTGCTTTGATTCATACCAGCCAAGGCTTAACCAGCGGACTCTTTTTGGCCTAGTTTGAGTTGCCAAGCGGATAGTGATTTGAGGTGTGTACCAGTTTTGGCTGCGCCAGTTGTAGGGTTGATACAGAATCAAGTTTATAGCCAGGAAATTAGACGGGTGATGTCCTATTCTTTGGGGATTTTGTGCATGGGAAATGAGCAGCCAGTGGGCAGTAGTGTTGTTTAGGGGAATGAACGATTACGGGATGACTTGGACAGAGTAAGGCCAAGGTATTTTAACAGATGAGACTGCAGGGGAGGCTAATTGTGGTCTTTGACCGTCCGTCTTCCGGGAAGTGACGTCATGCAGCTTGCTCTATAGATATAGGTCCACTTTGCGGCAGCGGCGTCCACTGGCAAGCTAATCTGGTGCCGTACCTATGAACTAGCACAGTGATTCATTCTCATAGAGTCTGTTACACACTGATTATTCCGAAGCTTTCCTAAGGTGTGAAACTGACTCATCATTTATCACTTAACCCTTCGTGCCCTAATACCGACTTCTGCAAATGTTGAAATTGTCGTCTGAAGACTGCATGACAATGCAGGAGACGTATCGACCCTGATAGTTCAAGGGTGCTGCCAGAATAGCTTGGCGCCTATAGGCGCCAAGCTATTTTGGCACCACCTTTGAACTATCAGGGTCGATTAATCATCTTGTTATAGTGTGTCGGGGCTATACGATAATAAGAGTTAAAAGTGTAAATGAGCTAAGGATGAAAAGCCCAACAAAGAAAAGAAGCACGCTTGGAAAAGACAAGCACAACACAGTTTATACACAAAATGCATGTTGTAAGTGGCACTTCTAAGCGTGATACTGATTCTTTCTTTGTTACGATTGTCTCTGCATTTTGCACGTTCGGTATTCACCGTTTTGGTCTGGAGTAAAGATGAAATTGTCCTACTCTTTCGCTTTGTACTCACTGCCCTTTTCTCGCCTCTCCCCCCCCCCCCTCCCCCACCCGGGTCTGCTCTGGGAGACTTGGGTGGCGTTAACTACTTTTTAGTTCCCAGGGTCACCCTGGTCAAGCCCACAAGGTGTGTTTCCTCCTCTATTCTGGGGCATGTGTTTCTGTCTACCCTTGGTACATTCACCTGTACTTCCTTTTTAAAACTCTCCCTACTGTCTGCGCTACTGTAGCTCTTGATATAGGATGTGTGTTGCTAAATGGTCTAGTTATGTTTATTTTCGTATTCGACCGGCTGGCGACATACATTCAATATTCTGTTTAGTTGGTTTTTTTAAGTTGTTTTTTTTTCACAAGCAGTGCAGGCACGTCCTGAGAAAGTCTTGTTGCTGTCAGGACGTTAAGCAATGTACAACCAACCAACCATTTTCTCGCCTTCCTTATATACCTACACCCCTCACTCCTCCCACCCCATTACCCCAAACTCCCTTCCCCCGTGGCAACAACCTCCCTCCTCTTTGCCACCTCACTCACACGACAGCAACACAAAACGGACCGAAACTTTTTTTAGGGGGAGTGGAACACGGGGGGTGGGGGTGGGGGTGGGGGGTGGGGGGTGGGGGGTGGTAGGGCGAAAGGTTATAAATAGAAAGAAAAATGGCAAAAGATGCTGATATTGCAGTGTGTTCCTCCCAGCCAGAGAGTTCCTTCATTCATTTCCAAATCTTTTCCCTCCCTACTTGACCCGCTCTGTCAAACCTTACACGTTTAATTTCGCCATCTTCTCCGCGTCGAGGGCTCTTTGCACTCTGGAGACTTGGCAGAGAATCACAGGCGTTTGATTTCGGATTGTTGAATCGTTTACGCCCTCAGACTACGACCGCGACTAGAGACAAATCAACCGTGAAAGTTCAAGGGTGTTGCCAGAATAGCCTGGTGCATAGAGACCTGTGTCGCCTAACGCAGACGTGGGTGGCTGCTTGTGCTTTTTATTTTAGCTTTTGTTTGTTTGTTTGTTGTGGTAACAATTTACGTCTTTTTTCTCGTATGTATACGGATTTTAACCCTTTATCTGTCGGCAGTGCTTTTTGTGGAGTTGATTCCTGCAGGAATCAACTCCACAAAAAGCACTGCCGACAGCCAAATGGTTTTGATTCCTGCAGGAATCAACTCCACAAAAAGCACTGCCGACAGCCAAATGGTTTTGATTCCTGCAGAAATCAACTCCACAAAAAGCACTGCCGACAGCCAAATGGTTTTGATTCCTGCAGGAATCAACTCCACAAAAAGCACTGCCGACAGCCAAATGGTTTTGATTCCTGCAGGAATCAACTCCACAAAAAGCACTGCCGACAGCCAAATGATTTTAATGAAACTAATCAAGTGACCGGATAACCGGGGATCTTTTTATCCCTTGGACTTAATTACGCAAGGAACAGGTAATTAATACTCCCAACGGTCAGTTGTATGACGAGATTTCGTGTGAACGAAGCTTACGCGGCTCGACTTTTGTTTAACTCATTCAAGGTGGCTCGCATCAGTAGCTGCGAAAATGTCGTATATAGCTTTGCAGCTGGCAACGCTTTAGGGCACTTCCACAGCTATTGATGCAGGGCATCTGGAATGAATTAACTACTCGGACTGAAAGCTCATTCCTGTGTGCTGTGTTCAGTACTGTTGCTACAGCGAATCGGACTCGGGCAGATTAAGTTCTGATGCCTCTGTTGTTATACCATTGTTAGTTTAACACATCCTAGCCTGCAGATCGAAGCTGGCAAATTTGAAAAGCCTTCTGATGACTACAGTGCAGTTCAGAATATAGAGGATAACCCAACAATGGCAGAAGCACGTTTAGAAAATAATTACACTCAGGAAGGTTACAAAGTAAAGTAGATAATAGCACTGTCAGGGGAGAGAAGTGTGCATGATCGACCAGTGATCATAGATCTACTGTGGCCAAAGCACACAAAAAAAAAAAGAGATAGGAAAGAGAGGGGCGCTAAAAAAAGTGACTGAAAGCAATGCATATGGAAGCCCCCCGAAGGGGGGCGTATCACATATCCCACTGTTCCAGCCACTCAGTGCATGGAAATTTAAATCCAGGTCCCCCCAAGGGGGGGTCCAGATATTTAGCCGGTGTGGACAGCTGTTTCGGTCTTGGCGACCTCTTCAGCACACCATCGGCGATACTGGAGGAGGCAGGAATTTCTGCCTACCTGCAAAGACAACCACATTTTACTGGTGTCTGCAGGGGGCATACATTCCATGCCACCACCTAGAGCTAAATTTCCATGCACCCTAAAAGAGAACCTACCAAAAGGGGGGAAGGGGTTGCAGTCGATATTGTAGTAGTAAATGAAAAGAAAAGTGAGACTGCCAGTGCTAATATTTTGGTAGGTTCTCATAGGGTGCCCCTGCAGACACCACAGTAAAAATGTGGTTGTCTTTGCAGGTAGGCAGAAATTCCTGCCTCCTCCAGTATCGCCGATGGTGTGCTGAAGAGGTCGCCAAGACCGAAACAGCTGTCCACACCGGCTAAATATCTGAACCCCCCTTGGGGGGACCTGGATTTAAATTTCCATGCACTGAGTGGCTGGAACAGTGGGATATGTGATACGCCCCCCTTCGGGGGGCTTCCATATGCATTGCTTTCAGTCACTTTTTTAGCGCCCCTCTCTTTCCTATCTCTTTTTTTTTTGTGCTTTGGCCACAGTAGATCTATGATCACTGGTCGATCATGCACACTTCTCTCCCCTGACAGTGCTATTATCTACTTTACTTTGTAACCTTCCTAAAATATTAGCACTGGCAGTCTCCCCTTTTCTTTTCATTTAATTACACTCAATTTATTAACTCTTTTAGCTCCGTATAGCCCCTGAAGGCGCCAAGCTGAACTGACACTACCCTTGAATTATCATGGTTAAACCATCTCCTGCAACTGGTACATAGTCGTTAGGCAACACTTCCAAAATTTGAGAAATGGGACCTTGGGGCTAAAAGGGTTAATATTTTGTGTCAGTGCGTGGAGACAGTAGGTGACAACTCAGTATACTTTCTCCATGCACGGACAAGGTAAGTGGCGGATTGTACACAAGGTTTGTTTATTTTGAAAATATATCTTTCGAAAATAATATTTTCGAAGTATGCTAATGGTCAAAACGTAAGGACCACTTTTTATCGCAGACGCATCGACAACACCACACAAATAATGTAACAATACTTGGAGTCAGTACTTTGCTAATTTATTCAGTAACAATTTCATTTAAGTTTGAGTAAATCAAGCAATTGTAACAACAGCAGTATGTTAGAATGTTCAACCACCCCTCATTTGAAAAGTCACACAAGACTGGTCCAGTCAGTAGCGAGTGTACCCACCGTTTGCAGCCAATCATTCAATGCAGCGTTGACGCATGGAGTTCACCAGGGTTCGGAGAACATGTTGTGGGATCGCTTCCCACTCTTGATGCAGGAACTGAGACAGCTGGGAGACGCCTTGAGGTGGGGGGGGGGGGGTGTGTGTTTGCTGACTACACGTTGCCCCAGAACAACATTGTCGCCTATGGCTTGGAGAGCTGGCTGGATGAGGGGCTGCACAATCTCGTCCCGATAGCTAAGTCCAGTCAGGGTGCCTTGGATGACGTGGAGAGGAATCCTGCCTTCCCTGCTGAAGGCTGCCAGACCATGACTGAGCCTCCTCCGTAGCGATCCACCTCTTGGACGCATCCATCCGTGAATCGCTCGCCCTGGCGTCCCCAGATCCTCACCCTGCCGTCGTTGAAGGACACCGTGAATTGTGAATCATCAGTAAACAGAACCTGAGTCTACTGGAGTCTGTTCCACCTCACATGTTGACACCAGGCAACCCGGGATCTGCGATGAGCTGGAGTGAAGGGTATTCTCACTTCTGCTCTGCATGAAGCTAGGCCAATTTCGCGCAGACGTCGGCAGGCTGTGCTTCTGCTGACGTTAACGTTTGCAGCTTGCATCAGTTGACGTCGCATAGTAGTTGACGTGACAGTTCGGTCGCGCACAGCCGCCACACAGAGGTATCTGTCCTCCCTTCTGCTGGTGTAGCGCGGGCGCCCTGAGCAGGGTCGTCGTTCTGCCCTTCCGGTTTCTTGGAATCGTGCCAGCAGCCTCGGGATCACTGAATGGGACACCGCAAGACGTCTCCCAACTTCTCGTCCGGAAATTCCATCCTGCAGCCATGCTAGCGCCCGGCCTTGATCTACTGGCGGTAGGCTTCGTCGTGGTGGCATGGTTAGGAAAGTGACAATTATGCCCCTACTGTGCCGGTATTTGTAGCGAAACAGAGGTGCTCAGTGTTCATGACTGACCCCATTAGCACGTGCATCACGACTTTACCGAGTTTTTCCACCTGCCTGCCTTTGGTACGCTTGCCAATATCGCACAGCTTTTCACAAAAACTGACGATGTTTCACCTGCATTTGACACATTCGTGGAAATTGATGAATTGTTGTCTATTGTTCCCTGCACAGTGGACTGTCTAAGGTCAACTTTTAACCCATTTGGATCGAAAGAACATTGTATTTTTTTTTAGCGTACTTGCGACGATAAACAATGACACAAAAGTGGGGTGGTCCTTAAGTTTTGACCATTAGTATATTAATAAATTGTGTTGTAACTGTCCTTTCTAAGTGTGTTTTTATTCTCCGCATTTTACACGCTTGCGGTATAGGAGCCTGTCTGCTTTGGCTAAATGCAAATCCGATGCGCCACCGCGTGCGCGCTACTGCATCTGTAATGTATTCTGAATTGACAGGCCACGAAACACAGTGCCGTTTCCGTACTGTCCAGTCTCTTAGCCGTAGTCAGTCCCAGGCATCCCCTAATATTTCAATCCCCTAAAAAAACACTAGCGCCCACCAGCTGCACATTTGCCATGCACAAAATAACAACAACAAAAAAAAAGCACATTGACAGTCTCATTTCTTGCTATGAACCTGATTCCTTACCAACCCCACACCCAAGCACAGCTGAAATCAGCGTGCCCCTCAAATCACTACGTCAACGGCAACTCAACATAGGCCCACAATTGTCCACTGTATAAGCTCAGAATGGTATGAATCAAAGCACCAAACATGTCTCCTCTCAGCTAACCAGAAATTTCTAGCAAATTCCAACATTCAACCCTACTACAAATTTTCAAAAAAGGCAACAATTATTTTGAAAAAAACACCGGTCCTTGCACTGCCTAAACTGTCCAATTTAAATATATAACGTGACCTGAGCTAGATGCAGTAGCGCGCACGTGGTGGTGTATCGGATTTGCATGTAGTCAAAGCACCATCGTCAGGCCCCTATGTTTGGCAGTCACCTTTCTGGCCTAGAGTTCAGGAGATAGATCTAACATAACAGTTCATGGTTTGTGTCAGAATAGCATACCGCCTCCAAGCACCAACCACCTCTGTTGCTCTAGAAAGGCAAACGCCAAGTTTATTATGTGTGTGTGTGTGTGTGTGTGTGTGTGTGTGTGTGTGTGTGTGTGTGTGTGTGTGTGTGTGTGTGTGTGTGTGTGTGTGTGTGAAAAGCGTGATTTGTATTTTAATATAATGACAATCTCACTTTTAATTAAAACAAGCCTACTGCCTTTTGCCATCCTAGGGCAGAACTGGCACCCCCTTGAGCTGTCTAGGTCGATCTGTCTTCTGTTGCGGTGTGCCTGGACTGAATGGATTTACTTAATCCGTTCAGTGCCGAGGAAAATCGGACACCAGCCATCTGCAAGAGATATAGACCCTCATGAGCCCCCGCAGTCGCGGGGGCTCATGAGGATCTATGCCTCTTGCTGACACCACTTTGACGCCATGACGCCACGTCCCTGGGACATCTAGGTGTTCTGGGTCTTGAATTAACGAAAACTATAGAAACACAATCTGCGGCAACTGGCACTGAACGGGTTAAACTACAAATGGGATTTAACTCATTCTACCCCAACACCAAAATCCTTAAATTTTGCCCCTGTCCTCTCAAGACTGCATTGCAGTGCAGGACACAGATCGACCATGATAGTTCAAGGGTGATGCCAGAATAGCTTGGCGCCCATAGGCGCCAAGCTATTCTGGCATCACCCTTGAACTATCATGGTGGATCCTTATCCTGCTGGGGTAGAATGAGTTAAGTCACCCTTTCTCATTGTTACTGAATATGATTGCTACCAGTGCGTAGAAACACAGACGTGCATAAGTTTACCAGAGCCTTAAAGAGGCGTGCGGTTTATGAATCCGGAAATATTTCGTTGATTCATGAGGATCGGTGCTTGTGATGGGGAAAATTGCTTTGCCGAGAGAGATTAAAAAAAAAAAATTCTTTCACAAATGTAGGGCACACATGTACAGGTGTGTAAGCTTGGGTGTTACCGTTCGGAATTAAATGTATATAAACAACACAGGGCCCTAGCACTCTGTAGGGGCTCATTAGAGTCTGTGCGGACTGGAGATGAAAAAGGGTTTACGAGGTCTCAAATTACACACATTGCATATTGTTGGGTAAGCGCTAATGCATTAGTTCAGTCGCGGGCTGTCACTCGGAGAAAAACAAGCACGCGAGTTACATAATGTAATGATACTGCTTACACACACTTCTGTGACCACCAGCCGTCTGCAAGAGGCATAGATCCTCATGAGCCCCCGCAGCTTGCAGGGGCTCATGAAGATCTATGCCTCTTGCTGGCTTCTCACACGCATGTTGGGACCCTACGTTGAAGGAGGTGCACGGGTGATTAGTCTGCAATTCCGTTTGACAAAAGTGGCATGACTGGACAAAGAAAAGTGTACATAGAAGCGTTATGCTGACAATAGTGGCAAAAAGACTTGTGCAAACATCACAGGTATTTCAAGCCTCAGCTGCCACTGGTCGAGGGTTGTATTTCTCAGACCTTGCGTGTCGGTAGTGGTTTTAGTCGCGATGATTCCTGAAGGGTTAATTCAGTGCCAAAGAGCCCCGGTCGACAAATGAAAAACAACCCCCCAAAAAAGCGTTATGCTGACAATAGTGGCAAAAAGACTTGTGCAAACATCACAGGTATTTCAAGCCTCAGCTGCCACTGGTCGAGGGTTGTATTTCTCAGACCTTGCGTGTCGGTAGTGGTTTTAGTCGCGATGATTCCTGAAGGGTTAATTCAGTGCCAAAGAGCCCCGGTCGATAAATAAAAAAACAACCCCAAAAAACCAAAAGTGACCAAAACAAAACATGAATCCAAAGTGGTGTCGGCAAGAGGCATAGATCCTCATGAGCCCTCGTAGTTGCAGGGGTTTACGAGTCTCGTTACGTTCGATTGTGTTCACAGGTATTCGGCACAGGTATTGGACACGGTCGCATAGAAAATTGATACGCATGCCGTTACGGACGACTGGTTTTGTAGAGGGAGAGAATATATGATATAATGGACAGGATGTGAATCTCTCTCTCTCTCTCTCTCTCTCTCTCTCTCTCTCTCTCTCTCTCTCTCTCTCTCTCTCTCTCTCTCTCTCTCTCTCTCTCAAAATTGGTGCGTTGCTGTCTATTGTTCTTCAAATCTCTCCCTACACAGAGCTTTGAGCATTCAGCACTGGATGGAGAAATGCGCTCTACAAATGAACATCATCATCATTATCATCATGAACACATTCAAAGTCCACTGGCATTGCTAGAAAACATGTTTCTGACGGGAAGACTCTTGTTGTGATAAAATAAACTGTCCTTTGGAGAAAACTTGTGATCACAAGTTAATTTCTAGAAGATGTTCACGTTTCTGACAGGAAGACCTGAGAGTGTGTATAAAAAAAGACAGACACACGCCAAAGAAACCAATGTAAAGCAGTAATTAATTCCTACCAAACTGCGTCGCTAAATTGTAGCCCTTTTGGCTGTCGGTAGCGCGTGTTGTCGAGATGATTCATGCAGGAATCGCCGCGACAGAACGCTACACGGACAGCCAAAGGGTCAGGGTTGTATATCATTCGTGCTGGTCTGTTATTTTGGAGCTTACGGCTCCAGGCTGTGAAGTTCAGAATCTCTGGTCAGCGCACACATGTTTCTTTGAGGACATTGCACTTGTCTGTTTCACGTTCACTTCAATAATTCACATTTTAGAATAGTTTGATTACGCTGCCATTCCGTTGATTTTATGCATAGTCCCTGTTCAAGTTGCTATTATTCTGAAAATGTATGCATTCAGAGTGAACAGAGTACTACGTACGTTGTGTACAGCACTGAGTTCAGTTCACTTTATTCTGTTGACTAGGAAAGGTCCCTAACCCATATAGCCCTGACGTGCGACAGGATGTGCATCGACCATGATAGTTCAAGGATGGTGTCAGAATTGCATGGCGCCTGTAGGCGCCAAGCTATTCTGACACCACCCGTGAACTATCATTGTGGCGCTGTCCGCCAGAACTGTGATGTAGACCGCAAAAAATATCTACAAGAAATTGACTATTTCATCCTCAGGATGTAATCACATAACGCGCTCCACCAGACCTATCAGAAGACTTCCCAGAGTTTCTCTAGATGTCGTGCTAGGTTTGGTCTGCTTCACGACGGATCTCTCATGGCCATATGGGCCTGACGAATGGTGCTTTGACTAAATACAAATCCGCTGCACCACAGCGTGCGCGCTGCCGCTTAAACTAGCTCAAGTCAGAATACAAGGGAGGAAACGATAGGCACTCGAAGCGGCGATTCCAGAGCAGTTTTCAACCCTCAAAGCAACCATCCGCCTAAAACCTCGAACTGAACAAACTCAGTAGATATTTAGCGACAAATCTATACCAACCTTGTCCTTCGATCAAAACTGATAGTTTAGTATGAAGGCTTTTTGGACAGTCAAGCATCATTTTAGCAGACGTCCATTTGATGGGTTTTAGATGTGACCGGAAATACGCCTCATGCTCATTTTTCATTGGTTTATGTAAATTAGGATATTCAATGAAATTAAAAAAAGAGTGCATCTTACTCTCGACATGAACTTGTGACGTGCACACAGCAATCGCTTTAGGTACGTATTTCCCCCAGCCCGAAAAAGTCTACTTTAATGGAGTCTGGTTTAAACACTGCTCAGTTGTCAATGTCTTTTCGAGTAATTCGCTTCGACTTTAGAGTAAACACGGCATAAAACAATGGATGCACAGCAGCAGTGTAGAGTGGCCTCTTTCACGGCACTCTGCTAAAGAGTTTAACGTTGAACTCTAGATGTTGAGAAAGAGGTCCAGGATACTTTCGGCCACAGCTAGAATTTCGCACGTGTGGTTCGTTTCCTCCCTTGTATTCTGACTTGAGCTAGTTACAAGGTGGCGCGCACGCGGTGGTGCAGCGGATTTGCATTTAGTCAAAGCACCACTCGTCATGCCCCTATGCTGATGGCCTTTCAGGTCCTCGCCCGCTACCTTTCTCCACATGTGGGTAGAATGTGGGGACGTCGATAGAAAGTTTGTGTTAAAAATTTAAAAAAATTGATGATTTGTGTTGTTGTTGTTGTTGTTGTTGTTGCTGTTGTTACTGTTGTTTGTTTTGTCTTGATTTTTTTTGTTGTTGTTTATTATGTACATTTCGATTTCATGCCTTTTTAACTTTGGGTGTTTCAATGTTCCTTGCATGCATATTTTTCATTCACATAAGTGTGTGTGTATGTGTGTGTGTGTGTGTGTGTGTGTGTGTGTGTGCGTGTGTGTGTGTGTGTGTGTGTGTGTGGGGGAATGCGCGCGTGAGTATATATGTTTGTGTTTGTGCGTATGTGTGCATAGAGTCATATGTGTGTGGTATACATGTATATAGTTTCATTTTTTGTTAGGCTTGTTTCTGTATTTCTTTCAGTTTTCCTGTTTTGACACGCATGTTTATATTTTTTAATCTTTGTGATGTGCGTTGTATGACTGAACTGTATGCGTGTTGTGTAGTGTGTGTGTGCGTTGGTGTGTGTGTGTGTGTGTGCGTGCGTTGGTGTGTGTGTGTGTGTGTGTGTGTGTGTGTGTGTGTGTGTGTGTGTGTGTGTGTGTGTTGCAGCATGTTCGTGTGTGTCTGTATTTGTGTGGTGTAGTGTGTGTGTGTGTGTGTGTGTGTGTGTGTGTGTGTGTGTGTGTGTGTGTGTGTGTGTGTGTGTGTGTGTGTGTGTGTGTGTGTGTGTGTGTGATGTAGAGAGTGTTTGTGCCTGTGTGCTTTTATTTACTTTCGTGTGAAAGCGTTGTTTTATGTTTTGATAGTGTTTAATGGTAGTTCTTAACTCAATGGTAGTGACGGCAAGTTTGAAAATTGGTTCTGTTACCAAATACTTTTACCGTTATAAAATAAAGGTTAAAAATTGTCATTGTCATTGTCATTGTCACATCTCTTTGGGTCTGTTTTCTCACCACGTCTGATCTGCCCATTCGGAGGCCTTGTGCGATTTCTGCCTTGCGGGTGAGGGTGTACTCTAGATCATCGTCTCCATGACAATTGGCCTGGACAATTGATTCACGGAAGTTGTACGTTGGCCATTGCCAGGTGCCAGGCCGGGCTTGCCATTCCTGCCTCGATTACAATTAATTATGATAATGCTGCGTGTGTCAGTCTCTTGTAATCGCCTAGGAAGCAAAAGTCTTCGGGTCGACGTTGACCCGGGGGTCTTGTGCATTCTGGGTGTAGGCTGTATTAAATGAAGCCTGTGTATGTATAACACCACATTATCTCGAACGCCAGTAAAGCGGTGTGACTTTATGGCTCCCGGGTATCGCAGTATAATGAGGCTGGCCTGTATCACCGGAGCGAGTCGCGCACTTTTTGCGTCGTTTTCTCAGAGTTGTAAATTAGACAGGCACACCCTTTTAACTCATTCTACCCCAGACACACCACAGCAAGATAAGGATCGACCATGTTAGTTCAAGGGTGATGCCAGAATAGCTTGGCGCCTATGGGCGCCAAGCTATTCTGGCATCACCCTTGAATTATCATGGTCGATCTGTGTCCTGCACTGCAATGCAGTCTTCAGAGGACAACGGCAAAATTTGGGGATTTCGGTGTTGGGGTACAATGAGTTAACCTGAAGTTAGAAATACGTTTTGTTTGTCTGCGAAAGTCTTAAATTCAAGAGTGTGTGGCACTTCACCTTTCAAAACGTAATGGATTGCAAATGTCTGTTTAGCGGTCTAATTTAATTTTGTGCGACACGAACGCTTTACGTAGGGCAGTTTTAAAACCTGCCCCTGAAAAGAGGTTCACTCGTGCTTTGCTTTGTTAACGCGTGCGCCGGAAATAACTTGTGCGACACAAATTACGTGTGCGCCACAACCCGTGCCTGTCAAGTCAGGTAGAATCCAATAGAGCAGCAATCAGAGTTGCCGTGCATGCTATGCCGTCTGCCTTGTTCGTCCTTACAGCCCTGACACGATATAATAGGATATGGATCGACCATGATATTTAACCCTTTGGTTGTCGGCAGCGCTTTTGGTCGCCGTGATTCCTGCAGCCAAAGGGTTAAAGAGTGACGTCATAATAGCTTGGTGCCTCTGGGGGAGGGGGTGTCCAAACTCACAAAACGGAACTTTGATAGAGCATGTTAAAGAATTTTGGCCTGGGGTGGGGTTGGGGTGGGGAAGGGTGGTTCCGGAATCCAAGGAACACCCCTATCCCTACCCTCCTCGCAACCGCCGAGATGCGCCCCTGACATGATACGTAAAATATATTACTGCGTAACTAACTCTGTTGTACACCGGGCGTGTGATAGGCCAGTAAAAAAAAAATCACTCGTAAACAGGACAGTAAATCGTCCAATTTTGTCAGCAAATCGTTAGGGCACTTATTGTTCATGCATCTCTTCCGCTTCACCAGCGCCAACTGCGACTCAGGGATCGACCGAGATTGTTTATGGACAGTGCTGAGCTAGCTTAGCCCTCCACGATGTCGCACATATATTTGTCCAAACTTCTGCCGCCGATGTCAAATTAAGTTTCATTAACTCGATTTATGTAACGCTTTAACTCATACAGCCCGACGCCCGTATTTCCCAAATTTGGGAGGCGTCATCTAATGACTATGCACCAGTTGCAGGAGATGGATCGACCACGATAATTCAAGGGCAGTGCCAGATTAGCTTGGCGCCGACAGGCGCCAAGCTAATCTGGCACTACCCTTGAATTATCATGGTCGACCCATCTCCTGCTGTAGTGCGTCAGGGCTGAATGTGGGTTAAATGCCTAGGCAAAGTGAACACGATGCAAACAAGAAGTATAGATCATCATGAACACCCTCCGGGGGCGCGTGATGATCTAATACTATACTTATTGCTTTCGGATCCTGATCTTCTGCCGTGCCCAGGTTCACCCTGGTCAGCCCCACAGAGTGGGTTTTCCCTTCTCTGTTCTGAGGCATGTGTTTCTGTCTACCCTTGGTCCATTCACCTGTATTTTCCTTTTTTAAACTCTCCCTACTGTCTGCGCTTGCCTGTAGCTCTTGATATTGGATGTTTGTTGCTAAATGGTCTTAGGTTTATTTAGCGTATTAGACCGGCTGGCGACATACATTCAATATTCTGTTTATTTATTTATTTATTTATTTATTTTTTTCACAAGCAGTGCAGGCACGTCCAGAGAAAGTCTTGTTGCTATCGGGACGTTAGGCAGTCTACAACTACTACTACTAACTGATCTTCTGCCTCTTGTTGACATCGCATTTTGGGTCGATTGGGCTCTTTGCCGTTGAAGTAACACTACAAGGGGAGAAACCCGAAGTTATGGCAAGAGTTGTGCCCCTGACTCAGAACGTCGGGACTCGAGATATGCAGTATTTTACTGAGGCTTCAAGTCAAGGGAACAGCTCTTGCCATAACTTCGGTAAACGAGATTTGTGATCACTGGCAGCGAAGGGGTCAAATGAGCACTACCCTTGGTTCAGCTATCATGACTGATCCAGTCTCAGCTGCCACTTAGTTGAAGAAGAATGTTTTTTGGTGGGGTTTGTTTTCCTCGTCGTCCTGGAACTGATTGAAAGCGGGACATCGGTAGTTGTTGCTGTTTCTTGTTGTAGTTGTCCGTGTAAATTTGCACTAGTGTGCCAGCACGGACCCTAGTATGAAAAGGCTATCGGGCCAAAGTCAGTCGCAGTGGGCCTGCGCACGACTTTGCGAGGGCCCACTGCGGCCGACTTTGGCCCGATGATCTTTTGCGTACTGGGGCGTCACGTAACAAGTAAAGGTCTCGGAGAGACGGAACTAAACAATTCTTAGTCTGATAAAATTTGAACCGGAGCCAAAATGCCGCTCCCCGTCTTTCATGTGTTGCTGATCTGTGACTTTGGACCTTACAAACTAACCAGTAATTGAACGTCTTCGGGCCGCCGTCGTCCGCAGTGAGCCCGCGCACGGCTGTCTGTTTGCTTAGTGGGTATATGCGTGAAAAATGCTCCATTGATTGATTGATTGATTGATTGATTGATTGATTCATTCATTCATTCATTCATTCATTCATTCATTCATTCATTCATTCATTCAATAATTGATTGATTGATTGATTCATTCATTCATTTATTCATTGATTCATTCATTCATTCATTCATTCATTGGGTAGATCCTTCTAAAAGGCACTTTTATTCATTCATTCATTCATTCATTCATGCATTCATTCATTCAACCATCCATCCATCCATTCATCGAACCCTTCCATCCATCCATCCAGCCAGCCAGCCAGCCAGCCAGCCAACCAGCCAGCCACACAAAACCCCACCCCACCCTCCATTTAGTCGAGCTGAAAATACACGTATCTGTGTGGATGTCTGTGTGGATGTTTGTCCAGCACCTAAACTTTGCTTCAGGAAGATGCTTTAGCAAGATCAGGACTGACCGGGCATTGATACCGTGCGCGGCAGAGGGACTGACCGACCGTCTAATTGCCTGCTTAGTGCTAGGCTGAAGTCTTATCCCAATGCGCAAAAGACTATCCATGCGCGAGCCAACGTCGGCGGACGTCGACTCGATGGCCTTTGCGCACTGCGATCTCACTGAGCTGGTAATATTACAACAGAATTTGTATCGACCATGATGGTTTCAGAGTGGTACCTGAATAGGTTAGCTGGCCCTTCTTTAGGCGACATGCTGATCTGGCACTATACCCTTGAACTTTCTGGTCGATCTGTCTCCTTAACAGTAATGCAGTGTGCAGCAGACAAATTTCAACCTGAGGGCAGTGAGTTACTTGACATGTTACTTTAAAAGCATTAAAAAAAAAAACAAAGAACGGACAGCAAGTAAGAAAGTCAGTTTTCATATCATTTTCGCTGCTTTTCTTCAAAGAAACGTTTCAGTCATGAAAAGGGTGGGGGGGGGGGGGCGGTCGAGGGGGGGGGGGGGGCGGTCGAGGGGGGGGGGGATGTTCCATGTTTTCGTTTGAGACGTTCAACCTGACGTAGATGGCGATCAGATGGTGGGGGGTGGGGGGGGGGGGGGTGGGTGGGGTGGGCGTGCGTGCGTGCGTGTGTGACTTCATCTTGCATCTTCTCATCGCCGGCCGAACTGAATATCGAAAAAAGGTGTGTGTGTGTGTGTGTGTGTGTGTGTGTGTGTGTGTGTGTGTGTGTGTGTGTGTGTGTGTGTGTGTGTGTGTGTGTGTGTGTGTGTGTGTGTGTGTGTGTGTGGTGTGTGTGTGTGTGTGTGTGTGTGCGTGTGTGTTTGGAGGGGGGTAGGGGGCGGGGTGAGGCGGGGGCGGCGGATTTTTTTTTTTAACGTCTTTAGGGGTGGGTGGGTGGTCCGAAACCCGTGAATCCCCCTTTTGATCCGCCCTTGTATTGTTCTGCTGTGCACGGCAGTAGACTGACGTGCTGCTAATTACATGCTGGATCGCACCTATCGTTAACACGTAGAATACAATTGCACTTGCCATGCTGCGTCCAAGGCCGGGAGGAATTTCATTCTGCGGCTGAAACGCATGTCCTCCACCCGCACCCGCCTTACACATTACTCCCATGGACGGTATGGCGTGTGGCGCTCACGAGGCCCTCATTCAGCACAAACCGCCTGATGAGCCCCTGCAGTCGCAGGGGCTCATGTGAATCTATGCCTCTTGCCAATCAAAGGTTGACTCCAGCTGTTTGTTTTTTTTCCACATCCATGGTGTTACTAACGCTGAGTTGGTATACCTCGCCCTGTACCTAGGTTAAACGCACCAGTGGCGCCATTACTGCGATTTTCTCATCTGTCCGCTCGCTCACACGGGTCCTGTGCACCAGAAGTGAACTGCCTGCGCAGGTAGGCTTCTGCACTTGAAGTGTGGTCTCTTACGTTCCCGCGGAAGAGTGTGATCGCAGTCGAAAAACGGTTCGTTTGCGGTTTTAGCGGTTACTGCGGTTTGAGCATAAAATGTTGCAGGGCGTACGACGGTGCTTTCTGCCGCAAAGCGATGCAGATGTCGCAAAATCACCACCATTGAGGAAACACGAAACTTTCAAATCTGCCAAATCGTGTAATGTTTCGTGGTGCTAGCCTAAGGATGCATTATTGCCGGACTGCATATGGGAAAAGGTTTATTCTTTACTCATCTTATTTTGCAGCAATCAAACGTCACATGATTTTTTCTCCGAGATTGCTCATTACAGGTGCAGAGAGCACACGCTCTTAACCGATCTGGTGCACAGGACCGGTCCGAGCGACAGGTCAGGTGCGATAATAACAATGGCGCCGCTGGTGCATGTCACCTAGACACTGGGCGAGGTATACAAACTCAGGCGTTACTAACCAATCGCTGCATAGAGAAGCTGGGTGGGCTCAGATACTAGAGCGTTTGACTCTTGTCCTGAAAGTCGCGGGTTCGTATTCAGATGGGTTGAAAAGTTGTTTAGACCCTATTCGGTGCTCCATCTTTGAAATCACCTTCGTGGTGGAAAAAGACGTCACAATTTTTAATTCCACTCAACTGCAAGAGGCATAGTTCCTCATGAGCCCCCGCAATTGCGGGGGCTCATGAGGATCTATACCTCTTGCTGACACCACGTTGTGTCTATGTTCTTTCGACAGCTTTGTCGTTGAATGTACGCGTCCTTTTCGCTGGGCGGTATCGGCAGTAGTAGTCAAAGGCTTTATCCTGAATTACCCTAACACATGCATGGTCGTCGCCGATTGTGGACAAACTTTTGAGATTTTTAAATGAGAAGTCACTTCTGAATCAAAAGCACGATCGACACCTCTTGAGTTTTACATGCCGGATGAGTTGTGCATCTTTTTTTCCCCCGAGGACAAGTCCTGCTGCACTAAAGAGAATTAACCCCATCCCTGCCTCTGTATTTTGTTACTGAATTTATTTTCCTTTAACGACTATTGATAGTTCCAAAACTAAGGATCGATCTATACAAAACCAGTTTATCCTTCTCATGGATATAGATTTGGAATGCCATTCCTGACCGCGTTAAATCCGCCTCCTCGCTAGCGTGTTTTAAAAACTGCTTTCTGCAAGTATTTGGTGGTTCAGTCGTTGCATGCATTGTATGTCTCTTTTCATGACTGCTCCTCTCTCTCTCTCTCTCTCTCTCTCTCTCTCTCTCTCTCTCTCCTCCTCTCTCTCTCTCTCTCTCTCTCTCTCTCTCTCTCTCTCTCTCTCCTCTCTCTCTCTCTCTCTCTATGGGGCTTTCTTTCCCTAAGCTGGCAATGTTTTTATTTCATATACATGTACATTTATATACTTAGTTTTGTGTATGTCTTGTAGTTTTGTAGCAACGGTACGTTTGAAAAATGGCTATGTCTATGACGATGTCAATGCCTCAACTGTTGATAAATAAAGCTTCATTGAATCATTGAATCTCTCTCTCTCTCTCTGTCTCTCTCTCTGTCTCTGTCTCTGTTTGTCTGTCTGTCTGTCTGTCTGTCTCTCTCTATCTTTGTGTTTGTGTTTGTGTGTGTGTGTGTGTGTGTGTGTGTGTGTGTGTGTGTGTGTGTGTGTGTGTGTGTGTGTATGCGTGTGTATGATTATGTCTGTTTATTCCAACAGTGTTGTCAAATGTCGTATCACGTGTTACATATAAGCACGTACATCAATAGATATTTTAAGTGTATCTTGTTTGTAGATATTCTTTGGTTGTTAGCAGCGACAGGTTTGTACATTGGCTGCGTCGATGATGATGTCAGTGTCTCAACCGTGTTAAAATTAAGTTTCATTGATTCATTGACCAAATGCCTCAACCGTCCAAGAAACACGGGATACAAACTGGTCTCGGCAAGAGGCATAGATCCTCATGAGCCCCCGCAGTCGCGGGGGCTCATGAGGATCTAACGTCTCTTTCAATTGGACCGTGTTCACATTTTCTCGGCAGCGAAGAGGTTAAAGCCTGCATGTATGCTGTTACACCACTCTGAACGGACTCACCCCACACCAGATGCACCCTCTCGCGGAACACGATCGAGCAAATTCTTGCTAAGTACACTTAGGGTGGAGACTGAAAGTCTTCATATTAACCCTCTTAACCCCACGGCCGCATTTCCAAACTTTCGGAGGCGTTGTCTAACGACTATGTACCAGTTGTACGAGATGGATTGATCATGATAATGCAAGGGTAGTGCCAGATGAGCTTGGCGCCTTCAGGCGCCAAGCTCTTCTGGCACTACCCTTGAATGATCATGATCAGTCCATCTCCTGCTGCAGGGTCCCGGGGCTAAATGGGTTAACTCTGCACCCTGTGTGTTCTCCAGAGGTTGCAGAGTCCATGATTCTATAATGCGAGCTGTTCTAAGGCGGGCATTGATTGCAGCGTTCAATTCGCCTATTCAGCGGGTTGTCAATGTTGTCTTACCGCAACTAATACTTGTCTGCCCACCCTTTCACAATGCATGTGCGTAGAGACGCGTAATAATAATAATAATAATAATACCGAAAAGAGGTGTTCTACTGCCCCAGGGGATAGTTGCATGAGTGAGCTTAGTCCTGCGCCAGCCACTAAGCAAGGTGCTCCGCTGCAGCAGCCGAGCACCCTGCTTAATGGCTGGCGCAGGACTAAGCTCACTCATGCAACTGACTACTTGTGCGCACAGGGGAGAAGAAGAGAAAAAGTCTTTCGTTTTTCGACATTCAAACTGTGTAACATAAAGTGAGACCATTTGTTCAACGTTGTTATAAGTCATACTAGATAAATATTGCTTACTAGTAAGCCTTTATTCGTGGAGCAGGGCGCTTTAACTAAACATTGGCCACAGGCCGGCCAGACATTGGTAAGAGATACACGTTTGCGTGCCCAAGCAACTGATGCAACAAATTTGTCGTAACGATACACTGCAAATACAAGGCAGCCGATTTCCTTGTCTGGAAGCGCATTTCTCACTACAGTAGAACCTGTTTTGAGCCACCGACTTGGAGAAATAGATCTTAAGAGACAGGTGCCTTGAATGTCCAAAAGTATCACTTGTCATTAAAGACCATCATTTAGTTGGCTACAGTCACTTAAATGATGGTCATTAATGACAGGTCATCTCTCACAGAGTTGGTCGCTTAATATAGGTACTGTTGTGAGGATCGACCGACGACTTTTTTGTCTGCGGTGTTGTGACCTCGAAATAATTAGTTTAGTTAAATGTTTGTCTACGTTTTCTTTTAGACAGTTTTTCATCTGTGTGCTGGTGTTTGTTGTTGTTGTTGTTGTTGTTGTTGTACATTACGACTTTGAGCCGCAAGGTTCAAGATTACAGACCAACACAATTTTGGGGTTGTCCTGCTTTCGATTTTTTTTTTCTCTCGCGTTATAAATGCCTGTCTTCGGGAGTCGTTATGCCAGTAATTTGTTTTTCCTTTGCGTCCGAATTTGAATATACAGAACCTTGCTGACCGTGACTAATTTGTCACATACGGGGACGTCTACTTAACAAACATGGGTACTCAAGGTCTAGTTACACCGTTCATAAGATAAACTCCTAGTCAGTGTCCCAGTGGCCAGTTGCATGAGTGAGGTCAGTCCTGTGCTAAGCAAGGTGCTCCGCTGTAGTTGGGCTCCTTGTAGTGGCTTGTGCAGGACTAAGCTCACTCATGCAACTGGCCGCAGATACGTGTGCTGGTCTGTGATGTTGGTCCTTACGGTTTTCAACCGTAAGGTCCAAAATCACATACCAGAATACGTACTTTCTTTCTTCACCGTTGCCACCACCCCTCTCTCTCTCTCTCTCTCTCTCTCTCTCTCTCTCCAAAATTTGGGAAATACGTGCGTCAGGCTGAATGAGTTAACAGTTTGCCGCCCAGTGTGATAAATTGGACGCTCATGACTAGCTGTATTGCGCAATCTGACTTTTTACGCCTCGTTGATGTATTATTGATATCTTCACGTGCGCGTTAATAACCGAAAGGCATGTTTTATTGTCATGACTGCGCATCACGACGCCTGAGGCGACCTTCTCTATAGTCAATAGAAGATTAAAGGCCCACTACCGCCGTAAATGTTCAAAGATACATTTCTGTAACAGATGGTTACGAAACGCTACGCACAGGTCTAGATATGGTTTATTTAGACACAGGACAATCCATTTGAGCACACGTCGTTTTGATATCAAGTAATTTGACAATGACTACTCCGTTCTACAAATAAAACGCTTTCAGTACGAGATACAGCTAAAAAAATAGATTGACACCCTAACGGCTGGGCAGAATAAATAAGTGCGATTACGCGTGTGCTTTTGCTGCGTGTCCCAACTGCTGTTAAAGTTCATTTCGTGTGTCGACGAGGCATAGCAAACACAAATGGTGATGAAATGCGTGTTCAAATTTACGCGTAATGCTACTTTAACCCTTTCACTGCCGAGAAAAATTGAACGCCACCCAAAATTCAAGAGGCATAGATCCTCAGTTGCGGGGGCTCATGAGGATCTATGCCTCTTGCTGAAACCATTTTGTATCCACGTTCTTTTGGCGGCTGATGTTGAATTTACATTGACTTCCAAAACAGTGTGCATTCACCTGGGGTTAGTAAAGGGATTAGTCGTATCATAATTTCCTTTTCTGAATTAACCACTTCACTGCCAGTGCGCGCACAATTATCTTGTTTCTGTAAACTTTGTTCATTCATCTGTCCAAGGGACATGGATACAAGTTGTTCTCAGCAAGAGGCAAAGATCCTCATGAGCCCCCACACCTGCCGGAGGCTCATGAGAATCTGTAACTCTTGTAACATTGTTGTGTATAATTTTTCTTGGCAGTGAACGGGTTAATGTTCTTACTTGTCCTACAAAGAACGCCGTACTAAACTTTTGTTTGATGCTGAAGTATGACGATCGTGAAACCAAAGACATTTTTTTGCTTTTTGTCTACCGTATTCAAAATACGGTAGACTTTAAAATGGGGCTGGTCGGAGCGCATTCCGGAGCATGCACATGATGTTTATGGCGTGCGGGGCAGAAATTCTGACAAAAAAGTAACAAGATAAAATGACCACGTCTAGCTACGCAAACCTTGCTAAAGAACGTCCTTTTGGCGCCAAAGCGCCGCGTGCGTGTGTGTGTGTGTGTGTGTGTGTGTGTGTGTGAGTGTGTGAGACAGCGACTAGAGCCCGCGTTTGAAAACGGACAAGCTTGAAATTTTATTATATTGTCCCTAAGAGAATTGTCTCGAGACCCCTTTCGATTTTTTTTATTAAGATGCTCATTGGCGATAAAATGGCCGTTCACAAACACCGGTCGATCCGCACTGGAGTCCGTAATTTTTCTTATTTTTACTAGATATTTTGCATATAACTAGATAAAAAGGGAGATATTGAATGAGTTGTTTAACCAGCATTGTACCTCTAAAACATTTTTGAGTGATAATTCAATATTTTTGGAAAAATATATTTTCCCTTTTTTGGGATTAATTTCACGAAATTATATGGGTTAATCTTAAAACATAAGATAAGATAAGATAGAATTTTTTAATAATAGAAAAACTTAAAACACATCAAAGTATATTTAAACTGCTCTCGTGCACACACACACACACACACACACACACACACACACACACACACACACACACACACACACACACACACGCACACACACACACACACACACACACACACACACACTCACACACACACTCACACACACACACACACATTCACTCACACACACCCGCATGCGTTAATAACTATTGTAGCCTAAACGTAAAGACAGTAAAGACGATTTTACAATGACACAAATCACAGAGGACATAATTATCGTAATATAAGAAGACGTCACTTGCATCATAGATAAGTATTATTCTGATAGCTGGACAATACTGTTTGTTTCCATCCCTACGTCACACGACCAGTCGCTTTAGCGCAAACCGTACCATGTGACCGTGATACAAAAACCCTTGTAGCGACAAATGGCGGACTTCTTGTAGCCCTCATTGTGACGCATCTTGGATGCGAGTTTTCTCTATAAAAGATCACTAAAACGTTCTAAAGTAAAAAGTTACTTAGTGTTGTTCGAAACAACAAGAACACTCAGTACTGGAGACGGCAACGTCATGAAATATTTTAAATTACGTCATAAGTCTATTATGTATAAATGTATATTCCTTTGACGTCAGTCATGTCTGGCGTGACCCAGGCCGGAAGATGTCTTCTTGATTTATTTTACGAAAATAGTGGAGGAATGAAAACAAATACGTTATTGGTAGCAGGGGCTTGCTGCACGGACCCTTGTAGGCCTTCGGGGGTGGTCAAAGGAACCATTGTACCCCTCAGACCTTTGGCCTTCGGGGTACAATGGTTCCTTTGACCTCCCTCAGGCCTACAATGGTCCGTGTAGCAAACCCCTGCGACCAATAACTTTTAATTTACATTATAGTAAACAGTGGGACGGATGGGTCAGGTTTGGCGTTTGTTTGCATCAAGGTAATGGCAAGATTTTTCATATACGGTATTTACATAAGCCTACAGTTTGTCTCGGCTGTCGGTACGATTAGGTGAATTGTGACCTGTATGCCCTAGATGTGAAAATCAGACAATTTTCTGCACCATTTTTTCGGAGCCATGTGTAAAACAGCTAACATAACTTAATTTTTCTTTTACGAAAAAAAAACTATCTTCTCATTAATATCCGCATGATTTTTTTCATAAACAGTGTTTGCGTAAGCCTGCTATTTGTCCCTGGGGTAGGATTAGGTCAAATTGCGACCTGTAAGCTCTAGGCGTGAAAATCAGCAAGACAATTTCAAGTTGATCCTCTGATAAGTCAAATGTTAGTACTGCGATAAATGACGTATAACATCGAGCCGTCACTATGAACACGGCGTCGCGGGTCTAATGATGCCATGACGTGAAGCTGGAAGTGACGTCATTTCGCTGCTCGTGCTATTCTTCTTCTTCAGAATAGCTATGCTACGCCAGACCCCAGAGCTTACGAATGGCGGGAATCGCCGTGTGTCCGTCTTTATTTATGTGTGCCAGTGTGTGTGGATCAGAGGGTGGGTTAGAGTAGAAGGAGATGGATTCCTGTCGCTACGCGAGCCCACAGGGCGTATTACTGGCGGGAAACGCCGTGTGTCCGTCTTTATTTGTGTGCGCCGACGTGTTTGTTGATCAGAGGTTGGCTTAGAGAGGAGGGAAATGGATCAGCATTATAAGCCTAAAAATATGAACAACTCTGAATGTTCCTGAAAGATAAACGCATGTGAGCTCCAAACAATACGGTAGACTTTGGGATGCAATCCTCATCTTGTTTATCTTTTTGCTAGTTCTCCGATGGGCGAAAAGACAAAGGAACATGGATACAAAGTGGTGTCAGCAAGAGGTATAGATGCCCATGAGCCCCCACAACTGCTGGTTGGACAGTATTCATTGTTCCTCGCTAGTGAATAGGTTAAAGAACACATAACCAGAACAGCAACGACACCTCTGTCACGTGTGCATGCTGACATGGCTGGTGACAAGAGGGGTTGGAAAGTCTAATTAAAGCAGGACAAACACTGTGATTTTTTAGCACTCGGAGCCTGCACAGGCCTTTTTAAGAGCCAATTTTATTATGGAGTCTATTTCTTGGACGCACCAGACTTTACTGGATCTAGGACATTATATTTCGGACGCTCAAGCGGAATATGCATGTCTCACTACACTACGAACGTGCATGCTAGAAGTGCAGCGTATTCTGCTGTGATGGAAAAAAAAAACTACATTTATTCACATTTAACCCCTTCACTGACGAGAAAACGAGAACGCGATCCAACTGCAAGAGGCATAGATCCTCAAGAGCCCCCGCGACAGCGGGGGCTCATGAGGATCTATGCCTCTTCCTGAGACCAATTTCTATCCATGTTCCTTGGACGTTGTGGCTTTTGGTCGTTGAATTAACAAAGATATCAGGAACAAAATATGCGCGTATTGGCAGGGAAGGGACATTTAGTTGTACAGTATGTTGGCACGTTGCTCACTTGTGCAGTTCGGGTGTTCTGTACTTACACGTTGTGATGAAGCTCTATGCTCGTGCATAGTGCTCATACATTAGGGTTAGTACGGTACGATTTTTGTTAACGGTTTGTTTGTGCCGATAGTCCGGGGGGCAGGAGGCCCCACGTGAAATCTGTAAGACATGGTTAGCACGGAGTTTTGGTGAGTTCTGTTTAGTGAGTTCTAGGCAAAAGCTGTGTCTGTCAGAGCAGGAATATATTAGTACGGGGCTTATCGTCAGCTTGGACGGATGTGTTTGAGATACCTAGCCCGTATTCCAAGACTCTGAAGCCTATAATTCAGAGTGCTTGTAAAGAGTGGAACGACGGACGCCGAGATGTCAGTCACAGGTGGGACCTAACGTGAGGTCATCCCTCCAGCTCTTCACTGACTCAGAGTGAATCGGACCGGGACCGAGACACCCGAGTCAAAGCGATAACTGCGCTACGGTACGAGTACGAGGACGTCCGTGATAAAGAGACAGGACGACAGGAAGAAGCGTACAACGGACTTGCACGCCTAGACGTGAGAAGAACCAACGTAACCAGGCAATAACATCAAACAGGTTGGAGACTCTGAGAACTGACACCTAGCCTGGCAAAGAGATAGTGTGTGATGTGTATGTGATGTGGATGCTGGGTGTGGGTAAATGTATATAGTTTGATAATCGTTTAAGCGTTTCGTTACTTTTATATTGTATAAAGTTACTTTAGAAAGGGAGCCCGTGTGTTGAGTTTTACCGCATGAATGCGCCCGTCTGAGTCAGTGGCGGTGTATGCGTCTGTTGCGTGAGAGTCTGTACGTGTGACTGTGGGCAAGTCTGCGCGCGTTACACACGTGAGTTCTTTAAAGAATTCCATTAATTTTGTCCAACGGACACGGGTACAGAATTAATCCATTAAGAGGCGCACGTACATCCTGACTGCAGTTTCTTCTAATTTTCTTCTTCTTCTTCTATATAAATTGATGCTTTCCTGTCTCTTCTCTTCCAAACCTCTCCCTACACAGCGCTTTGAGCATTTAGTACTGAATGAAAAAATACGCTCTACAAATGATAATGATGATGATGATGATGATGATGATGATGATGATGATGATGATGATGATGATCATCATCATCATCATCATCATCATCACCATCATCATCGTCATCGTCATCGCCGTCATCATCATCATCATCATCATCATCATCACCACCACCATCATCATCATCATCATCACCACCACCACCATCGTCGTCGTCGTCGTAGTCCTTATCATCATCATGAGTCCCAGGAGTTGCACACGTGGATCTATATCGCCAGCAGTTGGGAGGGTTTTCGTTTTTCTCGGCAGAAAGGGGGTAAATTTTTGCGCTGGAGGTTATTGAAAGGGTGAACTGTTTTTTTTTTTTTTACTGCGCGTGTCCGGTCTGCGACACCCGGAAGTGCAGAATCGCTCGTACGCGCAATCCCCTCTGTCTGCAAGAGGCATAAATGCTCATGAACCCCTAGCCCTGCAGGCGTTTTGCAATCACGAGAATCTATGCATCTTGTTAAAAGAGATCGGGCATATGGGTTTTTTTTTCAAAACGAGAAAGAACCTGCATCTGAATAAAATCTACATATACAAGTAGCATAGATTCTCATGAGTCCCTGCAGTCTGCAGGGGCTCGTGAGAATCTGTGCTGCTTGCTTGGAGACACTGGCCCTATTTTGTTCTTCAGACAAATAGGCGTTGTCGGAGGTCATGTGAGTGTAAAGTCTGCAAGCGGAATATGAATGACGGCCCATTGATTTTGGCCCCTCTGCGCACCTTCCTGTCATGAGCACTTAGTTGCCTGTTGGACCCACTCAGAAAACCACTGCTTCTTTCCTCAGGAATACAGATGGAAAATAAAGGTGTAGATTCAGTCACGGGCCATTGGTTGATTCTTTTAAAAACTACGCGACTTGATCGAAGAGTTAGATACTAAACAACTTTGTTTTGCCCGCTAGAACGCAGGAGCTTATGAGAATCTGCACAACCTGTGATGGACAGGGTTAACCCATTTAGCCCCGACGCCGTTACAACAAGAGATGGATCGACCATGATAATTCAAGGGTAGTGCCAGACTAGCTTGGCGCCGGATGGCGCCAAGCTAATCTGGCACTACCCTTGAATTATCATGGTCGATCTATCTCCTGCAACTAGTACATAGTGGTTAGGTGACGCCTCCCAAAACTTTGGGGGAAAATGTGACCGTGGGGTTCAATGGGTTAAATACAGATGAGAAGTTCTCCATCTATCCGGAAACGTCCCAGTTCCTCCAGACTCATGAAGATCTACGTCAGCTGCAAATGGCGGACGAGATTAGATGTTAAACTGGTGGCTTACTCTCTTGACAGTTATCAGCATACTTTACCAGCTGTCTGGAAACAGCGCAGATCTTCATGAGCCCCTACAACTGCAGTGGCTCATGATGATCTGCGTCGCTTGCAAACGCCGGGTGAGACGTAGGATCGGTGGGCTTACTCTCTTGACAATTGTCCGCAACAAAGACCGTCTATATAATCAATTTATGCTCGTATCCCAAAGAGCGCACAAGCCTAATAGGCGCTGCGAAACAGACCGCATAAACACACTTCCGTAATTAACTTGCTGAAAAAAAACCCAACTGAACTTGCTATTCTTTGGCCTGCATTGATGAAAAATGAATAACGTGCATAAATCATTAAAAGCCACATGCCGCATTTATTTTCCCACGTGAATTAAGAAGAAAGAAAGAGTGGTGAATGAGCTTTCAAATTGTCATTGTTTATTTTTTTATAGAACGGGCATTTGGTCAACCCGCCAAACCAAAGGCATTCGTCTACACGTCCCCAGTGAAAGTCCTGAAAGAACTGCCCGAAGTGGGCTGCCTTAACCCTTTCACTGCCGAGAAACAGTGAACACGATCCAACTGCAAGAGACATATGTCCTCATGAGCCCCCGCGACTGCGGGGTCTCATGAGCATCTATGCCTCTTGCTGAGACCGATTTGTATGGATCCATGTTTCCTGGGCGGTTTTGGCTGTTTGTCGTTGAATGAACCAAGATTTCAGGAACAAGACTGTACGTGCAATGGCAGGCGAGGGGTTAAAGCGTTTGCGGTCAGAGGTACATTCACATTCAGTTCGATGGCGTCCCCAATAAGTCAGTTTCTATTTGTGTTACCGCACGGGACACGTTCAAACATCCCTCAAGGCACGTGCTTGTGTGTCCACTTCCCTCCCCCTGCCTCTGCCCCTGCCCCTCCCCCTCCCCTTTCAGTTGTAGTCGCTCGGACATTGACTTTCCTCACAGAACTAACAACCGAGTGCAAAGAAACACCCAGTAAAGAAAGAAACGCGTTTAGAAAGGACAAGTACAGTGATACTCAACACAAGAGAAAAAAAAAAAGAAAGGAAACGAAACTTGAATTCTCAAGAATAAATGATTAAGTACAGAGACCTGTTTCAACTCATGTCATTGAAACACACTTACAAATGGGAAGTGCAGTAAAGAAATACAATAAAGTTAATTATCCCAACGAAGAAAACAATGTGCATTGCCAAGGTAGCTGAAGAAATTATTCCGTCTACTTGAAAAGGATCTTTGATCTGAAACTTTTTTTCGTTTGGTCATTTGATAACATTTTGACATTTTTCTTTATATAGAGAGTCCGTGTCGTGCTTCTTGCAGAAGAGCTTTTGGGGCCTGAGCTCAGATGCATGAGTGAGCTTAAATCCAGCGCAAGTCACTAAGCAAGGTGCTCCGCTACAGCGGAACATCTTGCTTAGTGGCTTGCGCTGGATTTATGCACACTCACGCAGCCAGCCCCTGCTGTCTGAGAGCTGGCACAGCCCTTTCCGTGCATGCAGACTATGCTTTCTTCCAGGGAGCTCATGAGGATCTACGCCTCTTGCAAATGAGGGTTAGAACTGGCTGACACGGCAAACCCCCTATTGACTCCGCCTTCTTCTAGGGGGACAGAACTTGTTGACTTTGTCAATTGCCTTCATTGGTTGTCTCCTTTAGCAGTGGTTGACTTTAAACCAGCCGTGAGGCTGAAGATAAAAATGGTGCACAGTTTTTCCAGCAAGAAGCTTAAATTCCCTAAAATTCAGGGGCTAGTGAAAAGCTATGCCTCTCCGATATGGCCCGAGATGGCTGAGGGACTTTTCGGGTCGCCTAGTCATCCGATGTAGGGCTTGTGGTCGGAGCTTGCCGTGATCAACGAGATGAAGGAAAGTCGCGACGGAGGTGTTTCATACCGCTTATCTATTGAGTGGTGACTCGAAAGTTCAAGAGGATTCGGTTGAAACTGCCTTTTATGCTATGCATATTGACTTAAAAGATTTTCTTGTATCTACTTTGTGCAGAAACCTTTCTGTATTGAAGTCCTCCGTGCTACGGCAGAGGTGTACCATGCCGCTTCAGTAGCGTCTTAAAAGTTGCAGGGGAACTGGAGTTTGTCTCAGACTTGTGTGTATCCTGGTCTGTAATTTTTTACCTTACGAACTGGACCATGAGATGCCAAATAACAGAGCAGCAAATACACTTCTGCCTACATTGATTTCATTCCTGTCACGGATGTTTCCGGACATATACCGTTTTAACTATCATAAGTGGGCGTTGCCGGGGGGTCAGTTGATTTTTTTTTTTTAAATAAAAAATCAGTTCCATTTTTATCAATTGATAGAGGATGACACTCTCTGGGCGCAATTTGACGTCACATATAGTGTCAAATTGGCCCTGTCGCGGACGCACGCAGTTGCCACACGTCATAATTTCACGTTACAGGTCAAATTATGATGTAACGCAGCAGCCTACTGGTGAGACAGTGCCATTAAAGAGCATGCGTAACTGAGCCATGTTCTGGGGCTCCATCTCCATGTGTCAGCGGCAAATATCAAGGTAAAGTAGACTGTCACTATTTAGCCCGAGATCTTAAGAAATGTATACATTTACAGGAAGCAAATTCTTTCGCCGACTGTCTGACATTTAACTTCGTGATAACACTACCAGCCACTGAGGTGATGACATTTCGAAGAGAACAATTGATATGTGTGCTGGTCCGTGATTTTTAACCTTACGGCCGGAGGCCGTAAGGTTAAAAATCGCAGACCGGCACACTACTTGTATCTGAATAAAAGTGTAATAACATACTGGATTTGACTTGTTTGAAGATCTAACGTGAAATAGACCTATGAGCTACAATTAATAAGGAAATTCAGTCCGTCTTTCGGAGAAACTGGATGAATGGAGTGGTCCGTAGATTATCAGCAGTAAAAAGCGTTCACAAGAAATTGTTTAATTATTGTTAGCTAGTTATCAGGGCTTATAACGCCGAGGTGGCAGCTAGTGCCATCTCACGTCGGACATTGAAAAAACAGAGTGCCGCAACTCAGAACCGTGGCCAGACCTCCCTCTGCAGCCACTTCAATAAATTCTGAATAATTTAATTTGCTTGTTATACAATATATCAGTACATGTGTCAAAGAAGGAGAAAAAATGAAGTGGGTATATATAATTATATATATATAATTTTTCAATAAATTCTGAGAATGCTCTTGCTGTGCTAACGCCATGGAATTCCAGGCTGGTAAGCTTGCATGTGTCATCAGGACATCAGCTGCCCTTTTTATGACTGCATCGCTCACGAGATCTAGAAAGAAAGGATAGTGGGAGAAAAGGAATGACAGACCTATTTTTTTAGCCTTCCACTGAACACCTACTGCATATAGCAATAGGGACTACCCCCAGGCACCCCGCAATCCGCTGAAGAATATCCAGTCCTCCCCCCGAGAGTGGAGGCTAGTGCATGAATATTCCCAAACATATCTTGGACCTACTGGATAGATTTTTGTTTTTGCCGCCTACGACCGGTTTCACCCCAAAGGGGGACTCTTCAGGTAGGCATACGGCGTAACCTGAAAGTGCAAACACAACACACGTACTAGAAGCCGCCTCCAGACTTTACTGGTAGCACCACTAGCACAGCGCGGATTGCATCCCTAAAGCTTTATGAGGTGTTGCATAAAATAGGTCTGTCATTCCTTTTCTCCCACTACCCTTTCTTTCTAGATCTCGGGAGCGATGCAGTCATAAAAAGGACAGCTGATGTCCTGATGACACAATGCAAGCTTACCAGCCTGGAATTCCATGGCGTTAGCACAGCAAGAGCATTCTCAGAATTTATTGAAAAATTACGTCCCTTGGAGCTATTCTGATTGAGTGCATCATTTTTTGGCCCCACCCGGGTCTGCCCTGGGGGACTTGGGTGGGGTTAGGTATTTTTTAGTTCCCAGGGTCACCCTGGTCAGCCCCACAGGGTGGGTTTATCTCTCTATTCTGGGGCATGTGTTTCTGTCTACCCTTTGTCCCTTCACCTGTATTTGCCTTTTTAAAACTCTCCCTACTGTCTGCACTGCCTGTAGCTCTTGATATTGGATGTGTGTTGCTAAATGGTCTTAGCTTTATTTAGGCCCATGTGTTAGGTTTATTTAATGTATTTGACCGGCTGGCGACATACATTCAATGTTCTGTTTAGTTTTTTTTTTTTTTTCACAAGCAGTGCAGGCACGTCCTGAGAAAGCCTTGTTGCTGTCGGGACGTTAAGCAATGTACAATCAATGTACAATCATTTTTTGGCTTTGGGTGACGCCTTTGTTAGAAGTAAAGAATTATATATATATATATATATATATATATATATATATATATATATATATATATATATATATATATATATATATATATATATATATATATATATATATATATATATATATATATATATATATATATATATATATATATATATATTCATTACTTATAACAAAGGCGTCGCCCAAGCCAAAAAATTAGAATTTATTGAAAAATTATATATATATATATATATATATATATATATATATATATATATATATATATATATATATATATATATATATATATATATATATATATATATATATATATATATATATATATATATATAATATATATAATAATTCAATAAATTCTGGGAATGCTGTGCTAATGCCATGGAAATCCAGGCTGGTAAGCTTGCATTGTGTCATCAGGACATCAGCTGTCCTTTTGTGACTGCATCGCTTATTAGATCTTTTGAGCCTTCCACTGAACACCTACTACATAAAGTAATAGGGACTACCCCCAGGCGCCCCGCAACCCGCTGGAGAATATCCAGTCCTCCCCCCGAGAGGGGAGGCTAGTGCATGAATATTCCCAAACAGATCTTGGACCTGCTGGATAGATTTAAGATTTTGCCGCCTACGACCGGTTTCGACCCAAGGTGGGTCTCATCAGGTAGGCATACGGCGTAACCTGAAATTGCAAACACAACGCATATACCAGAAGCCCCCTCCAGAATTTGACTGGTAGTAGGTGTTCAGTGGAAGGCTCAAAAGATCTAATAAGCGATGCAGTCACAAAAGGACAGCTGATGTCCTGATGACACAATGCAAGCTTACCAGCCTGGATTTCCATGGCATTAGTACAGCATTCTCAGAATTTATTGAAAAATTATGTCCCTTGGAGCTACTCTGATTGAGTGCATTTTTTGGCTTGGGCGACGCCTTTGTTATAAGTAATGAATATATATATATATATATATATATATATATATATATATATATATATATATATATATATATATATATTATATATATATATATATATATATATATATATATATATATATATATATATATATATATATATATATATATTGTGTTTCGTTTTTTGTTTTGTTTACGCTCACGGCCTCTTTGAGACTTGTCCCAAATCCCTATCTGTCAAGACCAAAGCTGGCTTCGATAGATGATCGTTGGACAGAGATACGCTTTTTATCGAGCGGTGAAGTAAGATATATTCCACCTGGGAATTCTATTCCTGGCCCCCGCCACCGATACAATCTGTCGTGCCAAACGAGCAAGTCTGGCTCGGGGAACCCCGTCAGCGAAAGGTCCCTCGGGTCGACGTCGGCCCGCAGTTGGCTCGCGCACGGACGTGCGCGAGCCAACTGCGGCCGATGTCTGCCCGATGACCTTTTTGCGCGCTTTGGACTATCTGCGGTTTGGTTTCGACAGTTTTATTTCCAGTCTGTCTGAAAAGTAAAGAAACCTCACTGGTTGAAGGTGGCACAAGACTATAATGAGCAGGGGCGGATCAGTTACCTCGAGGGGGGGGGGGGAGTTTCCAACGTTTTGTTTGGGACCTTCAACCTAATACAAAAGGCCTCCCCAACGCTAGATCTTGCTTCCAGGGGCAGAAAAATCGAGAGAGAGAGAGAGAGAGAGAGAGAGAGAGAGAGAGAGAGAGAGAGAGAGAGAGAGAGAGAGAGAGAGAGAGAGAGAGAGAGAGAGAGAGAATCAATGAATCAATGAATCAATGAATCTTTATTTTACAACGGTAAAGATATTAACAATGCCAGAGGCAATGCCATTTTTCAAATCTGCCGTTGCTACATCTACAACACAACAATTACATTACATTAATACATGTATAGGACGAACGCCTACGGTGTGTTGGGGGAGTTGGCGCAATGGAAAGGGGGGGGGGGGGAAAGCAACAACACAGCAGCACTATACATACACAGCAGTAGAATGGGTACATTACTAACAATGATATCTACGTATAGAAAGCAAAGCTTGAAGATAGTTATGGCTGCGAAGATAAATGTTCAAAAAGACTTTTCTTGAAACATGATACCGTTGGAGTGGTCTTCGTGTGGGATGGAAGCGAATTCCACAAAGTCGCCCCCGAGAATGCTAGACTGGTTTTAAATAAGTCTATTCTCGTTTTGGGTACTACATATAGGCTTTTTGTATCGCCATAGCGGGACTGTGACCGGACTAGCAGCTGGGTTAGATATTCTGGAGTGTTGTCATTCCGAATCTTAAAAAGGAGAACACCTTTGTTGAATGCAAACTGCTTTTTGAGAGAAAGAAGTCCCGCTTTGTAAATCTTATCATCCGTTGTCAAAGTAGGTTCAGGTAAAATTAATTTCGCTGCTCTTCTGTGTAAGGAGTTCAGTCTTTTTAAATGTACATCTCTGCAGCCATCCCACACCGTCAAAGCATAATTAATGTGGGACTGAATATGTGCATAATAAAATAATTTTCTGGTTTCAAAGTCAGTAAAGTGCTTCAGTTTGGACAGCATGAAAATGTTCCTTGAAACAGTTTTACACACTTTATGTGTGTGTGCCTTCCATTTGAGCTGATCATCTATGATAATTCCAAGGAGGCGGTGTTCAGACACTTGCTCAATAGAATTGCCTTCGAAGGACAAATCAAGTGAAAGGGGGCTTAATTGGTGTTTTTGGCGTGTCGCAATTACCATTGACCTAGTTTTTGCTGGATGGATACTCATCGAGTTACGTTCACACCAAGCGGACACCTCATCAAGGCTCTGTTGTAAGTCATCTGCAACCACATTAAGGTTTTTATTTGCCGTGTGGATTGACGTATCGTCAGCAAACAAGTCACATTCGATAGATTCGGACGTTAGGTGAAGAGGCAGATCGTTGATGTATAAACAAAATAGAAGAGGGCCTAACACTGACCCTTGAGGTACTCCAAACTTAACCTCCTTCACTTCAGAGTGTGATCCATTAACTACAACCTTTTGCTTTCTTCCCTTTAGATATGAACTAAAGAAGGAAACTGCTGAGACGTTTTTTAAATAATGACTAAGTTTGCTTATCAGAGTGTCGTGGTTAACCAGGTCAAACGCCTTCTTAAAGTCAAGGTAAATAACACCCGTCAGTTGAGAATTGTTTACGTTAGATAACCACTTATCTGCAAGTCTGCTTAGCGCTGTATGACAGGAATACTTCGGACGAAACCCACACTGGAAGGGATGAAGCATATTATTTGTCTCTAAATAATGAGACAAATGTTTGCGTACATGTCGCTCGAGAGGTTTGCTTAACACGGACAGTAACGAAATCGGTCTATAATTATTCAGATTTCCCCTGTCCTTGGATTTCGGTAGTGGAATTACTTTTGCAAGTTTGAGCTGTGTAGGAAATACACACTGATGGAGACATAGGTTGTAGATGTATGTCAGCGATTCAACAATGTAAGGTAGGGATAGTTTCAGAACTTTAGGATTTATGTCATCAGGGCCTGATGACTTCTTGTTCGCGAGACTACTTATGAATTTACCTACTTCATGTATTTCAATCGATGGAATGCTAAAAGGAGTCACAGTCTTCTGATTGCAGTAGTTAATTAAAATATCGAAACACTTATCCTTGACACTTCCTTGTGTTGAGAAAACTTCAGCAACAGACAGGAAGTGATTATTTAACATGTCAGCGGATAGATCACTAGGGATTACCGTGGATGCACTAGAGCCTCGGGTAAGGGAATTCAGGACGCGCCAAATAGCGGACCCGTCTTTGTTGTTTTTAATAGTATTTCTTACAAAGGCTTGAGAGAGAGAGAGAGAGAGAGAGAGAGAGAGAGAGAGAGAGAGAGAGAGAGAGAGAGAGAGAGAGAGAGAGAGAGAGAGAAGGCGCGTGTGTGTATAGACACTCACCGTTGAGAGAGAGAGAGAGAGAGAGAGAGAGAGAGAGAGAGAGAGAGAGAGAGAGAGAGAGAGAGAGAGAGAGAGAGAGAGAGAGAGAGAGAGACTGAGAGAGAAGGCGCTTGTGTGTATAGACACTCACCATTCGCAAAAAAATATCAAACAACGGGAGGGGGTGGGTCCAAACACCACAAAATCCCCCAAAAGGACTTAGTTATAGTATTTTAAAGAATTTTGGAGGGGGGGAGGGTTCCGGAACCCCTGTCAGTAACCCCCCCCCCCTTCCCAGATACGCCCCTGATGAGGAGAAATGTTAATGCCGTAATATACGACCAGTGCAAACTGAAATACTGACGACTGGAAAATGTGCTAAAAAAAGTATGACGTACGTTCAATATTTGTGTGCTGGTCTGTGATTTTAGACCTTACGTCTCAAGCCGTAAGGTCCCAAATCACAGACCAGGACACAGCGTGTTTGCACTGTGACAAAACTTTTCTCCGCGCAGTGTGAATAATTTTAGAAGTTACACAGCAGTAAACTTACATCCAGACAGTTTCGCAGGCAATTTTGTACCTAACGCGGATGCATATTGGACCGGTAAGAAGCATGGACCCCCACGAGCACACGCGGGCTGCAGGGACGCAGGACGATCTATGCCTCTCGTTTGAAGAAAAATGGGTCTTTTGCTAAGGAGTCGTGACAGAAGTAGCCTGCTATCCATTTTTATTATTTATGCAACGGCCGGGTTGGTCTATTTACACCATGTGTCACTGGTGAAATACAAACTCCCGTGTTAAATTATGCAACACGCAAACCAGACATCAGAAACTCATTATCCAATCACAGATGTCTATGGTCTATTTCGAGCCAATCGGCAAGCATGCAAACTCAAATTTTTTTGGTCAAACAGAAAATCCGGCAGACAGCAAAAACACATTAACCAATCAGGGTTTTTCTCTCCATTTAAAAAAATAAATAAATAAAATTTAAAAAAAAGAAGAAAGAAACGAGCTTGATTATCTTTTGTGTACACTTCTACCTGCAATACAATATAATTATATTTATATTTTACGCTTTGATTTTTATACTGGCAAAACCGTGTGATTTTCTCCAGCACTAAATCTGAAAGTTCGTGAACCCGTTAGAGACTACCACTTTGATTTTGCATACCGGCTAAACCATGTTGTTTAACCCCGTCACTGCCGAGAGCAACTTGAACACCACCTGACTGCAAGAGGTTTAGATCATCATGTGCCCCGCGCAGTTGCGGGGGGGGGGGGCGGGGGGGGGGGGTTAATCAACACAAGTTCAATATCTAATCAGTCACGATCTGTCGCTGGTCTATTTTCAGCCAACAGACGAGCGGCTTTCTGTAAATATTTCGCCGTCTCTATTGTGTTGGTGTCCGTCTCTTTTTACAAAAGTGGCCTTGCCTTAGTCATGTTTGCAGGTTTGTGATTGTGGACCTTGCGGTCTAGAACCGTAAGGTTCAAAGCCACAGACGAGCACAGGAGTAAATTAATATTCGAGATAGCAAAAGGTACACGCGCCGTACAGAGTGGCAGTGCTAGCTGCCGGAATCAATGCTCTAAAACGTCGTGTCACACTGGCTGTCTCCTTCGATTCGCTGCGCTGATCAGCGCAGTGAATCCAAAGCTGAGACAACCAGTGTGATAACGGGTTTCGCTCAGACAACGACGCTCGGATTACCCAATTGTTTGATGAGCGGCCCGATAAGACCGATAACACTGACCCGCCTAAAGAGATACTGAGGTTCTCACGAACCCCTGTATTTCAGTCAAATCATTAAATTTAAGCCCTGAGAACAAATTTACCAAGTTTCGAGATGACCTCGAAGGTCTGCATCACAACTCTTGAGACAGATCGACAATGATATTTCAAGGGTGATGCCAGAATAGCGTGGCGCCTAGAGGCGCCACGCTATTCTGGCATCGACCTTGAAATATCATGGTCGATCCACATCTTTTCATATCGTGTCAGCGCTTTTCACTTTTCACAGTTTCTTCGGCACGAAGCCGCGCGCGCACTGTACTCGCTCACAGCGAAGGCGGTCGGAAACTCTTACGAAGTAGGTCAAACTTAGCTGTGAAATAAGCAATCCAGACCAAAAAGGTGACTGCCAAGCGTGTGAAATGCAAAGAAGTACCCAACGGAGAAAGAAACACGCTTAGAAAAAACGGTACAACACAATTTATTAATATTTCGGGTAAATACCCTTTGTCAAAATAGACAAACAAACAGACACCGGCATTAGCCGCTACTTATCTTCAGATGCAGAAGGAATAAACTCGCTGTTTTGGCAATTTAAATAATATCGAGATAAATATATTAAAACTATAATGTTTGAAACAGGATTCGAACACCCACAAAAATCGTTACTGTATGGACGAGGTGAAAGGAACATCCCGGGTAAAGCAGAAACGTAAGTAAAAATGCTATTAGAAGAGACTAGCAGGCCCCAAGATCTGATCATATACACAGACGGTTCAGTCACCGACTGCCAGTCGGCCTGGGGCTTCACTGTCAAACAAAAAGGCAGCACCATATACGAAAACAGTGCAGCATACAGGCCAAAACCTCAAGCGTAATGATGGAGAGGGAGGCCAATATTGGTACGATGCCTCCCTCTCCATCATTACGCTTGAGGTTTTGGCCTGTATGCTGCACTGTTTTCGTATATGGTGCTGCCTTTTTGTTTGACAGTGAAGCCCCAGGCCGACTCATTCTGGCAGTCGGGTGACTCTGATACCGTTCGCTGGCCATTTTCGACAGTGTCTTCCAAAGCTTTCAGTCAGGTATGATGTTTGGTACAGATGTTGGAACTGGGTTGGAATTCGTTTCCGTTCTTTTGATTGCTTCAGTTCTGTCACTTCCCAGACCTTTTGTACTGAGTCCTCCCGTCTATGATTTGCCCCTTGTGAGTCTACTGCGCAGCCTGTCTGGCTGTCTGTGATTGAACCGTCTGAGCAATTCGGTTGTAACAGCAACGAATTATTTCTGTCCAACTAAAAGTGAACTAGTAACATACCGATGAAAACTGTCGTAGGTCGAGAATATTTTGTAGTCCCAGCGTTGTGAAATTTGGCGAAATCCAGAACCAAACGGGTGGCTGCCAAGCGTGTAAAGTGCGAAACAAATTCTCAGCAAAGCAATTAACCTTTAACGTGTCGGTAGCGGTTTTAGTCGCGATGATTCCTACATGAATCATCGCGACTAAAACCGCTACCGACACGCAAAGGGCTAACACGCTTAGAAAGTGTGTTGTACTTGTTCTTTCTAAGTTTTTTTTTTGTTTGGTGTGCTGTTACTTTTAAAATAAGGCGGAAAAAAATTCAATCGATGGCAACGGGTTCTCAAGTAATATTGGTCTGAAAAAAAAGGTGATCAAATGTCTTCCAGCTCGCACGATAAAGGGCACGTAACTCAGCGGTCCAGGTTGATCAAGGGGACGTAATCAATACGGTGTCATTTGAAAATCGAGCGTGAAATGGGGAAGAGATTTTCTGGGATTTAAAACATTAGCCTTTCGAAACTAGCTTCACATTATTAGTTTACTGCCTATTTAACGAGGGCGGTAGTCAAAATTGTGTCAGCGCAAGAGGCGGAATGAGTCTCTCCTTCCCCCTCACACCCTCTCTTTCTCTCTCTCTGTGTATGGTAACCAAATAATAAATCCATTACAGAAGACTTTATTTTTTACTTACTTACTTACCCAACGAAATCCCTCCACTTCAGCCGGTCGCGGGCCAGAGTGCCTATCGTTCCCCAAGTTTTTCAGTTCTTATTTTTTCTATGAGCTTAACTCATTGAGCCCGACGGCCGCATTTCCAAATTTTGGAAGCGTCATTTAATGACTATGCACCAGTTGCAGGAGATGAACCGACCATGATAATTAAAGGGCAGTGCCAGATTAGCACTACCCTTGAATTATCATGGTCGACCCATCTCCTGCTGTAGTGCGTCAGGGCTGAATGGGTTAACCAATTCAGTACCAGTTGATGCAGAGTGTGTTTCTGCAGTCTTCCTTAGTTCAGCACCAAAACTCAGGTATCCGAGTGTTAAAGTAGTGTCAGTACCAGTTGATGCAGAGTGTGTTTCTACAGTCTTCCTTAGTTCAGCACCAAAACTCAGGTATCCGAGTGTTAAAGTAGTGTCAGTACCAGTTGATGTAGAGTGTGTTTCTGCAGTCTTCCTTAGTTCAGCACCAAAGCTCAGGTATCCGAGTGTTAAAGTAGTGTCAGTACCAGTTGATGCAGAGTGTGTTTCTGCAGTCTTCCTTAGTTCAGCACCAAAACCCTAGCTGTCCGAGTGTTAAAGTAGTGTCAGGAAGAGGCATAGTAGTGTCAGTACCAGTTGTTGCAGAGTGTGTTTCTAACTTTCTGCAGTCTTCCTTAGTTCAACACCAAAACCCTAGCTGTCCGAATGTTAAAGTAGTGTCAGTACCAGTTGATGCAGAGTGTGTTTCTGCAGTCTTCCTTAGTTCAGCACCAAAACCCTAGCTGTCCGAGTGTTAAAGTAGTGTCAGGAAGAGGCATAGTAGTGTCAGTACCAGTTGTTGCAGAGTGTGTTTCTAACTTTCTGCAGTCTTCCTTAGTTCAACACCAAAACCCTAGCTGTCCGAATGTTAAAGTAGTGTCAGTACCAGTTGATGCAGAGTGTGTTTCTGCAGTCTTCCTTAGTTCAGCACCAAAACCCTAGCTATCCGAGTGTTAAAGTAGTGTCAGGAAGAGGCATAGATCCTCATGAGCCCCCGCCACTGCGGGGGGCTCCGTGAGGATCTGTACCTCTTGCAGTTGGTTGGTGTGAACGGACTAAAATTCTTTTGTTACAGCCAAACCAGAAAAACAGTTTGTTATCGGAATAGAATAGTTTGAGAATTTTAAGTCGTTCAAAACTGCACGTGTTCCGGCCTACGAATACAGTGGATTATAGCCCCGACAAACATGTGATATCGCATGTTTGTCCGGGCCTTTGAATCGCTGTTTGCGCCCAAAAACGCAGTTTAAAAAAAAATTATTGGCTTGTTTGACTGCTCTAATCGATGACTCAGTTTAAGTCCAGAACTAGGATTTGCTCAAAGCCGATTCTGGTCCGGAAAACGGGTTATCCCAAAAACAGAAATAGGTCAAAAGTTGCGTTCATCTCGACCAGTGAAGGGGTTAACAGTGTGACTACTAGGCTGACGAATGCCGTTTCTGTGGGTTTTTTTTCTTCATTCTTCGACCACACGCCACAACCATCTAAAGGACATGAGGATCTATGTCTCTTGCATTTGGATCGTGTTCAGTTGTATTCGTCACTGAAGTGGTTGTTAACCCTTTGTAGCCGGTAGCGGTTTTTGTCGCGATGATTCCGACAGGAATCATCGCGACAAAACCGCTACCGACAGCCAAAGGGTTAATCCACAACACGAGACTGAAAACTGGGTTTAATTTTTCACACACTGAACAATTGAAGCTTCTGTGTGAGGCTGCACTTCACCTGCATGCGTGCGTGCTTGCCGCGATTGATTTTTCGTGTTTGGTCGCCCGATCGACAGACCTTGTGTGCTTTGCCGTACACTTGTTTCCTCACGTCTACATTGACCAGGAGCACCTCCTCAAGCTAAGGAGGTAGACGGTGTCGATACCTGTCGGTAGCAGGGACTTGAGAAGTTTTAGGTTATGCGAGTTGTAGAACGAAAGGCCGCTGGCAGAAAGAAAGACTGTTTTTTGTTGTTGTGTGTTTTACCGTAGAATTGTATTGGTTTTGTGTGTTTTATCGAGGCGGGAAACCAGTCAGAGGCAGTGCATGTGCACTTAGCAGACGCGACCAAAAAGGTTACTGCCAAGCAAGTGTGTAAACATGCAAAGAATTCACCAACAAAGAAGAGATGCTTTTTCACGACATCTCTTCAGTTACTTCATGTCTCACTGCAAAAATAATTGCATTTAGTCTATTTCTGTCAGTATGTCTTTTTAAACGAAGAATTTGACCCGAAATTTAACCCTTTAGGTGTCGATAGCGGTTTTAGTCGCGAGGAATCTTCGAGACTACACTGCTACCGACACCCAAACGGTTAATAAATTGTTCCACTTTCTAAACGTTTTTCTTTCTTGATTGAGAATGACTTAGCTGACGACTTTTGCTATGTGTCTGTCGCAATACTTTTATCGACGTGCGTACATTTGTAAGGCGCATTACATGCGTGCTGGTCTGTGTGTGTGTTTTTTGTTTTGTTTTGTTTTTTTTAACCTTAGGGCCTTGATTCGCAAAGTCCAAACTTACAGATCAGCACACCGTGTTCCTCGTTCCCTGGGACTGTCTAGAAAGTGAGCATCTTGCTGATGAAATAGAATGTCCACATACGTAAGGGGAGTCACACAGCGCCGGACGGCAGACAGACAGATCCCTTAACCCCTTCACTGCCGAGAAAAAAAATGGACACCACACCACTGCAAGATGTATAGATCCTCATGAGCCCCCCGCAATTGCGGGGGGGGGGGCTCATGAGGATCTATGCATCTTGCTGAAACCACTTTGCATCCATCGTTGATGGGACCGCTGGATCTATTCCGCGTTGTATTTACACAGATTTCAGACGCGCGATGTACGATCAGTGGCAATGAAGAGGGTTAATCCCGCCCCCCCCCCCCCATCCCCCCTTCCTGCCGGATTGTCAGCCCATGACAACGACAAGACAACTCTCCACATCAGTTCCCGTGACGACATTTCTCGCCGCCATAAGTATGCTTGCATGTGATTTGTACCTGCACACGCACTGTATTTCCAGATGAAACGTACTGGCGAGGCAGTTGGTTGGGCGGTCAATGGGGAATTTTCGGATCGATTGCCGTGTTTGTTTGAAAACAACGACTGCCTCACAACCAGGGTTGTTTGAATGTTTTTGTCACACAGTTGTTGGCTGCAACCCGAGTGCTCATTCGACGGAGGAAAACATACATGCTCTGTCTGTCTGTCTGTCTGTCTGTCTGTCTGTCTGTCTGTCTCTCTCTCTCTCTCTCTCTCTCTCTCTCTCTCTCTCTCTCTCTCTCTCTCTCTCTCTCTCTCTATATATATATATATATATATATATATATATATATATATATATATATATATATATATATATATATATATATATATATAATACAATACAATAATACTTTATTAATCCCTCACGGGGAAATTCACTGTCTGCCCATACAACACATGGCCTCATCAATCACTCATTTAAAAAAAAAAAAAAAAAAAAAACCCAACAACATCACACTCAATTAAAGAAAACACTCAATTAAAGAAATGAACTGTAACAGACATATTGTTACCTTTGAATAACAATAGTAATAATACTAGTAATAATACTGAGAGGGCTAGTACTAAGGACGGAAGAATGTTGACCGACACTATCTACTGATATTACTGTTGAAAAGGGTAACAGCCTGAGGGACAAAAGAGTTGGCATAACGTGATGTACGACTTTTGGGTACTCGAAGTCTGCCACTTCGTTCGATACGTCTGCTGTCAAATTCATATCTAAGTGGATGTGTTTTGTCATCAAGAATGTCTGCCAATTTGTTTGTAATCCGTCTGTTGTACAGTGTGTCCAAATTATCCTGTGCCCTACCAATCACCCCACCCCCTTTCCGGATTACTTTGTTAAGACGATCTTGGTCTCTGTTACATAAATTTCTCCCCCAGCACGTCAGTCCAAAAGTTAAAATGCTAACAATACTGGAGCAGTAAAACATCTGTAAAAGCTGAGTGCTTACATGAAATGATCTGAGCTTTCTCAAACAGTAAAGACGGGTATGCGTTTTTTTCACAATAGCATCTGTGTTTTGTTTCCAGTTGAGCGCGTTGTCAAAAAGAACACCTAAATACTTGTAGGACTCTACACGCTCAACTTCTGTTCCCTTGATAACAACAGGACCGGGATGCTGTTTGTTATTCCTGAAATCTATGACCATCTCTTTTGTCTTGCCAACATGTAATTCAAGGTAGTTTCTATCGCACCACTCTACAAGGTCATCGATCTCTTGTCGATAGTGTCTGTCGTCCTCATCTGTAATCAGACCTGTCAGTGCCGTGTCGTCAGCGTATTTGTCCATGACACAGTCGTCATGAGTAGCTCTACAGTCTGCTGTGTACAAAGAAAACAAAAAGGCGACAGGACAGTCCCCTGTGGTGCACCGGTGTTGGTAAAAAGTACATCTGAGATTAGATCCGAACTAATTCTGACGTACTGTGGCCGGTTAGTGAGATAGTCTAAAACCCAAGAATGGTAGAGGCATTTATGTTCATGTGAACTAGTTTGGAGGCGAGTATGTGTGGCTGAATGGTGTTAAAAGCAGACGAAAAATCATAGAACATCAGTCGAATGGAAGCTCCTGGGTTCTCTAAATGAGAGTAGATGTTGTTTACAACATGCAAAATGGCATCATCAACACCTCTTTGCCTTTTGTAAGCAAACTGAAAGGGGTCCATAAAATCTGCAACCTGTATTTTAAAATGTGAAAGAACAGCCCTCTCAAATATATATATATATATATAAATATATAATATATATATATATATATATATATATATATATATATATATATATATATATATATATATATATATATATATATATATATATATATATATATATATATATAAACACTATCCTAAATGGATTCAAACGACGATGAAATCAAAAAATAATTGGCAAAAAACAAGAATCCATTTACACCAAGTTATTATGGAGTTGCGTTTTTTATTTTAACGTGTCAAATTTTCCCCATCTCTACATTCCCCTGATGAAGCGAGAGCGAACATTAAAATAACAAGATGGGATGAACCATAACCCACAAACTCCCTTCTATATGAGAGCTGTCTTCGATGTCAAGGGTCTCTCTACCTTTTGTCTTTGGCTTGATTCTGATTGTGAAATCAGGTTGACTTTACCTAGCTACATGCTATACTAAGTACACCTGCATTTTCTTCTGAAAGCGCGTCGATGTGTGTGTTTAATTCTTTTCTGAAAAGAATAAATTTTTACTAAAGGAGTTGAAAGGATACAAAGCTGGCTAACGAACTCATCCAATGTCTTTCGCCAAACTAGCTATATGCAAAAGTTCAAGTAAACATGACAAAAATTACGGACTCTAATCTGGGTCAAGCGACTTCCTATAAACGGTTGTTTATGTCTTCAATGAGACATTCAATTACAATATGCTCGGAGGCTGTCTTAGCCACCCACTAAAAAAGGAATTTCGCCAAGTTTCAAGCTTGTGTGTAAAAAATATCGGAGATTCTCTTGTTTCGATACATACGCACACACATACATGCATACATACGCACATACGACGCTTCGCGCAAAATGTACGTTCAGCAGCGAGGTTAGCGTAACTAGACATGACGTAATTTTTATCTTGTTACTTCATTTGGTAGAGGTTTAGCCTGCCCGCCTTTGACATCATAGAAGGGACTTAAAAACGCAACTCCAGAACAACTTTCGTGTAAATGGATTCTTGTTTTCTTCTACATATAACGGTTACCCATTGTGACCACACAATTTTATATTCACTTTAGTCTGATGAAAATGAACCGGGGCCAACAAAAGGCGTGAGATTAAATTCCTCGAGTCTCTCTGCTTTTGATTGAAAGGACCTGCGGATCTACGCCCATAGCAGACGGAAGGAAATTCGTCAACGAAGGACCGTCAGGGCATGCTTGGTGCCAAAGTTTCTTTGCTCTAAAATAATAAACTGTCAAGGGAAAGAAATGCAACATCATCTGAATCATCTGAAACACTTTGTTTCCGGTAATTTTGATGATGCCGCATTTCTTTAGTTTGTCGGTATAGAATACAATATTAGCGACAGCCACACACTTCTTGGCAGTACTGTACAGTCAGACCGTGTGACTGAAGAGGGGGCTAGGACCTTGGTTGGAAACGAAGCACGTACTATTCCACTTCGATACTTTTTCGATTCTTACGACACTGTCGAGCAAAAGAAATGCGACATCATTTGAATCGTCGGAAACGCTGAAGTGTTTCGGATGATTCGAATGATGTCGCCTTGCTCCTCAGTGTACAAAGCGTCAGAAACCTTGCTGCCTCGAGCCTGATTCTCAGTGGCGTGATCCGAGCTTCACGAAAGGCATAACCTTGACAGCGACCTCTCTATCTCTTTATCTTGGGTCGGCTCATCAGGATTCACCAGACTGAGGGAAATCTCCAGTGTTATGTGAGCGTTGGCGGTGTTCAGTAAAGGCCCCGCTACACGAGCCCGGTTTTGAGGCCGATTCCCGATCAGTTTTCGAATAGGTAGGTGATCGGGCCGGACTAAAAAAACGTGTACACTGCCACACTGACATTTCCCGACTTGTTTAGCCGACCGGTTTGAACCGAAGATCAAAGTCGTACCTGTTCTGCAAAATGACTGCTAGTTTTGACAGTGATGATGATGTGCTTGCATTATCAGCAGTTTTGCATCTTATTCGGGAAGAGGCGTGCGAAACATCAGCGGCAACGGCGGTGGTACTGATCACAACAGGCGTGTTCGGCCATTTGCAAATGAAAGGACGTGCTTTGCGAGACGCGCTCTGATTGGTTGAAGCTTACAACCGGGGCCGAATCCGAACGGAAAAATAGAGCAGGTTCTAGACACCCGATTCCCAGCCGATTGGGACCGGATCGGATAACTGACGTCATCCGATCGCAATCGATCGGAATCGGCTTCAAAATCGGGGCACAACCGGCTCGTGTGGCGGGGCCTTAAGGCAAATCACACGCTTTGTCTTTGCATTGATCGCTTGACCATACCCCTGATCATGTCGCACGCGTGCACTATTGTGCGATTTAGTTCTGCCTTGCTTGTCGTGGGTCTGATGTAGGGATACAACCTTTATTGCAATTTACAATTTTTTGTTCCCTGTATTCAGCAAACGGGACATTTAGTGTGTGTCACCCGAACCTTACCGGGGTCACATCAGTTTGCGGACCAGTTTCAGGTGTCAATCCTAGAGAGTTCCTCCGTTTTGAAGCAGAGGGGTAAAGCAAGAGACATAGATTCTCATGAGCCCCTGCGTCCGCAGGGGCTCATGAAAATCTATATCGCTTGCAGACGGAAAAGATGTTTTGACGGGGCTGAACCCATGAAAATGCAACAGCAGACACCCGATGCTTCTGTACACGGCCTCCGAAGACTGGCTGACAGAGGTCACGTGATGCGTTCAGCGCGGGATGCATTGTGGGACGGGACCTGTAATTTGAGGACGGCCATGCTTGCGTGCTGTAACTGCCTGATTGTAGGTCTGTTCCGAGGGTGATGGAAAATGATAGCAGCTCTAGGATTGCGTTTTGCAGGCTGCATACCGTTTGGGAATGCCGGCTGAAATGCTTGATGTTTTGTGTGGGGATTGGTTGTGCGTAGCTGTGTACTTTATGCAGTTTTTAGGGTCCTACAAACTGATTGAATGCTACCGTAAGAAGAAAGTCAGTGCTTATCAAACGGTATGCCAGGAGTTCAAATCATACGTTTACGCTTACAGTGGCACGTTAGTTGAGTTTGGAGAATTTGACTTCAAGATGATATGTCCTCATACATACGTTTAACACATGTACAGAAATTCCTTGTCTCTGCTGTCGGTCTACAACAGGGAAATACACTTGATATATTAACTCATTGTGCCCGAGGTACGAAATACCCACATTTTGGAGTTATCCTCTCAGGACTGCAATACGATTCAGGAGACAGGTCGACCATGATAGTTCAAGGGTGGTGGCAGAATCGGCTTGGCTATTCTGCTACCACCCTTAAACTATCATGGCCGAGTCATATCTTGCTGTGGTGTGTCGCGGGCAGAATGAGACCGTTTCATAGGCCTACCTTCGTGCAAGAAAACTGAAAGCCGTAAACAAACTCCTCAAGGTGTAAGCAGGGTACATGCCTATCTGAGTTAACTCATTCGCGGCCAGCTGCATCCGCCATGCGGCTGGCCGCGAATGAGTTTACCATTAACCGAGTTAACCATTGCACAACTTCTCACCAAAGTTTGCAAACTGTAGAAGCCCCTGAATCTGCATAGCACGCAGAACTGGGCACAAAATCACTAGTGAAAAGGAAGACATTAATCTTTGTGATTACCGATCTTTTTGAAGAGGCCGATCCATTTAAAGTGGCGTCCATTTGGGGGATCGGCGTAATGGACATTAGATTATGGTGTTTTGTCTGCCAAAAATACCGTCAGTTACCTTGTGCGCAACATCTGATAAACATAAATGGAACGGGGGTTCGCTTTTCTGGACAAGATTACATTTGATTGTGTGTGTGTGTGTGTGTGTGTGTGTGTGTGTGTGTGTGTGTGTGTGTGTGTGTGTGTGTGTGTGTCCGTCGTTGGCCCGAGGACCTTTGTTTACAGTGTGTGTGTGCGTGTGTGTGTGTGTGTGTGTGTGTGTGTGTGTGTGTGTGTGTGTGTGTGTGTGTGTGTGTGTGTGTGTGTGTGTGTGTGTCTGACTAACTGACTAATACAGTTTCATTATACACACCAAGGAACTCACCGTCTTAGCTCTGTACAAGCAAATACCTATCTTCTGTAACGGGATCTGTTTGTTTGTTTGTCGAGCGCTGAGTGATTTCACCTTATATGTATATTGTATCTTCCAAATTTGTGATTGCAACACGTTATTGATTTATGCGAGAGATTTAAATAAAAAAAAAAAGGAAACGAACAAAAATGAAAAATACAACACGATTTATTAAAATTTCGAAATATATTGGCGGATTAAAAAAAAAAAGAACTACAAATAAAGACAGAAAAGGACTTCACTAGATATGCTTGAGTGTTTGTCTACCGTATTAAAAAAAAAATACGGTAGACTTTGAAATGGGGCTGGTCGGAGCGCATTCCGGAGCATGCACATGACGCTTTTGGCGTGCGGGGCAGAAATTCTGGCAAAGAAGTAACAAGATAAAAATGACGTCACGCTTAGCTACGCAAACCTTGCTAAAACGTATTTTTGGCGCCAAAGCGCCGCATGTGTGTGTGTGTGTGTGTGTGTGTGTGTGTGTGTGTGTGTGTGTGTGTGTGTGTGTGTGTGTGTGTGTGTGTGTGCGACAGCGACTAAAGCCCACGTTTGAGGACGGACAAGCTTGAAATATTAGGATATTGTCCCTAAAAGAATTATCTCGGGACTTTTTTTCCGATTTTTTATTAAGATGCTTTTTGGCGAGAAAATGGCCGTTTCACAAAAACCGGTTGAACCAGACTGGAGTCCGTAATTTTTCTTATTTTTTACTAGATATTTTGTGTATAGCTAGATAAAAGAGAGATATTGAATGAGTTCGGTAACCAGCATTGTACCTCTAGAACATTTTGAGTGATAATTAAATATTTTTTGAAAAAATATATTTTGGCGTTTTTGGGATTAATTTCACGAATTATATGGGTTAATCTTAAAACAATTGAATCTTTTTTTCCGAAAAAAAACCCCCCAATCTTCTCATTAATAATCGCATGATTTTTCGTATACGGTATTTCCATAAGCCTACAGCTGTCGGGTACGATTAGGTCAATTGTGACCTGCATGCCCTACGTGTGAAAATCAGACAATGTTCTGCACCACCTTTTAGGAGTCATTTGTAAAACAACTACATAAGCAAGCTGTTTGTCCCTTAGGGTAGGATTAGGTCAAAAAGAATTGTGACCTGTAAGCCCTAGGCATGAAAATCAGCAAGAAAATTGCAAAGTTGATTCTCTGATACGTCAAATGTTAGTACTGCGACGAGTGACGTACTAACATAGAGTCGTCACTATGAACACAGCGTCGTGGAACTAATAATGCCATGACGTGAAGCTTGAAGTCATTTCGATGCTCGTGCTATTCTTCTTCTTCAGAATAGCTATGCTACGCTAAACTACGCAGCTTACGAATGGCGGGAATCGCTGTGTGTCCGTCTTTATTTCTGTGTGCCGTGTGTGTGGATCAGAGGGTGGGTTAGAGTTGAAAGAGATGGATTCCTGCTGCTACACAAGCCCACAGAGGGTACTAATGGCTGGAAGCGCCGAGTGTCCGTCTGTATTTGTGTGCGCCGACGTGTGAGTTGATCAGGGGTTGGCTTAAAGAGGAGGGAAATGGATCAGCATAATAAGCCTAAAAATATGAACAACCCAGAATCAGTGTTCCTAAAAAGATAAACGCATCTGAGCTCCAAACAATACGATAGACTTTGGGATGAAATCCTCATCTTGTTGAAGCTTGAAATAACTCTCTGTTCTTTTGTGTTTTTTCCCCTCAGCACATGGTCATAAATATCAAAGAAATCCAGAGGGTCTTTTCCCATGGACATTTGACAGTCTGTGTGCCCATGGCTTGTTTTACCCAGTTTCAAATCCTGTAGTCCTTTATGTGGACCAGGCCCGTCCCCCTGCTACCGCTTGGTCAGACAGACAGAACGCCAGCGGCCACCAAAAGAGCGTTGTGGGAACAAACGCTATACCGCGTGCCAGTTGTAGACTCGCTAATAACTTAGTATATCACTCACAGCCGCACGCCCTGACCACGTCCTCCGTCAGTAAATTCAGGAGCTTGATGTGATTAAGCATGGATAGCAAGAGGCACATGAGAATCTGTGCCTCTTTCAGGTTGCAGTTGTATACTTTTTCTATGCGTGCCAGTCACGGGCTAAAAATCGAATCTCTTCAGAATAGTACAGATGCTACTGTTATGTGACCGGTGTTCCCTTGCCAGCAAGAGGCATAGATTCTCATGAGCCCCTGCTGTCGCAGGGGCTCATGAGAATCTATGCCTCTTGCAGATGGGGTTGGTCAGATGGGGCACTACTGTACTGATCAGACGAACGACTGTAAAGTCAAACGTCCCCGGGGACGCAGAGTCAACCCATGGTGCGCATTATTCACCCTCCCGGCCAGCGCTTCAGCGGAACCTTTCCTGTGTTCCTTTTCTACGCGAAAGGGGCCAGGATGAGTATGAGACTTGAGTACACACGCATTTGTAGGATGAAATCTACTCAAAGGAACACAGATCCTTAACTGACTCGTTCAGCCCCGACACACCACAGCCACAAGACATGGATTGAGCATGATAGTTCAAGGGTGGTGTCAGAATAGCTTGGCGCCCATAGGCGCCAAGCTATTCTGGCACCACCCCTGAACTATCATGCTCGATCTGTCTCTAGAATTGTAATACAGTCCTTTCATTGGGCAACTTCACAATCTGGGATTTCGGTCCTGGAGTAGAATGTGTTAACCGGTGTCATGGTAATGATGCTGCTGATAAATTTTAATGATGATGATAATTATAACAATGATGATGATGATGGTGATGATGAGCTTCATCGTCATCATCATCATTGTTATAATAATAATAATAATAATAATAATAATAATAATATCATAATAATAATAATAATAGTAGTAGTAGTAGTAGTAGTAGTAGTATTGTCGTTGCTGGTAATAGTAGCAGTAATAACAGGAGCAGCAGCAGTTAGTGAATAATGCGACTGAATGGTATATTATTTTCTCGCTCGACACTTTTCGGTCCATGCCGTTGTGACTAGGCCGACCACGACCCGATAATCTTTTGCACGCTGGATAAGAATACGTCCTGCTCAGTCATACAGCCAGCAGCAAGAGCCATGAGCATCTATGCTTTTTGCACTGAGATGTGAAGGTTTCAGATGTAGAGGTTCCGGTGACTGATGGGGGGTGTCTGGCAAGGTTAGTTAGTACGTAGGAAAAGTGGACAAGACTTTGGCTTTCATTCCGACTGTGTCAAACAGTGGTACTGACGCAAACAGTGGATTAAAAGCAAGAACAAACATGCGACATCACATGTTTGTTCTTGCTTTTAATACACCGTTTGCGTCAAAAGACTCGACGTCAACAGACGCGACGCGCAATTCTTGACCTAGGTCTACTTCTGATTTTTGGAAAGGCGACCTTTTTCTGTGCACAGACTACACTGGATAGATGGGGTCACTTACGATGTGCAATAAGGATATTTGTTTTCATCCCTACGTCACACGACCAATCCCTTTAGAGCAAACTGTACCACATGACCGAGCTACAAAAACTCTTGTCGCGACAAATGGCAGACTTCTTGTAGCCCCCTTTGTGACGCATCTTGGATGCCAGTTTTGTTCTAAAAAATTACGTCGTAAGTCTATTATGTATAAATGTATATTCCCTTTTCGTCAGTCATGTCTGGCGTGATCCAGGTCGGAAGAGTTCTTCTTGATTTCTTTTACGAAAACATTGGAGGAATGAAAACAAATACGAAGGCCTGAGGGGTACAATGGTTCTTTTGACCTCCTTCAGGCCTACAAGGGTCCGTGCAGCAAGCTCCTGCTACCAATAACTTATAATGCTTTCATCCCTACCTCACATGACCAATCTCTTTAGAGCAAACTGTACCACATGACCAAGCTAAAACAAAAACAACCTTGTAGCGACTAATGGCGGACGTTTTGTAGCCCTCTTTCTGACGCGTCTTAGATGCCATTTTTTTTCTATAAAAGATCACCAAAACCTTCTAACGTACAAAGTTGCTTAGTGTTGTTCGAAACAACAGGCATACTACTGGAGACGTCAACGTCATGAACTATTTTAAATTACGTCATAAGTCTATTATGTATAATGTATTTTCCTTCGGCCTTCTGGGTACAATAGTTTCTTTGACCTCCCTCAGGCCTACAAGGGTCCGTGTAGCAAACCCTTGCAAACTTATGATGTAACAGTAGAACGTCGTCTTCTTATGCAACTATCCTTTTTCTCAACATGAATGAATTTGACATTTTCATTGATCATGTCTGTCATTTTTCGTTTACAAAAACTGAAACTGACGTCTCGTGAACGAAATCTGCCAAGACAGAGTGATCAGGACACGAGAAAAAAAAAGCAATATTGTGTGTGAAAAAGTTTACAATTGCGGTTCCGCGCGGGCCCCTCCTCCGGACAGACCCGGCTAAATTGACCGGCTTAAGCACAGAAAAGCCGAAAACATATATTTTGCCTGATTGAACAGATGGTCTTGACTTTACTACATCCATTACCATTCCAAGCTTTACCATAGGCGCCCCATCAACCTGTCCCACGGTCCCGTGCCTGCTAGAGTTTTCTCCTGCGTCTCCTAACGCCACAGTCATGACTCAAAACCCCTGTCACCCACTTCAGTTCGAAGAACAAGATCTATGTAAATGAGACCCTGTACATGCTAGCAAGAGGGATTGGTTCTCGTGAGCCCCTGCGTTCGCAGGGGTTCATGATAATCACTGCCTTTTGCAGATGAAAGGGGTTTGAGTTGCACAAAAATTGACACAAGGCTGGCCTCCATTGCGCCCACGGGAGCGAGAGTTATGGGACGTAGCGGATGTGTGATGTCTCGGCTAGCCAGCCGGGCAATTGCTCGTGACAAGCACGTGCGGTCGGTCCCGTGGTGACCTTACCTAATCGATCGCTTTCCAATCGTATTTTTAATGAATTGTGCATGCTCCCTGACTTTGGTAGGCAAGTTGTAGGCTCGATCGCTTTGCCAATAGAATTGTGTACGCCGTCAGTGGTTATGTTTGGTTAGTTCAAGACGGCCTCTCTCAGCCGGCAATGTCTCCCGAGTTTTTCTCCACTGCCGGAGTTGTTCGCGTGGTCGCCTCCTGGCGCCAAGCTATTAAGGCACCACTCTTGAACTATCCATGCTGATTTTCCTTCAAAGTTGTAATATAATGTAATCTTCAGAGGACAGCCGTTCCAACTGGGGAATTGCGACCCTTAGTGTTAACTCATTGTGCCCGCGGTACGAAATACCCACATTTTGGAGTTATCCTCTGAGGACTGCATTACAATTTGGGAGACAGCTCGACCATGATAGTTCAAGGGTGGTGGCAGAATAGCTTGGCGCCTATATAGGCGCCAAGCTATTCTGCCACCACCCTTGAACTATCATAGGCGCCAAGCTATTCTGCCACCACCCTTGAACTATCATGGTCGAGCCATATCTTGCTGTGGTGTGTCGCGGGCAGAATGAGTTAACGTCGAACAAGCTGTAGCGAAGACCCTCAGGTAATAAACCCATCTCACGTTTTTTCCCCTTGATTCAGTTATATCTGCAAGACAGAGTCTTGGATATGTTTTTACGAAATCAAACTGTATCATTTCTATGCTCTTCTCTTTTCTTTGCGTTTTAGTGACATGAAATGACGTAGATGATAATTTTTTTAATGTAGAATTTGTCTTTAGTTTGACGTAATTCGCAACAAGTCAAAAGACGTGCAGTGGCAATGTAAATATCATTGACGCAATTGTAACCCCTTCACTGCCGAGAAAAGGTGAAGACGACTGATCTAACTGCAAGAGACATAGATACTCATGAGCCCCCGCGACTGCGGGGGCTCATGAGGATCTATGCCTCTTGCTGAGACCAATTTGTACCCATGTTCCTTGAACGGTGTTTGCTTTTGGTCGTTGAATGAAACAAGATTTCAGAAACAAAAATGTACGTACAAGGTACGTGCAGTTCCCGGCCAGGGGTTAAAGCATGTAGCAGGAGTCCGAAATCAAGAAATGGAAATTAAGCGGCAATGATGTTTTGAAATTGAAAATGACCTCAGAATTTTAGATCTCGCCGCCATCGCACGATTCTGTTTGATTTCGAATTTGAAACTGATTGAAATTAGCACACTTTTCATGCAATAAATTATGTGCGACCATATCTCGCTTCCAGTGTGTTTACAGGTATTGACTGAGTGAACAGTAAAATTTGCTGTTCACTCAATACATGTAAACACACACAATATAAATTGTCGGTTAGAGTTTCAAATTTGAATAGCGTAATTTAGACTTCGATTACACAGCGCGAGGCTTGCAAACACCGATCATTACTCCGTTGCCCATGTTTATCGACGGATCAAGTTTTTGCTGCGCGTCTATTGACCGCAAGCTGGGCAAAAACTCTGCGGACGATCCGCTGCGCTGTCAGGCCTTTTACATGATTTGTCTCCCTTACACCAGATTCCCTATGGGTGTCCGTCAGTCACGTTGTGTACAGGCCACACAGGGCAAATAGGTTACGCCCCCTTTTCACACACTGTTATCTGTTAGCCTCTTGCAGCATAAAACTATGAACGAAGAACCTTTCTGCCAAAACAAAAAATCCACGCGAAGCACATCACAGGAGAAACATTTTCAGCAATTCTTAAAAAAATTAAGAGTTAGCATTTTTCACAACACTCGAATGCACTAAGTATCCCATGACAAAACTGTCGTCTGCAAGCCTGCTTACAACCGTGCACATGCCCCCATTAGGCTCCCATGAACACACTAGGTCGACTAAAATTACCCAGATTTTGCTATTTTTCACACCACCTGTCATGCCTTTTGTTGCTCAAAACGCCAAAACAGGCAAAAATGGGAACTTTCACACTCTGAAAAATTGGCAAAAACAGAGGAAATTTTTCGAACTATGTCTCACGGAATTGTTACTACATGCACCGGAAGCAATTGCCCTGTGTGGCCACAGGCTGTTGCTGGTTGATCAGTTTTTAAATGCGGGGCGCATGCTGATCAATGCCCTGGCTGGATCACTTTATGGTCATGTTATATATTTAAATTGGGCAGTTAAGGCAGTTCAAGGACCGGTGTTTTTAAAAATAATTTTTGCCTTCTTTGAAAATTTGTAGTAGGGCTGACTGTTGGAATTTGCTGGAAATTTCTGGTTAGCTGAGGAGACATGTTTGGTGCTTTGATTCATACCATCCTGAGCTTATCCAGTGAACAATTGTGGGCCTATGTTGAGCTTATCCAGTGAACAATTGTGGGCCTATGCATCTACTGTGGGAATACAGGGTATTTACCCGACCACATATAGTAATGCACCTTCGTGTTTGTGTATGTCTGTTTCCCCTGCCTACTTCCTAAGTTCCGGAGAAAGACATGGGTTATATAAGAGACCTGATGCATCTTATTTTGAAGATGCAAATGATCGTCTTATTCTATACCTGCGTATTTCTCTGTGGGCTGGCGATTGGGTGCCTGATAGGCGGGGGCAGGGGATCTAACTGTTGTCCAGCGCTGAGTAATTCCCCTTGGTTTGTTGTACAATTCTGCCAGCGCTAGCCTCACCTATCTGGTTTGTGAGTATCTCAGTATAACTCGAGGCAAATTTGTATCGTTACATTGTTGTGTAGTGTTCTGTGCATCTACTGTGGGAATACAGGGTATTTACCCCACCACATATAGTAATGCACCTTCGTGTTTGTGTATGTCTGTTTCCCCTGCCTACTTCCTAAGTTCCGGAGAAAGACATGGGTTATATAAGAGACCTGATGCATCTTATTTTGAAGATGCAATGATCGTCTTATTCTATACCTGCGTATTTCTCTGTGGGCTGGCGACTGGGTGCCTGATAGGGGGGGCAGGGGATCTAACTGTTGTCCAGCGCTGAGTAATTCCCCTTGGTTTGTTTGTACGTGTGTGTATGTTGAGTTGCCATTGACGTAGTGATTTGAGGGGCACGCTGATTTCAGCTGTGCTTGGGTGTGGGGTTGGTAAGGAAACCAGTTTCATAGCCAAGAAATGAGACGGGTGATGTGCTGGGTTTTTTTTTTTTGTGTTGGTATTTTGTGCATGGCAAATGTGCAGCTGGTGGGTGGTAGTGTTTTTTAGGGAATTGAAAAATTAGGGGATGACTGGGACTGACTTAGGTTAAGAGACTGGACAGTACGGAAACAGCGCTGTATTCCGTGACCTGTCAGGTGCCGCACCACAGACCGGAAACTGGTTTAATGTAACCATATCATTGAGTTTAGATTTTTGTAGTTGGAAAACTAAGAAAATCATGAAAATTTTTAAATGTTGCCAAGAAATCACTGCGCTTTGCAGTTTTATAGGCGTTTTGCATGTTTTGCGTCGCAACACCCTGTTTACCTGCACTGAGAGTTTGTTCATTTATTTTGTGTCTTACAGGTAGTCATGAGTCTGACCTTCGACCTTGAGCTGTGACCTTTGACCTTGACCTTGAAAGGGGTGGGGTTTGGGGCGTTCAGTTTGATATATGCGTTGAAAAAAATGCACTTTTTCAGTTATTGAAGTTGTGGGGTGGGATAGGGTGGGGTGGGGTGGGAAGAGGTGGGTGGGTTGGGGTTGGGTTGGGGGTGGGGTGGGGGAGGGGGGCTTAAGGTCAAAGGTTAAGATGAAAACTCAATGAAACAGTGTCAGCATGTGCATTTCATCAGACAGCTGACCTCAGAGTGAAATAAGCCGCCAAAATAATGTGACATGTAGAAGTGTTATTTTGCATGATCCTGCTACACTGGGTGCATCTGAGGTGTCATTCTGCTGTAATTGTCATGAGGGATGTCTCTGGTGTCCATTCTGAGTCAAACACAAGCAATTTTACACTGCGTAAAGTTCATTTGAGTGCATTGTTATGGGACCAGCAGTTGCAGCCACCAGTACAGGCTTTTAAAGGAGTATTCACAAGTTTGGCACACGCATGCCTGCTGCATTTGCAAGATGAGTTGAGGTGTTTTGAGACTCTGACAAGTGTGTTTTATATAAAAATGAACTGTACATAACCATTTTTCTCTGCTACCTCCTAAATAAGCACTCCAGACACTTGTTTGGGTATGCGGTGTGTCCCGAGTAGCATAGTTTTGGCTGTTTTGTGTAGTCTTTTGTCTGTGGGATAGCTCAGTAGACATATTATTTAAATTGCAGTGCTGTTTCATGACCCCTTTGCCTGAGGAAAAGATTGCAAGCAGCATATAGGGCATGGCAGCTGGTTACAGGCCTCTTTCTGCTTGTTGTCACCAGACAACAGGGTCAATGAGAATGCCTGGGCGTTGTCTTTTCGGCTGCCCTGAGATACACAAGGAAATAGTCTTGGGTCTGAAAGCTCATTTTTCATCAATGTCAGTGTCATGGTAACTTTTTTTCAGTTGTCCAGCCCACCAGAAGTCAGATTGTCTGTATTGCATGTGTGTGTAAACTTCGAAAAACAGAAAAAGTAGGGGGGTAGGTAATGGGAAAATATTTAAAAAAAAAAGAAACTTTCATGTGCCTGTGTCTCAAATGCAACATTTCTGAAAATCAGATATGTTACTTGATATATATGCCAATTTTGGAGGCATTCTGACCATATCTAGTCTGTTTTTCATGGCATCAGATATGCATGATCTAAAACATCAACAGCACAGTGAACGCCACAACAACGCGCTTCACATAATGGGCCATAACATAAAGATGCAGTGACACTTTGGGGGTGTCACTTTGGGTATGACTTAGCTAGTGTCTAAGGGTTGCACTGATGGCAGATTGAATTGTGTTCAGGTGAGAGAGTTTCTCTTACATGCCTCTGTCCGTCTCGCTGAATGCTTATGGAGCGTTCAGTTGGTGATGGTTTCATAAATATACAGTAGTACCTGCTTTAACCCCAAGGGCGCATTTTCCAAACTTAAGAGGTGTCACTTAACAACTATGTACTAGTTCCAAGGGGATGGATCGACCATAATAATTGTTCTAGGGTAGTGTCAGATTAGCTTGGCGCCATCAGGCGCCAAGCTAATCTGTCACTACCCTTAAATTATCATGGTCGATCCTTCCCCTCCTGTAGTGTGTTAGGGTTAAATGGGTTAAGCAACCAATGTTTAAATAAAACATATCATGGATACTGGTAGTGAAGATGTTGAGAACGTTGAGAGAGAGTGGTTTAGCTTGCGGCACACCAGCTGTCGAGACGGTTGGATTTTTTTTTTTTCGCCGACAGTTTGCGTGAAAGCCTTATAACCTCTTTGCGAATGGGGAACACAGTCCTGCATTGAGCCAACAAGGGTCATAAATCATCATTAGCCCCCGCAATTGCTGAGATCCAGCTTATGGAGATCTTTGGCCTTTGAAGGGGGGTAGGTTTCATTGTCCATGCAGTAAAGGGGTTCATTCATTCAAGACATACCGCATCCGGATACTCGGCATTGTAATGGCGCATCAATCCAAATGCAACATGTCTCGGATGTGTTAACTCATTCAAGGGGCCCCGCATCGATAGCTGCCGCAGCTATTGATGCGGAGCGCCTTGTATGAGATGATCAATGTTCTGTGGAACATATGGTTTTTCATTCTAGGAGTAACTTGGCACAGACATTCTTTTTTTTTAAGTTGATGTCAGAAGCGCATGCTCTGCTCAGATCTGCACAAATTCATGCAAGCCCAAGTGAAAGAATTCTATTTGAACATGTCCCCGAGTTGTTTTCTCTTGGCTCAATCAAATGCATGTCCCGGCATTCGAGCGAAGACTACCAGAACGGTAATGGCATAGTTTTTGTCGCGGGAATTTTTTATTTTTTATTTTTTAACCCTCACAAGAAATGTCGACGTGTGAATGGTTTGCATTTCTCCGGATCATTTTGGAATGAAGGGAAAAGTGGTGTTGGAGCGGGGAGCCTCGCCACCGCAACCCCTCTTGCCCTTCAGCCCCCCCCAAAAGAAAATGGACGCAGTTTGGGTGTCTTTGTCCCATCGACTAACTGAACCCGTACTTTTTGGGGAGTAGTCCACAGATAGGGAGTTCGCCACAAGTGCACTTCTATTCAAATGAGATGCTACGCATCTCATTTGAATAGAAGTGTACTTGTGGCGAACTCCCCGAATGGTCTAGCTGGGGAGTAGTCCCGTAATCGATACGGGAAACAATTCGAACCATGTTTCAGGTTGCATTTTTCAGTGTGACACCGATCCCTGGCATCTGTGTCACACTGAATAATGCATGTCCTATTTACTTTCTTCTTCTTCTGTTTTTGTGGTGTCAGGATGTATATGAGTGTGGGAAGAAGGGGTGGGGGAACGAGGCTAATCCCATAACTAAATGGAATTATCATTGTTTTAGAGAGGTTGCATTAATGTTGGGAAGAGGCGCGTATCACAAGAAGCAAGTATTTATGTTCTTGGTGAAGAGGTGCGTGGTTTGTGTGGGAAGGGGAGGGATAGGTGGGTGGGGGGGGGTGGTGGTGGTGGGGAGGGGGGGGTAGTGATGGTTGTGGGAGGCTGGTGGTGGAGGGGGGGTGGTTGGTGGTGGTGATTAACCCTTCACTGCCGAGAATATCTAAGGGCCACCCAACTGCAAAAGATATCTAGATCTTCACGAACCATGAAGACCTATACCTCTTGTTGACACCACTATGTATCCATGTTCCTTTGACGGCAGAGGTTCGGTGACGTTGAAGTTACAATGATTTCAGAAACACAGTCTGCGTCCACTGGCAATGAATGGGTTAACTAGAACCCACCTTGTTGCCGAGAGATAGGTGGCTTTGAAGTCGGTGTGGTGATTGTCACATTGAAAAATGCTTTTAGGAGGGGATTCTTTTGTGTGGGATGGGCGAGGGATTGGGGAATTCCATAACGAAGAGAAAAACTTAAAACCAAGCAACTTCAAGAGGTATAGATCCACATGAGCCCCCGCAATCGCGGGGGCTCATGAGGATCTATGCCTCTAGTTGAGACCAGTGTGTCCGTGTTCCTCGGACGGCAGTTGCTTTTGGTCATTCAATAAACGAAGGTTTCAGAAACGAAATATACGCCCACTGGCGGTGAAGGGGTTAATTAGAAACAACCTAGTTTCGGAAAGCCTGTGGTGCTAATGTTGGAAGGGGGACACTCGTCACACTGAAAAATGTTCTCTTCCTGTTCTCAATGACAGTGCCCCCATTTTTCCTGCTATTGAGGTTGACCCAGGCTGTTACATCTCTCACCCCACCTCCGTCTGTCTCCTGCTGCATCGGTAGGCCACGGTACACAGTGCCGTTTCCGTACTGTCCAGTCTCTTAGCCATAGTCAGTCCCAGGCATCCCCTAATATTTCAATCCCCTAAAAAAACACTACTGCCCACCAGCTGCACATTTGCCATGCACAAAATAACAATTAAAAACAGCACATTGACTGTCTCATTTCTTGGCTATGAACCCGATTTCTTACCAACCTCACACCCAAGCACAGCTGAAATCAGCATGCTCCTCAAATCACTACGTCAACGGCAACTCAACATAGGCCCACAATTCTCCATTGGATAAACTCAGGATGGTATGAATCAAAGCTCCAAACATGTCTCCTCTCAGCTAACTGGACATTTCCAGCAAATTCCAACATTCAGCCCTACTACAAATTTTTAAACAAGGCAAAAATTATTTTTAAAAACACCGGTCCTTGAACTGCCTGAACTGGCCAAATTTGACTGTATAATGTGACCTGAAAGAGGAACTCTCCCACCTGAACACCATTCAATCTGCCATCAGTGCAACTCTTAGACACTAGCTAAGTCAAACCCAAAGTGACACTATTGAATCTTGCTGCATCTTTAAGTTATGGCCCATTATGTGAAGCGCATTGTTGTGGCGTTCACTATGCTGTTAATGTTTTGGATCATGTATATCTGATGCCATGAGAAACAGACTAGATATGGTCAGAATGCATCCAAAATTGGCATGTACATCAAGTAACATATCTGATTTTCAGAAATGGTGCATTTGAGACACAGGCACATGAAATTTTTTTTTTCATATTTTTCCATTACCTACCCCCTTACTTTTTCTGTTTTTCGAAGTTTACACACACATGCAATACAGTCAAACTGACTTCTGGCGTGCTGGACAACTAAACAAAGTTACCATGACACTGATATTGATGAAAAATGAGCTTTCAGACCCAAGGCCATTTCCTTGTGTATCTCAGGGCAGCCAAAAAGACAATGCCCCGGCATCCTCATTGCCCTGTTGTCTGGTGCCAACAAGCAGGAAGAGACCTGTAACCAGCTGCCATGCCCTATATGCTGCTGGCAATCTTTTCCACAGGCGAAAGGGGTCATGAAACAGCTGTGCAATTTAAACATTAAGTCTACTGAACTAACCCACAGACAAAAGACTATACAAAACAGCCAAAACTATGCTACGCGGGACACACAGCATACCCAAACAAGTGTCTGGAGTGCTTATTTGGGAGATAGCAGGGAAAAATGGTTATGTACAGTTCATTTTTATATAAAACACACCTGTCACAGTCTCAAAAGACCTAAACTCATGTTGCAAATGCAGCAATCATGTGTGTGCCAAACCTGTGAACACTCCTGTAAAAGCCTGTACTGGTGGCCGCAGCTGCTGGTCCCATAACAATGCACTCAAATGAGCTTTACGCTGAGTAAAAGTGCTTGTGTTTTGTTCAGAATAGACACCAGAGACATCCTTAATGACAATTACAGCAGAATGACACCTCAGACGCAACCAGTGTAGCTGGATCATGCAAAATAACACTTCTGCATGTCACACTATTTTGGCGGCTGATTTCACTTTGAGGTCAGCTGTCTAATGAAATGAACATGCTGACACTGTTTCATTGTAGTTTTGATATTAACCTTTGACCTTAAGCCTCCCCTCCCCTCACCTCCACCCCCCCCCCTCTCCCCCCACCCCCCCCCCCCCCCCATCTCACCCAACAACTTCAATAACTGAAAAGTGCCTTCTTTTTTTTTTTTACGCATTTATCAAACTAAACGCCCTAAACCCCACCCCTTTCAAGGCCAAGGTCGAAGGTCAGACTCATAACTACTTGTAAGACAAAAAAAATAAATGAACAAACTCACTAACCATAGCTCACACTGCAGGTAAACAGGGTGTTGCAACGCAAAACATGCAAAAACGCCTATAAAACTGCAATCGCAGCGATTTTGGGGACAAAATTAAAAATTTTTCATGATTTTCTCAGTTTTCCAACTGCAAAAGTCCAAACTCAATGATATGAATTATGATTACATTAAACCAGTTTCTGATCTATGTCACATATGGCATGTGGTGCCCTGACAGGCCACGGTACACAGTGCCGTTTCCGTACTGTCCAGTCTCTTAGCCATAGTCAGTCCCAGGCATCCCCTAATATTTCAATCCCCTAAAACACACTACTGCCCACCAGCTGCACATTTGCCATGCACAAAATAACAATAAAAACAGCGCATTGACTGTCTCATTTCTTGGCTATGAACCCGATTCCTTACCAACCCCACACCCAAGCACAGCTGAAATCAGCGTGCTCCTCAAATCACTACGTCAACGGCAACTCAACATAGGCCCACAATTCTCCATTGGATAAACTCAGGATGGTATGAATCAAAGCACCAAACATGTCTCCTCTCAGCTAACTGGACATTTCCAGCAAATTCCAACATTCAGCCCTACTACAAATTTTTAAACAAGGCAAAAATTATTTTTAAAAACACTTGTCCTTGAACTGCCTGAACTGGCCAAATTTGACTGTATAATGTGACCGGTAATGAACCGCACACAGTCCAGACGGCAGCACTACGGCTGCGCCTGCGTGAGGGAAGTTACTTCCGGTGTGCAGGACGTCTCCAGTTTGGCACAAAGACAGCGATTCTTTGGAATATTCATGAGGTGAAGGTTTTACAGGAAATCTCGCTTTCGATTTGGGCACTTCACGCTGTGGCGTTACGTTATTTTGAGTTTCACGTCAATGGGAGCCACGAATCCATTAGAAATGTCGCATTTTGGAACGGTAAAAGAAGAAAATGTTAAAACTATGAAGTCGAAAGAATGATGTGGATCGTTGCAGGTCGCGGCGACTTAAACAGTGTAAGCAAAACAAAAGATCCTCCGGCCGACGTCAGCCGCAGTGGGCCCGCGCACAGTCGTACGCACAGTCGTACGCGGGCCCACTGCGGCCGACATCGGCCCAAAGACCTTGGTTTACCTGAGAGGTGAAAGTCTCAGGAAGTCTAGCTTTCGCTCGCTGGTAAGAATTGCCATTAGACGGCAGAACACTCAGTTCCTCAGCAATAGGTGTAGATTCTGAGGTCGAAGTTTGTATGAAACCCCCACATTTGTGAAAAAAAAGTGTCATCTGAATACAGTATCACCTGTTTTAAGCAACCACCCTAACCTTTTTAAGATGGTATGAGGAGACAGGATGCTCTCTCAAGAGGAGACTTGAGTTGTAAACAGTGTCGCCTGTCATTGAAGACCATCGTTTAGGTGGCTACTGCCACCTAAATGATAGCCTTTAATGACAGGCGATCTCACAAAAGTCGATCAAAACAGGCTTCACTGTCCTGCATATACCTGTTCAGGGGAGAGCTGGACAGTATACATACATGGACCTGTTTCCGGCTGTAATCTGAAGGGGTTAATTTCCAATAGATTTTTAGTGACGAGTAGTGAACCCCACAATCACTGATCACGTCAAAACACAAATCGTAATTCATCGTGATGAATTAACCCCTTCGCTGCCGGAAGAAAATGCGAACACATGACAGCTGCAAGAGGCAAAGAACACCATGAGCCCCCGCGGATGCGGGGGCTCATGATGGTTCGTTGCCTCTTGCTGACCCTAACCATAACCGCGTTGCCTGGATTAATGAAATTATTCAGCGTTGAATTTGCCCAGCTTTCAACAAGTACAACAAACAAAAAAATTGAGTCCACGGGCAGTGAAGGGGTTAACGATTGTGTTGTAAAGGTCACATGAAACTTCGCTTGATTAAACTACTGATTTTAAACTCTTTGATGATCTTGCGTGTGGAAATAGACTTCGATTTGATTGTTGTTACTTTTTGTTCCATCCCTTTTTAAGCCAGCATGGCATCACTGAAAAGTCGACATGGCCGCGAGACCCTGCCATTCATGCAGACTTTCTGTAAAGTAATGTTTCACGTGCTTTGAACAATACGGGGTGCAGGTTGAAAAGTCGGTGTTGTTGCCGAGTCAGCAGACCGTGACTCGTGAAACATGTAAATGCAGTTAACGTCATTTTTGTAAAGTTTACATGTGTGCCTGTATGTGATTTTGGGCCTTACGGCTGAATGCCTGTATGTGATTTTGGGCCTTACGGCTGAAAGCCATAAGGCCCAAAATCACAGACAGGCACACATTTATTATTTTTAGAACACGTATAGGAGGTATGGAAAGACCAGTCGTAAAAAGGCCTGAGTTGTCACTATAGGGGAAAATAATACGAACGCCGGACACGTCTCGCATACGGATAAGCAGCGACTGAATAACCGCATGTCCGTATAAGGTCTTATATGGCAGGTCTCGAATGAGTTAACGCATTCAAGGCGCCCTGCATCAATAGCTGCGGAGCTGACTTTAATGAGTTAAGAGACACGCTGCTGGGACGCGGCATGTGTCTGTCGATCCGCTATATTTTGCCTCCCGGATGCGCGAAAATCACGTGAGAGAATCACATACCAGTCCAGACTTTTTTTTCAGATGGGTGTCGGCGTGCACGTTGTTGCGTATGCTTTCTAGCACCTACCCGTGCAGTCTGCGGGAGTACCGCTGACCCGATGGCTCCTCTCAGGGAGCACGCCACAAGTACACTACTATTCAGATGAGATGCTTAACAGGTTCCTGCAAACGATACGGGTGGGTGGTGAGTCAGTGAGTGGGTGAGCGAGTAAGTGATTCAGTCAGTCAGTCAGTCAATTAGTTAGTTAGTTAGTTAGTTAGTTATAGCCCTGACACACTACGACAGAATGTCTATCGAACACGCTATTTCAAAGGTGGTGTCAGAATACCTTGGCGCCTATAGGCGCCAAGCTATTCTGACACCACCTTTGGAATATCATGGTCGATCTGTCGCCAGAACTGTAAAGTAGACCTCAGAGAATATCTAAAAAATATTGACAAATCCCTCCTCAGGGCGTAATACGTTAGCTTCGAACAGGCAACTAAAGCCATCTCACAGCGCGGTCATACGGTGTACGGGCTGGCTTACATCTTTCGCGTAGGTTCAAAAACGGTCTTTTGATAGTTCCAAAATCACAGACCAGTACGAGTCCACTTGCAGAGAAAAGATGAAGATGTAATGCTGCCGCCAGAATCGGCCGAAAAGAACCCCACAAAAAAAAAAAAAAAAAAAAAAAAAAACACCCGACAAGTTTACGCCACAGTCGGAATATTTTCACCGGAATTCACTATGCTGTTATTGGAGCTGCCAATCTTCGGTTGTCGCAAAATTACAGGAAGCGTCAGTTTATGAGTCAGGGTGGCAAGAGGTCAACAGACGTTATTCTTCCCCTTTCACGTTCGGGGCCAAGGAAGTCCAGTTTCTTTACATTTTCTGTGCTGGTCTGTGATTTTGAACCTTACGGTTCAAAGCCACAATTAGATCCAAAGTTAACCCTTGTCTATTGGTAGCGGTTTCCTGCAGGAACCGTCGCGACAGAAAGTGCTGCCGACAGTTAAAGGGTTATTAAAGCACAAACGAGCGCACATTGTAGAAACGTCTCTGACGTATTGCATTCGAGTGTATGGTTTGCACAGTCTTCCAGTTTAACCCTCTGCCTGTCGGTAGCGGTTTTAGTCGCGATGATTCCTGTAGGAATCATCGCGACTAAAACCGCTACCGACACGCAAAGGGTCATAAGGAAAAGGAAGGGAGAATGACGCTATGGTAGCTCCAGTTTAAGGCACCGCTGTAGGAACAGCTTGGAAGCGGATCAGATACTCCCTTGAGCAATGATGATTGATTCATTTCAGGCGTTGCAAGCGATAGGGTTACAATATACGCAGTTTCGGGGCATTCATTCAGGACACACACAAACTGGTCGTCAACCGCGATTCGCTGCCGTTGAACAGCGAATCAAGGGAGGCAACCAGTTTGGGACACACAGTGAACCATATTTTGGAGTTGACACGGCCACTGTAACCCCCCTACTGGTCCCCCATCCTTCTCCCCAGACAAGCTGACAAATGGAATTGCCACTGAGCGTTCCCAGAACATTACGATTTTTTTAAAACATCTTTTTGATGTCAGCCTTGCATTTCAACTGTTCCTTTCCCAGGCCATCGGGCCGACGTCGGCCACAGTTGGCCCGCGCACGAATGTACGCGGGCCCACTGAGGCTGACGTCGGCCGGCGGTCTTTTGCTCACTGGGGGCCCCCTTTCCTTTCTGGGTAACCTTTGCAATTCATCACTGGTTCAAATGTTGGGGAGAGGGGCGATGAGGGGAGGGGGGGGGGGGTGATACGTGATGGAGGTAAATGTACAGGCTGGAGTAGAGAAACGCATTTTTCACGCGATATGTATCAATGCACAGTACCCTTTTGTTGCAATACCCCTGAAAAGTGACCACACAAGGCTAATTACTCATCAATCCCGACCCAAAAAGGTGACTACCAAGCGTGTAAAATGCAAAGAAGTACCCAACGGAGAAAGAAACTTGCTTAGAAAGACGGTTACAACACAATTTATTAATATTTCGGGTAAATATCCTTTGTCAAAATAGACAAACAAACAGAGAGATCAGTCGCTACTTATCGTCATTCGCAGAAGGAATGTGGCAACACACAAGTTACAGTATCCGTGTCAACTCCAAAATATGGTTCACTGTGTTGCCACATTCCTTCTGCGAATAAAGATAAGTAGCGTCTAAGTCTCTCTGTTTGTTTGTTTGTCGATTTTGACAAAGGGTATTTACCCGAAATATTAATAAATTGTGTTGTAACCGTCTTTTCTAAGCGTGTTTCTTTCTCCGTTGGGTACTTCTTTTAATTACTCACCAAAACAACCATCAGCCTGAGTGGAGGAGGGATTATTGGTGATCTAACCGCAGAATGTGCACGTGATAATACTTTTCAAGCAAGCACGATCCATCTGCAAGAGGCGTAGGTCTTCACGAGCCCCTGCATTTACTTGTGTACGGTGTTCCCCAAGGCTCTGTTTTGGGGCCGATCCTTTTCACATTGTATACCCAGCCTTTAGCTAGTGTTATCAAATGTCACTCTGTTTCTCACCATTTTTATGCTGATGACACAGAGCTGTATGCCAGTGACCAACGCAAACATGTTGTCAGATGTTCCAGTCTTTAGAGTCCTGTGTCACAGACGTTCAGAATTGGACTACACAGAACAAATTGCAAATGAATAGTGGCAAAACTGAGGCCTTAAGATTTTTTTTGTCAACCTCCACTGATCTCCCAGACTCGATCAGGGTTGGGCAGAACAGTATCCCTTTTCCGAGTCGACCCATAATCTTGGTGTTATCTTTGACAATAGGCTGACCATGAGAAAGCATGTCAACAAGGTTTGCTAATGTTCCTTCTTTGAATTGAGAAAGATCAGTTCAATTCGACACCTTCTCACTACCGAAGCAACTAAAACGCTTGTTACCTCCCTTGTTCTTTCACGCATTGATTTTTGTAATTCCCTTTTGGCTGGTGTTCCTCAGAATCTTCTTGATAAACTTCAAAGAGTTATGAACTGCTCTGCCCGACTAATTACAGAGTACCGAAACGTGAGCACATAACACCCTTACTTGTTGACCTGCACTGGCTGCCTGTATCTCAAATAATTGTGTACAAGGTCTCTGTTATTTGTTACAATGCTATTACCGTTTCTGCTCCCCCAATATTTGTCCGACCTGGTTCATATTTACACATTCAAGATCCCTCCGTTCAGCATCAGACACGCGTTGTTTCAGGGTTCCTAGGCGAAAGAAGTCTAGCCACGGCCAGCGTGCCTTTTCTTATTTCGGTCCAGTCAGCTGGAAAGATCTTCCAGCCCATGTCAGACATGCCCCAACTCTGTCTGCTTTTAAATCACTGCTCAAGACCTATCGGTTTTCTTATGCATATAGTTAGATGCATTTTCAATGCGTTAGCAATCTTTGGCAGTAACTGTTCTTGTAACGGTGTGTGTGTGTATGTGTGAGTGTGAGCTTTTGATATGTGTCACTGTAGTTTTTGTAACATTTATTGTAGCGTTTTCTTTCTTATACTTTTTGTTCAGTGATTTTTTTATCTTGTAAAGCGCTTAGAGCACCATTCATTTGGAGGTTAAGCGCTATATCAATGTACATTATTATTATTGCTAGTGTGATATGATGTACATTTGGCTTTAAAGTTAAAGGTAGTCAGTTGTTTAGTTTTAAATGGTGCAACAACGTCCATCTTGGCTTTACTGTCCCACACTCATCAACAAATGCAGGACAAGACCACGAGGCTTGCTGACATCTCGTCCCAAGTAGGCCTCACCATCCACAAACAGAAAACAAAGACACTGAGGCTGAACGCAACCAGGGAAGAACCAGTCTTGCTTGCTTTCACCCCGTTGGAGGAGGTGGAGTCCTTCACCTATCATCGACAAAAGAGGTGGCACTGATGCAGACGTCAGAGCACGAATCGGTAAAGCCAGAGCAGCCTTTCTCCAGCTGAAAAAAGTGTGGAGTTCCAGAGAGCTGTCACAACACACCAAAGTCCGGATTTTCAACTCCAACGTAAAAGCAGTTCTCCTATATGGAGCAGAGACTTGGAGGTTGACAAAAACCACAGTCAACAGAGTACAGATCTTCATAAACAGTTGCCTTAGAAGAATCTTGAGCAATCCACTGGCCAGAGAAGATCAGCAACGTCAGACTCTGGGAGAGAACAGAGCAGATAACAGCAGAGAATGAAATTGGACGAAGAAGATGGGAATGGATTGGTCACAGTCTGAGAAAGCCAGTTTCCAGTATCACTAGGCAGGCATTGTCATGGAACCCCCAGGGAAAGAGGAAAAGAGAAACACCTGGCGTCGAGACCTCCAAATAGACATCAAGAGACTGGGAACCACATGGAGTAAAATCGAAGGAGAAATACAGGACAGGAGTCGCTGGAGATCTCTCGTCGACGGCCTATTCCCTGGGAGGGTTGACAGGCGTAAGTAAGTAACAACGTCTATGAAGATATGATCAAATAAGATATATAGGTTCTTGGATTTTTTTTTTCATTTTAAAAAAGTACAATAAAATCATTGGAAGTTTTCTTTATGTCAGTTTTACATGCACACGCAATTGGGATGACAATACTGAAACTGTTGTGATGAAAGGCCAACAGAGATTGTATTTTCTGAGAAAGCTGAACTCTTTCTCTGTTGATAGGACCATTTGAACTTTGTTTTACAAATCTTTCTTAGAAAGCGTCCTGACTTTTTCGTTCATTTGCTGGTTCCCAAATCTTAGTGTTAAAAACAAAAACAGTCTTCAGAGAATTGTTCATCTCAGCTCAAAGATCATTGGGGAAGCACAGAGAAGTTTAGCCGTGTTCTGCGATCGTCAGATTGTAAGAAAAGCTACTTCCATCCTGGCTAGTGATGCTCACGTGATGAAAGACCTCTTTGAATTGCTCCCGTCTGGCCGCCGATACAGACAACCATCATGTAAAACCAACCGCAGGAAACTGTCTTTCATCCCTGTTGCCGTCCGACTCTTAAATATTTTTAAATCTACAAAGCTGTTAAAAGTGTGTGTGCGCGCGCGCGCGCGCGCGTGTGTGTGTGTGTGTGTGTGTGTGTGTGTGTGTGTGTGTGTGTGTGTGTGTGTGTGTGTGTGTGTGTGTGTGTGTGTGTGTGTGTGTGTGTGTGTGTGTGTGTGTGTGTGTGTGTGTGTGTGTGTGTGTGTGTGTGTGTGTTGTGTGTGTGTGTGTGTGTGTGTGTGTGTGTGTGTGTGTGTGTGTGTGTGTGTGTGTGTGTGTGTGTGTGTGTGTGTGTGTGTGTGTGTGTGTGTGTGTGTGTGTGTGTGTGTGTGTGTGTGTGTGTGTGTGTGTGGTGTGTGTGTGTGTGTGTGTGTGTGTGTGTGGTGTGTGTGTGTGTGTGTGTGTGTGTGTGTGTGTGTGTGTGTGTGTGTGTGTGTGTGTGTGTGTGTGTGTGTGTGTGTGGTGTGTGTGTGTGTGTGTGTGTGTGTGTGTGTGTGTGTGTGTGTGTGTGTGTGTGTGTGTGTGTGTGTGTGTGTGTGTGTGTGTGTGTGTGTGTGTGTGTGTGTGTGTGTGGTGTGTGTGTGTGTGTGTGTGTGTGTGTGTGTGTGTGTGTGTGTGTGTGTGTGTGTGTGTGTGTGTGTGTGTGTGTGTGTGTGTGTGTGTGTGTGTGTGTGTGTGTGTGTGTGTGTGTGTGTGTGTGTGTGTGTGTGTGTGTGTGTGTGTGTGTGTGTGTGTGTGTTATACAGCTGTTTCATCGCGTGGGTATCGCTGGCCTGGATGGACAGTTGTAGAGGGTGTAAGTGGAAAGTAAGACGGTAATGTGTTCGCTGATAATGTCGTTAATAATGCTCTTTAAGTTTTAAATAATGTTTAGTAATTATATCCGTTTAGAGTGTTAATATGTCGTAATATTAGTATTGTAAGTCTTACAGATTTAGCATATTAATATCGGGTACAAATGGGATATTAGAATGTCCTGATATTAATTAATGTTTATTGAATGACTTTTATTTGATTGTTTCCCTCCCCCCCCCCCCCCAACCCCGTCCACACAAATGTAATTGCCCTTTAAGAGATAAATAAAGTTATTTGAATTGAATTGAATTTAATTGAATTGAATACACTGATAAACCATATAGAGAGATAACAAAGCAACCTATAGGCTATACTATCAATACTGTCAGTGTGCATTGATAAAAAACCAACAAAGAAAGAAACACGCTTAGGAAGGACAAGTACAACACAGTTTATTAAAGTGTTCTTAAGATTGCAATTTGTAAAATTAGCAAATTTAGAAAATTTCAAATTATTTAAAATTTACTCAATTACTTTTTTTTTTTTTTTTTTTTTTTTTTTTGGGGGGGGGGGGGGTTTAAAACACTTTTTCAGAGTGTACTTTTCTTACAAATTAAAGATAAGAAGTGAATTGTTTGCTTGTCTGTATGTCCGGAAGATGTAATAAATTGTGTCGTCATTATCTGTCCCAGGGGCGGAGCAGTTACCTCGAGAGGGTGGGGGGAGGGGGGCAACTTTTTGTCTGGGACCTTCAGCCTGACTCAAACGGCTTCCCCGACGCTAGACCTTGTTTCTATTGGCCGGAAAATCGAACAACGGGGATGGGGGAGGGGGGGGGGAGAGTGGGGCGTATGTGTCGAGACTTCCGCTAATCGCCAAAATATCAAGGAGAGTGGAGGGGGGGGGGGTTCAAATACCCTAACAAAAAAGGGATTATGTAATAGCATTTAAAGAATTGTGGGTCGGGGGGTGGGGGGGGTGGGGGACCCCGGGATACCCCCCCCCCTCATATCCGCCCCTGTTGTCCTAAGCGTGTTTAGTCTTTCTCTGTTGGGGTTTTCTTTGCATTTTACAAGTTTGGCGGTCGCCTTTTTGGTCTGGTTTATTTTGCATTGATATATATCGTAAAACCGCATTTCAGTGTTCAGCCTGTGGGTAATTGAGAGCAGGAGAATGAACACATCCCATCGTGATTCTGGTCGCGTTGTATGCTCTATTTTTAGAGGTCATATTCTGTCGGTACATCTGTAGTTCGAACCCAAGATAGAAAAACCGTGTGCACATTAGGTCTGTTTGTGCTGGTCTGGCATATTAGACGAATAATAATTAATGTAATGTTGGAGAAAGAAAAGTTAAATTATTAATAATTAATAACCCATTCACTTCCATCTGACGCAGATCATGTTTATAAAATCTGTGTTAATTTTACACCAAAGAGTCCTAGCCGTCGAAAGAACATGGACACACAGTGGTTTTGGCAAGAGACATAGATCTTCAAGTCCCGCTGGGGCGCATGAAGATCTATGTATCTTGTGATAAGATTGTCTTCATTTTTTCTCAAACTGAGGGGTGAAATACTAAGTTCACTTTGACCTAGCCGAATGCTGAGTTTAGCTACCATTGCACACCAACAAGTAGACACGCTAAAATCTAATCTACAGACATCGATGATTCTTAATCTTAGCATTTATGCCACTTCGAGGGGGGGGGGGGGGGGGGGGCGACAAAAAAAAAAAAAAAACACAAAAAAACAGCACGGCACCAGCACTAACAGCAACAACAATGGAACCAATTCGTCCTGAGGAGCGTAGATAAATTAAATAAATGGGCCTTGGCCGTGCCAGCAACACCCATAGGGGCTCAGGACAATCTCTGCCTCTTAACCCCTTTCGCCCCCGCGACGGCGCCCTACAGCAGGTGATGACTTGACCCTGATAATTCAAGGTTAGTGCCAGCTAATCTGGCACTACCCTTGAATTACCATGGGCAGGCCATCCTCATCAATTGGTACGTAGTCGTTACGTAACACCTCCGAAATTTGGAAATGCGCCTGTGGGGTTAAATGGGTTAAAGATAGACAGTTTCTGCAGGTTTGGCTCTAGGGCTGTCTTCGCGCCAAACCATAGCCGCCGAGCCCGGCGGAAGTGCTTCTTCTCACGCAGGCGCAGTCCCACGGGAAGTGGTTTTGACAGAATGAGGGCAAGGGGGTTTATCAAGCGAAAATTGGCGCTCGGTCCCCTGGTCCCTCGGGAATGCGCCGCCTTGATCACCGTTGAGCGTTCAGTGTCGGTGCCGCCCGCGATTTGAATTATATCTCCTTTGCGTGACGCGTGCTCGCCAGTGCTCATGCACTCCACTTTAGGCGCCTGCCGGCGAGCGCGTCTTGACGCGTAATGTTTATACGGTTTACGCGTCTTCGCGCGCACGGCGCACACTCAATAGGATACTGACCAGAAGGTTGGAAAGTAAACTTCAAGGCCAAAATTAGCTCGGAACGGAAGGTGCTTTGCCAGATCTCTTTCTCAACCGTCTGGGGGTACAGCCTTTTCATCAAACTGCCGTGAAAGAGGCCCATCTGACTTTGACACCACCTGTTATAAACCAATCAGAAGTGAGCATGTCAAGACATTTTGTCCCCAGCTTCGTTTTGGGTTGGAAAAATATAACCGTTTACTGACGTCTGCTGAGTTTGTTCCTGGGGCTCGCCTTAGTCGCCTGCTCGGCGTTAAACCGAAATAACTAACCTACCAAATTGTTCCTGGGGCAGTTTTACTTGATCTACCCGGTTGCGGGTCGCATTTTCAAAGGTTGAAAACTGCTGCAGAAACAGTACGCAAAAGGTCCTTGAACCGACGTCAGCTCGTGGACGTTTGCCTACTGGGGAGTGACAGTGTAACATCTACTGAGTTTTCTTGACCCATTCAGCCCTGACGCACTACAGCAGGAGATGGGTCGACCATGATAATACAAGGGTAGTGCCAGATTAGCTTGGCGCCTGTCGGCGCCTAGCTAATCTGGCACTACCCTTGAATTATCATGGTTGATCTATCTCCTGCAACAGGTGCATAGTCGTTAGATGACGCTTCCAAAATTTGGGAAATACGTGCGTCGGGCTGAATGAGTTAACACTTTTGATTCTGCTGTTTAGTATGTGCAACGTAGGTGCGAGGGTTCCCTCGCAGAAACCGTGTTGTGGTATTTCTTATATCAATAGGCACTCGCCAGGCACCTGTATGATGCAGTTGTATTCGCAGTTAGAACTTTTACCGTGTACAGACCTTTTTTTTCTCTGAACGACTAGAGCGGTGCGACGTGTCCTATGTTTTAACTCATTCGCGGCCAGCCGCATCCGGAAGTGCAGCTTATGCCGCGCATCCGGGTGCGGCTGACCGCGAATGAGTTAACCACATTCATCACGGGGCATAACCGAGCAGTGCGATGTATTCTTAGAACACCATTTTGACACTTCGAGCAGCAAATTTGAACACCGTACGACATGCTAGAACATGGTACTGGTCGCTTGAGGTAACCCATTTAGCCCCAAGGTCCCATTTCTCAAATTTTGGACTGAGGTGTCGCCTAAGGGCTATGTACCATTGCAGGAAATGGATTGACCATGATAATTCAAGGGTAGTGCCAGATTAGCTTGGCGCCTGCATTATCATGGTCAAGCTATCTCCTGCTGTGAGGATCCGGGACTAAAAGGGTGAAAACCGGAGCATGTTTGACGCAGACTGTATTTGTACCATCTTCGACAATTCAAGACAGAAAAACTTAGCTGTCCCAGGAACGGGGATTCAAAGTGATATGTCAGCAAGAGGCATAGATCCTCATGAGCCCCCGCTGTCGCGGGGGCTCATGAGGATCTATGCCTCTTGCAGATGGGTGGTTTTCAAATTTACTGAGCACTGAATATGTTAAATCCACGCGTTGGTATGCTAGTTGTTCTACAGGAATTCAAAGTACACCTATGCTTGTGATCAAAAAGGGACCCTTCTTCGCTAGTTGTGTGCAAGCCACGAAACGAAAATAAAATCGAATCAACGCGCGTACGAAAAAGGACTGGAAACGTGCTTTCAACGCGCGCTGTGCCCAGTATTAGGATCTATGCCTCTCGCGGTTGCATGTTCAGTGTTCACTTTTTCTCGGCAGTCAAGGGTTAATAACATGTACATTTAACTCATTCAAGTCGTGCCGCCTCCGGATACGCGGCTTACGCTCTGTATCCAGAGGAGGCACGTCTCGAATGAGTTAATAATAATAATACAGCACAGTACAAATGCAAATCGGCTCAAAACGCCACTGTCCACACAGCTGTGCATTAAATCCGCACGTATTCGTGTACAACAGAGACGTGAAAAAGACGGTGCGGCCTATATTCTGCACCCGGGTCGATCGAGCTTCCTGCAAGTTTGTGTTACGAGGTTCTCGATTGACCACAGGAGGCGGAACTCCACGAGTTGTGTGTCCTTGACCGGCTGTGAGCGTCTGTAGAATGCATTCTACGGGTAATCAACTCGTGGTTTTCCTCGTTAGTCCTATGGGTTGACCCGATTCTGGCTGTAGAAAGGGGAGTGAATGATGTATTTTCTGGCACCGTGGCTCTCGCTATCCTCCCTTGGACTGCTCACAGCTCGTTCAACCCCTTCACTTCACTTCTGCACCTGGTCTTATGAGGATCTGTGTCTCACGCTCAGTGCTCCAATTTGTATTGCATTAGCAATCAGACTGAAAAGGTGAAAAGCGGTTCTAGGGTGTATGGTGGATTCACAAGAGGGGTGGGGGTGGAGGTGGGGGTGGTTGGTCTGCGATGGCTCCATGGACGTACTTGTTGACCACTGTCATAGAAGGCGTTAGAGGTCAGCCTGTTCAAAAGCAAAGATAAAACCAACACAGTAAAAACACGCTTTGAAAGGACAAGCACAAAGCAGTTACTAAACTGTTTTGTGTCCGTCTTTTTGAGGCGCGTTTCACAAAGAATAAACAGGCTTGAAAAGACAAGCACAAAACAGGGTACTACATTGTTTTGTACTCGCCCTTTCGGAGCGTGTTTCCCTCTCGTTATTTGTTTGCATTGAATTTAACAAACAAGCAAAGAGACAACCCATTGCGAACAAGGCCATCGGCGGGCCAACGTCGGCCGCCGTTGGTCTTTTTGCGCATTGGAAACAGACAAGCTGTTTTACTTATTTCACTTGCAGGTATAACCGATTTCCGACAAGTGCTTAGCAGACGGGTCCAGATTATGAGTTATGTGACTCTGGAGGTGAAAAGTGATAAATGTTTGATGAGAAAACACTGCCCGAGGGAAGGTTTTGCGCTGCCCTAGTGTTTCATGACGTATAATCAATCAGGTATAGGTCAGCGGGGCGGCAAAGGTCGAGTGCACGACCGAAAAATGTGTTGAACGTCTTCATGTATTCCTAGCTGGATTGACTCCGACGTTGCTGACTTCGTTTCCTTGTTCATTCGTTCGTTCGACTGAAATTAACCCTTTCAGCCCCAAGGTCCCGTTTCTCAAATTTTGGAGGTGTTGATAACGACTATGTACAAGTTGCAGAAGATGGCTTGACCGTGATAATTCAAGGGTAGTGCCAGATTAGCTTGGCGCCTGAAGGCGCCAAGCTAATCTGGCACTACCCTTGAATTATCATGGTCAATCCGTCTCCTGCTGTAGGGACTCGGGGCCAAAGGGGTTAAACTGGAGCTGTCTGAAACGATTATGATTTTGTATTGTGTCCGTGCTTGTATGTCATTTTGGACAATATGACCTAACCACACTGATTGTCTCTCTCGATTCGCTGAAAGCGGTAGCGAATCGAGGGAGACAACCAGTGTGACGCCTTATGTGTCCGAATTGTTTGACATCACAACCAGTTGTGTTGTACTTTCTAAACGTGTTTCTTTCTTTGCTGGGACTTTCTTTGCATTTGACATGCTTGGTCTGAATTCTCTAAGATGCAGGTTTGTCCCTAGGGAAAAGTTGATAATTGTGTTTCATGGAAACAGCAATGTGTCTCACCGTGGAATGCAATAAACTTAGAAACGAAATCTTTCCCCAAGGCAGATTTGATTGATGTAATCCATCCATCCATCGATCCATCCATCCATCGATCCATCCATCGATCCATCCATCCATCCATCCATCCATCCGTCCGTCCGTCCGTCCGCCGTCAGTCCGTCCGTCCATTGGCTCGTTCGTGCCCTCGCTAACAGTTCAGATGGGTTTTCAGTGAGCAGTATTTGATATCACTGTCGTGATCAGTACATTAAATATGACGGTGAAGTTGGCCAGTCCGTTTGCTCTGTTAACGCCGGAAACTGCACGCGTCTGTTAACCCTTATCATTCGGAATACACCAGTGTGTGAAATAAGTTTGACTAAAATAGTTAAAGGATAGTGCCAGAATAGCATGGCGTCTCTAGGCGCCAAGCTATTCTGGCACCACCTTTGAACTAAAGCCATTGGTCTATATCCTTATCTGTAAGTACTATAATGTAGCTTGCATATGGTAGTGTACAGATTTGAAGCTTTTAGCCTCAGTATGATATGGGTCAAAGGGAAAATATTGTGTGCAGGTCTGCGATTCTGGACTTACGGTTTTAGACCGTAAGGTCCAGAATCACAGACAAGCACACATGTATCATGAATTTGTGAGAAGAAATCTAATCCTTTTCTTTTCGTATTGTTTCCCCGCCGTTTTGTGGTGCTGAATTCACCCTATGGACAAAACAAGAAGATTGATGAGTCAGCGATTCATCAGTCTGGGACACACTAATATTCAGCTGTGTGTATTCGTCGTCAGGTGTTGTCTGGGGTGCAGTCTATATCAGGACCTACAGTAGACGCAATTGTTCTTATTTATCACAGGTCTGCGGACAGGGGGAAGGGATCGAATATTTTTCTGCCAAGAGTTGTGTAGCCATGACTGGCTTCGAGCGTCCTTGTGATTTGGCAGAGAAAAAAATTCTGTGATCTCTCCCCCCCCCCTCTCCCCTCCCTATCCAGTGTGGTATGTGCACATCTGTATCTACAGTTCTAAATGACATGATGGTGATGTGTACTGATATGTCATTTTGGACCTTACGGCTTTACCTTTTGTCTGTCCGTAGCGCTTTTTGTCGCGATGATTCCTGCAGAAACCATCGCGACAAGACGCGCTACCGACAGTCAGAGCGTTCAGACAAGCATGCGCGATGCGTCGACATTAACACATTCTGCTACAGGACCGAAATGCGCAAATTTTGAAGCTGCACCCTGAAGTCTGTATTACACTTCTGGAAACAGATCGTGCGTGATAGTTCAAGGGTTGTGCCAGAATAGCTTGGCGCCCAATGGCGCCAAGCTGTTCTTCTGGCACAACCCTTGAACTATCACGCTCGATCCATGTCTTGCCGTGGCGTGTCGGAGTTGAATGAGTTAAGAGCAGTTGATTGTTGAAGAGGATGACTGCCGTCAAAAACATGTGTTTTCTGGTCTGTGATTTTGGACCTCACGGATTCAGACCGTAAGGTCAAAAATCACGGCCCAACACATTTTCAGTGTCAGTTTAAAATGTAACAGGTCCTAGCGCGTTGTTGAACGCTGACATGAAAATGCGAACATGGAAAGCATAAAAGAAAATCAATACATAATTTGAGGGGGAAAAAAATCATGCCCTTTCATACACTCAACACTTAAATGACTGTAATCCTGCGCAAAATGAACAGCAGGAGACGATGTCGACCAGGCACAGATTTTCATAGGTCTCTGTGCCATGGGTAGAGAAACCCAATGATCTGCGCGCACATCCCACATCAGTGTGTGCTCAGCAAACGCAAAGGGAATAGGGGTACAGCGGCTCATGTTGTATGATCTAGTTGCGCGAGTGTGTATGTTAGGGACTATATATGTGTTGTAGGATGCAAGGTGTGTGCATGTTAGTATGTCATTTGTACGGCGCCTAGAGCTTTTCTACCGAAAGTATAGGCGCTTTAAAAATATACATTATTATTATCTATGTCTCTTGTTTATAAATGGTAGCGGCCGGGTTCAACCTTGGACTGTTGTCAGATTTTGTTTCTTTGAACGCCGACTTTATCAGATTGTGTTCATTAATTTGTCAGAGCAGATTAACTCAGTGTACCCGAGGTACGAAATATAAACATTTTGGAGTTATCCTCCGAGGACTGCATTACAATTCAGGAGACAGATCGACCATGACAGTTCAAGGGTGGTGGCAGAATAGCTTGGCGCCTATAGGCGCCAAGCTATTCTGCCACCACCCTTGAACTATCATGGTCGAGCCATATCTTGCTGTGGTCTGTCGCGGGCAGAAATGAGTTAAAAACTGACCTGCTTTGAAAACCTTTGCCGTCAGTGCAGTTTCACCTCTTTACTGTCAGTGGGGGGCAGATTGTGTTGTGAAATCACTGCAAACTAAATTCAGCGTCAAAGATCCACAGCCCTCAAAGCACCATGAATGAACAAACGGTTTCAGCAAGAGGTATAGATCCTCATGAGCCAACTGCAGGGGCTTATGAGGATCTATACCTCTTCCAGTTGGATTGTGTTCACTTTTTCTCGGAATTGAGGGGTTAATCAAAGACACTTCTATTCAGATGATATGCTAAAGTGCTCCCCAGATAGGCCCATGCGGGAGTACGCCACCGGTACAGTACACGTCTATTGAGATGAGATGCTTAGCATCTCATTTACATAGAAATGTACTTTTGTCGTCCTCCCCTGTCTGGGGAACATTCTCGCAAACGGTACGGGTACAGCCGAGAGAAATTCAAATAGTAATTCTTGCTTCAACCTTTGCTTGTATAAAGCCATCAGGCTGACACGTAACTACTTAACAGACTGTGGTAAAGTGCATTTTAGATACATCCAATTTTGTTTTAACCCTTTGCGTGTCTTTAAAGTTTAAGTCGAGATAATTCCTGTAGGAATCATCGCGACGAAAACCGCTAATGGGACGTAAAGGGTTAATTTTTGCCTTTGTACAGAAGCTCTCGCATGACTGCACGTGTTTGGTGTCAAAATGATCCAATCTGTCTTTTGTGTTTACAGGAAGCGTGATTGGGATGTATTTTTTTTATACCCAATAAGCTAAAGGCCCTCGGGCAGACGTCGTGCAAGCGTGCGCGAGCCCACTGCGGCCGACGTCGACCTGATAGCCGTTTACTTACTGCGCTGGCGAGCTCGAAACAAAAAACTGGCTCTAGTACTTTATAGCGGCTGACTTTTTGCTGCACAAAATCAATTCACGGGTCTCATAGAAATATTACAATGCTTATGTTAACCTCTACACTACCGGAAGAGACAGCAGCAGCCAAACGCAAGAGGTATAGATCCTCATTGGCCTCCCGCAGACGAGGGACTCATGAGTATCTGTGCATTTTTTGTTGTTGTTGTTGTTGTCTGGATTGACCATGTCGTTTTGCATATGTTTTCTTTGGAAGGATCAGGTTCTTCGGCGGCAGCAGCATAACATTGTGGAATGCTGATTAACCCCTTCACTGCCACTGGCCGTGATTGAAATGTACTTAACCCTCCGGGTGCCGGTAGCGGTTTTAGTCGCGATGATTCCTGTAAGAATGAATCGCGACTAAAACCGCTACCGACGCCCAGAGGGTTAAGCCCGACTGCCGAGAACAAGAAAACTCGACCTAACTCATTCTACCCCAGACACACCACAACAAGATAAGGATCGACCATGATAGTTCAAGGGTGATGCCAGAATAGCTTGGCGCCTATAGGCGCCAAGCTATTCTGGCATCACCCTTGAAATATCATGGTCGATCTGTGTCCTGCACCTCAATGCAGTCTTCAGAGGACAACGGGAAAACTTGCAGATTTCGTTCGGTGTTGGGGTAGAATGAGCTAAACTGCATGACGCCCCCCCCCCCCCCCCCCCTCCCCTCCCCCCCCCCCCCCCCCCACACACACACACCCCGCTGCAACTGAAGGGGCACATGAGGGTTTGTGCCTCTTGCTGACGCTACTTTGAAACCGATCTTTCGGGGACGGTTGGGACACCACAGTGTTGAATAAACAAAGATTGCAGAAGCCGAGACTGCGGCGTCAACTTGTAATGAAGGGACAAAACGCCTGAGAGCCAACTGAAAGAACGAAAACTCCTCTGCTGCAAGAACGCAGACGTGAATGGAACCAGGAAGAGGGCATGGATCCTCACGAGCCCCCGCGAGCGTGAGGATCTATGTCGCATGCAGTTGGGTGATGGTCGACGCGTCCCAGCACAGAAGGGGTTAAAATAACCGACGTTGTCAAGCACCATGATAAAACGGCGTAAGAGCGCTGAGGCTGACGTTTTGCACGAATGTCGATATGCACAATTTGCGATCATTTTTACGGCTGTTAAATTTTGTAAGCTACTAATGCTGTAAGCTTGGCTACACAATACACAACAGTGAGCGCAAAACAGACGAGAGCTTTCAATCGTTATTGTCTTCAGTCGCCAGCGAAAATTTCATTGTGTGCTGGTCTGTGATTTCGGACCTTACGGCTTTTGACAAGCACATATATTGTTGATTTTTTTTGGCCATGTCAGGGCTTCAGTTTGGAAATTTATTGCGGCGGGGTTTGTTGTGCGCGTTATGGTTGCCACTGAAAAGCTTCTTGTTTTGTTAACCCTTTCCCTGCCGAGAAAAAGTGAACGCGATCAATCTGCAAGAAACATAGTTCCACAAGGGCCCCCGCTGTTGCGGGGGCTCAAGAGGATCTCTGCCTCTTTGCTGACACCACTTTGTATCTATGTTCTTTGGAAGGCTCGGGCTCTTCGGCGTTGAATTAACCCATTCAGTCCTGACGCAGTACAGCAGGAGATGGTCGACCATGATAATTCAAGAGTAGTGCCAGATTAGCTTCGCGCCTGTCGGCGCCAAGCTAATCTGGCACTACCCCTGAATTATCATGGTCGATCCATCTCCTGCAACAGGTGCATAGTCGTTAGATGACGCCTCCAAAATATGGGAAATACCTGCGTGGGGTTGAATGAGTTAACTGTTCAAAGAAGCACTTCTACAAGCAGAGGGTTACACAACGCTACCTACAGGTCTAGCTATGGTTCATTTAGTCACAGACGAATTCTATAGCTATAACCCACACAAGTCAACGCACACTCCGTTCCGCCAGTGAAAAACGTTTTTAAAAAAAAAATCCCGAAGCTTAACATGAAAACTGTCGGGGAGCGTTCTTTCACCTTTTTTTACCCCAAGACAGCATAAAAAAAAGGCCATCTACTGAAGCAGCTGCACTGGCTGCCCGTAAAATTCCGCTGCCAGTACAAAATTGCAATTTTCGGATATCGGCATTTTGACGGATCTCTCCCGCCGTACCTTTTTGCCAAGCTGTGTGTTTATCAGCCATCACGCACCCTCCGTTCCTCCAGTGAAAATCTTGTTAAAATCCCGAAGCTTAACACGAAAACTGTCGGGGAGCGTTCTTTCACCTCAGTTTTTAGCCCCAAGTGTGTGGAACTCGCTGCAAATTGAAATGCGGAATCTGCCCACATTGTCACAGTTTAAAGCTCACTTAAAGACTTTTCTTTTCTGTCGGGCATTTAACATTTAACTCACCTTTAGCTAATTGTTGACTGACTGCCTTTTATTCTGATTCTAGAGTTGAGGAAGTGGATGTAAGGTGTTGGGAAGGGATGGGGTGGCGGTTTAAAGTAGTGTATAATTGTGCGTGTGTCTGAGGGAGAGGGTGTGCTGTTGTGCATGCGCAGTGAGTCCAGTGTTTTCCTGGAGAACCACCTGATCGCTATACAAGAACTTCTTCTTCTTCTTCTTCTTCTTCTTCTGATTCTTATTCTTATTCTTCTTCTTATTCTTCTTCTTATTCTTATTCTTATTATATCCAGAAGTTTGCCAGCGACTCCTCTGCGTTCGCTAAATACAACGCTGCATGTGCGACCAACATCTAAAAATGTATTGATGTGCTAAGGATGCGCAGAATAAACAAATGTGATTTATACGCGTGTGCGTTTGCTGCGTATCCCGACTGTTGCAGAAGTTCATTAGGTGCGACGACAAGGCATGCCAAACACGCATGGTGCAGAAATATGTCGTCAATTTTACCCGTGATGGTACTGTAGTGTTTTGAAATATTTTTTTCTTTGATTGAAACGCTGTCGTCTGTCTTTCATTTAATTTGAACACCACCCAACTGCAAGAGGTATAGATCTTCATGAGCCCGCGCATTTGCGGAGGGCTCATGAGGATCTATGGCCTCTTGCTGACTCAACTTTGAATCCATGTTCCTGGGGCAACTAGGGTTCTTCCCCCCCCCCCTGAATTAACACTTTCAAGACGTGCCGCATCCGGATTCGCGGCTTTACGCCGCGAATCCGGATGCGGCACGTCTTGAAAGAGTTAACGAAGATTGCAGAAGCATAGTCTGCGTCAGCTGGCACTGCACGGCTTACGGTGTTGTTGATGTCGTAGTGTCGGTTTTGTTTTGTTTTGTTTTGTTTTGTTTTGTTTTGCAAATGAAACTGTTGCATTTTTAAAGAAAACAATATTCTTGTTTCTAGTGATTACAGTTTCAGAAGAAAAAAAAACTTGAAGAAGCCCCCTCCCCCCCCCCCACTCCCCAGCCGCCCCCTCCCCACCCCCCTTTCCAATGAAAGTAGTGTCTATGTATCCGTTTACTCCCAAAAGGCATTTAGAAAACGTATATACTGTTATTGGTGTAAAGTTTCCTTGATTAAAAGTTGGCCAAAATAAAAGTTTTCACATAGAGAGAGAGAGAGGGGGGGGGGGGAGGGGGATTCTCAAGGTTGCTTTTCAACCCACATTCCTGATTAATTTCATGCCGGAAAACACGAGAAACAATGTCTTTTAAAAAAAAAATACTTTTTTAATACGTATTTTTTGCTCATTGTAATCGGATTAGAATTTCTGAAGAAGTTCCTGGTGCATTGTGCTGGTAATAAATAATCTGTCCGCATTGTCCACCGTATTGTATAGAGTGACACGTGTTGCTCGTTTGTGATTTTGGACCTTACGTCTGACGCGTACGGTCCAAAATCACACCCCAGCATACGTGTCGCTTAAACCAGGATGCATTCGAACATGTTTGTTTTTTTGTTTTTTTTCATCAGCCTTTGTAGATGGCTCTAAAGCCGTTGAGAGTTCAACAATAAGTTCGTCTGGTCGAGGCACACGTATTTAAATATAACGAGCAAGAGGCGTAGATCCTCATGAGCCCCGCAGTTGCGGGGGCTCATGAGGATCTATGCCTCTTGTATTTGGGTCAGTGTCGCTCGTTTCGAGCGGCCTTTAGCAACTTTGCCTTCTGCGTTTTCCCGGGGTGTTGTTTACTGTGCCTGGGTGGGCGCCAATGAAGACCACGAGCAAGAGGCATAGATCCTCATGAGCCCCCGCAGTTGCGGGGGCTCATGAGGGTCTATCCCTCTTGCATTTGGGTCAGTGTCGCTCGTTTCGGGCTGCCATTCGCAACTTCGCACCCTGCATTTTCCGAGGTGTTGTTAGTTGGACCGGTTAGGAGGCAGTGTAGACTAAGAGGCTGAACTGGTTCCAGTCTTTGCCGCATACGGATACGCGGCAGATGAAGTTTGCGCAAGTAGTTTTGAGGGTCTGTCCGTTCATAACGCATGGAAAGAATCTGCTGACACTGTTCTGTGTCAGTAGCTGCGTTTGACGTCCACGTACGCCTGCGCTGTGTGTCAACAACTGACTGTAGACATTGTTTGAAAACTCAGACGTAGGTCCAAATTGCACATGGTTCGGCGGAAACAATTGATTCAAAGCCCGGACAAACATAATAATAATAATAATAATAATAATAATAATAATAATAATCAGGCGTAGATCCAAATTGCACATGGTTCGGCGGAAACAATTGATTCAAAGCCCGGACAAACATAATAATAATAATAATAATAATAATAATCAGACGTAGGTCCAAATTGCACATGGTTCGGCGGAAACAATTGATTCAAAGCCCGGACAAACATAATAATAATAATAATAATAATAATAATAATAATAATAATAATACCGGTCATTATAAAGGCGCTTTATTCAATTCTGTGAATCTCCTCAAAGCGCCGCAAACTGAACCCAACACGTACGCTCACGTGAAACACACGTATTCACTCTGGAGACAAACAGTACAAGACAAACACAGGACATTCACGTGATGAGAAGCGTCAGCTCAGCTGTTGCATTTTTCGGAAAATTTGATCGCTACTATTTGAAATGTATAAGGTGGACTGACACCGGTACCAAAGTAGAGGGGTATCGCATCAGTGTTTTTGTTGGGTTTTGTTTCGGGCTTTTTATCCATTGTAAATCCCTGTAACGCACGCAGACTTGCCCACAGTCGTACGCACAGACTCTCACGCAACAGACGCATACACCGCCACTGACTCAGACGGGCGCATTCATGCGGTAAAACACAACACACGGGCTCCCTTTCTAAAGTAACCTTTATACACTATAAATGAAAAAGAACGACTTAAATGACTATCACTATATACACTGTTCTATTATCACACCACACACGTATCACAATATCTTTGCCAGGTTAGGTCTTAGTCTCACATTGCCTCCAACCTGTTTGATGTTGTTGTCTGGTTACGTTGGTCCTTCTCACGTCTAGGCGTGAAAGTCCTTCGTCGTACGCTTGTTGCCGTCCTGTCTCTCTTTGGGCACGGACGTCCTCGTTCTCGTACGGTACTCAGTTCTCACTTGGACTTGGGTGTCTTGGTCCCCAGTCAGACTCACTCTCAGAAGAGCTGGAGGGATGACCTCACGTAGGTCCCACCTGCGACTCGACGTCTCGGCGTCCGTCTTTCCACTCTCGTTACAAGAACTCTGAATAGACAAAAGTCCCAACGTAACACTTGCTAAACACACAACATATTGGATCAATGAGAAACGTCACGTAACCTGGCTGATACAAATAACCCACACGTTCATTCACACACACACACGTGCTTCATAAACTATTTTCGTATCACCCCATCTCTGTCACTACTAATCAAGCTTCCCAAGAAAGGCGACCTCAGCAAGTGTTCCAACTACAGAGGAATCACCTTGCTGTCAGTACCAGGAAAGGTCTTCAACAGGATCATCCTAGAGAGAATGAAGAGCTCCGTTGACCCCCAGCTGAGAGACTAGCAAGCAGGATTCAGGAAGAACCGATCATGTACAGACCAGATCGCCACTCTCCGCATCATCGTGGAACAGTCTCTGGAGTGGAGCTCCCCGCTGTACATCAACTTTGTGGATTATGAGAAAGCATTTGACAGCGTGGACCGAGAGACTCTGTGGAAACTCCTACGACACTACGGTGTACCCACAAAGCTCGTCCGCCTGATCAAGAGCAGCTATGATGGCATGACATGTCGCGTGATCCACGAAGGGCAGTTCACCAGAGAGCTCCAGGTCAGAACTGGTGTCAGGCAGGGGTGTCTGCTGTCTCCGTTCCTCTTCCTACTGGCCATAGACTGGGTCATGAAGATGACCACAGAGCACAGACGAAGTGGAATACAGTGGACACTGTGGACAAAGCTTGACGACCTCGATTTTGCAGACGACTTGGCATTACTGACCCACACTCATCAACAAATGCAGGACAAGACCACGAGGCTTGCTGACATCTCGTCCCAAGTGGGCCTCACCATTCACAAACAGAAAACAAAGACAATGAGGCTGAACGCAACCAGGGAAGAACCAGTCTTGCTTGCTGGCACCCCGTTGGAGGAGGTGGAGTCCTTCACCTATCTCGGGAGCATCATAGACAAAAAAGGCGGCACTGATGCAGATGTCAGAGCACGAATCGGTAAAGCCAGAGCAGCCTTTCTCCAGTTGAAAAAAGTGTGGAGTTCCAGAGAGCTGTCACAACACACCAAAGTCCGGATTTTCAACTCCAATGTAAAAGCAGTTCTCCTATATGGAGCAGAGACATGGAGATTGACAAAAACCACTGTCAACAGAGTACAGACCTTCATGAACAGTTGCCTTAGAAGAATTTTGAAAATCCACTGGCCAGAGAAGATCAGCAACGTCAGACTCTGGGAGAGAACAGAGCAGATAACAGCAGAGAATGAAATTGGGCGAAGAAGATGGGGATGGATCGGTCACAGTCTGAGAAAGCCAGCTTCCAGTATCACTAGGCAGGCATTGTCATGGAACCCCCAGGGAAAGAGGAAAAGAGGTAGGCCGAGAAACTCCTGGCGTCGAGACCTCCAAGCAGACATCAAGAGACTGGGAACCACCTGGAGTAGAATCGAAGGAGAAGCACAGGACAGGAGTTGCTGGAGGTCTCTCGTCGACGGCCTATACCCGGGTAGGGGTGACAGGCGTAAGTAAAGTAAGTAAGCCATCTCTGTCACTATCTTGAAACAGACTATAGCCTAACTGACACTCTTGCTATACCTTACTCTATACCCTGGAAAAGACTATGTTTAACCAACCACGTACTATCTTCCTAGTGGCTTAGACATACACACTTCATATTCCTTTAGTCATCTAACTCGGTAAACAACTGTATACAGAAACACCGGTTACTTCACCGAATTCTAAACATACTATAACTAAACCAAACCGGAACACCGCTATACAACCACATTAATCTTACCATGCATACTGTCTTTAACTAAACAACTATCAATACTACGTTTATAGAAACATACCTGAAATCTAGGCTTCAGAGTCTTGGAATGCGGGCTAGGTAACTCGAACACAACCGTTCCATACGACAAAACAGCCCGCACTCTCGATCTAGACCTCTGACAGTCACAGCTTCCGCCTAGAACTCACTAAACAGAACTCACTAAAAAATCCCGTGCTAACCATGTCTTACAGATTCCACATGGACAGCAGGCCCCACGGACTTTCGGCACAAACAAACCGTTAACAAAAACCGTACCGTACTAATCCTATTGTGCGAGCACTATGCACAAGCATAGAGCTTCATCACAATCCCAACGAAGAAAAAACACGCTTGGACACAACAACAACACCATTTTTTTTTTTCAAAATAGACACACTCAAATGCGCACAATGCTGTACTTATCTGCCCTTTAGTGAGATTTCTACCATAACGGGACGCGCAGTTTTTAATTAAAATAAATTACGTACTTCCGAATTACGATTTAGGTCGTTTGCGCATGCAACCTCGTAAATAACAATCTCTGCTTTTAAAACAAAACAAAAACACAAATCACACACACACACACACACACACACACACACACACACACACACACACACACACACACACACACACACACACACGCGCGCGCGCGCGCGCGCTTCCGAAAATATGTGTTCCGCGGCTTTCTTCATAAGGCGGTTATGGATATTTCCTGTGAACTCTCACAAACCAGATAGCGATGGTAAAACAGTACACACACCGAGGGGAATTACTCAGCGCTGGACATATACACAATTGGATCCCTTGCCCCCTCCTATCAGGCACCCAATCGCCCAATTGTGTGTATGTCCCGCGCTGAGTAATTCCCCTTGTTATGTGCACTGTATTTCCCATTGAGCTACAGCTTCCAGATTTCGTCAGAAATTGGGCGGAAAATCGCAGTAGGCAGCGGCATCAAACGGCAATAATGTCGCATACGAGGGTGCGTGCAAACACAATCCTTTTGCGATTTATCTTTGCAATATTATATTTCTAGGGAGTCACTACACAATACATATTACGACCAAGCATCTCCCGCAGTTCGCACGAGAGCTGAGTTGCATGAGTGAGCTTAGTCCTGCGCCAGCCACTAAGCAAGGGGCTCCGCTATAGCTTTTTTAGTGGCCTATAGCGGAGCCCCTTGTTTAGTGGCCTATAGCGGAGCCCCTTGTTTAGTGGCTGACGCAGACTAAGCTCACTCATGCAACTGGCCCCAGGCGTGAAAGACACAGGCTTGGGTCCTATCACAATTTATTGTCCACACATTCTGTTCGCAATGGGAATCGATTCCAGACAGGTTTGACAGAAATGACGTCACATCCCAGAACTAGCAGTTCATCAAGCGCCACTGACCGGGGCAGCCCCCTCCTCGACCCCTTCCTTCCTCCCGGTCCCTAGGACCCATCTTCGTGCCATTCACAAGCATGACTCAAATCTAATGACATGCCTCAAATTGAGGGAGTACAGCTTAAGTACATAGATGCGATTCGTCTTAATCCGTTCAGCCCGGACGCACTGCAACAGAATATGGATCCCGACCATGATAGTTCAAGGGTGGTGCAGGAATAGTTTGGCACCTACAGGCGCCAAGCTATTCCTGCACCATCCTTGAACTATCATGGTCGATCTGACTCCTGAACCGTAATACAGTCTTCGGAGGACATCTCCCAACTTTGGTCATTGTGGTCTTAGGGTTCGGCAAGGGCTCGTGAGATTCTGTGCTTCTTGCAGATCGAGGGGATGTTGATAAATATAGGGAAATAGATGTAGATATGACCCATTTTTACCAGCAGTGGAAGAGGCATAGATGTAGATATGACCCATTCTTACCAGCAAGAGGCATAGATACTCATAAGCGCCTGCTTTCGCATGGGCTCATGAGTATCTATGCCTCTTCTTGCAGATGGAGGGTTATGCTGGGGCTCATGGAACCCATACCTTTTGCAGAGGGACAACGCTATCTATTTTAGGGCAAGTGAGAATCTTGGTAATTTTTTTTTTCTTCTGTGTTCCGAGCATCTTGTAGAATTTCTGCTCGTTTTCTACCTCATTGGTCCCCGCTACCCATTTCTGTTTTCAGTGGCGGATCCAGGTGGGTGGGCTTAGGAGGCCCTGCCCCCCCCCCCTGTCAGCCCTGGCATTTTTTTAAATTTATTTTTTAGCTGGTGGAGGGTTGGTTAATTTTTTTTTTTTGGTGGTGTTTGGTTGGTTGGTTGGTTGGTGAGATTTCTTTTCATCATGGTACGCGGTCTTCTTAACCTTTCTTGTCCTCTCTTACGTACTGAATCAGTCAGTGGGTGGGCCTAATGTGTCGAGACTAGTCAAATAACCTCAGTTCGCACTAAACACCTGCACCCCGACAAAGTCTTTCAGCCAGAAACAGAGTGTCAAATGCCCCCGCAATCAAAGGGGCTCATGAAAAGTTGTGTCTCTCACTGTGCGGTACCATCAGCATCGCATCCTCACTCCGAGTCAGCCATATGATGTAAGTCTTTGAGTGTTGGTCCACCCCAATTGTGGGTGAGAATTCAGTCCCTGCTGATATACGGCTCCTCAGTAGAACCTTAGAGTTTCATGAGTCCCTGTAGGCAAAGGGGCTCCTGAAAAGCTATACATCTTGATGTGCTATACACATGTACCATCCTCAGACTGAGGCAGTCATCTGAGGATATGCCTACGACTGATGACACGCCCGGCTGAGGCAATTGTCCAATTAAAAAGCGAGAGGTCGGCTTTATGTCTGCAGGTAGACCATCTGGTGTCACCTGTTAATCGGATAATTGTCCCCGACTGCTGATAAGCGGAGTCTGGTTACGGATCATTGAACTTCACCGGCCGTCTTTGTCCGCGGCGAGACTAAAGTAACGGATGCCTTTCACAAGAGTCTCACGTCTTTATGTCAGTTCCGGTTTAAGTTAGTTTAGTCTTTTGATGCTAACGTGAATCTTCTCTAGCGCTGACAATCATTCATTTTAATGTCCCTCTGGCACTAAGAGTGATCGGGGAATTGACAATCACATTGTAACCGTATACTTCTTCTTCTTCTTATCCCTTTTTTTGTCCCTATAGCACCGAAGTAATCAGAGACTAACTTATTTACCTTAGTTGACAAGGACAACAATAAAAAGGAAATTTTCATTACTTTTTTAAAGTATACCACACTATCTGTTCACATTTAATATCCAACACGGTCCTTGCATAGGGAAGAAAATATCATTTATTTTCATATTTAAAATCAGGGTTAAGATTCAGGACCACCTATGTATAAAAACAAAAGGTTTAAGAGTTCGTATTTTAAATCTATATATGTACATCAATTATGATTACAAAAAAGTTAAAACAAATTTAAGTGTTCTGAATAAAAGTTTGTTTATCTTTCTTTATCTTTCTTTATCCGTTTTAGTAACAGTTTTTACCCTAGTGCTGTCCGAGCCCTTTCAGTGCTATAAGCGTGCGATGATGTGCTCTGTGGGCCGATCATAGGGTTTCATTGCCGAGGACTGATGTTTTTGTGAGTAACTGAGTGAGTGTGCGTATGTGTATGGAATTGTGTGGTCGGCCTACAGAGCACCTCGCCCTCGCCCATCCCTTGTGCTATCCCCTTGGTTGTTGGTGGTGCTTTTGGTCGAGTTGACTCCATGAGTCTCCTCCCCGGCAGGGCGCGCCCCCGACGGTTGAGAGAATAGTGCATATCAGTATTAGCCTAGTGTTACGATATATATTAACTAGTTTTACACCCGACTGTGATCACTAAATTAGTGACATATTTACTCTATGATAGTCTGTTTTCATTTTAAACGATATACCTTTAATTAATTTCGGACTTCTTAGATTAATAGGCGTGTGTGTTGTGTCAGTGTGTGTGGGAAATGAGCGTGGGTGTGTGAATGGGTACGCACTGGGTTGTGAGATTAGTTGTTCAGTTTTAAAGTTTTGACAGTGTGTGTAGAGCATTGAATTGTGTGATAGAGTCGACTGAGATGTTTGTAATTGTAACGACACCAACACACATTCCTATGCTTTATGTCTTAAGGCAAATGGCAATAAACAGGATTATTATTATTATTATTATCTATGAATTGGGCAGTAGCTGAGTAGCAGAGGGGTAGACACGCCTTCATCGCTGACTGACTAAATCCAATTTCCCTTCTCCCCGAAACTACTGTCTATGGGAGACTAGCTGGTTTTACCTTTATAAAAAAAAGGGTTATCTTTTTCATTTAACTGAGATCCTGGTCTGGTCTGGACCTGCTGCCTCACTGTTTATAACCGTGTACTGCAATGAATAGGCTCATAGGTAGAGACGATCGCTAAATCCGAAAAAATGAAACATCACACAAAAAAAGAGCTCTGTGCGATTTAGTAGTCCATCCATCGGGACATTAATGTAATCGCAACCGACATTGATAGGGACTTAGCGATCAAGCAGCCTCGCAAGATTCTCCTCCCGTCCTTTTTGTTTGCGGAGGGAAAAACGTAGATTAGCTTACTTCTATGATTGGCAACAGACTGTGAGTCATCTGTTAATGCAGGTAAGCTGTTATGGTTCCACCCAGAGTTCTAAGTCACAGGTCTAGAGACATGTTGACTGTGATAGTTCAAAGGTGATGTCGGAAGAGCTTAGCGCCTATGTGCGCCAAGCTATTCTTCATCATCATCATCAGTCCCTTGCCCGAACTGGGCGTTGGGGGGACTGAAAGGCAGCAGCAACAGACAGTGCTCTCCACTGAGTTCTATTTTGGGCGGTGGCAAGCAAGTCTGGCATCTCGAGTTCGGTCCATTCTTTTATGTTTGCGACCCAACTCTTTCTCTGACGACCTCGCCGACGACTTCCTTCGAGAGTGCCTTGGAGGATAGTCTTGGACAAGGTGTTGTGTCGGGTCACGTGGCCAAACCAAGTAAGCTTGCGCCGTTTCACGGTTGCCAGAAGGGGTTCATGTGGGCCCACCAGGGAAGTGACGATGCTCCGTACATATTCGTTGGTCTTGTGCTCGCGGTACGAGATGCGGAGCAACTTCCTCAGGCACTTGTTCTCAAAGGCCTGGATTTTCTTTTCTGAGTCTGCAAGCAGTGTCCAAGTCTCACAGCCGTAGAGTAGAATAGACACTACGAGGGACTTGTAAAGCCTGTACTTGATGGTGAAGCTGATGGAGTTACTTCGCCATATCCTGTCCAGCCTGGCCATTGCGGATGTTGCTGTACCTATCCTGATACGGATCTCTGCTATGCAACTACCGTCTTTGGACAGGGTGGCTCCCAAGTACTTGAAGCTATTGACCTCTTCTAGCTTCTGGCCGTTCATGTGAATGTTGCTGCTGCTGTCGCTTGTGGTGTTGATCATCACTTTGCTTTTATCCGTACTGATCTCCATGCCATAAGACCCTGCGCTACTTGAAAGTTTGTCTGTCAGGTTTTGGAGCTCACTATTGCTGCCTGCCATGAGGTCAATGTCGTCTGCGAATCGAAGATTGCACAGGGATCTGCCACCAATAGAGATTGAAGTATGGTGGTCGTGGAGGGTTTCCTGCATGATCTTCTCCAGGAATATGTTGAAAAGGACAGGAGAGAGCAGGCATCCTTGACGGACACCGATCGTCGTCCTGAAGAACTCGCCTGACTGATTGTTAAGTAGAACCGCGCTGCAGGCGTTCTTGTAAAGCGCTTCTATCATTTGGATCACTCCCTCCTCTATGTTGAACGATCTCATGACTTGCCAGAGTCCGTCGTGCCAGACGCGATCAAATGCTTTCCTGAAATCAATGAAGTTGTGGTAGAGTTCGCGCTGATGCTGCAGATGTTTCTCGATCAGGACGCGGCAGTTGAAAATCTGCTCTACAGTGCTTCTTCCAACTCTGAAGCCAGCCTGTTCTTCTGCCAGCAGTTCCTCGGCGAAAGTTTTGAGGCGGTTGAGAATGATTCTAAGCATTACTTTGCTAGGGTGACTTATCAGACTGATAGTTCTGTAGTTCTGGCACTGTTTCAGGTTTCCTTTCTTGGGGAGCGGGATCACTAGAGACTGTGTCCATTCTACTGGCCATTTCTTTTGCTCCCAGATCTTTTGACAGAGTGTAGTGAGGACCTTCGTTGTTACTTCTCCTCCATGTTTCAACAGTTCAGCAGGTACGTTGTCTACACCTGGAGACTTTCCTCCCTTCAGGCCGCGTACGGCTGCTTCCACCTCTTCAGCTAACACTGGCAGGTCTTCAGCCTTCCTGGCCCCAGCCTGGTTGTTTTGGAGGATGCTGGTGTCTGGCTCAGCCTTGTAGTTATACAAGTCTCGGCAGTACTCAGTCCATCTGTTTAGTACAGCAGTGTTTTCCGTAAGGAGTTGGCCGCTGCTGTCTTCGATGACTGTGGCTGTTCGCTGTTGAGTCTTGGTGAGGGTCCTTAGCGTTTCATAAGCCTTCTTGCTGTTGCCGTTTGCCATGCCCTCTTCCACGCTACAACACTGGTCTTCAATCCAATCTTCTTTGGCTTCTTTCATCCTCTTCCTGATCTTCTTGTTGACAAGTCTGTACTTGTTTGCTGATGTGAGGTCTTGGCCTCTCTTTTTCTTCCAGGCTCTCCTCTCATCACAGAGATCGAGGATGTCATCGGTGACCCAGGGCTGTTTGCGCTTCCTCTGCTTCCCCAGCACTTCTTCTGCTGTAGAAAGTAACTTCTTACGCCGCCCTTAAACTGTCATGGTCGATACACATCCTGTCATAGCATGTCTGGCCTTTATGAGTTAACAGGTGTTTTAGTGTTGTAGTCTCTTTCTGCTATTTTGTCCGGCCTTTGTGCATTCTTTAAAAAAACTTCCATGGTTGTAAAACGTGTGTGTGTGTGTGTGTGTGTGTGTGTGTGTGTGTGTGTGTGTGTGTGTGTGTGTGTGTGTGTGTGTGTGTGTGTGTGTGTGTGTGTACATACTTCAGTATATATAGTTTAATGACTTATATAACAGTAAGGAGTTTGAATGACGTCCATCATGTTGGGGTGAGTCGGCGACGGGGGAGGGCGAGAGGGGGGGGGGGGTGGGGTCCGGCGACGGAGGGAGGGAGATCGGCGGCGGCGAATTTGGCCCCCCCCCCCCCGTCAGGACCCCCCCCCCTGGATCCGCCCCTGGTTTTCCACGTCAGCAGTTTCTGTGCACATTTTCCGCCTCCGCGCACCAAAGGGAGGTAACCTCGTGGTCACGAGACAGACGACACTCTTGGGACTGCTGGTCAACACGATGGATCGCGATAGTAGTGGGTGGGGCCAGTGGGTGGTGGTGGGGGGGGGGGCGCAGGCGCAGGGGGGGGGGGGGGTTGGGGGGGGGGGGGGGTACCATCACGGATTCACGACGATTTATTTTGGAATTGACGAACTAAGAATAATAGTGTTTACGTTTCACGATGATAATGGTAAGTGTGGTAAGAGACGCGGAGACTGAGAGAAGGTATCGCTTTCACAACCTCTTGTCACTGGTCAAATGGCCAAAAGTGTGTGTGTGTGTGTGGGGGGGGGGGGGGGGGGAAGATGAAATCACGAATTTCGAGAACCGAAAAAAAATTACGCATCACAATTTTAGGACATACCCTTCATCATCCGCCACCACCACCCTCTATCATAGGTGAATTTGTCAGTATTTTGGGCATTGTTCGTGCTGAACCAATATAAATTTACTGTTTAGGCCTATTTTCATGTTACCGTGGCCATCACAAAAAGACAAGAGTTAAAACGCGAATGTGTATCCGGTGAACTGTGCTTTTTTGTCCTTGGATTTGTTAATATATATATTTTTTAAAATTAATTAATTTTTTTTTTTTGGGGGGGGGGGCGGGGGAGGGGGGGGGGGGGGGGAGGGGGATGGGAGTGCCATTGCTTAATGAATCCAGACCAAAAAGGTGACTGCCAAGCGTGTAATATGCAAAGAAGTACCCAACGGAGAAAGAAACACGCTTAGAAAAGACGGGTACAACACAATTTATTAATATTTCGGGTAAATACCCTTTGTCAAAATAGACAAACAAACAAACATAGAGATTAGCCGCTACTTATCTTATGTTTGTTTGTTTGTCTATTTTGACAAAGGGTATTTACCCGAAATATTAATAAATTGTGTTGTACCCGTCTTTTCTAAGCGTGTTTCTTTCTCCGTTGGGTACTTCATTGCTTAATGTGCTCTACATTGACCCTTAATTCTCAATAACTTCATCAGTTTCAGGGCAAAGCGTTTTAGGAAAGCTTGTCCCTTATTGTAGACAATACATGACGGCAAAGCAAATTTACTTCTCTTTACTGAATACATCGTCTGGCCAATCAGGATTGCAAAACTAGAGCCAGACAGATCTTTACCTTCCAGCGTCATCAGCAACGACCGTGATGGTTCAACGGATAGTGCCTCGTTAGCTTGACACCTTGTCCGCAATACCTAAAGGGTAGTGCCTGGTTGACTGGCACCTTTCAAGGCGCCAGCCCAATCAGGCACTACCCTTGAGCCATCGCGGTCTATCCATCATCGCAAGGGACTTTTAAACAATTCAGAACTTGGGTGAGTGTGGATGTGAGGGACATTGCGTTTCGGTCAGATCAGTATACCACCATGTTTGGCTGTGGAGACATTTCTTGTTACGAAAGCTTTCCTTTACCAGTTACGTTCACCAGAAATGCTCCCTCGATCGGACGTGGGCATCCCGCCGACTGACATAATTTTCCCGGACAGCCATCTTGTAAGGGTTCATTAAAGAAGTCGGACTGGAAAAAGTCCAGAAACAGTCGCGTGCAAGACAAGCCTTCAACCCGGACTGCACTGCACTCTTAGGATGTAAATAACACCCGTCTCTGGCAACTACAGGCAAAGATTCTCATGTGCCCCTGCCGTTGTAGGCGCTCGTGAAAATCGCCTTGGAGGAGATCTGAAAAGGTCTGCTCATTGATGGCAAAAGACAGCGAGATTTTCATTGTATTACAATAAAAATCTCGCTTTTCACAACAATGCTGTCGTTTGCCTCCACAGAGCAGAAGACAACGACAGTGTTTTGTCAGGACCGAACTTGTTGACCGTTGTCTGCCTGACAATTGTGTGCGTTTTGGAAATGGAAAATACAGAAAAGAGGAGGAAAAGAGGGTTGCTCATAAGGTTCTGGGGTATAAAAGACATCAACCCATTTTAACCGCTCAACCTTGAGTCCGAAATAGCTCAGGCGGTTAAACGTCGGAGCAGGAGAGCGAAGGGAATTTCCGGGTCGTGGGTTCGAATCCCGTCCCGGCCCCGGTAGCTGGACTCACAATCCAGGGGGAAAAACGGATTTGTTCAATAGCATGTCCGTTGAAAGGTCCTGGTAAATCAAAGTGGCACAGTTGGAGTGCGCCTGAGTTGATCAGTGTTCAGGTCGTACTCCATAGGCAATAGATTTCCTTGTCCCCCTATAATCCGCCCGTCAGGGCCGTCCATTATAACTTCGGTGCCGTGGACGTTAAATACGGAACTAATCAAATCAATAACCGCTCAACCGCATTTCCAAAGTTTTGGAAGTGTTACCTGACGACTCGTTGCAGGAGATGGATCGACCATAATAATTCAAGGGTAGTGCCAGATTAGCTTGGCGCCTGAAGGCGCCAAACTAATCTGGCACTACCCTTGAATTATCATGGTCAATTCAGTCATATTTTGTTGTAGGGCCTCGGGGCTAAATGGGTTAACATCACAATTTGCATTTTTTGTTTTATTGGCATAGCACATCAAGCCGTATAATGATGTAAAATAACCCACTAATTTAGTAATTATTCCATTTAATTATGATAAATAAACCAACACATTCGACTTCAAACCAGGCAATGACGTCTACATACACAGAAAGGGGTCGGTTGTGGGGTAGATTCCATTCAACTCGGGCTCACATCAGCGAAAGTTCATATTTTCTGTCTGGCTTTCAGACAGAGAGACTTTCAGATTTACACAATAATCTCTGTCTGATCTGTGGTTTAGTAAATTGTTTCAGCCAAATCAGACACTAACTAAAGCAATTCGCGGTATTAAATTGAAAAGTGGAGTGCCATTTTCCCCTCTAATTTCGCTGAAATTTCCAGACAGTAATCGACGTGCAGACTTATCTTTCCCGGTGGCGCGTTGGTTTTCGGTGCCATTGTAAATGTTTATGTTTAATTTCTACGGGGACGTTTGTATGTGTGTGGGGAGGGGAGGGGAGGGGGAGGGGCGGGAGGTGGATGGGGTTCCACAGGGGGAGTCAAGCCCTTTCAAAAAACAAGAAACAAGATGAGGATTTCATCACAAAGTCTACCGTATTGTTTGGAGCTCACATACGTTTTTCTTTTAGGAACATTCAGAGTTGCTCACATTTTTAAACTTATCCTTTTGATCCATTTCCCTACTCTCTAAGCCAATCTCTGATCAACACACATGCCGGCGCACACGAATAAAGACGGACACACGGCGCCTCCCGCCATTAGTATGCTCTATGGGTTCGTGTAGCGACAGGAATTCTGAAGAATAATAGCACGAGCAGCAAAATTACGTCATTGTAAGCTTCAAGTCTCACGACGCTGTGTACACAGTGACGCATTTGATGTTTCACGTCACTCATCCGAAAGGCATTCAGCCTCTTCCAGGGCTAGCTGTTTTCTTCCACACAGCCTCTGCCAGGGCTGACTGTTTGATGGGAGTGTATACTGGATCCAAAACTTGGAAAAATGAATAAATTACTATTCAAAAAGTTGAAGAGGTACTGACAACGCTGGATTACGAACTCTTCCAATATCTGTTTCAAAGCTAGCTATCCAAAATTCCAAATGAATAGAACAAAAATTACGGACTCAAATGTGGGTCAACGGCCGACTTCAAAGCGGTCTTCCTAAATCAAACTGTCACGGCGGGGGGTGGGGGGGGGTGTGAGAGAGAGAGAGAGAGAGAGAGAGAGAGAGAGAGAGAGAGAGAGAGAGAGAGTGAGAGGAGAGAGAGAGAGAGAGATGAGAGAGAGGAGAGAGAGAGAGAGGAGAGAGAGAGAGAGAGAGAGAGAGATCTTTTCTTTGTGTCAATTCATGTATAAAAATGACGTGTCTGTGTCTGGTGCTTTGCGTCGACTCAGCAACAATGTATAACAACAGCAACAATGTATAATGTGGCTAGCGCTTTTACGTCACCGTCACTGTCTAAAGTCGATTCTTCGTGTCGACATTTTTTTTTTCTGCGATGATTTTTTTTTATTTTTTTTTTATACAAAAACATTGAATAGATACAAAGCTGGTCAACGAACTCAGCCAATATCTTTCTCGAAGCTAGCTGTATGCAAAATTTCAAATGAATATAACACAAATTACGGACTCAAATGCGGATCAACCAACGTTGTTTAATCGGCAATTTATCTTTTTAATGAGTAATCCAATCTAAACATGCTGAAAAGCAATCCGACGAGATACATCTTAAAAGAAGCATTTCCTAAATTTTCAGACGGCCTGTACGTACACAGACACAGGAGAAACTCATGTCTACACACACACACACACACACACTGACCGTTTCCCGCCAAATGTACGTTCAACAGCGCGGTAGAGGCATGACGTAATTTGTATCGTTTTACTTCACTGTCAGAGTCTGATGTGTGCCCGCCTATGCTTCGTCATTTGCATGCTACGGGACGTGCTCCGACCAGGCCCATCTCAAAGTCTTCCGTATTTTCAATACGGTAGACCAAAAAAGGAAGATAATGAAATTATAAATATCAGTTGTGTGTATTTATTATTATTATTATTATTATTATTATTATTATTATTATTATTATTATTATTATTATTATTATTATTATTGTAGTTCTATTATTTCGCTTTTTTCCCTGTTTGTTTCAAATTTGTATACTGACATAAGAACGAAGTTGGTCAGTTTTTACTCACCAGTTGCAGTTGGCAACTGACTAATCCACAAGCCTGTAAGAGTTACGTCCCCTAACAAAGTCTCCGAACGTCAATAAAACTGCCGATTTCCGGTAATCAGATGCAGATGAGAACTGCACGTATTTCGACAGAAACAGTGGATTAAAAGCACGGACAATTTGTCCGGGCTTTTTATCAACTGTGTCCGTAGAAATACGTGCAATTTTACCTACTCTGATTTCCAAACGCCACAGGATTTGTCAGAGGACGGACAAAGCGACCCAGTCGCACCACTGAGTGATCAGCAGAATAAATATTCTAAAACGTGAATCGCGTTTGGAATTGCCTTGAAAGGAAAAGGATTTCAGACTAGTAATTGAAATGTCAGTCGATTTCCATTAGATGTAAAATTATTACATTCGGTGCCGACTCAAAAAGCCTTATTATCAGCTTGATGGCATGGCACCTGAGGATGGAATATATTTATAGGACTGAATATGTCAAACAGAGAGACAATGACAATGACAATGACAATGATTCTTTATTTTACAACGGTGAAAGTTTTGGTGAAACCATTTTTCGAACTTGCCGTTGCTAATCTACTTTACATATAATGCAGAAATCACAAAAATACTATCATTAAATTGGGAAAAACTAAATATATAACTAATAAAAATTGAAATATAAAGAGAGAGAGAGAGAGAGAGAGAGAGAGAGAGAGAGAGAGAGAGAGAGAGAGAGAGAGAGAGAGAGAGAGAGAGATGCTGATGAAACGTTTTTATTCAGGATAAAGTTTTAGGCATGCGAATGCCTCTCTTACAAACTGTCCTGCTACTCTACACACATAAATAATCAACGAGCAACACAATAAAATATTCAAAAAACAAACAAACAAAGAGAGAGAGAGAGAGAGAGAGAGAGAGAGAGAGAGAGAGAGAGAGAGAGAACTGAACTGAACTGAACTGAAACTTTATTTTTTAAGGATGAAGACAGTAGGTACGCAGGCCGTTTCCACGTCTGTCCTTAATAGCATTTTAAATATACAACCACAAAAGGTAACAAGACAAATAGAATTAACTTTAAAAAAGAAGATAATAATAATGAAATAAAAAAATAAACAGTATTTGGCACACACACACACACACACACACACACACACACACACACACACACACACACACACACACACACACACACACACACACACACCATCACACACTTTTACCCATTCAGCCATGACGCACTACAGTAGGAGTTGGGTCGTCCATGATAATTCAAGGATAGTGCCAGATTAGCTTGGTGCCTGTCGGCTAATCTGGCACTGCCCTTCAGTTATCATGGTCGATCCATCTTCTGCAACTGGTGCATAGTCAGATGACGCCTCCAAAATTTGGGAAATACGACCCTCGTGCTGAATGAGTTAAATTTACATGAACTTGAAAATGATCATGAATCGTGAAAGAAAACAAATATTACAACATTTGGTGGGTCACACCGGCATACACACTCACACCCACACGTGTGCCAGATGCAATGCAGCGCAAGAGTTATGCAAAAAGAGAGAGAGAGAGAGAGAGAGAGAGAGAGAGAGAGGAGAGAGAGAGAGAGAGAGAGAGAGAGAGAGAGAGGAGAGAGAGAGAGAGAGAGAGAGAGAGAGAGAGAGAGAGAGAGAGAGAGAGAGAGAGAGAGAGAGAGAGAGAGAGAGAGAGAGAGAGCTGAACTGAACAGAACCGCTGAAACTTTATTTTACAAGGAGGCCTTGTTTCATATCTGTCAACAACAAAAAAATACTACGCGACATACAAACAATAGTGAAGGTAACAAACAGGCGGCTATATGTCTCTTGCAGTTAGGTCATATTCGTTTTTTCGTGGGACGCGATTATGTAAATATAAGCACTAAACACATAAAGCGTACCTTTTAATGTAATAACGTATTCAAATATTGAATGTGTGACGAACTCAGTCAGTCATTGTGTATTTAATAACACCTGCTACATTCACACAGCCCCGCCGTCTGCAGCAGGCATAGCATTTCATGAGCCCCTGACGAAACTGCTGTTTTGGACATATTTTGTACGTGTACTTGACGTCACATATTTACACACCGTTCGGCCACAAGACACAAAATACCATTTTTTCAACTCATTCAAGGCGCTCCGCATCAATAGCTGCAAAAGTGTAGAGCCTTGCCGGCGGCAACGCTGTAGGACACTTCTGCAGCTATTGAGGCGGAACTCCTTGAATAAGTTAGGCTAACGCGCAAAAACATGTAACATTTGACGTACTCATTGGCGGCATCTGATGGCTCTTTTTATATTCAGTCTATCAGCCTACTCACAAACCAGATAGGCTAAGCTAGCGCTGGTAGAACAGTACACATACCAAGGCGAATTACTCAGCGCTGGACATACAAACGGTTAGATCCCCTGCCCCCACCTATCAGGTACCCAGGCGCCAACCCGCAGAAAAATACGCAGGTAAACAACAAGACGATCATATACACCCCTTAACTCATTCGCGGCGAGCCGCATCCGGATGCGGCTGTCCGCGAATGAGTTAAGAGATCTAACCGTTTGTAACAGCGCTCAGTAATTTCCCTTGGTATGTGTACTCGTCTGTCAGCCAGGAGGAGCCAAAGAGTCAGCAGGAGCCAGAGCCATAGAGTCTCACGAGCCCCAACGGTCAGCAGGGGCTCGTGGGGATATACGGCTCTTGCTAGGAGAAATCGGCTCTGTTTACGCCCTCAGAGTTCGGGAGGCAATCGTCAGGGTAAGTCTGTGCCTGTACAGTAGAACGTGATGTGAGCCACCATCTTTTTATTTGCAAGAAATAGATTTCGTAACCCCATGATTGCCGAGAAAAATTATACACCACTCACCACTCACCTGCAAGGGGTACAGATCCTCATAAGCCCCCGCAATTGCGGCAGCTCATGAAGATCTATGACTCTTGCTGAGACCAATGTGTAGCCATGTTTCTTGCACGGTTGCTGTTTTTGATCGTTGAATAAACAAAGATTTCAGAAACAAACCGTATGTTCAGTGGTAGGAAGGGGTTAAACAACAGGTTTCTCTTGAAGCCTTGAAGAGAAGTTTTGAAGGGTAAAAAGAGTCAGCTATCATTAAAGACCATCATTTGTAGGCGGCGACATATCACTCGTATTATATATAGCTCACCCGTCATTAAAGGCCACAGTCACAGCTACAGCGGCCACCTAAAGATGGTCTTTAACGACAGGTGATCTGTCGTAGGGTGGTCGCTAAAAACAGGTTATGCTGTATTATATGTCACAACCATTCATAAAATCACGGCCTGCTGTGCCGGGCAATAAACTGAAGGATATTTCCTTGTTGTTCACAGCTGACGATATCATTATGACTAATAGCTAGCTTTGCTGGCATTATGCAATGTTGTTGAGTTTATTGAACGCAACAAAACACAGATGCTACGTCCTATAATATAATAGGTTCGGGATGGATCAGGGTGAGTGTGCTACGTCGTGTTGAAGAGGCTGGGCACGAGTTATTTTTCGTATCACTTCTTTGATTCTGAGTTAGGAGGCCTGGTACCAGTTGCATGAGTGAGCTAAGTTCTGCGCCAGCCACTAAGCAAGGTGCTCCGCTATGGCGGAGCACCTAGCTTAGTGACTGGCACAGGACTAAGCTCACTCATGCAACGGAGCCCTGTTTCGCACGTAGTCTTTATACCTAACTGCTCTGTAACAACGAATCAATGAATCTGTATTTTCTATCTGTTAACCCTTTGTCTGTCATTAGCGCGTTTTGTCGTGATGACTCCCGCAGGTCTGGTATCGTCGTGACAAAATACGCTACCGACAGCCAAAGGGGTTAACGTTTTAACACGGGTAGACCCTATAAATAAGCGGTATTCATAATCCAAATAAAGTCATTGACAATACGTTAATCTCCCATTGTAGTAAGGAAAGACAGTAGGTCGCGCCCATTTATAGTAAGGACTAAAGGGACCGTTTCTCTGTAGGATATGCCGTAGAAGCAGTAGTACTGCTAATGACTGTTACGTTTGTGGTTGTGTTATTCTTTTTAGGGCATGTGCGTGTTGATCATAGGAAGAGATCCGGTGTTCAGTTGACTTATGAAATTTTTTTAGATAACAATCACGTACCTTTTTAGTATGGTTCGTTTTCTTCTGCACGGAGAATTGAGATCGATTTTTGTTGTGAAGCTAGAATGTTGTACATTTCGCTAACTTCCTGCAAAGTCCGACCTATATTAAGCTGGAAGGTTCTGGAAAAGGCGCGATCGTTCTATCTATCTATCTATCTATCTATCTATCTATCTATCTATCTATCTATCTATCTATCTATCTCTATCTCTATCTCTCTCTCTCTCTCTCTCTCTCTCTCTCTCTCTCTCTCTCTCTCTCTCTCTCTCTCTCTCTCTCTCTCTCTCTCTCTCTCCCGACCGTTGGGGCACCGCTGCTGGCTTGGCAACCAGCTCCCTCCATTCCTCTCTGTTCTCTGCCAATCTTAGCGTAACACCCAGCTTCAGTCCTGTCCACTCTGAGATATTGTCCTCCCATCGTTTTTTTTTTTTTTTTTTTTTTTTTTGTCCCTCTCCTTCGTCCTCCTTGCACCGTGGCTTGCATGATTGTTTTGGCAAGCCCTGCTGAACGCGTGACATGCCCATACCACTTCAGTTTGCGCTTTTTTCACAATGGCTAGTAAGTCTTCATAGGGTCCGATGGCTTGCCTGATTCTGCTTCCCAATTCCTCGTTCCTGATGTGATCTCTGTATGAAATGCCAAGAAGCCTACGAAAACATATCGTTTCAGTGGCTTGTATCCTCCTTTAAAGGTCTGCTGTGAGGGCCCATGACTCACAGCCATATAAGGACACTGAGAGGACTAAGGAGCGTATCAGTCTGATCTTGGAGCAGAGTGTGATGTTTCTGTCCTTCCATATGGTCCTCAATCTTGTCAGTGCTGTTGTTGTCTGCGCAATCCTGGACAGTATTTCTGGTTTTGATCCCTCATCTGTCACAATGGCTCCTAAGTATTTGAATTTCTTAACTGTTTCCAGTTTTTGGCCTCCAACCAAGATTTCAGTGCCAATGCCACTGGCGTTATTGGTCATCAGTTTGGTCTTCTCTGCACTGATTTCCATCCCATATGCAATGGCTGTACTATCCAGCTTTTCCACCAGCTGAGCTAGCTCCTTCTCTGTTCCTGCAAGGCCATCAATGTCGTCCGCAAAGCGCAAGTTCGTGATTGTTCTACCTCCAATACTGACAGTTCCTTCATGATCTTTCAGAGCGTCCGTCATGATTCTTTCCAGGAAGATGTTGAAAAGAGTAGGTGAGAGCAAGCAGCCTTGTCTGACTCCAACTGTAGTCCTAAACCACAAATTAACCAGTTTCCTATTTTGCCGTTGAAGCAGACTGCGCTAGTGGCCTTGTTGTAAAGATTTGCTATGACTTTGATCAGGTTGACATGGATGTTGTACAGCTTCTTGGTGGACCAAAGGGCTGCATGTCACACCCTGCCAAACGCTTTCTTAAAATCCACAAAGACATGATAAAGGTCCTGCTGATGCTGGAGGTACCTCTCACATAGAACTCTCAGGTTAAAGATCTGCTAGGTTGTGCTGCACCCTGGTCTGAAGCCTGCCTGTTCCTCAGCTATGATTTCCTCTGCCTGTGGCTTCAGCCTGTTTAGTAGGATCTTTAACATGCCTTTGCTTGGGTGGCACATAAGACTGATCGTGCGATAATTCTGGCATTGATGTAAGTTGCCTTTTTTGGGGAGAGTTATTATAAGTGATTGGGTCCATGGTGTGGGCCAATCCCCTGACTGCTAGATCTTATTGCAGATTGTTAGTAAGGCGCTTATCATGTCTTCTCCCCCTTATTGGACTAGCTCTTCAGGGATGTTGTCTGCTCCTGCTGCCTTCCCTTTTTTCAGCGACTCCACTGCAGCCTGTACTTCTTGTCGGAGGATGGGATAGTTGCCATTGTTGGTCACTGGTGGGTTGACAAGTATGCGCTTATCATGTCTTCTCCCCCTTCTTGGACTAGCTCTTCAGGGATGTTGTCTGCTCCTGCTGCCTTCCCTTTTTTCAGCGACTTCACTGCAGCCTCTACTTCTTGTCGGAGGATGGGATAGTTGCCATTGTTGGTCACTGGTGGGTTGACAAGTATGCCTGGGTCCCCTGTAGCTCGGTGGTTATACAAATCTGAGCAGTACTCTGTCCATCTCTTCAGTATGTCTTGGTCTTCCGTAAGACAGTTCCCTTCACTATCTTGAATGATCGAGGAGCGTGTTTGTTTTACACTGATCAGGTCTTTCATCAGCTGGTATGCGTTTTTGCTATTATTTTTGTTCAGATTTTCTTCTACGTATTTACACTCTCTTCAGTCCACTTATTCTTTGCCTTTTTCATGCTTTTCTTGATCTCCTGGTTAATTTCCCTGTATTGTTTAGCTCCTTCTACCTCTGATTTGTTTTTCTTTAATTTTCGACGCTTGTCACATAGAACAAAGATGTCAGCTGTAACCCAAGGTTTCTTTGCTTGTCGGTGTTTGCCAAGGATCTCACTGGCTGTTTGGGTTACAGCAGTGTTAAATGTGTCGATCAGTGTGTCCACATGCGTGTCTTCTGCACCTAGAAGTAACAGTGGCGCGAATTTTCCTCCTATCTTTGCTTGGAAGGCTTCCGCTACCTCTGGGTCTTTTAGCTTTTCGAGGTCGAACTTGATTCTGGTGGGACCCTGCTTATTGACTTTCTTTAGGCGGAGTCGGAAAGTCATCATCACTAAGTCATGGTCGCTTCCAATGTCTGCTCCTGGAAAACTTCTTGTCTTGGCAATGTTCACACTGGTTTGGAAACGTCTCTTCACCATGATGTAGTCAATTTGGTTATGGTGCTCTCCGTTCGGGCTGTGCCATGTCCGCCTTCTGGATGCTTTGTGTGGGCCGAACGTGTTCATCAGCTTTAGATCATTTGAGCTGGCAAATTCCAGGACCCTTAAGCCTCTGTCGTTAGTCTCTGCATTGCAGTAGCGTCCGCATGTGCCTTTCCAGTTCCTAGCAGCAGCTTCTCCTATTTTGGCATTCCAGTCTCCCTGCACCACAAGAATGTCTTTCTTGGGGGTCTGGTCCAGGACTTCTTGCAGTTGGTCATAAAAGTCTTATATTTCCTCATCGCCATAGTCTGTTGTTGGGGCGTAAACTTGTACAATGGTGATATTGAATGGGTTGCCCTCAAGCGTATGGTGATAAGCCTACTGGAGACTAGCCGGCAACTCATGACAGTGTTCACGATGTCTTTGTGGACGAGAAACCCGACACCCTGTTCGTGTTTGTCTTCTCTGCCACTGTAATACAGTTTGTGGTTTTGCTGGGTTGATGTTTCCCCAAGGATCTTCCATCGTACTTCGCACCTAGGATGGTCCAGTGGTATCTGTTCATTTCGTGTGTCAGTTCCTCTACCTTTCCAGGCGTTCTTAATGTTCTGACGTTCCAGGTGCCAATGCTGATGTTGTTTCTGGCACGGAGTTTTGGTGGTGCACCAGTAACACACTTAACACCTCTGCCCTGGCGCAAGACAGGAAGCGCGGTCCTTGTTCCGGGCGACGACCGATCCGGTATGGATTGAAGTAAGGTTGTCATAGCATGTGGTGTGTCTTGGGCAAAAGAACCTGGCGGAGCGATCGTTCTAGTGATCTCAAATATGACGCCAAAGTTTTGTAGTATACATGTTGGCTACATTTCGCAACATTAGCGTAATGCACCTAGATTTTAGTAGAAGATTGTAGATAGATCTAGAGTGTTCTTGTGAATGAATATTAATGAGTTTTGTTTGCGTTTTCTTTTCTGATTAGTTGAGTTGTGTAATTTGCCGGATTGTTCTGGAAATCTGTAATAGTATAAAAGAGGGTGTTAGGAAATATGTGTGTGCATTGTCTGGGAGACACAGTGTATCAAAATTGTGGATGCATTTGTGGATGCATTATGCTAAGAGTGCATCATGAGAATAAAGAACTGTTGGAACTGTTACTCCAGTGTGGTCAACAACATTGTGCCACGTGTGACGAGTTGCAGCTGAGTGAGGTTTTTCTGCAAAAACCCTACGTGAGTGTGTCTGGTGTGATTGCATCATACTACGATGACCACTACCACGTAACAATGACGATAATGTCAGACAAAAAGTATGGCCATAGTCAGTTTATATCGGATAAATGCCTCAAACTGTGGATGTCAGTGAGGCAACTCCTTGCGAGCAAGAGATGTATATTCTCATACGCCTCTTGCAGGCGGAGTGAGCCGGATGTATTCACGGAATGTCCGTGCAATTTTTGACATTCCTTTGATTTAGGGACAAAGTGAGTGTACTGAGGATGTTGTTTTTGGCGTTCTGCTCAAGGTGTCAGCCGCATGAGTATGCTTAGTCTTTGCGCAATCCACGAAACCATGTGCTCCACTATTGAGTATCGCCTTGGTAAGTGACTCAGTCGCGCAGGACTAAGCTCACTCATGCAACTGCTTTGATAGAGTTGCAGAAACGAATTTTATTTTTCGACATTCAAACTTCATAACCCTTGGCGTGTCGGTAGCAGTTTTTGTCGCGATGATTCCTGTAGGAATCATCGCGACAAAAACTGCTACAGACGCGCAAAGGGTTAAGGTAGTACATCCCTCTCATCCAACTTTATTGTTTGTGAAGAACGTCCATAAAGGAGATCTCTTAACCCTTTACTGGCGGTAGCGGTGTTAGTCGCGATGATTCCTGCAGAAATCATCGCGACTAAAGGCCCCGCTACAAATGCCCGGTTTTGAGGCCGATTCCCGATCAGTTTTCGAATCAGTAGGTGATCGGGCCGGACTAAAAAACGTGTGCATTGCCACACATTTCCCGACTTGTTTAGCCGACCGGTTTGAACCGAAGATCAAAGTCGTACCTGTTCTGCAAAATGACTGCTAGTTTTGACAGTGATGATGATGTGCTTGCATTATCAGCAGTTTTGCATCATATTCGGGAAGAGGCGTGCGAAACATCAGCAACGAAGGTGGTACTGATCACAACAGGCGTGTTCCGCTATTTGCAAACTAAAAAAAAAAACCGACATGCTTTGCGAGACGCGCTCTGATTGGTTGAAGCTTACAACCGGGGCCGATTCGGATCGAAAAAATAGAGCAGGTTCTAGTCACCCGATTCCCAGCCGATTGGGACCGGATCGGATAATTGACGTCATCCGATCGCAATCGGATCGGAATCGGCTTCAAAATCGGGGCACAACCGGCCCGTGCGGCCTTAACACCGCTGCCGACAGAGAAATGGTTAACCATTTTGGTCTGGAGCAACGGTCACTTTAAAGACCCATATTTTAACTCATTCTACCCCATCACCGAAATCATTAAATTTTGCCGTTGTCCTCTGAATACTGCATTTCAGTGCAGGACACTGATCGACCATGATAGTTCAAGGGTGATGCCAGAATAGCTTGGCGCCTATGGGCGCCAAGCTATTCTGGCATCCCCCTTGAACTATCATGGTCGATCCTTATCTTGCTGTGGTGTGTCTGGGGTAGAATGAGTTAACTCAACTTATGTGCTAGAAGAGATTCAATGCCAGATTCAGTGCACACGGGTGCACTCTTTTAACTCATTGAGCCCGACGGCCGTATTTCCCAAATTTGGAGGTGTCATCTAATGACTATGCACCAGTCGCAAGAGATGTGATCGACCATGACAGGCGCCAAGCTAATCTGGCACTACCCTTGAATTATCATGGTCGACCCATCTCCTGCTGTAGTGCGTCAGGGCTGAAAGGGTTAAAGCGTACTTGTTTCTCTGATTTTTGTTTTCCTCGTCATTGCCCCTTTTTAATACCTTCTTTCGAATTTCCTCCAGCACTTTTATTTCATCTTCCTATTATTCTCAGCCTAGTGGCCTGAATGTTGAAAGCATTTGAGTAGCACATCGCTTTAGACGGATGGACCATGACAGATGAGATTGGCATCTCTCGCAATGGCAGGTGAATCAAGCACTACCCTTAAGCTATCATGGTGGACCCATTTGGGGCGACTGGCGCCAGAAGCGAGCGATTTACTCCTCCTTTTTTCGAGTTCAGCACTCGCTGCATTTCCTTTACTTTACCGCAATTCTTTCCATTTCCCCTCTTTTGGCTGTTCGCACTCGAAGGTTTTAAGCTGGGATGACACACCCTGAGTTTGTGAGACAGCTGAAACCAGTTTTGGACACAGAGAAAGAGGCATGAAATCTCATGAGCCCCTGCGACAGCAGAGGCTCATGAGAATCTATGCCTCTTGCAGATGTAAGAATTTAAATTGTGATTTTTTTTTTTTTGGTTTTTGTTATTTTTAGGTGCATAACTCTTTCTTCAATGAGTTCCCCTACCTTCAACACAGCAAGAGGCACAGATTCTCATGAGCCCCTGCAGATGCAGGGGCTCTTGAGAATCTACGCCTCTTGCTGATGGCAGGATGTGTGTAATGGACTGTGTAATCCGTCCATGCTCTTTATTCGCGCTTTTTCTGAGACTGTCCCTGGCGGCCACTTTTGCGGCATTTTGCATTTTACGTGCAGCCCTGGGCTCTGCGCCACTACACATTTTGCGTCCCATTCTGGAGATGAAAATGAGTGTGAACAACTCAGCAGGTGACCGCAAGCCGTTTGTGCACTAAGGAGCCGTGCTTGTTTAGCACTGCTTTGTTTTTTTTCCTTTGAGAAAGCATCATAGAATCGCCCTTACAAATGTGCGCTTAGCTGGCTCTAATGAATGGTCCTGAATAATCGTGATGGGTGGGTGTGTGGGTGAGTGCACGGATGGGTGGGTGGATGGACTCACTCACTCACTCACTCACTCACTCACTCACTCACTCACTCACTCATTCATTCATTCATTCGCGGTGGGCGGTGCAGACTGGCGGGCAATCGGGAAGTCGGTTGTTGTTTAAACTGGCGGGATGGATGGGTTTGGGCAATGGCCGGACTTTTTAAAATATTATTATTCTTTAGGAGAAAGTTGAGAAATAATCGTTATTGGAACAATTTTACTTTTAAAAATTTTTTATTTATTTTATTTATTTATTTTGTTTTGAGGGGGGTGGAGGGTGGGGGGGGGGGGGGGGTCGTGGATTGAAAAAAAAAACTGCTCCAGAGTATAAACAATGTCAAACGATTTTTGTCAGCGATCTGTTGACTCTGGGTGTTTGGACAATGCTAACTTTTCATTTTCATTTTCATCAAGTTTCCTGCAAACAGGACGACAGTAAAGAGGATACTCACACTGGGGGAAAAAAACAACTGCTATTCATGACGATTGGATTAGAGATATCAGAGACTTCAACACCCAGTGAAAAAAAAAGTCTTTACCATTGCCAGAGGAAGCATAGATTCTCATGAGCCTATGCAGCAGCAGGGGATCATGAGAATCTATGCTTCCTTTTGACCAACATCGGATGCTTCTATTTTCTACCATTGATGGTGTTACAGGTCAGCCTGAGTATTACGCGCTCCAGTATACCGCGGTTTTTGACGTAACACTCACAGGTCATTGGCTCAAGGTGAGCAAAAGGTCCTCGGGCCGACATTAGCCTTAGCTGGCCCGCGCACAGCCGTGCGCGGGCCAGTTAAGACTGACGTCGACCGGAGATGTACTGAGGCAGACCAGTACTTCAGGGGAAGCCAAGACTGCAAACGGGGAAAAGGTGAAAAAAAAAAAGTGGGTCTTTTTTTCTCACGTTCAGATCTTCTGTCAGCAAGAGACGTAGATTCTCATGAGCCCCTGCGGGATCTGTGCCTCCTGTTGTCCAACATTGTATCCAGCTTTTAACCAGTTCACTGTGTAGAAAAGTGAACATCGCCCAACTGCAAGTGGTATAGATCCTCATTTCCTCGGTGGCTGAGGCTGTCTCGTGCTGAACTAACAAAGGTTTAAAAACACAATCTGCGTCCAGTGGTAGGGAAAGGGTTAATGAAATTTGCGGTACGGCTGCAAAAGAAGGGAAGAAGAAAGACGAATTAAAAAAAAACAAACAACCAAACGAAACGAAACGAAATAATAAAAAAAGAAAGTGCAAAAAACCGACAAATTGAATTCCTTTGAAAGGCTTGCTGTTGGCATTGCATCACTCAATCCATCAACTGTGATGCAACTCTTGGGGAATCAGCCTGTGGGAAAATATCGACTCTGAGAGTATGCCATTCAACTAGGGGTGTAAGAAACCTGTTTTATACCGTCATTTATGTGGGTGGAGTGAGAAAACAGTGAAAAGGGGTGGTGGTGTGGGAGTGGGGGTTGGGGGCGGGGGGCGGGCGAGAGAGGGAGAGATGGCTATCTGAGGGGGTGAACCAGTAAGCCAAGGTCCTTGGGCCCACGGCGGCCGTCTTGACGTTTTGCTACTGGAAGGGGGGGGGAGGGGGGGTGGGAGGAGGAGGAGTATGTAAAAGTGGTGGTGGATTAATTTGAGGGTAAAGTGTGGACGTGTTGGGGGTGTGGTTGTGTTCAGGTTGAGTAAGGTTTGGCCACACTTATATTGTCTGCCTTCATTCACTAACCGAGGCCAGGAGACAACCAGTGTCACAGTGGGGTCTGGCGTGAGCTTCTTTTTCGTGAAAGTGTAATGCTTGCATTCTTACGAAAGCTGACGGTGTTGGGTAATGCTTGCAAACATTTGTTAAGTGGGGAGGGGGGGGGGAGAGTGAAGGTAGGGGGTGGGCTGGTGGCGGTGAGGGGGCGGAGAAGGATAGTTATATGGTACTTTTTTTTTAAAAACGCACTCAGCTGTAAAGTTAACATTCCTAAATTGTGGCCGTGCGCACTCGAAGGCTTTAAACTTGGATGACACATCCTGAGTTTGTGAGACGGCTGAAAGTGACCAGTTTTGGACACAGAGCAAGAGACATGGATTCTCATGAGCCCCTGCGACAGCAGGGGCTCATGCGAATCTGTGCCTCTTTCAGATGTAAGAATTTAAATTGTGAATTTGTTGTTGTTGTTGTTTTTTGTTTTTTTTAGGTGTATAACGTTTTCTTCAATGAGTTCCCCTACCTTCAACACAGCAAGAGGCATATAGAGATTCTCATGAGCTCCTGCAGATGCAGGGGCTCATGAGAATCTAAGCCTTTTGCTGATGGCAGGGTCTGTGTGATGGACTGTGTGTTCTGGCTCCTTGTAAGTATTGGACACATAGCAACCATGATAGCTCAAGGGTAAGTGCCATTCAATACTTAAGGATGTTGCCAGAGTAGGCTGCAAGCGCGAACTGAGGATAGCTAGCCTCCGTCCAATTTTCCCGCAGGCCTACTGCTTATTATACGTTGTGTGCGTTCAATCAAGTTGAAGAGTTGGAAATGGCGACTGGACTTGGCGCAGATTTAAAACGCTAAAAAAGAGCTCTTTTTGACACATTCGAGACGTGCTGCATTGGACACGTCTCGAATGTGTTAACTCATTCCCGGCGCCTCGCATCAATAGCTAAGAAAGTGTGAAATAGCGTTGCCGCTGGCAACGCTATACGACACTTTCGCAGCTATTGATGCGGGGCGCCTTGAATCAGTTAAATGATTGTACCCCAGACACACCACAGCAAGATATGGATCGACCATGATAGTTCAAGGGTGATGCCAGAATAGCTTGGCGCCTATGGGCGCCAAGCTATTGTGGCATCACCCTTGAACTATCATATTCCATGTGTGTCCTGCACTGCACTGCAGTCTTCAGAGGACAAGGCAAAATTATAAATTTGAGGATTTCGGTCTTGGGGTACAGTGAGTTAACTGACATTGCTTTACCTTTTGCGGCTCGTTCCTTTTTTCTCCCTCTTATCTTTTTAGAAAGCGTTTGACAGGGTGTGGCATGCAGCCCTTTGGTCCACCATGAAGCTATACAACATAAATGCCAACCTGATCAAAGACAAAGCAAACCTTTACAACAAGGCTACTAGCGCAGTCTGCTTCAACGGCAAAATAGGAAACTGGTTTAGGACTACAGTTGGAGTCAGACAAGGCTGCTTGCTCTCACCTACTCTTTTCAACATCTTCCTGGAAAGAATCATGACAGATGCTCTGAAAGATCATGAAGAAACTGTCAGTATTGGAGGCAGAACAATCACGAACTTGCGCTTTGCGGACGACATTGATGGCCTTGCAGGAACAGAGAAGGAGCTAGCTCAGCTGGTGGAAAAGCTGGACAGTACAGCCATTGCGTATAGGATGGAAATCAGCGCAGAGAAGACCAAACTGATGACAAATAACACCAGTGGCATTGGCGCTGACGTCATGTTTCGAAGCCAAAAACTAGAAACAGTTAATAAATTCAAATACTTAGGAGCCATTGTGACAGATGAGGGATCAAAACCAAAAATACTGTACAGGATTGCGCAGACAACAACAGCACTGACAAGATTGAAGACCATATGGAAGGACAGAAACATCACGCTCTGCTCCAAGATCAGACTGATGCGCTCCTTAGTCATCTCAGTGTTCTTGTATGCGAGTCATGGACCCTCACAGCAGACCTTGAAAGGAGGATACAGGCCAGTGAAATGAGATGTTTTCGAAGGCTGCTTGGCATTTCAAACAGAGATCACATCACGAACGAGGAAGTGGGAAGCACAATCAGGCAAGCCAACGGGTCCTATGAAGACCTATTAGCCATTGTGAAAAAACGCAAACTGAAGTGGTATGGGCATGTCACGCGTTCAGCAGGGCCTGCCAAAACAATCCTGCAAGGCACTGTGCAAGGAGGACGAAGGAGAGGAAGACAGAGGAAAAGATGGGAGGACAATATCTCAGAGTGGACAGGACTGAGGCTGGGTGATACGCTAAGAATGGCAGAGAACAGAGAGGAATGGAGGGAGCTAGGTTGCCAAGTCATCAGTGGTGCCCCAACGGTCGGCAAGACTACGGGATATAGATAGATAGATAGATCTTTTTATTCACGATATATTTCGAGCTTGCGTTGATTTTCCACGTTCCAGTTTTTCTTTCTTTTTTTTCCCCCCCAGGCTGGTGTTCGTCCTTCCTTCTGTACGATTTTTTTTATCTGCCGGAGACGTAATTTTGCTTTTGCAGCAAGCGAGACGATAGTTCAATGGGCGAGAAATCGAACTGTTTGCTCTGAAAAGAGTCTTACCTCCTCGCTGAAAAGCAGCTTTTTGTGCTCTCTGTCACAGGCTTAAGACATCCAGACTTGAGACACACGCAAACAGAAGGAGATGGGTCGACCACTGCATTTGTCGTGAGCCCGAGGACTTTTGCTTACTGGGTTTGTTATAGTGGAATTTAAGAATTGATCGCCGAACTAAGAACACAGTACTACCCCGTATGACTCTTTTCTCATAATTTATTCTATATTGATGCATTGCACGTGAGAGAGAGAGAGAGAGAGAGAGAGAGAGAGAGAGAGAGAGAGAGAGAGAGAGAGAGAGAGAGACAGAGACAGAGACAGAGAGAGAGAGAGAGAGAGAGAGAGAGAGAGAGATTTAAAACATGAAAAATAAAAAAAATAAATCTGTAAACTGGAAGAAAAGGCGCTACCTTGAACTGTCACTTTCGATCTGTCTCCCGCGATTTTCCCATCTTGGGCGGCAGCTGATCTAATATGTGTGCCGTTTCTCCCCGGGAGCCAAAAGGTTAAACGGCCATGAAAACGCTCACAGAACGTAAAGCACCACTAATCAATAGGCTTGTTACGGGATTTTGCGGTGTTTAGCCGCTTCATGGTCAGTCGTTGCTGAAACACAGGTGACCTTCACTGTTTGAGGAACACAGACGATAATTTTTTCTAGCAAAGGCGATGGCTGTTGTGGGCTGTGTACTTCTGCACCCCTCGCAGGTGTAAAGTAATGGTTGAGGGACCGTAATAAACCGATGCTCGCCATTCACGATTCAGCCTGGCATGACTTCTGTTTGGAGACGCTGGTCCAGGGAACCATGCACTGTCAGCAAGAGACATTGATTCTCATGAGCCCCTGCTACTGCAGGGGCTCATGACAGTCTATGTCTCTTGCAGATGGCTTGGTTCTGGCCGAATGTCTTTGCACGTCCATCACACTTCGCTCGGCAGAACTGTTTTTATTTTCCCACACTGGTCTTTTCCGTCTCTGATCCAATTTTTTTTTTATCGCCGGATCCTCTTTCCAGCGGAAGTGCCTGGCTTGATTTCTCTCCCCTGTTTGCCAGCTCCTCCAGTATTGAGTTCATTGAGCTCCTTTTTTAAAATGTGTCGCGAGCCTTTATTTTATTTTATTTTATTTATTTATTTTTTATTTTTAGGTTCCGATGACATGATCTGGAACATTCATTTTTTCCCCTTCGGATACGAGGGCGTTTTTTTGTTGTTGTTTTTTTTTTGCTTTAACAAAAATCGCGGAACGTGTTAGCCATGCATCCCTTCTGAAGTCACATGCGCATATAGAGTTTAGGTTAAAATTCATCTTCAATTTACCACACACACACAAAAAGAAAGTTCCCTTTAAAAATATTCTGCTATTACGGATAATTCGTCTCCCAGTGCTGAGCTGTGGCGCTTGACGAGAAATTCTTGTTGAATTTTGTTTTTCTTTTCTCTAATCTGAATGTTCTTTCTGATTTGCCTACCATGCAAAAGTTCACGTGAACATTGCAAATATCATACACCCTGAGAAAAAGTGAATAAGATCCAACTGCTTCATACATAGATCCTCATGAGCCCCCCTCGGTTGCAGAGGCAACGAGGATCAATGCCTCTTGCTGACACCCTTTTGAATCTATGTTGCCGAGATGACTGGGGCTCTTTGCCGTTGAATTAACCCTGTTTCATCCTGATACACTACTGCTTGAAACTGTTTAATTTGACTATGATAGTTCAAGGGTGGTGCCAGAATAGCTTGGCGCCTGAGGCACCAAGCTTTTCTGGCACCACCCTTGAACTAAAATGGTTGATCTATCTCCTAATCTGTATTGTAGCCTTCATAGGTCAGTAAACAAATTTTATTTTTAAAAAATCAGCCTCAGGATGTAATGGGCTAACAAAGACTGCAGAAACACAATTTCAGTCAACTGGCAGTGAATATGTGATAAGATAAGGTAAGATATGCTTAATTGTCCACAAAAGTGGAAAATTGTCGTACGGGTTCACGTCAATAAAAAAGACACTATTAGTTGTATTACGAGTTAGGCTTTGCAAGTGGTTCTTGTCGCCTCGAGGGTCCGGTCAAGGGGGTCAATGTCGGAGGTAAGAGTCGAGGACTTTAGCCCTCGACTCTTACCTCCGACATTGACACCCTTGACCGAACCCGAGAGGCGACCAAGAACCACTGGCGAAGACAAACTCGTAATACAACGATTTTGTCATCGACTGCAAAAAATAATAGCGTGAAGTATGCCCTTGAAAGGACCCCAAACTTTACGTGTGACGTAGAGATTCAGGGGACGTAATGTTCCATACTTCGGACTATCGGTAAACAACCTCGCGCGAATTTCTTGAATCGAGTGGAATTTCTTCAGTTTTCATGTATTTTTTTTAATTTAACACAATTTCAGTCATTCTTTTGTATGAAATTGGTAATAAATGCCGAACACAACGCGTGCATGTAGTTATTTTGTTTCCTTACCCCTCTGTTTATTTATCCAGCTTTTTGTTTCTTCGCCGTTTTGAATACGGCTAGTACGTGATAGGGCCTTCGCTTCAGTTTAAATTTCCTGTCGTTGATATTATCTAACTTATCCGATTATTCAGTTATGCTTTATTTAACACTGGTACGATCGATATCACAGATCACCTACATATAGTTCTTTTTGTTGTGTAACCCCCTAAATTGTTTATTTATTGGCATATTTTTGTTTGAGGTTTAGCTGAATTAAGATTAGGGTGTGTCTGTACCGAGAAATGTGATTGGCCAAAGATTTATTTGGGGAAGAACGCTTTGCTTAACGAGTAACGTTGTCATCGTAACATTTAACAAGGGAGTCTACTTATCACATGTTACCTTGGTAATATGCGACAAAGGGACTTCCGTGTTGCCTTGAGAACGGACGACCAGGAAAAAAATCAAATAGATCCAGGCCAATAAGAAAAAGTGTAAAGAGACTGAAAGAAGACAAGTATAAATATATCACAGTTAAAGTGTCACTCAGTCACACAGCCATTCCTACATACACTAGCATCCACCTCTAGAAACAGTATTAAACCTAAATTGTATACCTAATATACACCTTGCTCTAGTAAAATTTCGTCTCCATCTCCATCCGGCCTTACACTGACACTGACAGGAATTCACGCTCCTCGGTCAGTCAAGTAGGAACGGCCGGTTCCCGGTCGGTATATCAATGAAATGGCGCGCCAGTGCGGCTCTTAAATCTCCCACACAAACGGACAAGCCATCGTCTCTTTTTCGTCAATCTCCCTTTAATTTAGCAGTCGTGCGCTTAACCCGCCTGATCTGATCTTAATTAACCCATTACATCCTTAGGCTGATTTAAAAAAAAAAATTGGTTATTGTCGTACGAAGGCTAAATTACCGATTAAGAGATAGATCAACCCTTTTAGTTCAAGGGTGGTGCCAGAATAGCTTGGCGCCTCAGGCGCCAAGCTTTTCTGGCACCACTCTTTAAATTATCATAGTCAAAATTAATGTATTTCAAGCAATAGTATGTCACAGAACATAAAAAGGGGGTGCTGATGTTGCCGACCTCTGCCAGCAGGAGGCATAGAGTTTCATTAACCCCTTCAGGTTGCAGGAGTTAGTCATGAAAATTTATGACTCTTGCAGGTGGCTGGGTTTGATGAGAGACTGATGAGAGTTGGTAATGTCAGTAAGGGAATGAAACAGTCACACGCTCAAATGTTTATCTCTTCCGCATTTAGAGGATCACTAATGTTAGTAATCGGTGTAGACACGGTCCAGCAAGAGGCCTGGTTTCTCACGAGCCCCTGCAGATTCAACGGTACATGAGTATATAATTATGCCTTAGAAGCACAGGGAAAGTACTATGGGGAAAGACCAAACGTGGGCGGAGGCACGGACAACGGAAGAGGCGGCGAAAGGTCAAGGGTCGAGACCCACAATACGAAAAAGTCGGATCGGCGAAAAGTCGGCTAATCAGAATGCAGAGGAGCCAATGAAGTGGTCTGTGTTTGATCCTCTAATCATGAGGCACGTCAGGCAGCTCGGCGTGCAAATTGGTATACATTTTGTACTACGTCACTTACGCTACTGTTGGTTTTCTTTTGCAGACTATGGTTGCTACACTTTTAGTCCCTTCTCTGCCGAGTAAACGTGAACACGATCCATCTGCAAGAGACATAGATCCTCATGAGCCCCCGCGACTGCGGGGGCTCATGAGAATCTATGCCTCTTGCTGAGACCCATTTGAATCCACGTTTCTTGGACGGTGTTGGCTCAGTTTTGGTCGTTGGATGAACAGAGATTTCATAAACAAGATGTGCCGGCATACAGTGGGTGGCAGGGAGGGGGTTAACAACCTCTTCCGTCACTGCCAAGACTGTAAACTGAACACAATACAGCTGGATGAGACATGGCCCTACATGAGTACCAGCACTGAGTTATCATAAGGATAACACCCTGTCAAAAAGTGGAACACGTTCCAACTGTAAGAGACATGGATCATCAACAGTTCCCGCAATTGCGGGAGCTTATCAGGATCTATACCTCTTGGTGACACCACTTTGTATCTATGTTCTTCGAATGGCGGTCCTCGCGCAGTGGTTAAGGCGCCTGCCATCAATGCTAAAGGTGCGAGGTTCGATACCGGGTTCCGGCGTCGGACTTTTCTCCTCTAGTAATCTATCTATCTATCTATCTATCTATCTATCTATATCCCGTAGTCTTGCCGACGGTTGGGCCACCACTGATGACTTGGCAACCATCTCCCTCCATTCCTCTCTGTTCTCTGCCATTCTTAGCGTATCGCTCAGCCTCCGTCCTGTCCACTCTGAGATATTGTCCTCCCATCTTTTCCTCTGTCTTCCTCTCCTTCGTCCTCCTTGCACAGTGTCTTGCAGGATTGTTTTGGCAAGCGAACGCGTGACATGCCCATACCACTTCAGTTTGCGTTTTTTCATAATAGCTAATAGGTCTTCATAGGGCCCGATGGTTTGCCTGATTCTGCTTCCTACTTCCTCGTTCGTGATGTGATCTCTGTATGAAATGGCAAGCAGCCTTCGAAAACATCTCATTTCAGTGGCTTGTATCGTCCTTTCAAGGTCTGCTGTGAGGGTCTATGACTCACAGGCAGACAAGAACACTGAGATGACTAAGGAGCGCATCAGTCTGTTCTTGGAGCAGAGCGTGATGTTTCTGTCCTTCCATATGGTCTTCAGTCTTGTCAGTGCTGTTGTTGTCTGCGCAATCCTGGACAGTATTTCTGGTTTTGATCCCTCATCTGTCACAATGGCTCCTAAGTATTTGAATTTATTAACTGTTTCCAGTTTTTGGCTTCCAATCATGACGTCAGTGCCAATGCCACCGGTGTTATTTGTCATCAGTTTGGTCTTCTCCGCACTGATTTCTATCCCATACGCAATGGTTGTACTGTCCAGCATTTCCACCAGCTGAGCTAGGTCCTTCTCTGTTCCTGCAAGGCCATCAATGTCGTCCGCAAAGCGCAAGTTCGTGATTGTTCTACCTCCAATACTGACAGTTTCTTCATGATCTTTCAGAGCGTCTGTCGTGATTCTTTCCAGGAAGATGTTGAGAAGAGTAGGTGAGAGCAAGCAGCCTTGTCTGACTCCGTATGTAGTCCTAAACCAGTTTCCTATTTTGCCGTTGAAGCAGACTGCGCTAATGGCCTTGTTGTAAAGATTTGCTATGACTTTGATCAGGTTGGCATTGATGTTATATAGATTCATGGTGGACCAAAGGGCTGCATGCCACACCCTGTCAAACGCTTTCTTAAAATCCACAAAGACATGATAGAGGTCTTGCTAGTGCTGGAGGTACCTCTCACATAGAACTCTCAGGTTGAAGATCTGCTCAGTTGTGCTGCGCCCTGGTCTGAAACCTGCCTGTTCCTCAGCTATGAATTCCTCTGCCTGTGGCTTCAGCCTGTTCAGTAGGATCTTCAACATAACTTTGCTTTGGTGGCACATAAGACTAATCGTGCCATAATTCTGGCATTGATGTAATTTGCCTTTTTGGAGAGAGTTATTATAGGTGATTGGGTCCATGGTGTGGGCCAATCACCTGACTGCCAGATCTTATTGCAGATTGTTAGTAAGGTGCTTATCATGTCTTCTTCCCCTTCTTGGACTAGCTCTGCAGGGATGTTGTCTGCTCCTGCTGCCTTCCCTTTTTTTTTTAGCGACTCCACTGCAGCCTCTACTTCTTGTCGGAGGATGGGATAGTTGCCATTGTTGGTCACGGGTGGGTTGACAAGTATGCCTGGGTCCCCTGTAGCTCGGTGGTTGTACAAATCTGAGCAGTACTCTGTCCATCTCTTCAGTATGTCTTGGTCTTCCGTAACACAGTTTCCTTCACTATCTTGAATGATCGAGGAGCGTCCTTGTTTTACACTGGTCAGGTCTTTCACCAGCTGGTATGCTTTTTTACTATTATTTTTGTTCAGAATTTCTTCTACGTGTTTACACTGATCTTCAATCCACTTATTCTTTGCCTTTTTCATGCTTTTTTGATGTCCTGGTTAATTTCCCTGTATTGTTTAGCTCCTTCTACCTCTGATTTCTTTTTTTATATTCTCGACGCTTGTCCTTTAGTCTCACCGTTAATTCGGGCCGACCGTCCGGGGTTCTTTTTCCGGGTACTCCGGCTCTTCCTCCCCCCACGACTTTGGTATCAATTTCAGCCCAGTTACCAAATTTCAAATGTAAAACGATTTGAATTTCCAAAATCTTCAGTAGCTCGCTTGAGCTTGCTCTTAGCATCACGTGAATGTTCTGTGTTTATGTACAGTGCGTGAATGAATGCACGTGATTCACGTGAGCGTGCTTGTTGGGTTCAGTTCGCGGCGGCGCTTTGAGCCGATATTCAATTGGGGAAAACGTCTATTTAATGCGCTGATTTATTTATTTATTATGGCTGGGGCAACCTTGGCTTTAATAATAACAGGATTTTGAAACACAATACGCGACCACTGGTATTGAATGGGTCAAGTGTATTTCACTTTGTATTTTATGGCTTAAACTCCCAGAACAAACTGACTTCTATTCTGTAGAATGGAAGTCATTTTGTGCTGGGAGTTTAACAGTTTAAAAAAGCAATAACAGAACAACAAAAACAACAATAACAAAGCAATGTAGAAAAAAAAATCAGCAAGCAAAACAGCAACAGCAACCACCAAACACCTGGAGCACCAAACAAACAAGACGACAACAAAGAACAGATCAGTTACCACAAAGCTAACTCATTCGAGACATGCCGCCTCCGAATACGCATCTGCGTTGGCAGAGAAGGGGTTAAGCGAGATCTTTGAAACAATTTGATTGCTTTAGCATGATGTGACAATGTATTGAGGTGTGTGTGTGTGTGTGTGTGTGTGTGTGTGTGTGTGTGTGTGTGTGTGTGTGTGTGTGTGTGTGTGTGTGTGTGTGTGTGTGTGTGTGTGTGTGTGTAATTTATCCGTCCTTCAAGTCACTCACCTCACGTTAAAGGTGAAGGACACAGTGAGAATAAAAAGGAGACAGAGAAAAAAACAACCAAGTGAAATGTATAAAACCAAACAAACAGAAACCTGATAATTTAATTTGACGCAGTTAACTGGATCATTCTGGCACATTTCTAGATGGGAAAAGACAGAAACGACAAGAAAAGAAGGAAGAAGAATTATAGAAGCCCACTAATTTCATTTCTGAGAATGGATCCTAATTTCATAATGTGCCAATTGATTGTTCTTATGCACAAGGTCTCGTTCATCCATAGAGTTCAGGGTCGAACGACACAAAAGAGGGGTTTAACAAGAAATAGACATCGACTAATTACATTAACTCTTTCACTACCGTAAAAAGTGCGAACAAAACCCAACTGCAAGAGGCAAAGAACCTCATGAGTCCCGCCTACTCGTATCCATGTTTCTTGGATAATAGGGTTATTTCGTGATGAATTTGACGTTGATTTTTTTGTTCAACGACATAATTTTTTGCCTCAGCTTCCAGTGAAGGGGTTAAAATAAAAATGGGGATGTTCCTTCGTTTCTTCTGTCGTTTTTGTTACCGACTGTGGGCTTTGTGTCGACCGTGACAGCTGAAGGGTATTCCTTGATAAGCTATGACTAAAGCTGCACCAACTGTTATGCGTTCGTGGTCGCTCTGTCTCCCACGTGATACAGTTAAGTTGATTGTGAATCAGTGTGTAATTGTATAATGAAAGGTTAACTCGGTGACGTGCCGCATAGGGTTAAGCTGATTGTGAATCATTGTGTTATTGCATAATGAAAGGTTAACTTGGATACATGCCTCATACAGTTAAGTTGATTGTGATTCATTGTGTCAAATATTGCACATTGAATGGTTAACTCGGATACGTGCTGCATACGGTTAAGTTGATTGTGAATCATTGTGTTATTACATAATGAAAAGTGAACTTGGATACGTGCCGCATACAGTTACGCACCAAATGAAGTTGTCGTTCGAGATATGCCGCATATATTATTATAAGACGTGCCGCATAGCGAACAGGCGGAAAGTGAAGTTAGTGGTGGAGACATGCCGCGCAGAGGCAGTCCCTGGCATTTTTTGTAACACTTTCTCCTTTTCCACCAGGGAATATAACACTGACTGACAGCTAAAGAAGTCATGATCAATGTGTTGCCGTGCAGAGCAGTTACGAGACTAAGAACTCTTTAGCCTATTACATCCAGAAGATCAAAGTCTCTGAGGTCAATATCACAGTTTTGGAGACAGATCGACCATGATAGTTCAAGGGTGGTGTCAGAATAGCTTGTCGCCTAGAGGTGCCAAGCTATTCTGACACCACCCTTGAACTGTCGTATTATCAATATGTTGCCGTGCAGAGTAATTACGAGACTAAGAACTCTTTAGCCCATTAAATCCTAAGGATGCAATTATCATTTTTTTTTTAGATAACCTCAGAGGTATCCGTCACAGTTCTAGAGATAGATCGACCATGATAAGGGTGGTGTCAGAATAGCTTGTCGCCTACAGGCGTCAAGCTTTTCCGGGTGACACCACCCTTGGACTGTCATGGTCAATCCACATCCAGTACAAACAGCATGTCAGGGCTTTATGGTTTAGAGGTGCTTCAGCTTTTATCTTTCTAACGATAGTTTTTCTAGCCCAGCTTTTTCTCACAGTAATTGCAAAGCAAAGAAAATCAACACTGACAGGTTGGTTTTAAATACTGAGGTTGTAGAGGACTGGCGGACTTAGGGAGGTAGTGAGTTTCACACGTGAGGTGCCTGGTACTGAAAAGAACGAGCACAGTCTGCAGTCTTCAATTTAATTCTAGGTTGGCGGGCAACTTCTGGGAACAAGAACGTAGGCTACGAGAAGGGTTATGTGAACAGAGACTAGAGAAGAGGTACAAGGGGAGTGTGTTGTCCAAGTCAGTGCTAGTATGCCAGGGCAGCCAATTTACAATCCTTTCTCTCAGCTTGACAAGAAGCCAGAGGAGTTGTCTAAACAGAGGGGTAGCATGGTCAGAGCGTTTCTTGCGAAGAACTAGTTTGGCTGCATTGTTTTCTATGCGCTGAATACGAGATCGTGTTCTGAGGAAACGCCTCCAAGAAGAGAATTAATATAACTCATAAAGCCCTGACATCCTATGACATCCTGCCTCTCCATGGAGACGGTAGAGCCGTGGTAGTTACCAAGATTCTCCACCTCTGGTTTAGTCCATTATATCCTGAGGGTGATCTTTTTTTCAGATTTGTGTGTTGTCCTGTAATGATTACATTACAGATTAGGAGACATCAGTAATTTTAGTTCAACGGTGGTGTCAGAGGAGCTTGGCGCCCTTGGCGCCAAGTTATTTCGGCACCACCCGTGCTATCATGGCCAAATTTACTTCATGCAATAGTGTGCCAGGATGGAAAGGGTTAAATTGAATGTCATGGCCACCTATGGCTATGTAATCAGACGAGAAACGGAACCAAGAATGTGATCGTCTATTTAATGATAGATCTTGGACGGGTTTCTCGATCGGGAATAAACAGAGACAAAAAATAAATTTGCTTTATGATTTTGGACCTAGCAGCCTAGGAAGATTTCTAAAGGGTTCAGCCCACCACTACGTTTTGAGACATTTACATCTGTGTTCTCGGACGGAAGTGGTCATAAAGGCTTCAGTCTACTACCACGTCGCTTTGCGTTATCACCCTTCGCAGCATGATTGACTACTGACCCCATGTTGGGCCTCTCTTAGGGTGTACTTGACATTTCCAGTTTGCGAAATGTTCTCGGGCCGACTTTCGGCCGCAGTGGGCCTGCGCACGTGCGCGGCCCACTGCGGTCGAAAGTCGGCTCGAGGACCTTTCGCAAACTGGGTTTCGCGTCCACACTGGGCTGATAATGAGTACGCGGCACTGTGCGCAGCGACAGTTTATCGTTTATTTATTATTCAAGTTATTTCTTTATGGGGTGTGGGGGGAGGGGGGGGGGGTAAAGGCATCGCACCAGTTGCATGTTGTACCTTGCTTAGTGGCTGGTGCAGGACTATGCTCGCTCATGCAACTGGCCCCTGGTGATTTTACATTTTACTCTGGCTTACAACATGCACGCTATCGTTTTATCTAGTGTGCTTTTCAAGTCCTCGCCTTTGTGGCTTGTTTCCCTGGAGGACTTGTGGTTCACAGCCCCCCCCCCCCCCCCCCCCCCCCCCCCCACCCTCCCTTTCATTGACATATGGCTGAGCACGTCATCGCTCCTTTCGGTTAGGGCGTTCTTGACATTTTCGCAAGGCTTCAAGAGCAAAGACAGTGTCATCTCCTTTGCAAGAAGATTTTTATTTTTCAGATGTGTGCGAGAGACAAAATAAACCCCCGCATGTTGCACTCACACACGCACGCGCGCACACACGCGCGCACACACACACACGCAAACGCACACACACACATGCACACATGCACGGACGCATCCACGCACACGCGCGCGCGCGCGCGAACACACGCACACACACATGCTCACACGCACATACACACGCACACACACACAAGCACACACTACACACACACACACACACACACACACAAACACACACACACAGATACACACACAAGCGACAGGACAGGTTTCGGAGGACAAGATTAACCCTTTTTATCCTGATACACTACTGCTTGAAATTAAGTTGACTATGATTGTTCAAGGGTGGTGTCAGAATAGCTTGGCGCCTGAGGCGCCAAGCTATTCTGACACCCCCCTTGAACTAAAATGGTTGATCTTTCTCATAATCTGTAATGTGGCCTTCATAGCACAATGAGCCAATGTTTACAACAAATAAAACAGCCTCAGGATGTAATGGGTTAACCCATTGTCTCTCTGTTTTGCGGTTTTTGTCGCGATGATTCCTGAGGAGGTAACTTTATTGTGTTATAACTTGTTGAAGATGGAGCGTTTAGACATCGATGATTTGATGATTCAGTAACTGGTCTTGGCGTTGCCCTGTTTGCCAAACGCCCTCAACTCTACGTGAACTTCTTTTAATTCGAGAGATCACACGCGGAAGAACGCTGACCCTATTCTCTTAATGCGGTAGGATGGCTTTATTCTTAATAATATATACATATATATATTTTTGTAATTTAAAAAAAATAGGATGACTGTGTTCGAGCTGTAGAAAACGAATCAAGCCTGATAGTTCAATGTAGTGCCACATTAGCTTGGCGCCTTCGGGACTACCCTTGGACTATCAGTGTCGGTCTATCATCCGCTGTATCGTCATATAAGGATGGATCTGTGGAAAAAAAAATCCCGGAAATGTTTCGTCTGTAAGAAGCCCTTTTTTCACCAGGGGGATCATTTTTCAGTGTGTCATGTCCATAAATATTAAAAAAGATTTAAGTAAAATTTGGGTAAAACAATTGAAAATGTGTCCGGGTTTTTTTTGCTGATTGAGATTGACCACGCTTGAGTTTAACCGTTTTCTTTGATAAACGCATTTCCTTTCAACCGCATTGTCCCCCTTTTCCTTTTATTTCTTTCTCTTTAACTCATTCTACCCCAGACACACCACAGCAAGATAAGGATCGACCATGATAGTTTAAGGGTGATGCCAGAATAGCTTGGCGCCTATGGGCGCCAAGCTATTCTGGCATCACCCTTAAACTATCATGGTCGATCTGTGTTCTGAACTGCAATGCAGCCTTCAGAGGACAACGGCAAAATTTGGGGATTTCGGTGTTGGGGTAGAATGAGTTAAAATACTGGCTTTTCCATCTTAACACTTTGGGTGTCGGTAGCGGTTTTAGTCGCGACGATTCCTGTAGGAGTCATCGCGACTAAAACCGCTAGCAACACCCAAAGGGTTAAGACCTTTTCCTTCATCTTTTTGAATATCAGATTGGGTGATGTAAGTTATTTAAAATATATTTTACCCTTGTATAATTAATTAAATTTGTATATACATGCATGTGTATCGGGTTGGTGCTGTGTACTCTTTGTTGCACACTTACTCAGTGAAGCCTAACTTGCAACGTCAAATCGCTCAGTGATGCGTTGCAGTGAATTTCTTTAACTCGTTCTACCCCAGACACACCACAGCAAGATATGCATAGACCATGATAGTTCAAGGGTGATGCCAGAATAGCTTGGCGCCTATGGGCGCCAAGCTATTCTGGCATCACCCTTGGACTATCACGTCCGATCTGTGTCCTGCACTGCAATGCAGCCTTCAGAGGACAACGGCCAAATTTGGGGATTTCGGTGATGGGGTAGAATGAGTTAAAGTAAATAATATGATATTTTCTAATCAGCTTATCTTTCTGTGATTTTTTTAATTTTTTTATTTGGAAGGAAAATATTATTTTTGGGCACAAGAAGCAAAGCATGACGAATCACATTTTTAAATAACCGTTTGATTGCTAATAGGAATCATACCGACAAAAACCGCTACCAACACGCAAAGGGTTAAAATTACTTCAGCCAGAATTTTCCTTCTTTAAGAGACATCTTTTCATCATCCCGCTATACACAACACTTCCTTCTACAAGCAAGTGGCATATATGCTCATGATCCCGCAGGAGCCCATGAGAATATATGCCACTTGCTGGCAGAAGTAAGTGCCATGTATATCCTCAGAGTTAGGTTAACCCTTAAGGTTTCGGTAGAGGATTTAGTCACGATGATTCCTAGAGGAATCATCGCGACAAAAACCGCTACCGACACTAAAAGGGTTAGCTCAGCGGCATGTGTCACGTGTTCACAATGTTTCTAAAATATCCTTGCTAACAGCAGTTTAGACTTTGGTGATTTTGTTGTTGTTGGTTTGTTTGATTGAGCTTTTAATTTTTTCCTTTACCCGTTTAGTCCCTTGGGTCCCATTTCTCGCATTTTGGAGGTGTTGCTTGACCATGAAAATTCAAGGGTAGTGACAGATTAGCTTGGCGCCTGTCGGCGCCAAGCTAATCTGGCACTACCCTTGAATTATCATGGTCGATCCATCTCCTGCAACAGTCGTTAGATGACGCCTCCGAAATTTGGGAAATACGTGCGTCGGGCTGAATAACTAATAATTTCTCAGATGATCGTACGGTCCCAATTACAGACTATGAGACATTTTGTCATCTTCTCTTTGATCTTCGTGGCTTTATGTCGATTTAGAATTAAACCCAAATGGCGCTCTCAGTTACAGACATAGGTGAAGCCGATCTTTTTTAACAAGAGGCATAGATTCTCATGAGCCCCTGCACATGCAGGGGCTCATGAGAATCTATGCCTCTTGCAGATGATAAGATTGGGTCGAAGGCCTGGTTGGGAGATCTAGGCGTGTGGATAGGTTTTTTTTCCCCCATTGTGTTATGAGATATGCGTGGAAACATTTATTTTCCATTACTAAGGATGTTTTCACGTCAGCACAAAAAATGTCAGGCTGATGTGTGCTTATGATGAAAGCAGGAATTTGATATTGTTAATCAATAACCTTCAGACAGGACAAAATATCAGCGTTTGGTAAATATTGTGAATATTGCGAAGTTGTTATTATTATTAAGTTTGTATGTATGTATGTATGTGTGTGTGTGTGTGCGTGCGTGTGTGTGTGTGTGTGTGTGTGTGTGTGTGCGTGCGTGTGTGTGTGTGTGTGTGTGTGTGTGTGTGTGTGTGTGTGTGTGTGTGTGTGTGTGTGTGTGTGTGTGTGTGTTTCAAGAATAAAATAAAATCATAGAAGTCCCCAACTTGTGGGTTTACAAGTGTGTTTGGTAGGTCCCCAACTTGTAGGTTATGTCTGTGTGTATGTGTGTGTGCGTGTGCATGTGTGTGTGTGGGTGTGTCTGTGTGTGTGTGTGTGTGTGTGTGTGTGTGTGTGTGTGTGTGTGTGTGTGCGTGTGTGTGTGTGTGTGTGTGTGTGTGGTGTGTGTACGAGTGTGTGTCTGGGTGTACATGAAGACGAGAGTCCCCAACTTGTGGGTTACTCCTGTGCTGGGCTGCGCAGCGCGCGCGACTTGTGGTGTCTGTGTGTGTGCGCGCGCGCACGCGTGTGTGCGGTGTGTGTGTGTACATGCGTGCGCGCACGCGTCTATCTGTGCGTGTTCCCGCTTTCAATGTCTTTTTTTGGCATCTCTTTTTCCTTCCCTACTTCTTGCCGCTGTTCCCAATCAAACCTCTGACAAAAGGAAATCAAAACATAATAAGACAAACAATTGAATAAACCATTCCTTCATTTCCGCGTTACATTTTGCTTCATCATAGCTACTCCATTACACGACATCAATCCCAAAGAGGCACAGATCCTCATGAGCCCCCGCAGTATGCTGGGTTTCATGATCGACGATCTGTGCCTCTTGCTGATTTGTAATAATTCTTCCACGTTCTTTACGCGAGAAGATCAACGCGTGTTCATGCTATGACGATGGATATAAAAAGAAAAACCTGTCAGGTGGGCTGGTCTGTGACTTTGGACCTTACGGCCACGTGTCCTAGTCTGTGACTTTAGACTTAACGGCTTCGGAGCCGTAAGGTGAAAAATCACAGACCAGCACACGATTATGGACTGTAAACGCACGCTCCGTGACTGAATCATGATCAATGCAACACAAATATTTACTCGGCTTTAATTTTCGATGGCGCCATTACCATACAAAGAGCAGATGAAACATTTGATTTCCTCTCTCTCTCTCTCTCTCTCTCTCTCTCTCTCTCTCTCTCTCTCTCTCTCTCTCTCGTACTGAATTGCGGTGTACATGTGTGTGTGTGTGTGTGTGTGTGTGCGTGCGTGCATGCGCGGGTTGCGATGTGCATGCGTGCGTACCTGAGTGCGTGTGTGGGTATGTGTGTGTGTATGTGCGTGGTGCGTGCGTGCGTGAGCGAATGTAGCAGTGCATGCAGCAGTGTGTGGTATGTGTATGTTTACATGTCTATGTCACTTATGTAGTAGATGTAGCAACGGCAAGTTTGAAAACTGGTCCTGTTACCAATAACTTCTACCGTTGGAAAATAAGGGTTCATTGTTCATTGTTCATTGTTCATTGTTCTCTCTCTCTCTCTCTCTCTCTCTCTCTCTCTCTCTCTCTCTCTCTCTCTCTCTCTCTCCTCTCTCTCTCTCTCTCTCTCTCTCTCTCTCTCTCTCTCTCTCTCTCTCTCTCTCTCTCTCTCTCTCTGTGTGTGTGTGTGTGTGTGTGTGTGTGTATTAGCGTGCGTGCGTGCGCGTGCAGGTTTTTTTCAGCAGGTGTCCATTTTTTTTTTTACACGTTTGTGTCTGTGTGTGTTTCAGAGTAATTTTTCAAGTTTGTTGAATAAGAAAACCTTCTGTGAGCAGCTAATGTTTGTTTTTTTCAAGCCTGCATATTTGATGGATGTAAGCAAACATTTGCTCTTGTTACCGTTCAGCCGGACACGCTTCGAGATGTGGATTAACCATGATAGTTCTACGGTGGTTACACTCTTGAAGGTCAAACTGTCTCTTCTGAACTGCAATGTACCCTTGAGAAGACACCTCCCAAATTGGGGAGGTGTGACCTTAAGACCTTAGGCGATGTAGCCGCAACGCCCGACAGAAAGAGGTGGATCGACCATGATAATTCAAGGGTAGTGCGAGATGAGCTTGGCGCCTTCAGGCGCCAGACTTATCTCACACTACCCTTGAATCATCATGGTCGAACCATCTCCTGCAATTGGTGCATAGTCGTTAGGTAACACCTCCAAACTTTGAGAAACGCGACCGTTGTCGCATGTTTACACTCACTGGTCAAGTTAAAAAAAAACACCTGTATTAGTCCAAAAGCTAGCCCGGTCTACCGTGCACCCCCCCCCCCAATCGTACTCAATATGATGGGTTTCTAAGTGTACCTTAGTATGTCCTGAGATGTTTAAGCTATGTTCCTCAAAAATCCTTAGGAACACACCAGAGATATAGCCGATGGCGCAAGGGTACCCCCCATTCACGCTCTTCTATGAAGCTAAAATGAGGCTGAGAAACATTTTCCTCTAAATAAATCAAAACTCATTCCAGAAGCCCAAATCAGGCATATTATGTTACGGTACATCTTCTGCGTCCTCTGCAAAAACAGAATGAAAACATATTGAATCTCTGGCTCACAGTGAAGGTATTTGTGCACCCAGTAAACGGCCATTTCCGCGAAATCGCAAAAAAGACAAAAATAATGTGTCAGATGCCTTCAGACATTTCTATAGCACTGGCAGTCACTGTTTAGGCTTACGTCATTAAAACAGGATGTCCCAATTATTATAAACCTGACTGGGTGATGTTGTGATCACTGTGAGTGCCACAGTGGTTGATTTTGTATCCCTACCCCTAAGTTGTAAAAATACACAAAATTAATTAGGAAAAATTACTAAAGTTATTCCATTTCATTTTGTCCTCTGTTTACCTATTAAGTTTTAATAATGTGAGCATAATGTGCAAGAGAATAAGGAAAGTCGGCATCGTTTACGGTACATTCGTGGTGAATGATAGCTTTTTCCCATTTAAAATTGCCGAATTGGGAAACGTACGTTGTTTCCGATGCCATCAGAAATTTTGTATACAACTGATAGGTCTTTTTTTTATAGGTTTTATTGGTTAGAGTAATAGAGTACCACAGTGACTCCCAACCTGATTTTATTATGTTCTGTGATGCATTTAGGGGCCACAGTGGCTAAATCTGCTGCCCTACCCCCAATTTTACCAGTACGCAATGGAACGCCAAATGATCATAACAATTGCTTATGTCATGCTCCTCTGTTTAAATATTTTTGTTGCCAGTTTTCTTAACAAAGTATGCATATTGAGCATACACATTTGTGATCATTTCATTATAATTTCAATGTGACCCATCAATTTAATTGTAATTCTTTTTAGTTATAGCATGTTTAACTGGGGCTGCCTCTGAAGCTTCTACCGTCTGCACAGTCAGCAGTCTTGTCAAACTCGGGGAAGGTGTACCTCAGGGAGATGTTGTCTGATGCTGTTCTTGGTCTACATTAATGACATCAGTACAACAGTACCAAGGTTCGTCTCGAAAATCCTCCATGCGGATGACTTTGCAGTGTGGAGCGCAGCAGAACATAAAGAAATAGCATCCTCCAGAATCCAGGATGCTGCCAATAGAGTCAGCAGCTGGACTGAAAGAGGCCACTCAAACTGAGCTAGACCATCTCTTTCAATCAGATGGAAGAGGTCACCTTGAAACTGGAGACCTTCCAGTACCAAAGACAGACAGGCCAACTTTACTGGCAACAAATAAATTACTGGATTCACGTGGAGGCCTCACATCGAAGCCATGGAAGCTAGAGCTGCGAAAAAAGTCTCTGATAAAGAAACTGGTGGGGACGACATTGGCGCAAATTACAGCATCCTGACGCAAGCAAACACTAGTTAGTTAGTTATTTGGGTTTAACGCCGAGCAGGCAACCAAGGCCATCTCACGGCGGGCAAGCAAACACCAGCTCGTTCAGACCAGTAGTGCGGTATCACGATACATCGACAACATGAAACACTGCCTGAAAAACCAAAAAAGCCAGGCTTGACAAGATGCAGAACATGGGTCATTCTCATGATGCAGTGACATTCTTAGAGCCATCTGGAGCACCCTAGTTTAGGAAATGGAGGACATTGGAGCCACTGGAACGCAGAACAGCACACACCATGAAAAGACTTACTAAACACCGACAGCACTGGAGACTACAGGAGCAGACCAAGAACCGTCAGAAACGCCCAAGTGTGAACCGCCAACTGAAGGTCCTGCAAAGAGCTAAAACTGACGTCCTGGAACCAAGCCCAAAGATGTGTGAAGAGCTCTCTTCAGATACCTGGACATCGCGAAAGAGCCTTCTAGACAACATGTTCCAGGACTCTTTGCCTAAGGTCGCGGCACTTCACAAAGCCGTCTCGCTGGAGATTATGCTCAAGCGCTACCCTCACAGCAGCTGTGCTCACATCTACACAGGCGGGTCCGCACAAGACTCCATGCAGAATGAAGGAAGTGGCGTGTACGTCTGTTGTGCAGACCGCACTACTACCTCCCTCTCCTTAACAGCTGCCGGCAGCAGCTCCAGCTATCGTACAGATCTGCAGGTGCTCAACACAGCAGCAGAGCACTAGCTAGGGTAAGGCAGCAGCTTGATCCACTGATATCCTCACCAGGAAGCTTCAAGATAGACTGGATGCCCTGTCCACAAAATAGTGCTGCAGTGGATTCCATTGCATTCTGGAGTAGCCGGGAATGGAGAGGCTGGCAGCCTGGCCAAAGCAGGCCCCAGACTACCTCAAGATCACAACCTCTTGTAATGAAACCAAGACACTACAGCAACAAAGTGATTGGCAACAGCAGAATGGCGGCTGCAGCCCGTGGGCAGTCGACATCAACAAGCTGAACAGGGAGAGCCAGGCCACCATCTTTCATCTACGCACTGATCACGCTGGACTCACCTCGTGAGACTGGGTCATGCGGAAACAGCCCTATGCGAATTTAGCACATTTTCCACACCTGTCCATACAGTAAAGCGGTCCGCTGGCAGTTCTGACCAGAAGACATGCCCCTGTACACTAAACTCTGAAAACCTGCTGCCGAGCTCTTGACAGCTCACTTATTGGCAGCCAGAACAATATAAGATTTAAAGACGGCCATCAAGGAATTGAACGTTGCAGAAGAAGAAGGCAAAAATGGGGGTGGAAGTGGTGATCTCGTGGTGGACATGTGGAAACTAAGTATTTTGCTAACATTGTTTTGGCTGTTAGGAGCCATGAAACTTTATTACGCATATTCATATTTACACATTTCTAGACGAAAATAAATGATAAGAAAAGGGGAGACCTTACTAGACCCGCCTTACGCTAGTAAAATATCACCTAAAAGACCAGCCGGTTAAAAATAGTAACAATTAAATTGATGGGTCACATTGAAATTAATGAAATGATCACAAATATTTATGCTCAATATGCATACTTTGTTAACTCTTTCTACCCCAGACACACCACAGGAAGATAAAGATCGACCATGATAGTTCAAGGGTGATGCCAGAATAGCTTGGCGCCTATGGGCGCCAAGCTATTCTGGCATCACCCTTGATCTATCATGGTCGATCTGTGTCCTGCACTGCAATGCAGTCTTCAGAGGACAACGGCAACATTTAAGGATTTCGGTGTTGGGGTAGAATGAGTTAAGATAACTGGCAACAAAAATATTTAAACAGAGGAGTATGACACAAGGAATTGTAATGTTCATTTTGCGTTCCTTTGCGTACTGGTAAAATGGGGGTTGGGCAGCAGATTCAGCCACTGTGGACCTAATTGCATCACATCATCATAAAATCAGGTTGGGAGTAACTGTGGTACTCTATCCTGACCAATAAAACCTAAAAACGACCTATCAGTTGTATACTAAATTTCTGATGGCATCGGAAACAACGTACGTTTAATAATAATAATAATAATAATACCGTTATTATATAGGCGCTTTTTCTCAATTTTGGGGAAATCGACTCAAAGCGCCGCGCCTGAAACCCAACACACACACTCACGAAACAGACACGGATTTACGCCATTTAAGACAAACACAGTACAAGACAAACGAAGGGCCAGTCAGCTACTGAAGTTACAGAGATTTTTGATCGCCTTGTATTTGAAATTTGTAAAGTGGCCTGAAACCGGTACCAAAGTGTGGGGGGTGGAAGAACCGGAGTACCCGGAGAAAGAACCCCCGACGGTCCGCCCGAATTAACGGTGACACTTACCAGAGGAGAAAAGTCCAACGCCGGAACCCGGTATCGAACCGCGCACCTTTGGCATTGGTGGCAGGCGCCTTAACCACTGCGCCACGGACCGTTTCCCAATTCGGCAATTTTAAATGGGAAATACCTATCATTCACGACGAATGTACCGTTAAGGATGCCGACTTTCCTTATTTTCTTGCACTTTATGCTCACATTATTGAACTTACTAGGTAAAGAGAGGACAAAACGAAATGGAATAACTTTGGTAATTTTTTTCTTATTAATTTTGTGTATTTTTACAACTCAGGGGTAGGGATACAAAATCAACCACTGTAGCACTCAAAGTGATCACAGAATCACCTAGTCAAGTTTATAATAATTGTGACATACTGTTGTAATGACGTAAGCCTGAAAATGGACTGCCAGTGCTATAGAAAATGTATGAAGGCATCTGACACATTATGTTTGTCTTTTTTGCGATTTTCGGAAATGGCCGTTTACTGGGTGCACAAATACCTTCACTGTGAGCCAGAGATTCAATTTTTTTTGATATTTTTTTTTTTTTTGCAGAGGATGCAGAATGTGTTTCGTAACATGATATTGTTGCCTGATTTGAGCTTCTGGAATGAATTTTGATTTATTTAGAGGAAAATGTTTCTCAACCTCATTTTAGCATCCGCGAATAGCGTGAATGGGGGAACCCTTGCGCCATAGGCTCTATCTCTGGTGTGTTCCTAAGGATTTTCGGGGAACATGGCTTAAACATCTCAGAACATACTAAGGTACACTGTGAAACCCATCTTATTGAGTACTGGGGGGGGGGGGGGGGGGGGGGGGGGGCGGGTTCACGGTAGCAAGGACCGGCTTATGGACTATATTTATCCCACGATGGGGCAATTCCAGTTTGGACGGGAGCGTTTAAATATGTCAACTGAAAAAAAATGGATAAGACGGACATACCCACACACATACACCCAGGCACACAGGTACCCATGCACGCAGAATTAAGAACTATACTAACACGGACAACTATACTAATACTAACAACTATGCTAATACAGACAACTATGCTATATGTTAAAACAAAACTATCACATAAAGCTGATATCGAGCTTTTAAGGTTGTATACTATACCTACATTTTTTAATTGAAAACTGCCGCTTATAGGGTTTTTTGAGAGCCTTATTGAGTCTGGAGACTATTGCCACCCTGAAAGACCCATGGTCCCGGGCATATTTGTAAGTTTGAGCCTTCTGCGTGACCTACCCCATCAGCAAAAACACGCAAAATAGCTGATTTCAGAACACAACAAAAATTTATCGAATAGTGTGTTAAAATGATAAAGAAACATTTTGGTCACTTCATAAAGTATGTTAGTATTTTCTCGTAAAAAAAGTGTGTTCTGATAATTGGAATTCTAACTGTAATCGAGAAAAGTTTATGTTGTAAATTCGCAGATTGCCGGGATGTTATCAATAACATTTCAAGTGTTTGCAATGTTGGGCAATTGCGCAGGCCCTTTTTATTCGATAAAATCGTACTTTAGATCATATCACACACATTATTTATGAAAAAATGGGGGGGTCCCGCGCAAAAATTGGCACTTTGGGTCGTTTGCGAGTGCGTTTTCAAAAAGGGATACAAGCGATGTCTGACTTCCGGCAGATCATATCTCCGCCGTAGCCGTCCCAAGCCCGCATGAGAAAAGAGGAAATCAACTACCAAACCAACAAGTATAACCTACGCCCAAACTGTTGCAAACTACTAGTCTTTGATCACTATTAGTGACATTGAGAAAGTAAACTGGAACAAACAACAACGGGAGATACGGGATGAGAAGGTTTATCTATAAGTAATTAAATGCACCAGTTATCACTTGGTAGTTGAGTTAGTGCAGTGGTAAAATACTCATTTTGCCACGCAAGGTAACCAGGGTTCAATCCCCGTAGATGGATATTTTTTCCCTGCTCAAAAATTTGAAACCAATACAGTTGCTACTTCGCTAAATGAAACAAACGCACACACACAATATATATATATATATATATATATATTCTTTTTTTTTAATGTAAAATATGCCATTATCATCACCGTTGTAATGTGGATGTTAAACCATGAACCAACCAACAAACCACTTTCAGTCTTGGATAAAAATGCATACTGGTTACCTCGGTACATTTGTTCATTTATTTTTTTTCAGCCAGGCATTGTGAGCATGTTTACATTCATTCAATCATTCACAGATGAAAAAGCACACCAAAGAGTGTTGTCACAGAGTGTTTTTATTTTTATTTTTCTGGCATCATCTACAAACATTAATTAATGAATAATGTGAATTTGTTTTAATATACCTGCTGCAAGCAATGCTACATGCTCCTTTGGTGTATCCGTGAAAGCAGGTCGGTGAACATCTCTGGTTGAAAGATGTTTGTCAACAGATTGGTAGTGGATTTACCTGTGTCTCCAGCTGAATCTCAGTTTCCCATCAGTTTTTGGTTACAAATTATAAGGAAACAAAACAAATGTCACATGTTTCAATATGCCCCGTTATGTTTGCACATGATCATTGTGAGTAAAGAATAATATCTTTGTTTATTTTCAAAAGAAACGCTGTATTTGCAGACATTCATTTAAAGTATACATGTACAGTCAAGTATGTTGAAAGCATATTAGGCTACAATGCACATAGGCACCCATACAAAAGTAACTACCTCAAATACAAAATGTTAAATGTTTAGGGCTTAACATCTTTTGTCCATAAGGTGATTTCAAAGATGGGTCACAGAAATAGGGTCTGAACAAATTTTGACCCAAGCTGTATTCGAAGCCAGGACCTTTGGGATGAGAGTCAAACACACTACCACCGAGCCACCCAGCTCCCCCACAAAATACAGCTTTACTGTGGAACAACATATTTCCACTACATTATTCACATTTACATTGACAAAGTGCTGACTTTATACAAGCTAGTGGGTGGAGAACAGTGGAGCTGAAGTCATTTTCAGTTGTGTGCATGCCAACCGAGACTGACACCGGCAACCACTTGCTCATGAGGTATTTATTTGGGAGCCAACTACACAGTATATAAAAGAAGGGGGATAGGAGAGAAGGAATGACAGACTTATCATTTAGAGCCTTCCACTACATATATTATTTCCCTCATATATATATAACACGAAGAGTTTTTGCGTTCCCGGCTGACGGCCATCTTATTCTGTATTAAAATTTCACTGATGACACGGAATGCTTAACACAATATATATATATACATACATACATACATACATACATACATACATACATACATACACATACATACATACATACATACATACATACATACAGAGAGAGAGAGAGAGAGCATCACTGAAGTCCTGATATAACTCAACATTGCACATCCCACTACGTTATAACAGTGAAATTCAGTGTCCAGCCACCACTACACTACACACATAACACAAAATCAAACAATACTGTTACCAGTACCACACTCTGTCCCATTGCAGCACAACTAAGTGAAATGCAGTCTCACGCCCCATAACATATACTGCACAATGCTGATGTCAACATAAAATACCGTAACAACTGCATAACAAGGGTAAAATGCACTGTGTCACCTAGTCTGCATAATATAGGCATGCACACCAAACAATACTTTTACTGCTCTTGATACAAAGTCTGTGCAGTCGACCATATCACAACACTGCAAAATACATCAGTGCTACGCTGGCAGAGTGCCTGCAATACAACCCGAAACGCTGAAGGTAAATTCTTTGTAAGGCACTGCAACACTAACCTGCGAAAGTTTTGTTTTTCTAAAAGAGTTGCCATTGTTTGGAATGAGTTACCAGTTTCATTAAAAAAAGCACCTAACATAAATTCTTTACAAACCAGATGGACGAATTACCAAAATTTAAAGAGTTTTTCTATTCATATGATGAATGATTTATAGGAAAATTTCATGAATAGCAGACTCATAAAGTAACTTCAGAAAGAAAGGACATTTGCAAAGGCCTCACGGCCTATTTTGTCCTCACACTACTACAGTCTGCACCATGCCGGCCATTAATATAAGCAATACTCTTCAAAAACTCAACATGGTGCAGGCTATCGTGTCACAACTGATTGCACATTGCATAGCAGCTACCACACACAACCTGGTACTGTGCACAATGTTGGCTTCAGTTTTACTTTGTTTATTTAATTTTGGACCTGCTGGGGGCATGAGAAAAATCACAAAAGAACTTACATGATTGCGCTCAAAAATTAACTACACATGTACACATGTTCCTTAGACAGCACAAATGACTTGTATGGACACAGATCATAGTTAGGTCATTCTGTTTGCTGGTATGTGTCATGTACAGTACGTCTGGAAAACGTGTGAAATGAACCATGTGATTAGCAATTCTGATACGATAAGTAAAGCTACACAGCTGACAGTCAACGATTGACAGGAAGAAAAAATAATAAAACAAACAAACAAAGTACAGTACATATCATATGCCTATGATCAGTTATCACCCAACCAATGAAAACTGCTGTGACAGATGGAGGGCAATGCAAGAACTACATGGTCAACTCACTCTTTAGAAGTATTGCGATTTTCATTGAGCAAGTCCACATTTGGTATATTTTGAGCAGAGGGTTTAATGACATATGTATATATATACTACATACCTACCCCCCCTCCCCCCGCACCCCCCCCCCCCCCTGGCTGCATTTCTATATTTTGGCACACCCCCTCTTCAGAAAGGACCCATGGGTGTTATACTCTGAGGCCAATAACCATTTTCAGAATGTATATCATTTAAGTACTTAAGTACTTTAAGTACTAAGTACTTTAGTACTTTTCCAGCCAGTCTCTCTTGGCTGGACTTCGCGAACGAAGATTTTATAGGAGTTGCCCACGATGTCTGCAGGCTTGTTCGTGGCTGCGGAGGCCAATCCGGGACAGGCAGGTTCGACCGCAGTGGCTGCAGGGGAAGGTATGGCCAGAGTTCTGAGTTGCGGCATCTCTGTTCTTTCTCCTGAGCCGCTTGTCCTTAAGGCTAGCTCTGCGAGAGTCCTCAAAGGAGACAGCTGCCTTGTAAATAGTGGAGCGCCAGGTGTCACGGTCCACAGCAAGCGAAGACCACTGGTGGTGGTCGATTTATATATGTATATCATTTATAATCATGCAAAGCGGAGCAGTGATAAGTTTTCTCCTTGTTTCACACCGACGCTGCAAAAAAAATCTATCTGTACCACTGTTTCCTAACCCATAATAGTCAGCTGTGGAGTACATATTTTGAATGACTGATGTATGCCAGTATTTCGGAACTTGTCACAAAAAAGACCTGTTTATATGCTGAAATGTCTTCGAAAAATGAACACATTGGCAGTAAAGGGTTTTTTCCCTGGATAATCAAAAATACAAATTAAGCTGCGTTTCCAAATCGTGACATGACAGGAGAGTGCAGTAAGGCAAAGCGTTTGCTGCATTGCGAAGGATGTGACTGTCCAAAACCTTGGCATTGTGGCCAGCATTGTGGATGGACAGCAAAATAACAGGACGTTTGCCCACAGGACAATCAGTTCACTTCCTTTGCCTTCCTGTCGGTTGGCCATCCCGGAGAGACGTACCCGCTGAACTCTTCTTCAATGTGGCTATTGCAACCTGCAAAAGATAATTTAGAATCAAAAAAAAAGTTTTGAAATGCACATTATGCGTGCATATATATGTGTTTGCAAGTATTTTTACAAAGTACATACATGCATAATAATTATGACAGTATTCAGAGCAAGAACAAGAAAGACAATGAATGTCCTTATGGTTTACGTGTATGACCAATCCACATAATACGTCCAACCTGTGTGACCTTGCGTGAGGAGAAACAATTTGTGTCAAAATCTGACCATTTTTTACCCCTTTCTGGACCCCCCCCCCTCCCCCCGTGACCCTGACCTTTGAAAGGTCACAGCAGTTGGTATGTTTAGAAAGATTGTACCACAAAGTACCCTGGTGCCAAGTTGGACGTCTGAGGCTTAAATAGTCTCTGAGGAAATACCAATGTTACAGTTGCCCACAGATAACAGACAGTCGACGGATGACCCATTACAAACACTTAGTTTTGCTATCACACGTGAGCCACATATGAGACGCAACTGAGCTTTAAATGACCACAATGGGTGTATAAATATATCTAGAATCAGCATCACAGTGTAACTTGCAGAAAATGTTTCATACAGGACACGTTTAACATATTGCTGTTTAGCAACAGTACACACTGGACCAAAAACCCACCCCACCACCCCCACACTTTGGTACCGGTCTCAGGCCACTTTACAAATTTCAAATACAAGCGATCAAAAATCTCAGTAACTTCAGTAGCTGAACTGGCCCTTTGTCTGTCTTGTACTGTGTTTGTACTGTGTTTGTCTTAAATGGCGTAAATCCGTGTCTGTTTCGTGAATGTGTGTGTTGGGTTTCAGGCGCGGCGCTTTGAGTCGATTTCCCCAAAATTGAGAAAAAGCGCCTATATAATAACGGTATTATTATTATTTATTATTAAAAGCTGGTATTCAGTGTTTTCTTATCATTCTGTGTGCACCAAGTGCTTATTAAAGAAAATGACAGTATTTGCAGACTTGCACAAGCCTCTAGTTTCCAAATCAAATGCAATATGGTGCCACTTGTTGACAGCAAGTGATTTTAGCATTCGGTGTTGTAGAGAATGCTGGTACTGTACTACACCATCTTCAAAATGAAAGAAAGCATTACAGTATGATGTGTTTATTCACACCAGTTGTGTTTTGTTATGAACCTGATTCTATTCACAAATCAACCGGTATGATTTACCTCGAGTCCAGGAGAATAGTTGATCTACTGGAACTGGCATTGCCTGCTTTCAGCTGTGACCTTCTCCTTTTGAGCAAACATGACCTGACTAGCTCCTGCCTCTTCTTGGTGTAGGCGTCATACTTCTGTGTTCTGTGCTTGTTTTGAAAGTATACCCTCTGGGTGCGACTCTGCAGTGCGACGTCAACAGCAGCATTGACCTGAAATGAAATACATGTTTATTAACGTGTTGTTTAGCAGCATGCCAATTTTACGTCTGATCTTATTTCAGGGTGGGTTGGTTCCAAACTCCCCAAAAAGGGACTTTGTTATAGCATTATAAACAATTCGGGGCCAGGGCGGGAGGGCAGGGCTCCCCCCCCCCCCCACCCCTGCCCAATATGCCCCTACATTTAGTTTACACATTACTACCTTCAAACTCATGTGAAATAAACTGTAAACACCACAAACAACAATGGTGAAGCCTGGATCGCTCATGTGCATTTAAAACTGATCATTTACATAATCTGAACTGTGTGACCTTTCCAAAAGGTGACTGAAATTTAAGTGCCATGAGTCTACGCATCAGAAAAGGGCTGGCTTTTGTACTTGTGCATAATATTTGAGAAAAAATATCTATTGTCAAAATATGGCTATTTTTTACCTATTTCTTGATTTCTCATGACCTTTGGTCTTAACTCAAACTGGTATGCTAAGACAGGTCTTGCCACAAAGTATCCTTGGGCCACGTTGAAGACTGTGGTTTGAATAGTCTCCAAGAAAATGCCAACATTACTGTTTACCATGGACGACGAATGGCCCAGAACATAGCCTCACACTTGCTGCACACATGAGCCAATGACAGAAAGCATTACAGTATGATGTGTTCATTCACAATCACACCATAGTTGTGTTTTGTTCTGCACCTGATTCTAGTCACAGATCTACCGGTATGATCTACCTTGAGTCCAGGAGAATACGTGTCGCCTTCCTTCACTTCACTTGAGCTGTGGCCTTGGTGTAGGTGTCATACTTATGCGCTTGTTTGCAAGTAAGTCCTCTGGGTGAGAGTACTGAGACTCCACAGTGAGAGGTCAACAGCAGTATTGGCCTGAAATGAAATACACGATTATTAGTATTACTGTGTTGTTCGGCAGCATGATAATTTCACTTTGTGTGAACTAAATGCAGGAGCAGATTATTACTTTCAAAATAAATAAACAAACTGTGTACACCGCAAAGAACAAACAAGAATTGCAAAGTCTGTACGCCTCATGTGCATAACTAATTCACATATAGCTATAAGTATAAACTGTGTGACCTTTTCAAAACTGAGGTAGCTGACATAAGTGTCACAAGTCTCAACATAAAGGCTTGCTTTTGTACTAGTGACATTTGTATTTTCTCTACAAATTACAATTATGCATTTTTCTAAAGTTTGTCAACCTTCTGTGACTCTTGACCTGTGTAAGGAGTCAACCAAATTAGTATCTATAGGATGAGGAAGATTTCATCATCAGCTACCCTTGTGCCAAATTTGATAGGGAAATTGCAAAAACTTTGATACAAACCGCAATCATACAATGAAAAAATAAATAAGCATATATATATCACACATTCCAAGGTCATACAAAATGGTAGTCAACAAATATTAGGGTTTCAGTCAAAGTAGCGTAGGTTTATTTTAACATACATACATACCTATAAAGTACTAGGTAACCCTTTTACTCCTGATACACCCACTGCTTGACATAAATGTGACTATGATAGTTCAAGAGTGGTGCCAAAATCGATCGGCCGGCGTCTCATCCGCCAAGCTATTCTGGCACCATCCTTGAACAAAAAAAAAAAAAAAAAAAATGCTGGACTTATATCCTAATCTGTAATATAGCCTTTATAAGACAGCAAGGGAATGGATGAGCAAATTAAGTTACTAAGTACTGGAAGCAGTTACTGAGTTAGAGGTTCATAATGCCAAATTCTCCCTTTGCAGGACTTTTTTCTACACACAGTACGTTTTCCTAGATAATAAGCACTGGCACTGGTTTAATATAACTACAATGTCGACTACATACCCTCCACTTATTAAAAGGCTCTCCGAAAATGTATGGAAATGTTCTACTTCTAGGTGGTGACTGACATGGCCGGAATGCCCCCCCCCCCCTTCTCAACCCACAATAAAATGTAGTCTTCTTCATTGCAGGTAGGCAGTGACGACGGCACTAGTACTGTGGGGACTTAAATTTCCATGCATACACGGACAGTTAGCTATGAGGGTTTTACGCCGTGCAGGTGATATATCACGGCGGTGCATAAAAGGGTTGGACGCTGAACCAGTGAGATATGCCACTTATATTACGACAGTTTGCTTCTGCTAGTACCTCGTGTTCTAATCGCTTAGCAAACACCACCACCCTTTTTTCTAATTAAGTTTACCTTTTCGTGTCTGAAGAGATTTTGTTGTTTTCCTGGCTGCCACGTGGACTGCTTCCCGTCTTTGGTTGGCCCGTTCTTTTTTTTTTTTTAATTTCAGATTCCCGAAATTGCGTGTTGCTTGGCGCTATTACGCAGGTTATGCCTTACGCTCGATGACTTGTCGCAACTTATGCAAAAGTATCTTATTTCTGAGGAAACAAAACATTTTACGCATAGAAACAGTCAGCGTACACACCTATTTCAGACAGTATATATCTTTTGTCAATTATCGATAAATTGAGCTTGTTTGCAATACGACTTGCCGTACGGCGGTTTTTTTCGGTGACCTCTAGTCTCAGGTCACGGCAGACGCAAGATAGCGGTATCTAAATGCGCAGAAAAGATGCGCGAAACAGGTGTGTCCTACAACCTTAAGCAAATACAAGAACAAGACTAGCACTTTCCATCCACCTCATGCTCGAGTACAGATGTCACAGCTGAGTACATCCATAAAAGTCTATGCCACTTTGTTCCTTCTGTTTGTCTTACAGCTGTGACATCTGTACTGGCGGGCTGAGGGCAACAGCTCAGATTCAGTGTGTAAAAATGGCCTTTTCGGCTAATAATGGACATTGCCTTCTTCACTGTCTGCTGGTCAAAATAAGACTGCATAGTTCTCTGAGGCTCACCAATGATATTGGAGTGTGTTCTCTCATGATAGTTGCAGGATCTCGTGTGACTACAACACTTTAACCCTGTGGCTAATGGACGCAGTTTATGGCTCTGAAATCTTCCTTGACCCATTCAGCCCAGATGCATTACAGCAGGCGATGGGTCGACCATGATAATTCAAGGGTAGTGTCACATTAGCTTGGCGCCGGTAGGCGCCAAGCTAATGTGGCACTACCCTTGAATTATCATGGTCGATGCATCTTCTGAAGCTTTACATAATCGTATTGTCAGTGACGCCTCCAAAATTTGGGAAATGCGGTATTGGGGTTAAATGGGTTAATTGAACGCTGGAGAACCCCAGGCAAAACGCTATATATGCTGATGGTCTAGGAGGGAGAAGCATCTTGTCGCCGATCACACCCGTGGCGGGGGACTTTGACATGAAACCTCGACTAGGCAACATCAATGATGTTTTACATACTAAAATAGCAACAGCTATAGTTAAATTAATTATGTAAGACTCCTGTGTGCAAACGTTTGTAATGAAGGTTTAGTTTATGTTAAATTTCAAGTCCGGGTTTAAAGTCAGCAACACATGTGAAGGGATCTTAAGTAAAAAATTTTCATTCAGCCCCAGACGTTCAAGCAACATGGACTCATAGTTGTGTCTGCAAGAGGCATTGATGCTGAGGGAGCCCTGCAACTGCGGGAGGGGGGGGGGGGGTAAGGGGGGGATGGAGATCTTTTGTCTCTTGAAGTTCAGTTTTGTTACGTTCTTCTCGGCAGTCAAGGGGATACAGACAGTTCCCGATCAACCTGGCGACTTCTCCACTGAGGATGAAAAAGACAATAAGTCCATTTCCGTAAAAAGCAAGATTTTCATTGTAATACAATGAAAGTCTCGTTTTTTGTAGTTTTTGCCGACTTCACCGGGTAGATTTCCCAGCCGCAATTGTTTGAGCTGTCTCTTTGATTTAACCCATTCACTGCCGAGAGAAAGTGAGGTCCAGCCAACTGTAAGAGGCATAGATCCTCATGAGCCCCCAACTGCGGGGGCTCATGAGGATCTATGCCTCTTGCTGACACCATTTTGTATCCACGTTCATTGGACGGCTGCGTCTCTGTGGCGTTGATTTTAGAATGATTTCAGAAACACTTGCAACAGATGGTTACGATACGCTATTATTCTTTAGGGCAGTGCAAAATCCTGTCCAACACACGCCATCTTTTATCCAGTAATTTGACCCCGATATTTAATATCTAGGGTCAACTTCCATTGAAAGGGTTAAAAATGCCGTTTTCGACCTTCCCCGGCTGCGTCAGTTCCTGAAGTTAGGCCAGTCGTTGTGTGACTTTGGCAGACATTTTCTTGTCACTATAAATAATCGATCCGATTCCGGCAAGCAAAAGGTCCTCGAGCCGACTCTTCACTGCCGAGTAAATTGCAACCTAACTGCAAAAGGGAAAGATCCTCATGAGCCCCCCGCAGTTGCGGGGGCTCATGAGGATCTATGCCTCTTGCTGAGACCACTTTGAATCCATGTCCCCCCCCCCCTCCCCGGATATTCATGTTCCTCAGGACGGCTAGCGATCTTTGTCCTTGAATATTTTTAAAAAATCAATCTGCGTCCACCGGTAGCGATTTGGCTAACGTGGCGCAAGATACTGAGGCCACCGTTCATCGGCACAAATTGGGTGTTATTTCGCTTTTAAAGGCCCACTACCGCCGTAACCGTTCAAAAATACACTTCTGTAACACGCTACACACAAGGAGTCTAGTTATGGTTCGTTTAGACACAGGGCAATCCAGTTTAGCACACGTCGTCTTGATATCAAGTAACCTGACAATGACTCCACTCCGTTCCATAAATACAACGCTTTCAGTACGAGAAACAGCTAAAAAATAGATTGACACGCTAATGGCCTTCAGGAACAAATAAGTGCGATTAAGCGTGTGCTTCTGCCGCGTGTGCAAACTGCTGTTAAAGTTCATTGAGGCGTGTCGACAAGGCATAACAAACACAAATGGTGCTGAAATGTGTCTTCAGACTTATGTGTAATGGTACTTTAACTCATTCTACCCCAAGACCGAAATCTTTAAATTTTGCTGTTGTCCTCTGAAGACTGCATTGCAGTGCAGGACACAGATCGACCATGATAGTTCAAGGGTGATGCCAAAATAGCTTGGCGCCCAAAGGCGCCAAGCTATTCTGGCATCACCCTTGACCTATCATGGTCGATTCTTATCTTCCTGTGGTGTGTCTGGGGTAGAATGAGTTAATGTGGTCTGTGTATATAGATTTAGTTAGAGGGACAGTTTTCGCCAGCGTGGGAAGCGGCTCTGGTGCTGTTTACTTGGCGTAAATGCGTTTCATTCAGACCTTTTACAATACGACAGGGAGGAAAGTCTCTACAAATGTCACTTCGCCGCCATTTCCCTACGTGCTAATAAACATCATTTGCCGCCAGTAATTTGATTTTTAAATTTATCCTTTTCACTTCCTTCGCCAGTTCGGTGTTTGGAAGAGTCGCGTGGGAGACTGTTCGACTGAACAGGGAAGCTCTCCAGACGTCAAGCTGATCAGACATTGTCCTTGAACTACGTACTGTCCCCGAAAGTAGAAAGCGTCGGGCCGATGTCGGCCGCAGTTGCTCCGCGCACAGCTGCGGCCGACGTCGCCCCTAAGAAATTTGCTCACTTGGATCATCTGTTTATCTCACACTGTTAAATATATTGTGTGGTAATCAGAACTATACGTAAGTTATCCAGACCAAAAAGGTGACTGCCAAGCGTGTGAAATGCAAAGAAGTACCCAACAGAGAAAGAAACACGCTTAGAAAAAACGGTACAACACAATTTATTAATGTTGCCACATTCCTTCTGCATCTGAAGATAAGTAGCGGCTAATGTCTCTGTTTGTTTGTCTATTTTGACAAAGGGTATTTACCCGAAATATTAATAAATTGTGTTGTACCGTTTTTTCTAAGCGTGTTTCTTTCTCCGTTGGGTACTTCTTTTCTTTTCTATACGTAAGTTGACGCAAACTCCTTACATGTGTGATGTTTGTGATTTTTTGTTTGTTTTGTGATTTTGGACCTACGGCCTAAGCCTTAAGGTTCAAATCACAGAACAACACTGATATGACGTCTCTCTGTCAAGGACTGAAAATTATGGCTACGCTATTTAATAGCCTTGATTCTCTACGACACTGGCACAGCAATATAAGCTGTCGACGCCATAAAATGGTTCCTTTGCAGTGCAGTTGACAACCAATAATTTCATTTTATTTATTTATTTGATTTTCATCCGGGGTCAAGGGAAGTGCGGTTGTGCATATTGTAAAGCGTATGCATCGTGTGCGAGAGGAACCGCTCGATAAAACCCGGATCGGTTTCAGGATTTCGCTCCCGAAAGTAAATTAGCCTGGTTTCCCTGGAAATCCAATCAGACGAAGCGGAAACAATTTGCCCCGAACTGTGACGTTTCACCGGAAATAAGCCATTGTTCGCAAAGAAAGGCTACTCTACCGTGCCAAATTATCAGGGCCGACCACTCTTGCAGTGTCCCATATAATGCAACTTGGAATATGGCGGCCGTCGCAGAGCTTCCGCTGTAGCGTTGTGTGACTTGGCAGACATTTTCTTGTCACTATGTGTAACTATGAGCGGGCCAACTAAGGCCGACTTCGGCCCGAGAACCTTTGCGTACTTGTCTGTTTCTTTACAGTGCGGCCTGCGGGGTATTGTCATGTTTTCTGCGCTGGAATAACAATAGCCTGAAAGAGTATTGCTCAGTGGGACTAATTACGCATCCCCTATTTGGCACTGTGTCAGACGCAGGAAGCTCGGATGTGTTATAATGTGACGTGACAGGCAATGTATCCGCTGCGTGTGACGTCAAATATTGACGTATCACAGCTGCCTGTGCCCGAGACAGTGCCCACTGTACAAAGCACCTCATTACAAATAAAAGGAAATTTTATTAAATAACCAACTAGGAAAGAAACAAGCAGAACAGTTTACTTTATTACTTTTCCGCGTTTTTTAATTGTTTTTTTTTATTTTTACATTTTATTTTATTTAATCTATTATTTGTTTTGTTGTATTGGGGGACGGATTATTACATTTATATATATATATATATAATTTTTTTACATTTTTTTTAAATTTTGAGATGGGTGGGTGGAGGGTGCGGGTGGAGGACAATGGCATACTATCGGGCAGTGCCGAGTTTGCCTGCACACATTGATACAGCCAAGTGTACACATAATTGGCCCCCTGTCATCGAGGAGATTCTCCTGGTTTAACCTCTTCCCTGCCATTGGTCGCCGGTTGCATTTCTGAACTCTTTGTTACCATTTCGGTGTCGGTGGTGGTTTTTGTCACGATGATTCCTATCGGAATCATCGCGACTGAAAGCGCTACCGACACCTAAAGGATTAATTTAGCGCCAAAGAGCTCCATGCGTCCCAGGAACACGGATACACAGTGCTGTCATCAAGAGGCATAGATCCTCATGAGCCCCCGCAGTCGCGGGGGCTCATGAGGATCTATACCTCTTGCAGTTGGATTGTGTTCATATTTTCTCTGTAGTGAAGGGGTTAAGTCTATTATCGTATGCAAAGATGTACCCAACGGAGAAAGAAACACGCTTAGAAAAGACGGGTACAACACAATTTATTAATATTTCGGGTAATTACCCTTTTGTCAAAATAGACAAACAAACAGAGAGATTAGCCGCTACTTATCTTCATTCGCAGAAGGAATGTGGCAACTTGTCGTATGATTTTTACTAAAAGTGCATCTGTTTTTATGCACACATTTTCCTGTTTGTCGGCGCTTGTGTGCTGGTCATTGATTTTTGATCTTACGGCATAGGGCCTTAAGTTCAAAATCTTATAACAGGATATATAAATATTATTTATATATGTCGACGTCGGCATTCGGAGCGGGCCGTCAAAACATTAGCAGCGAAACCGCGGCATGAAATATTAATTTCCAATATCGCTTAACAAACTTCCTTGGGACCATTGTTTTGTTGGCATGCGGGTCTTTGGTTTTGGTCCCGTCGATGTCGTGGTATATTCCAGTTATGATAATGCTGGTTTGTGGATGCCCCAGACAATCTAGGGGAGAGGTCCTGCCTTCGGACTGTATTGGCCATCCGCCATTTTGAAATATTGTGAAGACAACAGATCGTGTCCGGCAGAATTGCCATTTTTTATTTTTTTGGTAATGTTACATGGCGCACCTCTAACGAGGTGTGATTACAGTTCCGCCGTGATTTTGAAACAGTCAGTCTGTCCATAATTTAAAAAAGCGCGATTTTCATTGTATAACAATGAACATCTTACTTCCCTCAGTATGTCGATATTTAAGCCCTTCTGTGCCAACAGACGAACATTTTGTTTCTGAAATGAGTGTTCACTGAAAGACCAAAAGCCAAAGCTGTCCAAAGAACGTGGACACAAAGTGGTCTCTTGCAGGAATCATCGCGACAAAAAGCGCTACCGTCAGACAAAGGGTCGACTTTCACCATTCATGTTGTTGTTGTTTTTTGTTTGGTTTTTTGTTTGTTTGTTTGTTTGTTGGGTTTTTTTTGGGGGGAAGGGGGGGGGGGGGAAACAGTGCTTCGAATACGAGACCTCTCCCCTATGTAACCATTTTTATTCATCGTTGGTTCGCTTCACCCCAGTCTGGTTACGTGTTCTGTCTGATATCAATTTAATTCCCCTTCCTTCGCATCCCCCATGAGCACGGGGGGGGGGGGGGGGAGGGGGAGGGGGGGGAGGGGGTGGGAGTACAGCTGTCTCGCATTGGGCGCAATTTTCTGCATCGGTCACAGCCATTGGCTCCATTTGCTGGGCTGATTTGCATGCGACATTTAGCTTCCTCATTGGGGATGCACAGATCCTGGCAGCAATGCAGATGCACTGATCTTCACTGGGAGCAAAATCTGTCCATTTGCACGAGGCACACAGCTTCAGGGGCCCCTACTGACTGCATGGGGCTTATGAAGATGTATATCTCTTGCTGGCGGATCTCAGATTAACTCATTTAGTCCCAACACACCACATCACGATATGGATCGACCATCTTAGTTCAAGGGTCTTGCCAGAATAGCTTGGCGCCAATGGGCGCCAAGCTATTCAGGCACCACCCTTCAACTATCATGGTCAATCTGTCTCCTGAGTTGTAAAATAGTCTTCAGAGGACAACTCCAACATTTGGGGATTTCGACCTTGAAGCCCATTCTACCCCAGGACCGCAATCCCCAAATTTTGAAGTTGCCCTCTGAAGGACCTTATTACAATTCTAGAGACAGATCGAGCATGATAGTTCAAGGATGGTGCTAGAATAGCTTGGCGCCCATGAGCGCCAAGCTATTCTGGCACCATCCTTGAACTATCATGCTCGATCTACGTTTGGCTGTGGTATGTCGGGGCTGAATGAGTTAAGTGATGGTGAATAAGGTGAATCGGGTGGGGCCGTGTGGAGTGGACATGAATACTTTATAAGTTAACGTGTGCGGTGCTTGTCGCAGTAGGAGGGAGGCCTGGTGGGAACCCCTATTGGTGGCCTGTTTGACTTGAGATTGCCCGGACTGCACGGGCTCATGAAGATATATGCCTCCTACTGACGGGGACTGCCGTTCTGAAGTTGTTTCAGACACGGAACTGTAGCCTCTGTCCTGGATTACCTGACAGCCACCAGCATGATTCTGAGTACAGATCTTCAGGGTGCGTTTGGTATTGTCTCTTTCCTGGGCCTTGGTTGTCTTTAACTTTTGTGTCCTAAGGCCGACTTCCCCACTGCTCGCACATCCGAGGACTGAGGTCAACCTTAACCCATTTAGCCCTGACGCCCTACAGCAGGAGATGGGTCGACTTCAAGGGTAGTGCCAGATTAGCTTGGCGGCCTGCAATTGGTGCATATAGTAGTCATTAGATGACGCCTCCAAACTTTGGGAAATACGGCCGTCGGGCTAAATGAGTTAAGAGTTAATTTACTATTCAAACTCCTACAGGGAGCGCTTCTAGATATCGGCGTTCCGTCGTCAGTAGTTTGGCGGTGGTAGGCAAAGCTAAAGTAGTGGATCACGGTCATTTTAACAAGATTTTAAAAAAATACGGTCTGGATTATGGATTGGGACTCGACAGTGTCCGCTCACAGGATGAGCCAGCTTTGCCAGTGTCGTATAGTTAACACCCTTAACCCTTCCCGCTGGAGGACAACAGATGTGAATGGTCTCCCAGCAAAAAGCCTTGACCCTTATGAACCCCCGCATGATGCCGTGCTGATGAGGATCGATGCCTCTTATTGATTTATAATAATGAGTAGGAGTTTCGCTGCAGCTGCTTTTTCTAGGTCTGTCAAGGTGCGGAAACCTAGGGTCACATAGATGTATGTGATCCCAACAAGAGGCATAGATTCTCATAAGTACCCGCAGTTGCGGGGGCTCATGAGGATCTAAGCTTCTTGTAGGTTGTTCGACTTGGGTTGCAAATTTCTAATGTACCAAGGGAGCCGCACCATGCTGGTATTTCCTCTGTGACCCCGGGTTCGGGAAGCTGAAAAGGTTTGAGGCATCACATCTGGGAAGTCGGGACATGGGAGTGTTGATGCTGACGGTTGTGCGCCGGCGGCCCCAGTAAGCAAATGTCGTCGGACCGACGTCGGCCTCAGTTGGCCCGAGCACGGATGTTCGCGGGCGTCGGCCCGAGAAGCCTTTGCTTACGGGCGAGATCGTGGCTTTAAGCCATGAGAGAGATATGCATAAGTTCAGGGGTTATCCCTTGGTCATGTCGTAGTCGATCCATTCAAGCAGCTGACACGTAAAAGTTAATGGACACCATCAGAATATTTGGAAACTAAGCTAATCTGGCACTAACCTTGAAGTGTGTATCGGTCGATCCATCTATTGCAACTGATACGTAGTTTGTGAACCCTTCCACTGCCGAGAAAAAGTGAACGCGATCCAACTGCAAGAGGCATAGATCCTCATGAGCCCCCGCGAATGGGGGCTCATGTGGATCTATGCTAATTGCTGAGACCACTTTGTGTCCATGTTGTTTAGACAGTTAATTGTGGCTTTTGGTGGTTCAGTGAAGACAGATTTCAGAAACAAAATGTACATCCGTTGACATTGAAGGGGGTTAATGGACGCCTCTAGAGTTTCAAAATTCAGGAACTTGGTCGTATCCGTTGCGAGTGACTGACTGACGTTGATGGCGCACCACACTAATATAACAATAACCTTGAGCTGTTATGGTCGATCCATCTTTTGCAACTGATCTTTTTGTTGAATTCTCGATGCCGACGAAGGCATCGTATTTGTTGTACTGTCGTCTGTGGCCCCGGAGTCCAAACCTGGATGCACAGGTGGGGCATGGACTTTGGGACTGTCAGGGGACGATGCTGTGTGGCGTCTCCCTCGACCTCGCCTCGTATTAATGGGAATCACCAGAATTAAGGATCCTGGTCCTATACGCGGGAGTGAAAGAGTTCAAATCGCATGGGAACTAGCAGGAAATGGGAATAGAGACCTCTCAAGATACGGCGGACAAGGGGAAAATGGAATTATTAGAAGGGGCTGTTGGTAGTAACACATTTATCTTTGGTTTTCCCTGTGGTGAAACTGTCCTTTTACTCGCTAAAAGTGTTAAAATGAAACCGACCAAATTAACTAGCACAACTTCGACTGTCGGTAGTGCTTTTCATTTTGGTCGAGGTGATTCCTGCAGGAAACATATCGACCAAACAGCGCTATACCGATCCCTTGCGCAAAAGGTCATCGGGCCGACGACGGCCGCTGTCGGTCCGCGCGCGGGCAGACTGCGGCCGACGTCGGCCCGATGGCCATTGCTTGCTGGGGACAGCTAACGGTTTGTCGTATACGCTTTTGGTTCATCGTGCTTTTATTGCAGTTTGTGGTTTAAGTTTTTGTTCCTCCAAATTTAGTCCATTTGTTTCTGGTTTCTGGTTCAAGTCTTGTTTTCACTAGAAAGTTCTGACATGCTGCGACAGGATCTGGTTTGACAATAATAGTTCAAGGGTGGTGTCAGAATAGCTTGGCGCCTGTAAGAACCAAGCTATTCTGTCATCACATCACCCTTGAACTATCATGGTCGATCTGTTTCCAGAATTATGACATAGACCTCAAAGGATATCTTAGAGAAATGATATTTTATCCTCAGGATGTAATGAGTTGAGTTGCGCGCTCTATGAATGGACACTGGATTGGACGATTGAATCTCTCTCTCTCTCTCTCTCTCTCTCTCTCTCTCTCTCTCTCTCTCTCTCTCTCTCTCTCTCTCTCTCTCTCTCTCTCTCTCTCTCTCTCTCTCTCTCTCTCTCTTTTGCTCAAATTTATGATTACCAATTGATTAGTACTACAGAACTCTATTGCTGTCGTAACTGTGAAACGTGTGTAGTTTTGATTGCGACGTTGAACCGCTATCAAGTCTATATCCTTCAATATTGACGCTATACTCAAAGCGATTTTAAACTCATTTTGTACCTGAGAAATCGGTGACTTACTGCACGATATAGATTCATGTACGTTTTTCTGACAGCTAACGTGTCTAACGACGGAGTATACGTTTAGTTCGTATTTGTTGTGTGATAGACCGTATGACGGATCAGAGACACCCAGTGCGTGCGCCTCTTTGTGCGACGATTAGTCGCGATACAATCACACAACATAATCCTGTTACTAAAAGGTTCAGGATTAGCACTTGACCCCTGATGACTGATCAGTGTGTGATGACTGGCTTAGTGGTCAGTGTGGATAGACACACCCGCGTGCAATTCTCATCAGAATGCGCGTATAATTATGACAATTGCAGCGCTAGCGCTCTGTGACTTTACATACTGTGTTAGCCTGTGTATTGAACAGGAGTGCACAACTTAGTCGCTATTAAAGTGATTCTTAATCTTATCACTGACTGTGGCGGTAGCAAATAGAATAAGATTACTCTGGTACGCTTCATCGCGTTTTGTTTTTAGCAACGGTACGTTGCACACGCAGAGACCTATATATCTGCAGACTTTATTTTATTTACATCTACGATCCGCTATCTTTTTCTTCCTTTTTTATCTTTCGCGCATGTTTCAGTGCTGTGTTTTGACCACTGATCTGCATGCCACATAGTGACACTTTGTTATTGTTGTTTAAACTGTCATTTAGTTTGTTAGTATATTTGAAACTAGTATTTGGTTGCGAAGTTACCTGACATGTTTACTAGTGTCAGCGATCATTTGCTTAGAATAGGCCACCTCAATGTATATCACCTTTGCAGTAAAGTATCAGACGTTACAGTACTACTCAACCAACCCTCCCCATATCATATATTTGGCTTTACAGAAAGTAGGTTGACAGAGAATATAAGTAACCAAGCTATCACCATACAAAATTTCTCCATTTATAGGCGAGATGCTTCAGCGCCTGGTCATACTGGCATTTGTGCTTATGTTCACAATACTATTGCTAACAACGTAACACGATGAGGTGACCTGGAATCCACCCATGTAGAAAGCCTGTGGCTTGAGATAAAAGCAACCGCCAAGTCAACCCCGACCTTTGTATGTTTTATTTACAGAAACCCCGCAGCTACAGTGTCCTGGCAAGATGATTTTGTTGTAATGGTTGACAAAGTACAAAACTCCAAGGGTGATATACATATACTCGGTGATTTTAATGTTGATTTATTGAAACCTGGCAACACGTCATGGAGATCCATGATAACGTTCTTAGGCCTTACACAAGTAGTTCAGTCACCCACCAGGGTCACTGCTACTTCATCCACATTAATTGACCATGTTTATACAACCAACGACAGTGCCCTTAGCAATGTCTATGTACACAGCATCTCTGTCAGTGATCATTTTCCTATTTGTTTTTCATTATCTGTGAAGTTGCCAAAGAAACTTCATAAGGAGCATATAACCATCCTCTACAGATCATTCAAAAAATTTAAACAAGATGATTTTTTCATGACCTTTCCCAAACGCCATTTTCCGATGTGTATAACTATAACGATCCCAATGTAGCGCTGTCCCAATGGTATAAGTTGTTCCTCGGTGTTCTTGACAGACATGCCCCGAGGCGCACTAAGCGTGTTAAACATCCCACTGTGCCTGAGTGGCTGAAGGATGTGATTAAAACTGCGATGGAACTAAGAGATCTATTGAAACAACATAAGAAATTTGACGAGTACAAAAAACAGCGAAACATAGTTAAATCATTAGTTCGTAAAGCACAGAGGCAGTATGCTGAAAAGATTATTGCGGGCGGCAAAGACATACGCAGCGTGTGGTAGGCGATTAACACATTTACTAAAGGACAATCTAGCAAATCAACGAGTGTCCCCCCGCACCTTACAGCTGATGTATTTAATGAACACTTTCTGAACATTGCTAAAACCCTGTCACATACGAACACCAGTGAGCCAGGTGAATACGTATGTTCAAAGCAATTGAAACAGCACAGTCAGATAAACGCTGGCAATACTTTCTCAGTTCCCCTAATGACCGTCCTTGATGTAGGAAAATCTATAACCAACATGAAAAGTAAAACATCTTGTGGTGTTGACTTTATTAGCACTAAAATCCTGAAAATTGCGCTCCCTTATATTGTTGAATCATTAACCTTTATATATAACCTTTCGATTCAAAAGAGCATGTTTCCCGATGAATTGAAAATAGCAAAAGTTACTCCTCTACCAAAAAGCAAAGATCTGAGCGACCCAAGTGAGTACAGACCTATTTCAATCTTATCAGCAGTGTCCAAACCACTTGAAAAGCATATACATAATCATTTACTTCAATTCCTGGAGGAAAACCGCCTTATTAGTACAGCACAATCAGCTTTTCGGCCTAAACATTCGTGTCAGACAGCCTTAACTCTCATAACCCACAAATGGCTTACTGCCATAAATGAGTCCAAACTTTCAGGTGTAGTATTTCTAGATCTTACAAAAGCCTTCGATCTCATTAACCACTCAATCTTACTAAAAAGTTACCTTTATATCACATTGACTCAAATGCAGTCGCTTTTCTCTCGTCCTATCTCTTAGACAGAACGCAGAAAGTATTCTTAAATGGTAAATACTCAGCGGAAGGACTGGTGACCCATGGTGTTCCTCAGGGATCCACCCTAGGACCGTTATTATTCAACATCTTTATAAATGACCTTCCACTGTCAATATCACACCCCGACACAAACTGTGAACTATTTGCTGATGATACATCATTACATGTGTCTGATAAAAATGTTTCATCTGTGAGCGCTGTCCTCCAACATAGTTTTGATAAAGTGTCAACTTGGTGTGAAGAAAATCATATGATTATTAGTATTCCTAAAACGAAAAGTATGTTGGTGAAGACACGCCAAAAGCATCAACGTGGTTTGCAACCCCTTGAGCTGTCCCTTCACTCTCAGCCCATAAAGCAAGTGTCAAAACATCGTTTGTTAGGAGTGACAGTCGACGAACAACTCAGCTGGGAGCCTCACATAGAAACTGCCTGTAAAACTATTTCGAAGAATCTCTTTTTATTATCCAAATTAAATCGTATAGTTGCTCGAAAACTATTCTTTAACGCACACATCAAGACACATTGTAATTATGCTTCCAATATCTGGGACGGCTGTGGAGACATTCATTTGAAAAAAAATAATTCCCTTTACCGGCGAGGTATTAAGCTTATTCTTCCTGGTTCGTCTCCTACTGATGAAAGACTGAAGGCCCTTAATATCCTACCACTCAGTAAACAATTGGAACTTAATAGATGCTTACTTGTGCAAAAAATTCTAAACGATGCCGCCCCTCCCTATCTCCGTGAGCTGTTTTCCCACACGAATAATAGAGAAAACACGAGGAACAGCTTACTACATCTCCCAAAACCGAGAATCGACATCTTCAAATCTAGCATATCATTTTCCAGTGCTAAGTCTTGGAATAACTTGCCCTCTCATTTAAAGTCTATTTCAAAGTTATCTATCTTCAGAGCTCGCGTCCATAAATATCTGCTGTCGATGTGAATGTTCTATCTTTCTGCTTAGTATGTTGTTCCAGCACAGCAGATTGCTGCAGATTATGTAATAGTTTGACTGTCTGCATTAACATGTCAGGTTCATACACGTATATATATTGTTTTAATTCCTTTTGTATTTTACTTTTTATTATTTTTTTTCTCTGATGGTGGGGGGGGGGGGATGGGTCTTTTTACTTATATATGTTTTATCTTTTGCTGTATCGTCTGATGTATTTTTATATGTGTAGAGTAGCAGGACAGTTTGGAAGATAGGCATTGCTAATGCTATGCCTAAAAATTTTTATCCTGAATAAAAACGTTTCATCATCATCATCATCTCTCTCTCTCTCTCTCTCTCTCTCTCTCTCTCTCTCTCTCTCTCTCTCTCTCTCTCTCTCTCTCTCTCTCTCTCTCTCTCTCTCTCTCTATCACACACACACACACACACACACACACACACACACACACACACACACACACACACACACACACACACACCCACCCCTCCCTCCACGTACGCACACACGTATTCACCCTTGCAGGCATTTCTACCCTCACATGCAGCGTCAGTCCTCGCACTGGGACCATATGGCGTTGATGTGCGTCCCATGGGTGGTGGATAGGGGGTCCCTCGCGAGAGGGGTGCACCGAATGAAATAAGGTGCCGTGAACCAATATGGTCTAAGGGAAGGAGACCCGGACAGAAAACCCCTGGTCTTCCTAGCATGGGGGTTGGGCGTGGGGGTAGCTTCCCCACCCTGCAAATAAAGAAATAGTTACAGAAACGCCGACGAATAGACAAACAGCAATTCCTTTCCTGGAGGAGGAAGGTTCTTCTACCATAAGATTTATGACGTCGTGTGGTGAAAGCCGGAAGTCATCGGAAGCCACAAGACCGAGCCGCATCTCTCTATCCAGGGACACAATCATGGGCACATGGAATGTCAAGACCATGTACCAAGGCCGCCCTGATAGCGGAAATGCAAAAGTACAACCTTGCCCTGCTAGGTATCAGTGTAGCCAGATGGACGCAGTCTGGGTAAAAAAAAAGGCTGTTAAGTGAGGAGATGATTCTGTATTCAGGTCATGAAGAGGACAATGCCCCCCCCCCCTCCCCCCCCCCCCACCCATACAGAAGGTGTAGCATTCATGCTGTCACCAGCGGCACAGAGAGCGCTGATGGGCTGGGAACCTCTTGGGCCAAGAATTATCACAGCAGCCTTTAGAACCAGGAAAAAGATTAAGCTAAACGTCATCCAGTGTTATACGCCCACTAATGACAGTGACGAGGAAGAGAAACAAGAGTTCTACGACCGACTCCAGAGTTCTGTGGGCAAATGTGCGGAGCGAGACATCACTATCGTCATGGGTGATTTTAATGCCAAAATAGGGGAGGACAACACCGGATACGAAGAGGTGATGGGGAGACAGGGACTAGGGGCGATGAGTGAGAACGGGAGAGGTTTGTAGACTTTCGTGCTCTAAACAGACTTGTCATTGGAGGCAGCATCTTCCCACACAGAAGGATACACAAAGCAACTTGGGTCTCACCTGACCATACTACAGAGAACGAAATAGACCATCTCTGCATTAGCAAGAAATTTAGAAGATACCTCCAAGATGTTGGAGTGAGGAGGGGAGCAGCTGTCGCCTCAGACCACCATCTGCTTACCTTAAGAATAAAGTTCAAGTTAAAGAAAAGCCGCACAGAGACAACAAGAAGACAACGCTATAATGTAGGCCTCCTGAGAGAGACTGGAGTAAGAAAAGAGTTCAGACTGGTGCTGTCCAACCAGTTTCAAGCGCTACAGGAACTAGTAAAGGAAGAGTAGGCGATCACCAAAGAGCAGCAGTGGAAGGCAGTTGAGAGGCGCTGAACTCAACCTGCAAAGACACTGTAGGGTTCAGGAAACAACATTCCAAGGACTGGCTGTCGGCACAGACCTTAAAGAAGATAGAAGTGAGGAAACAGAAGAATGCAGTTGTCAACAACAGTCGCACGAGAGCAGCCAAAGCAAAGGCGCAGGATGAATACTCGGAAGCCAACCGCGAGGTGAAGAGGAGTATCAGGGCAGACAAGAGAGCCTACACAGACAGCCTGGCAGCAGAGGCAGAAAAGGCAGCAGGCAGCGGCAACATGAAACAGCTCTACGACATTACCAGAAGATTGTCGGGCAAGTATGGCCATACAGAGAGACCAGTAAAAGACAAAGACGGCAAGCCTATTGCAGACTGAGCAGACCAGCTCGACAGATGGGCCGAGTATTTTGAAGAGTTACTGAACAGACCCACCCCACCCGACCCCCCAGACATCCAGTCAGCAGAGACTGACCTACCCAACAGCTGTGACAGACCCAGCCGGGAAGAGATCAGAAGAGCAGTGGCATTTTTGAAGAACGGCAAAGCAGCAGGGCCAGATGGCATCCCAGCGGAGGCTCTGAAAGCAGACCTGGAGACAACAGTAGAGCTGCTGTACCCACTGTTTGGAAAGATCTGGGAAGAGGAGGTGATGCCGGCTGACTGTAAGAAGGGGTAACTAATCAAGCTTCGCAAGAAAGGTGACCTCAGCAAGTGTTCCAATTACAGAAGAATCACCTTGCTGTCAGTACCAGGAAAGGTCTTCAACAGGATCATCCTGGAGAGAGTGAAGAGCTCCGTCGACCCCCAGCTAAGAGACCAGCATGCAGGATTCAGGACAAACCGATCATGTACAGACCAGATCGCCACTCTCCGCATCATCGTGGAACAGTCTCTGGAGTGGAGCTCCCCGCTGTACGTCAACTTTGTGGATTACGAGAAAGCATTTGACAGTGTGGACCGAGAGACTTTGTGGAAACTCCTACGACACTACGGTGTACCCACAAAGCTCGTCTGCCTGATCAAGAGCAGCTACGATGGCATGACATGTCGCGTGATCCACAAAGGGCAGTTCACCAGGGAGCTCCAGGTCAGAACTGGCGTCAGGCAGGGGTGTTTGCTGTCTCCGTTCCTCTTCCTACTGGCCATAGATAGGGTCATGAAAAGGACCACTGAGCAGAGAAGAAGCGGAATACAGTGGACACTGTGGACACAGCTTGACGACTTCGATTTTGCAGACGACTTGGCTTTACTGTCCCACACTCATCAACAAATGCAGGATAAGACCACGAGGCTTGCTGACATCTCGTCCAAAGTGGGCCTCACCATCGACAAACAGAAAACAGACAATGAGGCTGAACGCAACCAGGGAAGAACCAGTCTTGCTTGCTGGCACCCCGTTGGAGGAGGTGGAGTCCTTCCCCTATCTCGGGAGCATCATCGACAAAAAAGGCGGCACTGATGCAGATGTCAGAGCACGAATCGGTAAAGCCAGAGCAGCCTTTCTCCAGTTGAAAAAAAGTGTGGAGTTCCAGAGAGCTGTCACAACACACCAAAGTCCGGATTTTCAACCCAAACGTAAAATCAGTTCTCCTATATGGATCAGAGACTTGGAGGTTGACAAAAACCACAGTCAACAGAGTACAGATCTTCATAATTTGCCTTAGAAGAATCTTGAAAATTCACTGGCCAGAGAAGATCAGCAACGTCAGACTCTGGGAGAGAACGGAACAGATAACAGCAGAGAATGAAATTGGGCGAAGAAGATGGGGATGGATTGGTCATAGTCTGAGAAAGCCAGTTTCCAGTATCACTAGGCAGGCATTGTCAAGGAACCCCCAGGGAAAGAGGAAAAGAGGCAGGCCGAGAAACACCTGGCGTCGAGACCTCAAGGCAGACATCAAGAGACTAGGAACCACCTGGAGTAAAATAGAAGGAGAAGCACAGGACAGTAGTCGCTGGAGCCGGATCTCTCGTCGACGGCTTATACCCTGGGAGGGGTGACAGGCGTAAGTAAGTAAGTAATGCAGCGTCAGTACAAGTGCCGGTCATTAATTCAGCCACAATCAAGTCCCTCGTGTCTCACTGCACTGCCCCGTGCTATCGTTTTTCATTTGCAACACCATGACGTGCGCACTGATAGGCATGTGTGCTGGTCTTAGATTTTTTAACCTGATAGCAAGAGGCCGTAAGATCCAAAATCACATACAATCACACAGATGGTCGTGCTTTAGTTCAAGTGAACTCCGGGAAGTGCTCATGCACTTTTTAGTTTGTTTTATTTTTTAAATTTCTTTTTTACTGCCGCGCACACAGATTACCGTCGCTTGACATCTCTGCGAATATTTATTAGTCCTGAAAATAATGGTTCGCGCTATTTTCAAGTTGAAAGACATTGTGAAATTCACACACACACCCACGCACGCACGCACGCACGTACGCACGCACGCACGCACGCACGCACACACACACACACACACACACACACACACACACACACACACACACACACACACACACGCACGCGCAAGATTCTAGTCGTTCCAGTGTTTCACTAAGTCTGAGTTGTCGAAAATGATGGAAAATCTTCAAGATGTATGCGAACAGAATCTGATTTACTTGAAAGCGATCGGCGGAAATGTGTGCTCGTCCAAATCTGTGCGTTTGGACCTAACGGCTCTACGCCATGAGGTCCTAAATCATAGACCAGCTGCACATATGTGATATCATTCACGACTACCATCCGTTTGTCTGCCAATTCAGTGACAGTGTCTGTTTTACATCCTGGCGATCATAGGAGGTCCTGACGCTCTGCATGGACCTGAAGAAGAGAAACTCGTGTAAAGAAAATTGATCCGCATATATACTGAGGAGCAAAAGAAATGTGACAATTTCGGAACCATCGGAAACACTATACTGTTTCCGGTGGTTCCGAAAATGTCGCATTTTCTTTGCTCTTCAGCATAAATGTGCATGTATATAAATACAAGAAGAGTACATTTTCAGGAGTCTCTACAGGTCATGAGAATTTATACTTCGTGTAACCCGTTGGCTGTTGGTAGCGCTTTTTGTCATGATAATTCCCGCTAGAATTATCGCGACAAAAAGCGCCCAGCGACAGCCAAAGGGTTAACGTAGGAATCGTCGCGACAAAAAGCGCTGCCCACAGCCCCAAGCTGTGAAGTGGGAGGAGTTTTCTATGCGTGTCCTGTTTTGTTCCAGACGTATTGTATTCGGAGACGTGGCTTTATGCCGCCCATCAGAATGCGGCACGTTTCGAATGAGTTAACCAAATTGGCCCTGACAAAGAGACGAACAGAAGTACCGTGATGGTGCAAGGGTCATGTCATAATAGCTTGGCGCCTACAGGCGTTAAGCTGTTCTGGCACCAATCTTGGACTATCATGGTCGATCTTCCTCTGAACCCCTTCCATGATTCGGTACCGCTGACGTACATTTTGTTTCTGAAATGTTTGTTCCTTCAGCTACCAAAAACCAAAACCGTCCAAGAAACATGGATACAGATTGGTCTTAGCAAGAGTCATAGATCCTCATGGGCCCCCGCAGTCGCGGGGGCTCATGAGGATCTATGTCTCTTGCAGTTGGATTGTGTTCAAGTTTGCTTGGCAGTGAAGGGGTGAAACTGTAATCTATTTTTCAAAGAACGACCCCCGTACTTGGGCAGCGCAACGTTGACCTCCTTCGCTTGCGGATTGCAGATGTAAAACTGAACGATCCTTACGAGCAAGACGCATATAAATCATCATACGCCCCTTCAGTTTGGACGTTGGAGTTTATGATGATCTACATCGTGTCTCTTGCGGCAAACGGAACGGTTGCTCGCATTTGTAGTGTGTATTGTTGTGTGTGCTGGTCTGTAACTTTGGACCTTACGGCTGGAAGCCGTAAGGTCCGAAATCACAGACCGTGACGCAGTATGATAATTGTGTGCGCCCTGGCGATGCACCGGCATGTCTTTGCTCTCGACGGGATGTCGTCTGAGAGGCTGATGGTGTTTGTGACAGGGATTGATCTCGCGTTACACTTCTTGTTCGGTTCGCGTCCTTCGCCGGCATTTAATTAACCCCATTAATTGTGCATGCGGGGGGGGAGGGGGGTGGGGGGGGGGGGTAAGCCCTTCGCTGCTAGCGAATGGCGCGTCTGAAACAAATGCACGTGGACGGGATTTCGGCGCGTGGGGAATGCAGATGAAAATGGAACAAAAAAATAGGCTTAACTCATTCAGCCCCAACACACTACAGCAGGAGATGGGTCGACCATGATAATTCAAGGGTAGTGCCAGGTTAGCTTGGCGCCTGTCGGCGATGTCGATCCATCTCCTGCAACTGGTGCATAGTCATTAGATGACTCCTCCCAAATTTGGGAAATACGGCCGTCGGGCTGAATGAGTTTAAGGACATAGGACTAACAACATAAATCCTCATGAGCCCCCGCGGGGGCTCATGAGGATTTATGTCTCATGCAGATGGGCTGCGTTCCGCTTGCCCCCGCAGTTAGGTGGGTTAAGAGATTAGGCGTATGTATCATTAATTATACCTTGACTTTGCCGTGGGCTGGCGAGCTTGTACCATCAGGAAGGGGCAATAATTATTGGATCTAAAGTTTGTATAGTATACAACATTATGTTGAATGATTTCCCCCTAGTATGAATACTAGCGTATTACGGTCACGGATTGTCGTCAGTGGCCGATCTCAATATGTTATTGGTCTGCATTATCGTTTTATTATTGTGACATATTCCAAGGAAAATTGCACAGCACTGTGCAAACGAACAGATCTCGTAGGGATCTGTTTGTCCAGCGCTGAGTAAAGTCCCTTGACATGTGTACTGTATCTGTCAGCGCTTGCATCACCTTTTGTTTGTGATTTTTAATTATTTTGATTTCTAACATGTGACAAACGTCAAAGTATGCGTCAGTAGCATGAAGGTTTTAGTCTGCACGCATGACACAATATTTTTTTTTAGAATATTAATTAACTTCGTGTGTCTCCATCCCTGCCCGGTTTTGTAGCATCATCACAGTTTTGGCTTAGCGCCCACACGTTCAAACATAACATCAGCTTAGATACCACGCAAAACAATGGTTTTAACAATGTATAAACAGTAACATGCAACACAAAAAGCCATGAGGAATTAACCATTTGCGTGTCGATAGCGGGTTTAGTCGCGATGATTCCTACAGGATGTCAGGATGTTGTTATTCCTACAGCAATCATCGCGACTAAAACCGTTACCGACACGCAAAGGGTTAATGCCGAACAGGCTACTGATGCCATCTCACGGCGGACATGAAAACAAGGTTTTAACAATTTCCAGCAGTGACATGCAAAACAAGTCAGTTACTGGGATTTAAGCTAGTAACGCCATCGCGCAGGGACATGCTGAAAACAAGGTTTTACCATTGTTCAACGCCGAATCAGAACAATATCTTCAGCATTAATAGAATTATACCAACCGACAGGTCTGCGGCAAATGTGGTTGCAGCTCACTGCACGTCTGCTTAATCCATTCGGGCTTTGCCCAGTTTGTAACGGGTCTACTATGATAGTTCAAGGGTGGTGCCAGAATAGCTTGGCGCTGAAAGGCACCAAAGCTATTCTGGCACCACCCTTTGAATTATCGTGTTAGACATGTCTAGAGGTACCAATTAAGACTATTCTAGCTCAACCCCTGAACTATCATGGTCGAAATGTTTCGAGGCATCTAGCTATTCTAGCACCAGCCTTCAACTGCCATGAACGATATGTCTAGAGACACCAAGCTATTCTGTCACAACCCTTACACTGTCACGGTCCATGTGACTTGTCCCCTGGTCCATGAGACAGCTCGCAAATTGAAGCATTTCGAACATGGGACACACTGTGTTGACTTTGCCTTTTCCAGGCGAGGCTTTCACTGCTACAATTCGCCAATAAAACGAGTTTTAATAGTTGTATTGCGCGTGCATTTCCTGTGTCCTTCGCTTCACCAGCCATGCGAGTAAGCACACGCAACAGAGGTGTCGTTACTGCCCTTCGGCGAACTCTCCTACTCGGCAAAGGAGAAGAAGATTTTTTTTAAAAAGTCATTCAATTTGCGACAGAAGACGAAGTTAGCCCTTCTGTGCAGCATTATGGAAAGACATAGCGAGACCATTTATAAAGGAAATATTTCGAACAATTCTGCCCTGTTAAGACTCTAGGTGCATTTAAAAAAAAAAATAACCCCTTCACTTCCGAGAAAAATGAACACTGTCCATATGCAAGAGACATAGATCCTCACGAGCCCCCGCGACTGCGGGGGCTCATGAGGATCTATGTCTCTTGCTGGTAAGAGACCAGTTTGTATCCATGTGTCTTGGACGGGTTTGGCTTTTGGTCGTTGAATGAACAAAGATTTCAAAAACAAAGAAATGTACATACTGTGGCAGGAAAGGGGATAAAAGCGAGATTTTCATTGTATTGCATTGGAAATTATGCTTTTGACAGAATGGACTTGATCTGAGTTGTTTTTTTTTTTTTTTTTTTTTTTTTTTTTTTTGCTTTCGCACGGCTGCATTACCCTTTAGTAGCTGAAGATGGTCGCTTTAATTATCAGTTGCGTCACGCCTGCGCTGTAGTCGGATAATCACGTGTGGATTACTCAGCTGAATTAAGGCTCTGGCTGACCCATTTTAGATGAATGGCCCGATCCATCATCAGAACAACGTAATCTAGCAACATGTGTCGCATTATGCGACGCACTTAATGTGATCACCTATATAAAACCTGCCCACGCACACCTAAGCTCGTGAGCGCATTGGCCTGTGATTTTGGACCTTGTGTGATTAACCCTTTTGGCTGTCAATAGCGCTTTTGTCGCGATGATTCCTGTCGGAATCATCGCAACAAAAACCGCTACCGACAGCCAACGGGTTAATATTAATATGTGTTTATCCCGTCGTTATTGACCATTTTATGTCACCATTATACCATTGTTTATCAAACAACAGTCCTGCTGGTATAGAACAGTCACCAATATCCTGTACACAGTTTGACTACCTTGATCGGCATTTTAGCCACTCCAACTAATATTTCATATTCATCGTTGAATTAATCTTGCTGGGTGGGGTTCGATGTAGGTCAAGGACTTTGTCGTATAATTATGGTTTGATTGTGCCGGATTAGTCATGATGGGAATCGCTGGTCTGTCATTTTGGAATGGATCTTACAGCTCCAGGCCGTAAGGTCCAAAATCACTTACCAGCGCACTTTTTAATTAATCCCGTACACATTTATGAATTCACGCCGGAGTGTTCGTGCTGACTAGATGTAGAATAGTCATATTTTGATTGATTCTTTGCGTAGTAGATTTACATTGGACTGTACAGATTTTCTTTCAGAATCAGCAAAACACACCCCGTTCTTCACCGAGTGTCGGTACATTGAGTTCTCCATGTCCATCCAGACCACAGGCATGGGATAATTGGTGCTTAACCCTTTTCATCCTGATTGCTTCACATAAATTTGACTGATAGTTCAAGGATGGTGCCAGAATAGCTTGGCGCCTGAGGCGCCAAGCTATTCAGGTACCACCCTTGAACTAAAACAGTTGATCTATCTCCTAATCTGTAACGTAGCCTTCATAGGACGGTACGCAAATTTTACACAATCAGACTCAGCGTGTAATGGGATATGCTAACTGTTCGTCCGCGGTGACCGTACAAGCCTGTTACTTTGATTTCCGGGCATTTCTGCATGTTTCACTCAGCAGACAGATTAACTCATTCAGCCCGAGGGCCGTCTATTTCCCAAATTTTAGAGGCGTCATCTAATGACTATGCACCAGTTGCAGGAGATGGATCGATCATGATAATTCAAGGGCAGTGCCAGATTAGCTTGGCTGCCGACAGGCGCCAAGCTAATCTGGCACTACCCTTGAATTATCCTGATCGACACATCTCCTGCTGTAGTGCGTCAGGGCTGAATGGGTTAATTAAGACACCTGACTGTGATAAAGCCCCACAAAGGTCGTTGTAATCAGATCGCCAGCTACTTTCTGTTTTGCTCGAGGACCTAGAGTTTGGAGCTATATATAGCTTTTACCTCAGCTCTGACGCTTGGTGAAGCTGAGCAGCGCATACGCTTCAGCGATAGAACGGACACATAGTGATGTGATCACGCAGTTATGAACGAAATAACAACCGTAGCCACTCGTTGGGAGGCATTATAACACACACACACACACACACACACACACACACACACACACACACACACACACACATATATATATACTTTTAACAAAGGCGTCGCCCAAAGCCTTTTTTACTTTTTACTTGTTAAAAGTAAAGAATAATTGCACCACAAAAATGCCTAGGTGTTGCCTTTTCAAAATTAGTCTGTCTTCTTCCAATGCAACACCTCATAAAGTTTTCGGGATGCATTTACACGCTGTACTGGCGGCCTGCTACCAGTCAAATTCTGGAGGCAGCTTCTCGTACATGCGTTCAGTTGTGTTTGCAATTTCAGGTTACGCCGTATGCCTACCTGAAGAGCCCTCCCTTGGGGCGAAACCGGTTGTAGGCGGCTAAAACTTAAATCTATCTAGCAGGTCCAAGATAATATTCATGCACTAGCCTCCACTCTCGGGGGGGAGGACTGGATATTCTCCAGCGGGTTGCGGGGCGCCTGTGGGTAGTCCATACTACTTGATGTAGTAGGTGTTCAGTGGAAGGCTTAAAAGGATAGGTCTGTCATTCCTTCTCTCCCACTAACCCTCTCCTTTCTAGAACTAGTAGGCGATGCGGTCACAAAAAGGGCAGCTGATGTCCTGATGACACAATGCAAGCTTACCAGCCTGGAATTCCATGGCATTAGCGTAGCAAGAGCATTCTCAGAAGTTTAATGAAAAATTATATATATATATATATATATACTGATCAACAAAAGCAACACGAAATTCGCGTGTATGTTGTATTTATATCATAAATCCACGAAAATACAAGTTACACTATTTTTGATAGCCAGTGTACGAGCAACAACATGTAAGCATGCAGTCTCCGTACTGTAGTAACCGTGTTACCCTCAATGTGCACGAGGCATACGTATTGGTTTGGACACACGGCGTATGCTTTCCACGCACGTGGATACACTGCAGAGTGATGTTGGGTCTTGAACTGTGTTCAGCAAAGCAAGGCAATAAAAAATCAGCAGTGTTACGCCTTCTGTCACTTTTGCCGTTGCCACATCAACCATGCCAAGACTTAGTGCTCCCCAACGAGAACAAGCTCTTGGGCGTTTGAAAGCCGGAGAAGATCCACAAGCTGTGGCAGTGGCCTTTAGTTGTCACATATCGACCATTTACAGGCTGCAGCAACGCTATCATGCCAACGGGTCTTCTGCTGACGCTCCCCGAAGTGGACGACCACGTGTGACAGCTCCACGGCAAGAAGGCCACATTTTCCGGGCTCACGTGCGAAATCGCCTTCACCCGACCGAGGAAACAGCAAAAAAAAAAAGTTATCGGCAACCGCCAGGCACCCATCCGTGGCCAGACAGTGCGACGATGGCTAGATGAGCATAATCTGCACAGCCGCCGTCCAGACCTGTTCTTGCTGACCGTCATCGCCGTGCACGCCTACAGTGGTCACAGGCTCATGTCGACTGAACCTGGCGACAGTGGCAGAACGTCCTGTTTACGGATGAGAGCCACTACTGCATCAGCCATGCTGTGTATTGGAGAACAATGCCGGGGGCGGGCCAAGCGTGATGATTTGGGGTGTGCTTACCCTGAACCAGACAGTAGGACCTGTGTTCTTCCGTGGACGCGTGGTCGCGGAAATGGCATCACAGCTCAGCGCTACATTGACCAAGTACTACACCCAAATGTCCTGCCATTTTCTCAGGGACGCAGAAAATTCATCTTGCAGCAAGATAATGCGCGTACACACACTGCACGTATCACCCAGCACTTCTTGCTGCAGCACAACATCCCAGTCATGCCCTGGCCTGCCCTCAGCCCGGACCTCAATCCCATCGAACATCTCTGGGGTCAACTGCAAAGGGAGGTCAACGCTGTACGCGCCACACCGACAGCCACAGAACTGGAGAATACCATTGTCCAGTCCTGAACTACATCCCCAGGGCAGCTGTCAACCGGCTGATGCACTCTGTGCGCCGACGCTGCCAAGCCGTCACCAACGCCAATGAGGGTCACACGCCATTATGGACTTTGTGCCATGCTTCCTCCAAATACAGAATATACTTCCACACTGATTACGCTGGTGTTCATGATTTCATTCCTAAAATGTCGATAACATCCGTTGTATGGTTTGTCCGAAATCGACTTTCAAATGTTGGATTAAATGTGATTTGAAGGGACTACTTCGCGTTTCTTTTGTTGATCAGTATATATATCAGGTGCTGATATTCGTCAAACAGTTGTATGCTGTGTTGAGAATGCTCCGGAAGCGCTTAGGGTCTTTAACTCATTCGAGACGAACTGCATCCGGATACAGTTTGTCTTGAATGAGTTAATCTATCACCTCAATAACACAAATTGTGCTATTATCCTACTACCCGTGCAGTGATCGATTACATAATGATCATCCCATGCCTGTGCCGAGAGCGAAGCAAACTCGTACTGAGTGCTTGAATGTGATATTGGACCTCGCGCGTCGTTGCCGCAAGGTCCAAAATTACAGACTAGCGCACAAGCAAACACGCAACCGCTTAACTCATTCGAGACGTGCCGCCTCCAGATACGCGGCTTAAAGCCGCGTATCCGGAGGCGGCACGTCTCGAATGAGTTAAGCTTTGGTCATGTTCGCAGTCGATAGTATAGCATACTGATCTGCGGCTGTTTGGCGAAAGCCAGAATGGCAATTTTTATAAAAGCGAGATTTCCATTGCGTAATAATGCAAATTTAGCTTTTCTCAATAATGGACATACTGGCTTTTACCAAATAAGGGCAATGCTATTCATTTCCGGTAGTTTGTCCTGACGACGTGACGTCAAGAATATGAAGCAATTTCTCTGACAGTTGACAGTTCTACCGGACCGAGTGTCCGCGCCAGCTGTTGGCGGTTCCTCTTGGCTCAGTGGATAGCTCCCCCGTCATCCGTGCACTCCTTTCGCCAAGTGCGAAATCCAGACCAAAAAGGTGACTGCCAAGAGTGTAAAATGCAAAGAAAACTTACAACACACGTTATACATTTTCGGGTTAAAACACTTTTTCAGATAGTAACACAATGATGTACACAATGCTTAATTTATCTTTCTTTTTTTTCAACACAGTTTATTAAAGTTTCGGATTTGACTCAGAAAAAGAGAAATCAGGCCGAAGATCACCCCCTCCCTTCCCCCCGAATTTAAAAAAACAAAAACAAAACAACAACCAAAAACAAAAAAACAAAACAACAATCCCAAGACACATCCCAATCCCCACCCCCACAACCAAAAAATACCCAAAACCAAAAACAAACAACAATTAGAAAAGACAATTACAATACAGTTTATTAAATCGTAGTGTTTAACTCATTCAGCCGGACAGCCGGACTTCCCAAATTTTGGAGGCGTCATGTAATAACTATGCACCAGTTGCAGGAGATTGATCGACCATGATAATTTAAGGGCAGTGCCAGATTAGCTTGGCGCCGCTGAATTATCATGGTCGACCCATCCCCTGGTGTAGTGCGTCAGAGCTGAATGGGTTAAGAATAAAAATAGAATACGAGTACTTTATTATCTCGAAAAGAAAAATTCATCTCGCCACCTCAGGTGCAACTCGCAATCACACACACTCACACAACAGTTTACAAACAAATGGACAATAACATAGCTACAAAATGGACAATTACTCGGCACGGGTGGAGCCCGTCGCCAAGGCATCTAAAGGCCGGCGCCAGTGGCCTCATCCCGACCCGAACCTCCCTGACAAAAATAGAATATAGTTATATCTTGAACCGCTCGGTGATTGCTCTGCACAGAGGTAATTCGATACCCCTCCAAAACACATGGCTCCACGAGCCCGGTAGCATCCGCCTTACCGCCGGAATTGTTTATATTACAGTTTATATATACCCAGCCGTCCCGTTAGTCCCTTTCCTTTTTGTCCCCTCTTTCCTAAACTACGTGCGCAAAATACAACTTACCGTGAGAAGTCCACGTACGATTTTGTACTAAACGTGTCTTTATTAGTATTGACTTTTTTGTCATTATTGACCGTTTTGTCCACTGCAGTTAAATTACCATACTGTGTGTTTATCATTATTGTTGTTCAAACCGTGCCAGCAACTCGTGAGTCATCATCGGAAGTTTGCAGCATGGAACATACCTTTCGCTAATCTTTTTATGAAAGTACTTTTTAGTACATGCTACATTTTTTTGGTTCTACGTGGTAACGGAGTTTATGTCATCTTGGCGAATTTCAATATACTGCTGCGGTGAGTAATACTGCTACAGTGAGTATCCGGTTTGTTCATTTCTAAGCCGGGAAGAAGGCGACCAATTGTGCCGCATGGCTTTGCGGCTGCTCCTTAACCTTACCTGACATGATAATTAGGTGCCGTCTCTGATCATATCTTTCATTTGTCACGCCAGGCGGGTGAACTTGTGTGAAATCATTGAAAATTCGCATCAACTTCAGTGGGGCGTGTACTTCGATTTCAGTGCGGAAATTTTTGGTAATGAACTTTAGAATTTAATAATTTTCCAGTGCATCTACGGGTTACCGCATTTTTGTTGGTGTTGTAATGTCCCTGATCCACATGACTCTTCTGACTGAGCAAAGGTGGAACTGTAATGATAGGGGGGCGGGGGGGGGGGGGGAGAGGATGAGGGTGGAGGGGCGGGGATGTGTATGCCCTGAAATCGTGATGCGTGATTGGCGTTACTCACGTATCGTGATTTGTGACTGCAATATTTCATCCTCATGATCCGTGAAAGAAGGGGTCGTCGTGAATCGTGAAAGCCGAAATAAGCGGAATTTCGTGATCCGTGAAAACACCATACTTACATCGTGAAAAGTGGAAGTTATGTTGCCAGACTGTAAATTCTAATAAGAAATCTCATAACTCCCCCCCCCCCTCCCCCCCCCCCCCTTCACGCTAGACTTTTCTGCCAGTGAAAGAGGTTGTGGACCCTCTTTCTTTATCGTATCTTTCCATCATGAAACGTGAATATTGTTTGTTTTTTTTTTGTTTGTTTTGTTTTAAAATTGTGATTCATGTCGTGTATCGCAAACTATAATTATTATATTTTATATAAATATCGTTCTGGTATCCGCCATGAGTCGTTATAATAAAATACCCACACCCCAAACACAGTCCTGTTCATTTCACTGGCACACTGCTTGTTGGGAAATGTCTGTCAACAGCAAAAGTCGGCGAGCCAGGCATATGCTACATAAACACGGCCGCCGAGGAGGAAACGCAGTAACTAAGAAAGTAGTAAAGCTCGCTGGTAGATGCTTCTCTGTATGCTTTCACGCTTTTCTGTGGAGTCAGACAGAATAAAGAAAAACTGGAACCAGTCTGCAAACACTGTAGGATGAGCCCGGAATAGCACATGATGAGTAATTCCACAGTTCATCTGCACGCTTTTCTTTGACTATATAGGCTGGCGCGAAGTAGGTTGAAATTCAGTCCGACTGTTTGTTACAGGCACTGAAGATGAAGACGATCCGACTCAGTATTACAATATAAAGACGATATTCTATCAAATTTAGTTGTTGAAAAGGTACATCACTGTTTCCTAGGAACTTGACGGCACAACACTGCCTGGAAAATAATAATTATAGGTGGCGTCGCTTCAAAGCACACAGTTGACGGATTTTGCCGGAGCGGCCGGCCAGGAGATGATGCCTGGGAGTGGCCGCCATCTTGCCCCCGTGAAATTTATAAATTCTTTTAATAACCCGAAATTTAATAAATTTTGTAGTACTCTGCCTTTTTTAAGCGTCATTTCTTTTCTTCGTGGGAGTTCTGTCTTCTCCGAGTCAACAAGTCCAGATGGTAAGATCTCCCCAAGAGAAAACAACCACCTCGCACGGTAATAATGAGGACAAACCTTTGTGCTCAGCCACCGTCTCCGCAGAGAAAACGTGAACACCACCCAACTGCAAGAGGTGTTGATCCTCATGAGCGCCCGCTTTCGCGGGCGCTCATGAGGATCTACGCCTCTTGCTGAAACCACCTTCTATCATGTTTATCATGTTCACTGAACTGTTGAGACTTTAAGACACCACCCCCCTCCGCCCCCCCCCCCCCTCAAAAAAAAAAAAAAAAAAAAAAAAAAGAAAAGATAGGCTACATTTTGGCCACTGGCTGTTAACCCCTTCACTAGCCACTTTACGTACATTATGCGTCTGAAAATCTGTTGTACGTTCAACGCGAAAGAGCTCCGGCCACCCCATGAACGATGGACACAAAGTGGTTTCAGCAAGCAAGAGCGGCATAGGTGCTCATGAGTAGCGGGGAAGGGGGAAGGGAGGGAGGGGGGCTCATGAGCTAGATGACGCCTCCAAAATTCGGGAAATACGGCCGTCGGGCTGAATGAGTTAATGATCTGTCGAGTTGCTTATACGTGTTTGCAGAAACTTAAGAAACAGGAAAACACAGAAATTTTATATTTTATTTTATTTTATTTTATTTTATTTTATTTTATTTTATTTTTCCGTTTCAAATTAGTTTTGGCTCGGAACAGTATGCTGGTCTTTGATTTTGGATCTTATGCTTTTATGCCCTAAGGCCCGAAATCACAATGTTTCCCTTAAAGGTTTCTAAATTTGTTTTTGAAAATTAAGATTAAACTTTCGGTTTTGAGCGCTTGTTTTTATTACTTTAGTATGTGTGAGGAGATCTGTGAATCTAGACATTAGGGGTCGAAGCTGGAAGGCCCAAATTCACAGACCAGTGCACATTTATATTTAACACCGTCACTCCCATGGTCGCAGATTGTGTTTCTATAGTCTTTGTTTATTCACTGGCTGAGACTGAGAGCCCCTGCCTTCCAAGGGACATGGATACAAAGTGGTGCCAACACGAGGCATAGATTCTCATGAGCCCCGCGAATGCGGGAGCTGATGAGGATCTATGTCTCTTGCAGATGGATCACTACGCTCGCTTTTTCTCGGCAGAGTGGGGGTTAATGATTCTTCAAGCTGGGTTTTTTTCGATGTCTTCTTTTAATTAAGGACTTAGCGTGACGAAACGCCCGCGAGCTGAAGGTAATTAAAGGCGATTTTCTTTTGAGCTACCCCTGGCTTTTAGCTGATTAGAGGGAGAGGAAAGAGAAGAGAGGAACTTAAAGAAAAATACTGTGATACGTGTGCTTTCTTTGGCATATGCCGGAGGAGATTATGCACTGCATCTGTGCCTCTGAACCTTTTTACCGTCAGCTTCTTGCGGTCACCCCCATGTGCCCACTGGTTTTACATTACCAGTGGCTGCATGCACAAGTGGCTTAACCCACATCATACTGAGGCTAAAAATCCGCTTCAAATCTGTTCACTGCCATATGCAAGCTACATTACAGTACTTACACATAAGGATATAGACCAATGGCTTAGTTCAAGGGTGGTGCCAGAATAGCTTGCGCCTAGAGGCGCCAAGCTATTCTGGCACTATCCTTGAACTATTTTAGTCAAACTTATTCATATACTGGTGTATTCCGATTGATAACGGTTAAAGGCCCACTACCGCCGTAACTGTTCAAAGATACACTTCTGTAACAGATGGTTACGAAAAGCTACACACAGGTCTAGTTGTGGTTCATTTTAAACACAGGACAATCCAGTTCAGCACACGTCGTCTGTATATCAAGTAATTTAACAATCACTCCGCTCCGTGCTATAAATACAACGCTATTAGTACGAGAAACAACTAAAAATAGATTGACATGGTAATGGCGTTGCAGAATAACCAAGCGTGTGTACGCGTGTGCGTTTGCTGGGTATCCCAAGTGCCGTAGAAGTTCAGGAGGTGTGTGGACAAGGCCTAACAAACATAAATGGTGCCGAAATTTGTCTTCTGGTTTACTTGTAATGGTACTTTAATCATTGATTGATTTGCTTGTTTGCTTGCTTGCTTGCTTGCTTGATTGATTGATTGATCGATCGATCGATCGATCCATCGATTGATCGATCGATCGATTGAGTGATTGAGGGGGGAGGTGTCTCCCTCCATTCCACACAACGCCGTTCTCAGTGCGATGAAATCCACAAGTTATGTGATCCTGAGCGGCTACTCTCAGAGCCAATAAGGGACAGGTAAGTCGTGGATTTGATCGCTGTTGACCCCTGACTCACCCGCCACGCTATACAAACGGCCACTCTCACAGAATCACCTACAGACATGGAATATAAAAGTCAGCATGGGAGTTCCTGTCCTTTTAAACATTTTGAATGTGTTCTGCTGCAAGCACTGTCTTAACTCATTATGCCCGCGACACACCATAGCAAGAAATGGCTCGACCATGATAGTTCAAGGGTGGTGGCAGAATAGCTTGGCGCCTATAGGCGCCAAGCTATTCTGCCACCGCCCTTGAACTTTCATTGATCTGTCTCCTGAATTGTAATGCAGTCCTCAGAGGATAACTCCAAAATATGGGTATTTCGTACCTCTGGTACAAAGAGTTAAAATCTTTCATAGAGTTGGGTTTGTTTTTTTAATCGATTATCATGCGGGATATCATATATTAAACTGGAGTGGATTCATTTTTCACTACAAGAGTATCATTCATTCATTTGTTCGTTCGTTTGTTTGTGCGTTCGCTCGCTCGTTCGTTCGTTTGTTCGTTCAGTCAGCTAGCAAGTCAGTCAGTAGTTTGTCGGTCGGTCTGTCTGTATGTCTGTCAATCGGCTAGTCAGTCACTCAGCCAGTTACTCAGCTAACCAGCCAGCTAGCCAGGCAAACAGACAGTCATCGAAGCGAAGAAAATGTATAAATTTACAAGTTTTTCGCGTGACAAATCCTAGAATGAAATCCGTGGTAACGAAAAGCAAAGCGAGCAAAGGGAGATAAATAGTGTAAGAAAAGGGAGATAAATAGTGTGAAAAAGGGAGGTAACGTGTGGGCGTGATTTAGCACCAGGTGGCGTGTCGGCCAGTGACACTACACATCGACCCTAGCACTTAGTCCGTCTGCTAGAGGCACAGATTCTCATGAGCTCCTGCAGTCTTTGCCTCTTGCACAGTCGTGATTTCAACCAGTCGCTTGGGGTCGTCATCAACGCACTGTATGTACAATTTATTACAATTTACAGGACGTGGATGGGACGGACGGATGGATGTTTGGGTCCAACGCTCAGCTAAAGTTGGATTGATGACGTCTGAGAGCTCAAGGGCAGTGCCTGATTAGCTTGGTGCCTTTTAGGCGCCAAACTAATCAGGCACTACCCTTGAGCTTCCTGAGGCGTCAATCTATCTCCAGCTTCTGGTTGTGAAAGGGAAAGGGCGTATCGATCAGGTGAGGCCGTTGAGGTAGCAGACGGAGGTCATGCAGAGCCCACAGCTGTTGTGTCCAACACTATTTCCTTCAGGACATCAGTCCCTTGTCCTAATCCCCCCACCCCATCGTTATTTACAGTCCCTCAGAGACCACACCCACACACACACTCACACAACATCAACACACACACACACACACACACACACACACACACACACACACACACACACACACACACACACACACATCAACACACACACACACACACACTCACACAACATCAACACACATAAGCACACACACACACAAACACACACACACACAAACACACACACACACACATACACACACACACACACACACACACACACACACACACACACACAACTACGCCAACTAAGCATAGGCGTCTGACAACTGTGCGTTGATAATACAATAAATACGATTTCTTCGACAGGCGCCTATGGACGCATCTCAGTAATGCAGTCAGTCCTCCATACTCCCCCGTCGGCCGTCCTCCCCGCGTCTTGCACGCCTACGCTGATTTTGCTTACGTCACATCAGCTGTACCCACACATTATGGCATTCACTGTCACTTCCTTTCACTGTAACTATAAGCCTAAGGCGTCCATTAATTGTATGTGGATATAATACATTATTAACTTGGAAGCGCTTCTCCTCAAGTGCAACCTGGCTATATTATACTGACCAGCTTCATTTGAAGAGGGAAAAAAACCAAACAACGCCTGCATTATTTAAATCATCAGAAACACTTAAGTATTTTCCATGATTAAAATGATGTCGGGGTTTTTGTTGTTGTTGTCGTCGTCGTCTTTTTTTTGTTTGTTTGTTTTTTTGTTCGTTGTTGTTGCTCGTCCGTATGTTTTGAGAGTAAATGTAAATCGTTAGCATGTTAACGCATTCGAGACATAAGCCGCGTATCCGCAGGCGGCACGTCCCGAATGGGTTAATTCTTTCTCAAATCGGCATCTCTGAATTATGCATTGTTGTCATGGTACACGTCAAACTGCGAAACATCGGCCTTCTCGTGCAGTTCTAGCTCCATGTTCAGCCTTCTCGTGCAGTTCTAGCTCCATGTTCAGCCTTCTCGTGCAGTTCTAGCTCCATGTTCAGCCTTCTCATGCAGTTCTAGCTCCATGTTCTGACATGCTAAACCACTTCACTGTCAATGGACGCAGATTGTAATTTTGAAATCATGGAAGATTCAACGTCAAAAACACCCAGCCGTCAAGGAACTTACTTACTTACTTACGCCTGTCACCCCTACCCGGGTATAGACCGTCGACGAGAGACCTCCAGCGACTCCTATCCTGTGCTTCTCCTTCGATTCTACTCCAGGTGGTTCCCAGTCTCTTGATGTCTGCTTGGAGGTCTCGACGCCAGGAGTTTCTCGGCCTACCTCTTTTCCTCTTTCCCTGGGGGTTCCATGACAATGCCTGCCTAGTGATACTGGAAGCTGGCTTTCTCAGACTGTGACCGATCCATCCCCATCTTCTTCGCCCAATTTCATTCTCTGCTGTTATCTGCTCTGTTCTCTCCCAGAGTCTGACGTTGCTGATCTTCTCTGGCCAGCCAGTGGATTTTCAAAATTCTTCTAAGGCAACTGTTCATGAAGGTCTGTACTCTGTTGACTGTGGTTTTTGTCAATCTCCATGTCTCTGCTCCATATAGGAGAACTGCTTTTACATTGGAGTTGAAAATCCGGACTTTGGTGTGTTGTGACAGCTCTCTGGAACTCCACACTTTTTTCAACTGGAGAAAGGCTGCTCTGGCTTTACCGATTCGTGCTCTGACATCTGCATCAGTGCCGCCTTTTTTGTCTATGATGCTCCCGAGATAGGTGAAGGACTCCACCTCCTCCAACGGAGTGCCAGCAAGCAAGACTGGTTCTTCCCTGGTTGCGATCAGCCTCATTGTCTTTGTTTTCTGTTTGTGAATGGTGAGGCCCACTTGGGACGAGATGTCAGCAAGCCTCGTGGTCTTGTCCTGCATTTGTTGATGAGTGTGGGACAGTAATGCCAAGTCGTCTGCAAAATCGAGGTCGTCAAGCTGTGTCCACAGTGTCCACTGTATTCCACTTCGTCTGTGCTCTGTGGTCATCTTCATGACCCAGTCTATGGCCAGTAGGAAGAGGAACGGAGACAGCAGACACCCCTGCCTGACACCAGTTCTGACCTGGAGCTCTCTGGTGAACTGCCCTTCGTGGATCACGCGACATGTCATGCCATCATAGCTGCTCTTGATCAGGCGGACGAGCTTTGTGGGTACACCGTAGTGTCGTAGGAGTTTCCACAGAGTCTCTCGGTCCACGCTGTCAAATGCTTTCTCATAATCCACAAAGTTGACGTACAGCGGGGAGCTCCACTCCAGAGACTGTTCCACGATGATGCGGAGAGTGGCGATCTGGTCTGTACATGATCGGTTCTTCCTGAATCCTGCTTGCTGGTCTCTCAGCTGGGGGTCAACGGAGCTCTTCATTCTCTCTAGGATGATCCTGTTGAAGACCTTTCCTGGTACTGACAGCAAGGTGATTCCTCTGTAGTTGGAACACTTGCTGAGGTCTTTCTTGGGAAGCTTGATTAGGTACCCCTCCTTCCAGTCAGCTGGCATCACCTCCTCTTCCCAGATCTTTCCAAACAGTGGGTACAGCATCTCAACTGTTGTCTCTAGGTCTGCTTTCAGAGACTCCGCTGGGATGCCATCTGGCCCTGCTGCTTTGCCATTCTTCAAAAATGCCACTGCTTTTCTGATCTCTTCCCGGCTGGGTCTGTCACAGCTGATGGGTAGGTCGGTCTCTGCCGGCTGGATGTCGGGGGGGTCGGGTGGGCTAGGTCTGTTCAGTAACTCTTCAAAATACTCGGCCCATCTGTCGAGTTGGTCTGCTCTGTCTGCAATAGGCTTGCCTTCTTTGTCTTTTACTGGTCTTTCTGTATGGCCATACTTACCCGACAATCTTCTGGTAATGTCGTAGAGCTGTTTCATGTTGCCGCTGCCTGCTGCCTTTTCTGCCTCTGCTGCCAGGCTGTCTGTGTAGGACCTCTTGTCTGCCCTGATACTCCTCTTCACCTCGCGGTTGGCTTCCGAGTATTCCCCCTGTGCCCTTACTTTGGCTGCTCTCGTGCGACTGTTGTTGACCGCTGCTTTCTTCTGCTTCCTCGCTTCTATCTTCTTCAAGGTCTGTGCCGACAGCCAGTCCTTGTGGTGGTGTTTCCTGAACCCTACAGTGTCTTTGCAGGTTGAGTTCAGCGCCTCTCTAACTGCCTTCCACTGCTGCTCTGTGGTGACCGCCTCCTCTTCATTTACTAGCTCCTGTAGCGCTTGAAACCGGTTGGACAGCACCAGTTTGAACTCTTCTCTAACTCCAGTTTCTCTCAGGAGGCCTACATTATAGCGCTGTCTTCTTGTTGTCTCTGTGCGGCTTTTCTTTAGCTTGAGCTTCATTCTTAAGGTAAGCAGATGGTGGTCTGAGGCGACATCTGCTCCCCTCCTCACTCGAACATCTTGAAGGGATCTTCTAAATTTCTTGCTAATGCAGATATGGTCTATTTGGTTCTCTGTTGTATGGTCAGGTGAGACCCAAGTTGCTTTGTGTATTCTTCTGTGTGGGAAGATGCTGCCTCCAATGACAAGTCGGTTTAGAGCACAAAAGTCTACAAACCTCTCCCCGTTCTCACTCATCTCCGAGCCTAGTCCCTGTCTCCCCATCACCTCTTCGTATCCGGTGTTGTCCTCCCTTATTTTGGCATTAAAATCGCCCATGACGATGGTGATGTCTCGCTCCGCACATTTGTCCACGGCACTCTGGAGTCGGTCGTAGAACTCTTGTTTCTCTTCCTCGTCACTGTCATTGGTGGGCGCATAACACTGGATGACGTTCAGCTTGAGCTTTTTCTTGGTTCTAAAGGCTGCTGTTATAATTCTTGGCCCAAGAGGTTCCCAGCCCATCAGCGCTCTCTGTGCCACTGGTGACAGCATGAGTGGTACTCCTTCTGTATGGGGGGCATTCTCCTCTTCATGACCTGAATACAGAACCATCTCCCCACTTAACAGCCTTTTCGGGCCAGACTGCGTCCATCTGGCTTCACTGATGCCTAGCAGGGAAAGGTTGTACTTTTGCATTTCCGCTGCTATCTGGGCGGCCTTGCCGCTCTGGTACATGGTCTTGACGTTCCATGTGCCCATGGTTGTACCCCTGGATAGAGAGAGGCGGCTCGGTCCTGTGGCTTCCGAAGACTTCCGGCTTTCACCACAGGAAAGTCTTCTAGTAGAAGAACCTTCCTCCTCCAGGAAAGGAATTACTGTTAGTCTTTTCGTCGGCGTTTTTGTAGCTATTTCCTTTTTTGCAGGGTGGGGAAGCTACCCCCACGCCCAACCCCCTTACTAGGAGGACCAGGGGTTTTCTGTCGGGGTCACCTTCCCTTAGACCATGATGGTTCACGGCACCTTATTTCATTCGGTGCACCCCTCTCACGAGGGACCCCCTATCCACCACCCAGGGGACGCGCCTCAACGCCGTATGGTCCCAGCGCGAGGAGCCGTCAAGGAACTTCGCCACAAATGATTTCAGCAAACAGGCATAGATCCTTATGAGTCCTGGGGCTCATGAACGTCCGTACCTCTTGCGGTCAGATTTTCTCGACAGTGAGGGTGTTAAGGACGATTTCGCGTTTATACACTTACGCCTATCTGGTCCAGACAGTTGACAAATATATACAGGTCTGTCATCGGCGTGATGAAACTATAATTATCGCCAAAGAAGGAGAGAGGTCGCCTTGACCTTGAAGAGATCGTTAAGAGACATTTACCATAAAGCTGCGCTTCCATAAACACGAATCCGATACGAATGCGATCCGAGTCCGAAGCGGGTCCGAAACAGAAAAGTTCGTCCAAATCCTTTTCCTGTTTGTGTGTTTCCATATGCCCCCTTCGGAAAAGAATTTGTTTCCGGCTTCGAACGAAAATAAAGCCATTGTTGAAGGAAAATTGCATGTATGGGGTTCTCATCGCATTCGTATCGGATTCGTGCTTATGAAACCGTAAACAAACCAAGGGGAATCAAACCAAAGTTTCTTTACAATTTTGTTTACAATTCTGCCAGCGCTAGCCTCACCTATCTGGTTTATGAAACCGTAGCTTAAGACACGACAGAGAAGGCGCCCGACTAAGCTTGTACTGCCCATGAAATCTTCATGGCTGATTAAGTCCTGCAGTTTTTGCTCCGTCTTTTATAATTCACTGAGTCGCAGAGTCGCTAATTCCCAAATGTAAAAGTTGTTCTATGCATAGTTTGACCATGGTATAGTTCAAGGGTGGTGCCAGGATAGCTTGGCGCCGACAGGCGCCAGGCTATTCTGGCACCACCCTTGAACTATCATGGTGGATCCATTACTTCTTGTAGTACGTCGAGTCTGACCGAGATAGACGCGTCCGAGAGTAACGAGAGTAAGTTATAGTTCCCAATGATTTAACCCCTTCCCTGCCACTGTACGTACATGTTTGTTTCTGAAATCATGGTTCATACAAGGACCAAAAGCCAACACCGTCCGAGAAACATGGCTATATAAACTGGTCTCAGCAAAAGGCATTGATCCTCATAAGCCCCCGCAGTCGCGGGGGCTCATGAGGATCTGTCTCTTGCAGTTGGATCGTGTTCACTTTTTCTCGGCAGCCAAAGTGGTTAATAAAGTATTGCGCCGTTCAGCAATTGCGAGTTTGAGCATACCGTGAGACAGAAAATCATGTCCTGCCGGGCGGCTAGAAATGACACTTGCAAATTTATGCAATTCAGTGTTCCTGCCTCCTTCTATTGAATAATTCACAGCTCCACGCAGCATGTGCTACAATCAGTCGCCACAAGCTAAAAGAAAAAAGTAAAATAACCAAAAATAAATATTAAAAAATCAGGAAAAATCGCAACCTAGGAAGAAAAAGTCATCGGGCCGGCATCGGCCGCAGTTAGCCCGCGAACGGTTGTGCGCATGCTGACAACTGCCGACTTTGGCTTCACCACACCCAACACCTCCCCCCCCCCCACCCCTCCCCCAACCATCCCCCCCCCCCCCCCAAAAAAAAAAAAAAAAAAAAAAAAAAAAAATCCTTTCCAGCATTGCCTCATTGCCTTTGGCTGATCACTGATTATTTAAAAAGTAAATTTTAAAAAATCCGAGCTACAACTAAATGATGCATATGTCATTCCATTGTGTCCCAACTCCCTGTGCAAGTTCCCTGGAGATGGCTTTAGGTATAAGGGTGACAATGGAGAGGTGTAAAGCTAATCAAGCACTAACTTTGCAGCTGTCCTGGTCGATTCATTTCCCGCACCATGTTGGTCTTTGGGCTGAAAGAGCTAAAAAACAATTTTTATACATATTACACAGCTTGTGGAAATTTGAATCCATTAGCAAGTGTGTAAGGGCCAAATCGCGTGACAACCAGATGAGAAAACACGAGACTTCCCGCAGACATCTTGGTTACGCGAGCTGATCGAAGTATTTTGTATGGAAAAGACGCAGCCGGTAAATTTCAGTAGAGACGTTGTAACCTAGTGATTGCGTCACTTAACCCCTTCGCTGCCGAGAAGGTGAACAATTGCAAGAGGCATAGATCCTCATGAGCCCCCGCTATCGCGAGGGCTCATTATGATCTATGCCTCTTGCTGAGACCAGTTTGTATCCATGTTCCGTGGACGGTTGTGACAGACTTTTGGTATTTGGTAGCTGAAGTGAACGAAGATTTCCGAAACAAAATATGCGCCCAGGGGTTAATAATAAATTATAACTCTTGGATAGTTGGAATCATTTCATACTCTACTATGACTTTGGTATTATGGGTCGCAATTTGATCGTATTTGTTGGTTCGTTTTGCAGTTGCAACAGAATTCCTAAATCAGATTGCGCACCCCCCCCCCCTCACCCCTCTCCCTCCCCCCCACCGCCCTCCCCCCCCCCCCCCCGATCCGCCCCCCCCCCCATACCCCCGATAAACATGTTAGCAGAAACGCTTGGGATGTTTACTTGATCGATGCTGTATAGCTTCCCCTAACACTGGGAACAAACAGACTGCAGGAGTCTTCGGCACAGTTTACTATGGAGGGGTAAGCAACCTGGGCATGTAAATGAAGCCATAGAGGCATAATTCTCATAAGCCCTGACGGCTGCAGAGGCTTACGAAATATATATTCTTTCTGTGACGCAACGCGTTGATTGAAGCGCAATATCCGTAATCTGCGTAATGCAGCCTGACTACTGCTGGCTTGTATTGGGATAACGTCGGCTGAATGCAACCAAAACACAGGCTTAGGCTTGTCAGTTGTGCCGTAGTAATGCAGTAAGCTAGTTATCAGGTAGATGTGCTCACTGCGGTGAATTATTGTGATTATTTATTTATTTATTTATTTATTTATTTATTGTTGTTGTTGTGTGGTCTGCATTGTTGGAAAAGTGGTACATTGCTGCAAACTTTAAAACGGATTAGTGCAAATCCTGTTATAGACGTGCATACAATTTCCACCTTCTTGCAATCTCAGCATAAAAACGTATGTGCTGGTGATTCGGGCCTTTCAGCTCAGAGCCGTAACCAGCACGCAAAAGGCTATCGGACCGAAGTCGACCGCTGTGGGCCCGCGCACGAATGTGCGCGTGCCCACTGCGGCCGACTTCGGGCCGATGCCCTTTGCCTACAGGCACAAAGTCCCATATGCACAAAGTCCCATAGGCACAAAGTCCCATAGGCACAAAGTCCAAATCCCAGACCAGCAAACGAATGTTGCAATTTTTGTTATAGATGTACATCTCATTTGGAAATATTCCTGGAGCCTTGGGATAACGTGCTCCAATTTCACACACAAAGCGTTTTTTCATGACATGTAATGGTGAAGCGATAAGCCCGCCATCACATTTTTCCGATACACAACGAGGTTCACTTCCGGACTTTACCTCTTTCCCCTCATCATCACATTTTCTGATTTTTTTTCCCCCCTTCTAATTTAACGAAATAAATTGTGTAAGACGCCTCCGTTTCACGCTCGAAGCCAGTGTGGCTGTATTCTACAGACAACTGTGTGTCCCAGTGAGCAGTGACGTATTGCTTTTAGGATCGTTCTGCGCATAGACTGCTGCTGACGCTACCGCTTGACGGAAATGACGCATGGTTACGCGTCTTTTCCGTCGAGTGGTATTGTCAGCGTCAATCAAGTTACGCGCATTTTTCGTCGAACGATATTGTCAGGTAGCAGTCAGGATGGACTATGACACTTATCTCATTCAGCCCGACGGCCGTATTTCCCAAATTTTGGAGGTGTCATCTAATGACAATGCACCAGTTGAAGGAGATGGATCGACCATGATAATTCAAGGGCAGTGCCAGATTAGCTTGGCGCCGACAGGCGCCAAGCTAATCTGGCACTACCCTTGAATTATCATGGTCGACCCATCTCCTGCTGTAGTGCGTCAGGGCTGAATGGGTTAAGAAATATGACGAAACATTGTCAAGAAATAAGCATAAACCTGCTTGCTTAGAAATTGCATTTTGCCGACCTAAGCGAAAATAAACTAACATTTGTGATTTTGATCTGTGGCCTGTGAAGCAAAGGACAGCTAGACAAGTTTTGTGAAAAGCGAGATTTTTATTGTATTACAATAAAAAAAAATCTCGCTTTTCAACAAAATATGGACTTAAAGTGCCCAATTATTCTGACATCTAGATAAGTTGCCTTCAGCTGTCACAACTGATCCCCCAGCCGCTGGCACTGACAGTGAAACGGTTAACTGATTCTTGCAGGAATGGCACGCATGCAATCTGCACGCAAAGTGCACATTTGGGTGCTGGTCTGTGATTTTTAACCTTAAGCTTTGGAGTTATAAAGTCCAAAATCACAAACCAGCACACTTTTTTCCCCCGCATCTGATAGCTTCTGCAATTGCAATTAAGCGTGAGTAACCTGAGACGTACGAGGTATTCTGCATTAACCAGGGGAAATATATATATATATATATATATATATATATATATATATATATATATATATATATATATATATATATATATAATATATATATATATATATATATATATATATATATATATATATATATATATATATATATATATATATATATATATATATATATATATATAAGATGCTAACACTGTGACACTGACACTTCATCGCAAATTATTTAGACAGTAGCGTGGGCGCACTTTACAGCTTACACAAAAAAAGGAGGGGGGGGGGGGGTAGTAGCGACAGTCTTGAGAAAATCAAACATAACCATTAAAATCTATATGATTCTTCTCTCCAAAAGGTGGGTGCGGTAGGGTGGGACACGGGTACTCTGGGGACACCCTCCCCCCCCTCCCGGATTCCTACGCCTCTGCGTACAACTATATTTGATTATTGCAATTTCCCAACAGGAATATACAGGGGCTATAGAGTCCATTAGCCCTTATCATCCTGACACACTACTGCTTGACTGTTATAGTTTAAGGGTGTTGCCAGAATAGCTTGGCGCCTCAGGCGCCGGGCTATTCTAGCAACACCCTTGAACTAAAATGGCTGATCTGTCTCTTTATCTGTAACGCAGCCTTCATAGGACAATAGGCAAAGTTTTAACAAGCCAGCCTCAGAATGTAATGGGTTTAGTCCCTTGACTCATACAACAGTGACAATACCGACCGCTCTGCGTCTTCGTGTTCATGCAAGCCATGACAAATAAAGACAACTCGCTGGACGCATGATACTTCGTGTAGGTCTCCCTTTAACTCATTCGAGACGTGCCGCTTTCGGATACGCGGCTTATGCCGCGTATCCGGAGGCGGCACGTCTGGAATGAGTTAACTGTGCTTCCGGTGCACGGTTGTCTCCCATGGATACGGCTGTTAAACAACAGATATTTTTACAGGTAGCTGCAAAGGTATTCTGAAAGAATGGGCATCTTGAAGAGTTTCTATAACATTACAGGTGTAGACGACTCGACCATAAGGCTTGCTGTGCAAGACACGGATGTCCATGAGGGTAGTGCCAAGTTAATTTAAAAGCACCAGGATCGACAGGTCTTCATTTAGCGGTATACAGGTGAGCATCAGTGTTGTACGCATCTGAATATCGCGAAATCGGTTCTAACGCGGTCAGGCCTCTGGTTCAAGCCAATACCCAAGGACCCACGTCAGCCTTAACTGGCCGGCGCACAGCAGAGAACTTTTTTTACTCACTGGGTGTTTTTCTGCAGAATCCTATGTAAAGTTAACATCACATTAACCTTTTCTACCCCCAAGATCCCATTTCTCAAATTTTGGAGGTGTTACCTAACGTACCAGTTGCAGGAGATGATTGACCATGATAATTCAAGGGTAGTGCCAGATAGTAGGGGGGGGGGGGTGTAGGGGGCTCTGGATAGAGGTAGCACCTTTGCTGTTCGGCAGCTGCGTCCTACATAGGACGGACGGGCATCACTGGTCCTCATCCATCTCCTTAATCTCTCTCGTGTTGGCTCCAAGCGCCACACCCTGGCAAACCACCTCAGCTGGTGGGCTAAACCACGTGAGGGGGTGGTGTTCACATTGCACCACTAGGCGGATGAGCTGTTTCTGACAGCCAACGGCTAGAGGACGGAGGAGATCAGGTTGGATCCAACGGCCAAATGTGGGGGAGTAAACCCTTCAAATCAGGAGTGGAGCCCCGAAGGCAGACAGTTGCCTGTATTCACGCACTGTTCTGGCAGCTCCTGCAGCCAAACTGGTGCCAAACGTACTGCTTTGCATTCCTTTGGATACATCAGCGAGGCCGAGAGGGGGATCTTGACGACTGGGCACCCCATGATCTCCATACACTTTGCCCAGGCTTGCGCCCTGGAGAGGTCACTCCAGTGACTGACCCAGCAAGCGCATATACTCCATTGTCTTCCGAGACAGGATGCCAAACAGTGCCAGATTAGCTTGGCGCCTTCAGGCGCCAATCTAATCTGGCACTACCCTTGAATTATCATGGTAAAGCCATCTTCTGCTGTAGGGACTCGGGGCTAAATAGGTTAATTCCTTCACTGCCAGCGGACGTACACTATGCAATGGAAATCATGGAAAATTGAACGTCCAAGATCGCCAGTCGTCAAGAAGCATGGATACAAAGTGGCTTCAGGCGGGGGCTCATGAGGATCTATGCTCTTGCAGTTGGTTGGTGTTCGACTTTCTCGGCAGTGAAGGGGTTAATACGAACCGCCAGTCACGCGGTCTGACACTGTGGCTCACAGGTACCGCGATACTCGAGGCTGACCTGCATGTCGACGATGCTTACCTGTGAAGGTACTACCTTGCCGGCTTAACACACAGGCATTCGATACCCTTGAGCTGTACTCGCAGTCGATCCGTCTGATCCATCTTGCACAGTTTACCGCTGGAAGTGAAAGGGGCAGCATGCATTTCTTGGCATAATCAATCTTGGCCATCTTCCATTCCGCCCAGCCAACCCACAGCCAACGCTGTCCACGAAAGAAAAAAGATAAAAGCGAGTCCCAGATCGCCATCCTAAACTGAAAGCCCAGAAATGTGTGTTGGTCTTTGATTTTGGACCTTACGGCTGGAAGCCGTAAGGTCCAAAATCGCAGACCAACGCACGTGTAGCCTCGTCCGTACTTTTCAAAATTACAGACCAGCACAGCGACTACCTCGTTCGTTTTCGGAATACATGTACGTACAAAATAAGGTGAGTTACAAGCGTCCGTTCACCGGCCGGTATAGCGCCTTCGCTTTCTGATGCTTATAGAGTCTATGCCTTCTGTTGATATAATGTGTTCGATATCAGTATTGAACGCAACCTCCGATGATCTCCTCGGTCTGAGGTTCAATCATACATCTTAAGGCTTGCTGGGCAAGACACGGATGTCCATGAGCTCCTTGTAAGTCCGATCTGGGCCTGTTTGAAGGTGGAGCAGACGCCGATTACCGATGATGCCATCATCGTTGAACACTGATGTTCGGACCTGGTCGGCAAGAGGCATAGATCCTCATGAGCCCCCGCCATTCGTGGGCAGAGGCAAAAATTTCAAGGCTCATGAGAAGGGCGGCCGTTCTCGTGAACGTCTAGAACAGATGCCGTGGAAACTATGACGAATTCACGAATTGATAACTTTGTCTGGCTTGGGTATAAATGAGGCCAGCAAAATGCATTGATCCTTATGAGCCCCCGCAATTCACGGGGGCTGGTGAGGATCTGTGCGTCTTGCAAGGGTCATGGGGATCTATGGGATTAGAAAGGCGGGCGTTATCGTGAACGAACTGATGTCGAAACTATGGCAAATATACGAAACGACAACTTTGTCTGCTAGAGGCGCGTCGGTATAATTGGGGCCAGCAAAATCATAGATCCTCATGAGCCCCCGCGTTGGAGTTGCGGGGGCTCACGAGGATCTATGCTTTATCAGTTGGCAGACGTTTTGCCAAAGTAGTGCTCTAGGCATCTCGCCAATGAAGCGGAGTGGAGTGCAGGGGGAAGAAATGCTGGAATTTGCTCTCTGATAATGGAACCCATCCTTCATATCACATTGAATCTTGTCACACGCGTATGACATAAGGCAAAAGAATAGCAGGATTTTTGCCATTTCATGTTTAATAAACGTGAAAGATCTCAGTGAAAAGATGTGGGTTTTCCTTTTTACTTCCTTTTCTTACAACCACAAAACGGCAAATGTGTCTTTTTGTGTGTGATGGAATGCAACATCTGGTAAAGGCATGATATATGGCGTATTGGAAAACAACATGTTTTTGCTGTTTCGTGTTCAATTATCGTGAAATGTTTCGGCAGCGCTAAAGGCTGTTTCATAAAAGAGGTTTGTTTGGGTTGGACGGTTTGTTGGTGCGTTTGTTTGTTCATTCGTTCGTCCGTCCGTCCGTCGGTTGGTTGGTTGATTTGTTGGTTGGTTGGTTGGTTGGTTGGTTGGCTGGTTGATGCCAATGAAAAATCCATAACTCAGTGTGCCCGAGGTACGATGATACCCACATTTTGGAGTTATCCTCTGAGGACTGCATTACAATTCAGGAGACAGATCGACCACGATAGTTCAAGGGTGGTGGCAAAATAGCTTGGCGCCTATAGGCGCCAAGCTATTCTGCCACCACCCTTGAACTATCATGGTCGCGCCATATCTTGCTGTGGTGTGTCGAGGGCAGAATGAGTTAAGTCTATAAGAATGTCGTCTGTTTCCCAAACGTTTACAGTACAACGCGAGAGAAGAGACACACGTATGGCTTGTTAAAATTAGCGCGGTTGCGTTTACGCCGAGCGACCCCCCAACAACAGACAAGAACGAAGTCGCAGTGGATAACCAGTTCCTACTATTAGATGGGACAACACTTCAGACATCTCCAAGAGGCATAGATTCTCTGGAGTCCGGCGGGCTCGTGAGGATATATTCCTCTTGGAGATTTTTTTTGAGTTCCGTCTACGCTTCTGATAAAAGCTGGTTAATTATCCGCTACAACTTCGCTCTTGTTCTTTGTTGTGAGTCGTTCGGCGTAAACGTAACCTCGTTATTAACTCACTCCAGACGTGCCGCATTGTACCGCGTATCTGTAAACGACACGTCTCGATTGAGTAAAGGCGGAAAATGATTTTGGGGAAACTCGGACAGTGTACGTATTGTCCAGACGCTGGATTCTTTCTGGGTGTCGCTATAGGGGCGTTTATCGACTTTTCCGGGTGAGCGCGTTCATCTAGACACATCTCTTAATTAGTGACCCATGAAAACACTTTATGAGCAGAAGGAGGTGTGATTAACCCCTTCCCTGCCTCTGTGCGCACATTTTTGTTTCTGAAATCTTGGTTCATTCAACGACCAAAAGCTAAAACCACCCAAGAAACATGGACACAGTCTGGTCTCAGCATGAGGATCTATGTCTCTTGCAGTTGGCTAGTTTTCAGTGTTCTCGGAAGTGAATGGGTTAATGTACCATCACCAGTCTTCAGAGGACCTGGCCTCAGTTGCATGAGAGAGTATAAATCCCGCGCAAGCCAGCAAGTAAGGTGCATCTTGCTTAATGGCTTGCGCAGGAGTTAAGCTCACTCGCACCACAGACCCCAGGCGCCCAGGATTCTCTTTATTCGGTCTGAAAATAAATCAGCGAGGAAACCCGATAACTGCTCTGCTTGGCGAAACAAACAAGTTAGATATCTCGACCTATCGTTAACTGGGACACGACTTCCGGGGTAGCTGTGTGGTAACGGAACGAAAAAGATCGAGATGATTGGCCATTCCGCTGACGGATATCGAGTCATATACAACACATCCGGGCTTTGACGGAAAGAGGTTAATTTTTCTGGACAGTATGTCGTGCGTGCAGTTCGGCACAAGATAATTGTCTTCCTATAAACGTTTGCTTTGTTGATAATAGGTGATAAATTGTCTTAACTCATTGGAGACGTGCCGCCCCCGGATACGCGGCTTATGCCGCGTATCCGGAGGCGGCACGTCTCGAATGAGTTAAGTGTGTGCTGGTGTCCGATTCTGGACCTTACGACTGAGTGGATGTTGTAGTTTGGCGCTACCCACTATAAATCTCTTTCGTGGCCAGTAATCACGAATTGTGCGTTTGCAACGAATGCACACTGGCCGACAATCGCGTGACCAACCATAGGCATAAAGAACATAGGACTAAAACCACGAGACATAAATCAAAATGTTCCCCCGCGACCGCGGGGCTCGTGAGGGTTTAATATGTCTCTTGCAGCTTAGCAGCGTTCGTCTCGCCCCGGCAGTAAAGAAGTTAAAGCGATCTGCTCCAGGATAGGATTTGATTGCTAGAATGCGCCGATACAACGGGTTCTCCATGTTGTCTTTGTCTCAGCTGTAAATCCTACCCTTCCTTTCACGATCTATATGAGTAGTTATGCGTGCGCACGTAACACAGGTTTAGTTTATACTGACTCCTGCTTGAGTCCGTGAAACTCTCATGCCTACGAAGGAGAAGAAGGCCAGCAGGAAAGTCTTTTATTTTACAAAATCCAATCTTCATAAGTTAGCTCATTTGTGTAGACTTCTTGTGAGACATACTAAGAACATTTATAAAGGAGACATTGTGAAAGAAATAGCCCGTTAATGGATGAAGCAGGTCGCTTTGAATGCACGACAGAACAGCACATGAGCATAAGAAGGAAGCAAAGAAATGTTAATGACAGTTTTGAGGAGGAGAGTGTTTGATTTCCGGAATAGATGTGTGGTGACCAAACAAAGGCGATCGAAATGATTGGCCCGGCTGACGGTATTCTCATCAGAGACGAGACATCCGGGTTTTTATCGGACGGAATCAGAACAAGTTTGTCTCCCTTGGAGATGCTAATCTTAATGGACGAAAGCAGCAGACAACAAAGTGAGGTGGACTTAGGCAAGCCTCCAAATCACAGACCAGCACAGAAATTAATTTGGCTTCAATTTACCCCGATGCGTTGTTAACAGGAAAATGGTTGTATGAATTGCTGTTGGTAATGTCTGGGAGCTGACGTCTTAGATTAATTACGTTTGTAATTGTGACGGTCAGCGAGTCAGGACCTGGTGGCCAGTGTCAAAGACCAACCCACCATGTTGTCCGCGCAGTAGATTTGTCTGAGTTTCCCCACTTAACCCCTTCACTGTCGAGAAAAAGTGAAAACTATCCAGCTGCAAGAGGCATAGATTCTTATGAGCCCCCGCGACTGCGGGGGCTCATGAGGATATAATAATATGTCTTTTGGTGAAAAGCCAGCTTTATCCATTTTTTTTTTACGGTTGTGGGTTTCAGGTCGTTGAATGAACAAAGATTTCAGAAATAAAATACGCATGCGACCTTTGGCAGGGAAGGGGTTAATTTATCAAGAATCGATAGTAGTAATTTCGGACTTGTATAGGGGCATTGTTGTGCGGTAATTATTGAGAAAAGGACAATTTAGCACGAACAGCGGTTTTTCGCTCGTACATGACATATCCAGATTGTTAGAATGAAAGAGAGAGAGAGAGAGAGAGAGAGAGTGTGTGTGTGTGTGTGTGTGTGTGTGTGTGTGTGTGCGTGTGTGTGTGTGTGTGTGTGTGTGTGTGTGTGTGTGTGTGTGTGTGTGTGTGTGTGTGTGTGTGTGTGTGTGTGTGTGTGTGTGTGTGTGTGTGTGTGTGTGTGTGTCCACGGACTTTCGCTTAAGGAGATGTGTCTTTTTAGATTCTTTGTAGGTAAGCACTTATTCAAATTTCTTCACTTTTATTGAGCAGATTTCCGCGGCGGCGGATAAAGTGCATTAACATACAAAGTGGTCTCAGCAAGAGGCATAGATCCTCATCAGCCCCCGCGAATGCGCGGGCTCATGAGAATCTATGTCTCTTGCAGTTGGATAGCGTTCATTTTTTATCCGGCAAGTGAATGGGTTGAAGTCAATACAGCACTGTCCGCCCATGCAATGCAAATGCATAGGAGACCTCGGTGGCGCCGTGGGCGCGTAAATTGCTCTCGCTGATCGGCTTTGGTTGATATTTACGGTGTCGCGAATGAGCGTTGGGGGCATCTTGCCTGATTGCCGCTTGTCTCCTGTTTGTCTACTCGATATAAAGCCCTGGGGGGGGGGGGGGGGGGCAGTTGCACGAGTGAGAGAGTCCGAAATAGCTCAGGCGGTTAGGCGTCGGAGCGTCGAGTCCCCGTCCCGTCACGGCCCAGGTAGCTGGACTCCAGCATATCCAGACGAAAAAAGACAGGCTTGTTTAATAGCATGTCCTTTGAAAGGTCTAGTAAATCAAAGTGGCAGTGCACCTGAATTGATCGGTGTTCAGGTCGTACTCCACAGGCAATCGCTGTCCTTGTCCCCCATAACCCGCCAGTCGGGGCCATCTTTTATCACTTCGAGGGCGTGGACGTTAAAACCCGAACTCACCAGCGAGTGAGCTTGAGCTCAAGCACGAGTGTGCTTGAAAATCCCGCGTTGGCATGGGCTAGACTTTAAACCCACTGATGCAACTGAGCCCAGGACTTTTCTTCAGTTGCACGATTTGATCACAGTTGCACGAGTGGGCTTGACCCCTTCACTGCTGAGAAAAAGTGAACACGATCCATCTGCAAGAGACACAGATCCTCATGAACCCCCGCGACTGCGGGGGCTCATGAGGATCTACGCCTCTTGCTGAGACAATTCGTATCCATGTTTCTTGGACGGTTTTGGCTTTTTGTCGTTGAATGAACAAAGATTTCAGAAACAAAAATGTAAGTACAGTGGCAGAGAAGGTGTTAAGCCCTGCGCTAGCCACTACTGAAGGTGGTCCGCTAATAGATTGCATTAGTGAGCCTTAATCTCGCGCAAGCTAGTACACGAGGTTCTGCTCTAGTCCTGCGCCAGCCTCTAAGCAAGGTGCTCCGCTACAGCGAAGCACCTTGCTTACTGGCTGGCTGGCGCAGGACTAAGGTCACTCGTGCCAGTCTTCCCTATTCCCACATCAAAAACACTATCTTTGGCTGCAAGTGACGTAGACCATAAAAATCCCTGACAAGCTACGACGGTTAGTATGTTGGTTAACCTTGATGGTTCAGCGGTGGTGTCAGAATATGAGCTATCGTCTTCTTAGTCGCTGAGGACTGCTACTTGTTCCTTGGGTGAGGACTGAAATCTCGGCCTGACCAGGCGGTCAGCGTCTTTGCGAGATCGATGAGCAAGGCGCGAGACACATGCATTTGCAACATTCCAGTGACTGGCTAAGTATAGACAGTCCTTTTGCTGTAAGTCGTAAGTAAAATCGTCATCGATCGTCTATGCCGCAGGAACACAGTTGTAAATGTGGGATGATACTCTTCAGCGAGAAGCATGTTGATGTAAGCATCTAAGACATGTCACCAGATAGGTGAGGCGAGTAATTCCCCTTGTGTACGTATCTAACCCATTTCGGCCCGGAACCCTGCAGCACGAGATGGATTGATCATGATAATTCAAGGGTAGTGCCAGATGAGCTTGGCGCCTGAAGGCGCCAAGCTCATCAGGCACTTCTCTTGAATTATCATAATCAACGCATCTCCTACAGCTGGTACAAAGTCGTTAGACAACGGCCTCCACAAGTTTGGAAATGCGACCGTGGGTTCAAGAGGGCTAAAAAAAAATGGACTCTTGGTAATTACTTTGTTCGCAAATTAGAAGTCGGTCATAATTGCACAACTGGGCGATTTCCCATGTGATGTGTCATGTTTGTCTAAGCTTTGAACCCTTTCCCTGGCGCGGTACGCGCATTTCTGTTTCTGAAATGTTTGTTCGTTCAACGACCAAACGCCTCAACCGTCCCAAAAAGCGTGGAAACAAACTGGTCTCCGCAGGAGGCATAGATCCTCATGATGCCCCGCAGTCGCGGGGGCACATGGGGATCTATGTCTCTTGCAGTTGGATCATGTTCACCTTTTCTCGGCAATGAAGGGGTTACTCCACTGTTTGAGCCAAAAGGCACGCAGTTTTTTTTTTTTTTTTTTTTTTTACTTACTTCTGAATCGTCTAATAACATGATTTTATTTTCATGATCAGTGTGTCCGCCAGGATTTGTGTAGGGAAAAATGTCTACATATTTTTGTGCGTCAGATCTGTTTTGTGTGTGAAAAAGGTAATTGATCTAAATGTTGTGATAGTGATCCAGCAAGGCCCCCTTTACCCCATTCTCGCAGTTACGAAGGTTTCACTGTCAGACTGTCTTAATAATGAGTATTACGATGTCCGCAAAGTAAATGCCTTCCGCAAATAGCTAGAACGCAAGAAAAGCCACTGTGCAATATCCCTCGTCTTCAAGAGACATAGAGCCTCATGTGCATCAATAGCTGCAGGGGCTCATGAGAATCTATGCCTGTTGCTAGCGTTGATCGCTCGCATTTACACAAATGATAGAGGTCGCCCACGTTTAGTTGTACAGAAGAAAGGTGCAAGCACAAAGGTCAGTTGTCCTACGGAACGAAGAGTCAATATTGACGGAGGTATAAGTTCATCTGCTCTTGCTAAAAGGTACTGATAGAAATGTCCCGAAGTTTCAATTAATAATAATAATAATAATAATAATAACAATAATAAGTAGTAGTAGTAGTAGTAGTAGTAGTAGTAGTAGTAGTAGTAGTAGTAGTAGTAGTAATTAAGAGCTGTAGTATTAAAGCTCTTACATTTTATTTTCCGAAATTGTAATAATAATAATAATAATGGTGATAATAATAATGATATGAAATGTTAATGTTTGCTGCGGGCATTTAGGACATGATGCTTCTGCTCACGACGTGGGGGTCATCTCGCTTGATTTTCTCTTTTAGTCTGAAACGTCTCAAGATTCCCGGTAATGGTGTTGGGACATGCCGTACCTCCTCCGAAAAGCTTCCTACGCCACTGAGAACATTATTTTGATAAACGACTATCCTAGTGTTACTCATTAAAACATCACACTTACTTGTAAAACACTCAGAGCTAATTGTAGGATAAGCGCTGTATTAATAGTCAGTATATTATTATTATTATTATTTTAAATCATCATTATCATCTTCTTTTTTAGTTATTATTATTATTATTATTATTATTATTATTATTATTATTATTATTATTATTATTATTAAAAACTATTTAGTGATAATGCACGCCTTATTTTATTATCGTAACGTAGAATAGAGAAGTCAGATATTTTCTCTGGGCAGAGAATCGTTCTTTTATCTTTTTAAAAATGGCGCTAAAATAATATGACATCGATTTAGCGCGATGCAAGGGGCTTTTGATATCAGTGTGTGAATGGGAAGGGGAAACCCGATACGACACACGCGAAACCTAGCTGCCTCCCAACTCCGGAGAACACAGACGTAAGTAAGGCTTCTAATGCACGCAAGAAGCAAAGATCCTCATGAGCCCCCGCAAGTGCGGGGGCTCATGAGGATCTGTGCCTCTTGCAGATTTACTGGTTTCTTTATGATACGCGAGAAACCCAGATGCCTCCTAACGCCGGAGAACATAGACGGAAGTAAGGCTTCTGTTGCAAGCAAAAGGCAAAAATCCTCACGAGCCCACGCAGTTGCGAGGGGCTCATGAAGATCTGTGCCTCTTGCAGATCGAATATGTTCGATACGAGAGAGAAACTCACGAAAGCGAGGAAGAAAAATCGACGGGAATCGTCCAGCCGTGACCAACCTCTCTCAGATAGCAGTGAATTGATTTTCGAATGATATACGAGCGGACGACCACGTGTACTTCAACGGAGACGGAGGAGTTAAAGCAACTGTTCCGCAGGCGTCCAAGAAAAAAATTAACAGGCTTTAACTCCATCCAATGCGTCCCGCATCAATAGATGCGAAAGTGTCGTATAGCGTTGCCTCTGGCTATACGACACTTTCGCAGCTGTTGTCGCGGGACGTTTTAAATGAGTCGATAAGAACAACGACAAAAAGAAATTACAAAGTAAAATGTATTGTCCTTGCGTTTTGTGTACCCCCCCCCCCCCTAGCATTTTGCGCACTTGCAGCCACCCTGGTATTTATTACAGGTGGTCCTACGCGAAAGGGACGGCCGGAAAGATTAACCCAGTGCCTACCAGGGGACGCCAGATGATGTTTAATCCTTGGCAGAATCGAAATACATGAAAAGACGACGGATTCTAATTTAGTCAGCAAAGAGGTAAATCACCTCCAGGGGCCAGCTGCATGAAGGTGCTCCGCCAAAGCATCTGCAGGGGCTCAAAGGGTTCTTTGCCTTTGCCTTTTGCAGCAGGATTGTATATTTTTAGCTCGGTGGCATCGTGGGGTTACTTGTTTTCTTCTTACTTCGCATACATTGACGGACAACTTAGTCCGAGTGGCGGACCGATTTGGGTTCATAACAAAATAACAAATATTGAAGAAATAATCTAGCAACGTTGATGAAATTCGTAAGGAAACGCCTGCTAGAAGTGTTTTCATTTTGTGCTTTTCATTTAGAGGAATACTCCCAAACCAGACAGGTGAGGCTAGCGCAGGTAAAACTGTACACATTCCAAGGGGAATTACTCAATGCTGGACAGACAAACAGGGATGTATATGATCGTCTTGTTCTATACCTGCGTATTTTTCTGTGGGCTGGCGATTCGTTGCCGGATAGGCGGGGGCAGGGGATCTAACTGTTTGTCTGTCCATCGCTGAGTAATTCCCCTTGGTATGTGTACATTTAGAGGAATAGTCTTTTACCTGACAGGTCACGTTATATATTCAAATGAGGTAGGTTAGGCAGTAAGAGGACCGGTGTTAAAAAAAAAAAGTCTTCTGCCTTCTTTGGCATTTTGTAGAGAGGCAGTATGTTGGAATTTGCTTAAAATCTCATGATAGATGAGAAGAGACATGTTTGGTGCTTTGATTCATACCAGTCTTGGCTTAACCAATGGACTCTTGTTGGCCTAGTTTGAGTTGCCAAGCAGATGGTGATTTGAGGTGTGTACCAGTTTTGGCTACGCTTGGATGTAGGGTTGGTACAGAATCATGTTGATAGCCAGGAAATGAAACGGGTGATGTGGTTATTTTTTATTTTTTATTTTTTTATTTTTTATTTTGTGCATGGCAAATGTGCAGCAAGTGGGCGGTAGTGTTGTTTAGGGGATTGAAAAATTAGGGGATGACTGGGACAGACTAAGACTAAGGCATTTTAACAGATGGGACTGCAAGGGAGGCCCACTGTGTACTATGGCCTTCGGTGCGATCATGTTCCCAGTTGCTATTTTCCATGATATTCACCATTCACCATCTTTGGCCATTTTCAGGGCTAGATTGAAAACATTTAGTTTTTTTCAATCAAGCCTTTGAAATGGATTGATAAACCCTACGTTTTCCCGTCTACAGGTTTTGAAATGTTTTATGTTTGTTATTTCAGTATTGTGTGAATGTGCATTTATACTCATGAATGGGTGTATTTGTATGTTGTCGGTACTTTAGTTGATTAATTTCAGTTAGTTAGATTATCTAGATGTACAGCGCGCTGCGCCTTCCATATATATTATTATTATTACTTATTGATGTCTCCTCACCAGCATTGTTTAGCGGACAGTGACGGTATTCGCTGCCAGCGGACGCAGGCTGTGCTTCTAAAATCTTTGTTAACTCGATGCTAAAGAATCCCAGGAACATGGATGCAAAGTGGTATCAGCAAGAGGCATATATCCTCATGAGCCCCCGCGACTGCGGGGGGCTCATGAGGATCTATGTCTCTTGCAGTTGGTATTGTGTTTTTTTCTCGACAGTGAAAGGTTTCCTGCATACCGTGTGCTGTCGAACGCACTGAACAGCAGGTAAGCTGGGGTAGTGTGACTTTAAAAGGGGTTGGGCTAGAGGAGGACGTGGGGAGAAGTAATTAGCAAGCCGGCGTATTGTCTCGCTTCGCGCTTGATAAGCGTTGAATGATGCCTGTTGTGATATCCATTTTTATTTTCAACCTGTTTTCCTCTTCCACGAGCACAGACTCTCAAGCACCTCAGCGTTTATATGGGGCTAGAGTGTGTGCCAGGCTGACGTCTTCACAGTGTGTGGACATGAACAGGGTTCTTAACCCTATCGCTGCCGAGAAAACTGCAAGAGGCATAGATCCTCATGAGCCCCCGCATTCGCGGGGCTCATGAGGATCTACGCCTCTTGCTGAAGCCACTTTGTGTCCCTGTTCCGTTTTCGACTGGGGATCTTTGACGCTGTTGACACTGATTTGATAAACACAGTCTGCTTCCGCTTGCAGCGAAAGTGTGTTAATCCTTCAGTCTGTCCCGTCTCTTGGAGGCATAGATTCACATGAGCCTCAGTCTGCGCGCAGCCGCAAGGTCTTGTGTGAACCCCTGCCTCATCATATTAATAGATCAGTTGCGTAACCGCTGCCCGGACAGACAGACAGAGTAATTAATTCTTCGGAGTTGTGTGTGTGTGTGTGTGTGTGTGTGTGTGTGTGTGTGTGTGTGTGTGTGTGTGTGTGTGTGTGTGTGTGTGTGTCACGAATATGAAAATTGTAAGTTGTGGGCGTTGTTTTGATGTTTCGCGTGGCTGGTTTTTCAGATTTTCATTTCCTTCGCTCCAATTACAGATGCTGTAGACAATATCTTTGTCCGTAACAGCTTGTGTTTGTTGTTGTTGTCGTCGTCGTTGTTCTTTTTGGTGTCGTCGTCGTTGTTTTCTTCTATATGTGAACATATCAGCAAATGAAGAAAAAAAAAGTTAAACGTTTAGGGCTTAACGTCTTTTGTCCACAACGAAGGTGATTTCAAAGACGGGGCAACGAAAATAGGTCTGTAAAACCCCAGCTGGGTTCGAACCCACGACCTTGTGGTCGAGAGTCGAACGTTCTACCACCGAGCCACCCAGCTCCCCCAAACGAAGGGGAAAAAAACCTAGAAAGTGTGTACATCACTGGTTACTTACATATTATATACTGACGACCAAAAGAAACGCGACATCACTAGAAAGGCCCATAACGGTCCGTGGCGCAGCATATTTTTCGTAGTGTAGCGCTTTTTTGGGGCGTTAGTATAAATCTATATATTACTATGCTTTAGCTTTGTCGTATCCCAATAAGCAAAAAGTTCTCGGATCGACGTCGGCCTGAGCCAGAGGTCCTCATTTTCTTGCTGAGAGATTTTGAGTTCTACGCAGAGGTTGTTAACCCGTTCAGTGCTAGCGGACGGCAGAATGTGTTTCTGCAAATCTTTCTTGATTCAACACGAACAGAAAAAAAGAAACCTTAGCTGTCCCAAAGAACATGGATTGAAAGTGGTGTCAGCAAGCGGTATAGATCCTCATGAGCCCCCGCAACTGCAGGGGCTCATGCGGCTCTATACCTCTTGCAGTCGGGCTGTGTTCAGATTCACTCGGCACTGCCGTACGGGTTTAAAGACCCAACTAAAACAGCTGGCACTGGATATTCCAGAGTTGGATGCTTGTGTAATTACTGCAATCTCCCACTACCAGCTGATCCGCGCTGAATTAATCCGCTTGTCTGCGCGCTCGTTTTTTAAGCGGTGCTTCAACGCCGCTTAAAGCGAGAAATTGGTCCTCGTAAACTCGTCTGGCTTTTTACAATACAAGCGATCAAAGAACACAAAAACAAGCGATCAAAGCGAGCGCAAAAAAACATCAACAACATGTAGGCATCTCTTTCGCTTCCACGCCAGCTGTATAAATAAATAAATAAATCAGCGAATGAAATAGGCGCTTTATCCAAATTGAAAATCGGCTCAAAGAGCCGCCGCGAACTAAACTCAACAAGCACGCTCACGTGATTTACGCGCATTCACTCACACACTGTACACAAGCACAGAACATTGAGTTATATTATAAATAAATATGAGAAATGCGCCATATAAATACCATGTAATAATAATAATAATAATATTCACGTGGTGCTAAGGGCAAGCTCAAGCGAGCTACTGAAGTTTTGGAAATTCAAATCGTTTATATTTGAAATTTGATTAAAGTGGGCTGAAATTGATACCAAAGTCGTGGGGGAGGAAGAGCCGGAGTACCCGGAGAACGAACCCCCAACGGCCCGCCCGAATTAACGGTGACATTTACTAGAGGAGAAAAGTCCGACGCCGGAACCGGGTATCGAACCTCGCACCTCTAGCATTGGTGGCAGGCGCTTTTACCGCTGCGCCACGGACCGTTATGGGCCTTTTCTAGTGAACAGAATAAACTGAACTGAACTGCTGTAAACAATGTAGTACTCTGTTCACTCTGAATGCATACATTTTCAGAATAATAGCATCATACGGAACAGGAATATGCATACAATTAACGGAATGGCAGTGTAATCAAACTATTCTAAAATGTGAATTATTGAAGTGAACGTGAAAAAGACATGTGCAATTTCCGCAAAGAAACATTTGCGCTCTGATCAGAGATTCTGAACTTCACACAGCCTGGAGCCGTAAGGACCAAAATAGCAGACTTACTAGAGGCCGACGCCGGAACCGGGTATCGAACCTCGCACCTCTATCATTGGTAGCAGACGCTTTTACCGCTGCGCCACGGACCGCCCCAAGCGGTGGGTCGACCTTGTGTAGCTCTCTTGCAGTGCCTGATTAGATTCTCGCCTGTTTGCTCTTTAAGCCATCTTCAGTGCTCGCTTCGGCGTGAAATTTCTTCTCGTAAGTTCAGTCGTCTGTCAGTAAGTACAGTCGATCAAAGCGGACGAAAAAATGGCGCGGCTGGATGCTGCTCTGTGATTCTGGACCTTGCGGGTTACGTGTTAAAGAGTGAGACCTGGGTTCCAAATGGCATTTTTGAGTTTCTGCTCGAATCAGCACGCATCAGCGACTGCCACAGGCTGCCAAATGTCACCGAGTCATAAAGGCAATTTGACCGCATGATGCTCTTCTGCCTTCGCAATTTTCCACGTAACCCCTTCACTGCCGGGTGAAAGTGAACCCGATCCGACTGCTAGAGGCATAGATCCTCGTGAGCCCCCGCAGTCGCGGGGGCTCACGAGGATCTGTGCCTCTTGGTGACACCACATTGTATCTGTGTTCCTTATTGATCGGCTCGGGCTGTTTGGCGTTGAAGTTAACGGCGAGTTCCGAAATTCAGTTTGCGAGCGGCCACTGGCATTGAGGTGGTTAAAACAAAGAGGATCTGTACGTTTCGGAGATGGAAATGACGGCTTGGCCTAGCCTGCTTCGCTCGCCTGGAAATAACCGTGCTCTTTCTTAGCTTGCTAATCGACAAATGACGTCGGTTCAAATTGACCTTTCATATGACCCCAGAAGTCAGTGTGCAGCATTTGTTTTTTAAACATGAATTGTTCATAAAGTTAAATACTGACTTCCATAAAAAAAATCGCGAAAATTTCAAACGTTGTTTCCCATACTAAAACATCTTAACTGTAAAGAGTTCACTTGTGTCACATGTCACTGCGGCCCCAGACTTCCGTGCAATGTAAGAAGTTAGTGGACAATTCAACTATATCAACGAATGAAATACCCTCTCAAAATACTGCGTGTTGTGCTTTCGCGGTTTAAAAAAAAATGGAAATCAGTATATATAGTGAACGTCTGAAATAGAATTGCAGTTATAAATGAACCTATCATACTACTTTGTTCGCTTCGAAATAACCGCGCCATTTCTCCGCGGCAGCGGAGAAATGGCTCGGTTATTTCGAAGCCCCGCGAACAAAGTAGGCTAGAAAACCCTCTAGCTTTCTGGCCAATACGCCCATTCGGCGTTACGACTGCGCATGCGCTATCGTTGTACCAAACAAACATTCTGGGATAGTGTGCGTGCGGCATGTCTTTTATGTGAGAAGCCCTAGACAAAAACCAATGTCGTGTTTTATTTTCTTGTTATGGTGACTAAAATGGGCAAATCCGACTTTTGGGCCCATGATTTTTGGTCCCTAGGAGTGCTTCTAACTTGTTCTAATGAGACAGAAATAAATATCATTTTCGATCGGTTTATTTTCACGGGATTAGCAATAAACGCAACTTTAAAAAGGCGATGACATCACCGATGTCACCAGCACTGGAGAATGATGCAGGAGGTAGTGAAGCTGAATTCCCGATTTTTCCGAAAGTGTTTTGAAAACACGAGCCCTCAGAGTCTGTTTGGTACAACACGCGCCCCAGCATGCATTACTTGTCCGAATGGGTGTATCACTGAAATCATGTGTTTCAAAGTTTTACAGACCTTAGTCCTGCACCAGCCACTAAGCAAGGTGCGCCGATAGCGGCGCACCTTGCTTAGTGGCTGGTGCAGGACTAAGCTCGCTCATGCAATCGGCCCCTAGTCCTTAGACAGGTCTTCAGGGAGAAAAGGGCGGTTTGTAGGCGTTAAAGTCTTACGATTCCCATAATGCGCTGCACATCAAATAAAATAACAAACTAAAAATCCCACGACCTTCGTCAGTTGTGACGATGAAATCGAGGGGTAGTCCCTACAACCGTATCGGCAAGAGGCATCGATTCTCATGAACTCCTGCGGCTGCAGGGATCCCTGAGAATCAATGCCTCTTGCAGATGAAGGATTTGGTTATGGGCATGTTCAGATGTGCTGAGCCAAGCAGGGGGTTCTCTGCGGATTTGAAATGTCACACACTTTTCCCCCCTGCCACTCTATACGAACGTACTAGTTTGGCTGGTTTGAAAATAACGGCCGCAGGAGCTTATCGCAAGCATTAGGCTTCATATTGTTTTTATTGCCCGGCGGCTTTTGAAGCCAGCACAGTTTTTATTTGCTCGAAACAAATCGTTTGAAGAGTGGCGTAAGAAATCGTTTCGAAGGCCGAGCGACGTAAGAGGAGAGGCCAGCCAGATGCACAGAGCCTCACAAGTCCTCGCAGACATGTCACTGCGGCTCTAGGTGCATGGCAGATACACGGTGAAGCGGCGACGCGTGTGATTTTGTTAAATTTGTGTAAATAGTCGACAGCTCGTTATTAAGTCCCTTTTATTTATAGAAGGGACTTTTTAGGACGGGTCGCGGTGGGGCGAATTGAATGATGTCCATGATGTCAAAGACGATAAGGCCTAATCCTCTCACAACTGAAGTAACAAGATAAAAATTACGTCATGTCTAGTTACGCCAACCTCGCTGCTGAACGTACATTTCGGGCGAAGCGCCGTGTGTGCGTATGTGTGTGCGTATGTATGTAAACACGAGAACTTACTCTATGATATTGCTGTACGCACAAACTTGGAGAAATATTTTCTATAAGGGGTGGCTAAGAGAGCCTCCGCCGAGCATTTTATAACGGGATGTCTCCTGGAAGACATAAAAGACAGTTTATAGAATGTCCTTTGACCCAGATTAGAGTCCGTAATTTTTGTCATATTTACTTTAAATTTTGGATATAGCTAGCTTGAAGGGAGACATTGGATGAGTTCGTTAGCCAGCTTTGTATCTTTTCAACTTCTTCAGTAAAAATTATTTCTTTTCAGAAAAAAATTAAAACAGTATACAACCTTGACTTCTGAAGAAAGTCAGACAGTGGCGGTGACGTAAAAGAAGCTCTGCGTCACCACGCAGACATTGACGCAATACTCTAAATATGACCTAATTCTCTCTCTCGCACGCGTTCTCTCTCTCTCTCTCTCTCTCTCTCTCTCTCTCTCTCTCTCTCTCTCTCTCTCTCTCTCTCTCTCTCTCGTCTCTCTCTCTCTCTCTCTCTCTCTCTCTCTCTCTCCTCTCTCTCTCTCTCTCTCTCACACACATACACATACGCGCATCTCCCAGAGGCATAGATCCTCATGCCCCCGGCGGTGACGTAAAAGAGGCAACTCCGTCACCACGCAGACACTAACATAATACTCTAAATATGACGTCATTCTCTCTCGCGCGCTTTCTCTCTCTCTCTCTCTCTCTCTCTCTCTCTCTCTCTCTCTCTCTCTCTCTCTCTCTCTCTCACACACACACACACACACACACACACACACACACACAAACATGCGCACGTCTACAGGAAGAATAGATCCTCATGCGCCCTCCAGGCGCATGAGGATCTATGCCTCGTGGAGATGTTTGGACCGCGCGCTCACGCACGCACACAAACACACGCCGCACACACACACACACACACACACACACACACACACACACACACACACACACACACACACACACACACATGAACACAAAACCCTCAGACTGGGTGACCTACCATTTTATGTGAAAATGGGTTCCCATATTTCTATTTATTCTAGGGCTCTGGAGTTGATGCCAATGTTTAGAACTCACCTTATAACTAAGCTCTACAACTTAAAATAAAATAGACATTTTCTAGAAACAGAGCCACTGGATGGAAAAAAAATGGGTGTTTACCCCAAAAGTGGGTGCCTCTCACACAAAACTGGGATTACAGTGAAAATACCTCACTAAAGATACCTTTGGTTGATTTTACTATTATGATTGTTTGAGTGGGGTTGTAAGGGGGTTGGGGGGGGGGAGAAGTGTGTGTGTGTGGGGGGGCGGGGCGGGGGGGGGGGGGGAGGGGAGGGTGGGGGGGGGGGGGGAGAGGGGGTCATCACTTTTGGTTTATAGAGCTGCTCAATGCACTCTTATGAATGAAAGAGTTTCATTATCAGTGGAATCAGTAGGTCATTTCAGAGGCGCACACTGAGTTGCACGTCAAACCACTCACAAATACTCATTTGGAGTGCACCAGATGGATCCAGTTGGCAAAGTCCCACATTCCACACTATAGGACAGCTAAGACTGAAAAGCAATCGCGGCGTTTATGGCGCGGTACAAGGTTTAAAACTAAGAAAATGTTGTTTTTAGAAGCGTGTCGGGCAAAAGTTTTTATGAAAACTGTTTTAAAAACCTCTTTTAACTCAACTTTTCTTAATGTTAAAAGTGTTTTATTGTACATTACTTAACGTCCCGACAGCAACAAGGCCTTCTCAGGACGTGCCTGCACTGCTTGTGAAAAAACAACAACTAAACAGAACATTGAATGTATATCGCCAGCCGGTCAAATACATTAAATAAACCTAACACATGGGGCCTACATAAAGCTAAGACCATTTAGCAACACACATCCAATATCAAGAGCTACAGGCAGTGCAGACAGTAGGGAGAGTTTTAAAAAGTCAAATACAGGTGAATGGACAAAGGGCCGACAGAGACACATGCCCCAGAATAGAGAGAAAAACCCACCCTGTGGGGCTGACCAGGGTGCCCCTGGGAAATAAAAAGTAGTTAACCCCACCCAAGTCCCCCAGGGCAGACCCGGGTGGGGTTAAAAGTGTTTTAATTTACAAGCATGTCGTAACTGATATGCATCTATTCCAACGTATAGTGCTGGATATTTTTCCCATCCTCGCCTTCTCTCGGGCTTCGCTCAACACTCGACTTTCCAGTCCTTCCCTGAAACACCCCCAACCGGTCTGCCCTCAACACTCGACTTTCCAGTCCTTCCTTCAAACACCCCCAACCGGGTCTGCCCTGGGGGACTTTTTAGTTCCCAGGGGCACCCTGGTCAGCCCCACAGGGTGGGTTTTTTCTCTATATTCCGGGGGCATGTGTTTCTGTCTACCCTTGGTCCATTCACCTGCATTTTCCTTTTTTAAACTCTCCCTACTGTCTGCGCTGCCTGTGGCTCTTGATATTCGATGTGTGTTGCTAAATGGTCTTAGCTTTATTTAGGCCCCATGTCGTAGGTTTTATTTAACGTATTGGACCGGCTGGCGACATACATTCAATATTCTGTTGAGTTTTTGTCACTAGCAGTGCAGGCACGTCCTGAGAAAGTCTTGTTGCTGTCGGGACGTTAAGCTATGTACAATCAATCAACCTTCCTTCAAACGGACAGCATTCACACAAATAATACTTTACTATTACATCAGAAAATGGCCCATCCAAGCCTGCACTCTTTTAACTGCACTAAACGACTGACTGGTGCAGACGACGCATGAAACGACGCTGACTCTGTGACGTCATTTCCATTCAATCAATTTGTGCATACAATCCAAAAGGAGATGCGGCATTGATAACATCGACAAACCTACAAAATAAAGCAACAGGTTCAACCAAAAGGTCGGGCAGGACAAAAGACAACAGCAGCCTCACCCAAAGTCTAAACGTCCTCTCTTACAATGCGCACTCATACAATCACTTCACTTCTTAGCAACCGGCGCACGAATATAATTATAGGCTAAGTCAAACTAAAACAGAAGATAGTGGCGAAAAACCCTTTAAAATAGAAACAAAGAACGACGTTTCAGATCAAATATTCTTCATCTGACATGGAAACAAACGTAGAAAACGTATAGGCTAAGTCCCTGGTGAACGTATACATGAATCTCAAATCTGCCACTAGACATCACCTTTCTCCACATCACCCCGGAAGTACATTACAACTCAACACTTTTTTTTAACAAAACAACCACACCCTCAAATAACAAACCTAATTCTGTAGAAACATAAACAATTTACTCCCTAAAACAACAAAATATCCCCCCTGACCCATATCAGCTATGAAGTTATTTATAGCTAGCTGAGAAGGGTGATGTAATACATACACGCTCATTTTCAGGGTTCTGTGTCACAACACACACACACACATTGCTGGGAGGGACAAGTTTTCAAACACACTACCGGCGTGTCTGTTAAACACAAAAGTGCATGTGTTAACGCCAAAATGAGAAAAACGGATTTTTTTACTTTTTATGAATCTTTACCGCAAGACAATGCAGAAACAACCCTCAGAAAAAATGGGTGTCTGACTTGGAAACCCAGAATTATACACATACCCAGTTTCCATAAGGATGGTAAAGACAGTCACCCGTTTTAGGTCTTTCGTCTACACACATCGACATGCTTTCAGAAGAGCATGCAGGTGTACTTAGTGTATCATGTAGCTAGATAAAGTCAACCTGATTTCATACAAATTATACAGCAAGACTGAAATCGTACTGTGAAATTTTAGTTTTGTCACCATTTTCTCAAGTCTTGAAGCGAAAGTGAAACTCATATCACGCTGAATATAAAACAAGATGGGATGAACCATAACCATTAAAGTCCCTTCTATATAAGAGCTGTCCTCGCTGTCAAAGGTCTCTACCTTTTGTCTTTGGCCTGATTCTGATGTTGAATTATCTCCTATTGAAAAAGACTCGCAGATCTGTCAATGCGTCAGTGAGTTCTATAAGGTGCTCAGGACATACTCGACATTGATTTCTCATACTTCATTTGTCATGATGTAAGTTTCAGTTTTTTCGTAATTTTATATGTTACGTGATATGAGTTTCACTTTAGCTTCATAGGCTTGAGAAAATGGTGACAAAACTAGAACTTCACGGTACAATTTCAGTCTTGCTATAATTTGTGTAAAAGCAGGTTGACTTTACCTAGCTACATGATATACTCAGTATACGGGTCACCTGCATGCTCTTCTGAGAGCGCGTCGATGTGTGTGTGCATGTTAGTGCGTGCGTGCGCGCGCGCGCGCTCCAAACATCTCCAAGAGGCATAGATCCTCATGCGCCTGGAGGGCGCATGAGGATCTATTCTTCCTGTAGACGTGCGCATGTTTGTGTGTGAGAGAGAGAGAGTCGCGCGCGAGAGAGAGAATGACGTCATATTTAGAGTATTATGTTAGTGTCTGCGTGGTGTCGGAGTTGCCTCTTTTACGTCACCGCCACTGTCTGACTTTCTCTAAAAGTAAAGGTTTTTTAGTGTTTTAATTCTTTTCTGAAAGAATTAATTTTTACTAAAGAAGTTGAAAGGATACAAAGCTGGCTTATACAAACTCATCCAATATCTTTCTCCAAACTAGCTATATGCAAAGGTTCAAGTAAATATGACAAAAATTACGGAATCTAATTTGGGCCAACCGACTTCCTATAAACGGTTGTTTATGTCTTCAATGAGACATTCAATTACAATATGCTCGGAGGCTCTCTTAGCCACCAACTTAAGAAAGTATTTCGCCCATTTTCAAGCTTGTATGTACAGACATATCGGAGATTCTCTTGTTTACATACATACGCACATACATACATACATACATACATACATACATACATACATACATACATACATACATACATACATACATACATACATACATACATATATACGCACATACATATATACGCACATACGGCGCTTCGCGTCAAATGTACGTTCAGCAGCGAGTTTGGCGTAACTAGACATGACGTAATTTTTATCTTGTCAGTACTTCAATTGTTAGACGGTTTAGCCAGCCCGCATTTGACATCATGTACATGCTATTAAATTCGCCCCATATAAAAAATAGAAGGGACTTAATTACGTAAAAACCAAAAATACGTTATAATAAATGACGTTTGACAAACCAATAACGCGTATGCACTGCGCCCCTTTCAGATTCACTGTGACGCATTGGCAGATCTGCTTGGCTTTTTCAAAGGCGATATTTCAACATCTGAATTAGGTCAAAGACGAAAGGTAGACACCCTTGACAGCGATTGCAGCTCGCATATAGAAGGGACTTTGTGGGTTATGGTTCATCCCATCTTGTTTGTTGTTGTAACTTCGACGTGTGGCGGCAGCTGTGGTTGAGCACTTGAACCGGATCTTCTGACGACAAAACGCCGAAAGGATAACAAATAACACGCAAGCAGAATATCTGCCGGCGGCAGCTTTTAAAGATTCATTTCCAGTGTGCAAAAATCCCCTGGCCGAGGACGGCTGCAGTTGGCCCGCGCACGACTGTGTGCGGGCCAACTGCGGCCTACGGCAGTCGGTCCGAAGATCCTTTGCTGTTGGGGAGGTGGGCTGAATGCAGCGAGGATGGATGTACTTTCAGGGGGTCCATACCGGCCCCAGCCCATAACCCCTAGATTGCTGCTGACTGGTCCTCGCGGTGGAAAAGATGCGTACCGGAACCCTTTAACTCATTCAGCCCCGACACACCACAGCAACACATGGAGCGAGCATGATAGTTCAGGGGCGGTGCCTGAATAGCTTGGTGCCTATCGGCGCCAAGCTATTCTGGCACCACCCTTTAACTATCATGCTCGATCTGTCTCTAGAATTGTAATACAGTCCTTCTGAGGGCAACTTCAAAATTGGAGGATTTCGGTCCTGGTTCAGAATGTGTTAACCCCCTTTGCTGCCGGGGCTTAGCGAACGCTTTCCGTCTGCAAGAGACATAAATCTGCATGAGCCCACGCAGTCGCGGGGGCTCTGCTGCTTGTTCCAGTTTACTGTCCCACTGGCGCTAGAAGTGATCGGAGACTAGCAGTTTGGCGTGGTTTTTAGCAATTGTAGCGTGGTGGTTGTAGTTTGACGTAGGTTTTTCCCTCCTCCTTTCTCATCCGGGCTTGGGACCGGCAACGGCGGAGTTTCGCGGGGGTTCATGAGGATTACTGTCTCTTGTTAGACTCATGTTCCTTATAGTGCCTGTTTTCGCTCCCAGTTGCATTTGCGTTCTTCGCGCGATTGTCGTTCACTGTGCAGTGGTTTCAGACGCGAAATTCATGATCACGTGACTCGTGGCAGCACAGGGGTTAACTGCTAATGGCGATACCACTGGGCGGAAAAGACGTAACTACTTATTTTATTTATTTATTATTATTATTTTTTTTTGTAAAGTGTTTCCAACGATTCCAAAAAATTCGCATTTCTTTTGCTCGTCAGTGTATATTTCATCTGATCCGCCCCCTAACGAATACTAGCAGACCCACTTGTTTCAGTTCATTCGATTCCAAGAAGATGCTGCGAAACTGTGAGCTCTCCTGAGTGTAGGTTTGGTGGGGGTGGGGTGGGGGGGGGGTGTCCTTCTGCAGCTTGGATTTCACAATGTAATGGCCAATTTGCACGTCCGAGCAGATTTCTGCCCCGTTAGATACATCTTCCCCAATCTCGCCTCCATACACCGCCTCTCCCCATACCACCTCTTTCTGTTGTACACATCGTAATATCACACCCCAAGGCGACCAATGAGCGATGGGCTATTTGCAGACGGAGGCTCGGCTACTCCTGTCGTCCTCGAGTCATTTGTTCGGCTGGTGAAGCAAAACGCCGTGCTGTAGGGCGAGGAGAATCCATTATTGTCTTCTGTACGCGAGGGATCTGGACGGTATCATGTGCTCTGGTCTGACTCGACCGCCTGAAGCCGCAAGGGTCCAAAATCACGGACCAGAAAATTTTCAGAATAGCGAAGTTTTGATTGTAAAGCAATACAAAATCTCGATTTTGTCCAAAATGGTCTTGCTGGCTTTGCCAAATACCGGCGACAGAAATCGTGTTGTATGGGTGTGCTGGTCTGTGATTTTGGACTTCACGGCCTTAGGCCGTAAAGTCCAAAATCACAGACCAGCACACGTTGGTATCGGGCGATAGATAGTGCGTCTCGGTCCAACATGCAAGATTTCGGCGAGATATGTATGTGTATTATACAGAAACATTGACACTGACTATACTTAGTCACAAAAAAAACCTCTCACGTTAAGAAATTAAATTTGACCCTATGGTGTCTAGAAAAGCGACAAGATGCTGCGAAACGAATCTACATTGGTAGCATCAAGTAGAAACAATCGTAACATTTACGAACATCCACCTGTATGTGTGCTGGTCTGTGATTTTGGACCTTACGGCCTACGGCCGTAAGGTCCAAAATCACAGACCAGCACAACCGATACATACGTGTTTTCTGGCCTGTGATTTTAACCCTTGCGGCTCCAGACGTACAGTCCAAAATCGCAAGCCAGCACGCTTTGTTGTATTTCTTCAAAATTACCAACGGTCCGGTGGCAAGGTAGTGTATATATTGAAGTCAAGTGACATTAAGTATGCACATTAAACCTTAAATCGCCAAGGGATCCTTCTCTCTCTCTCTCTCTCTCTCTCCTCTCTCTCTCTCTCTCTCTCTCTCTCTCTCTCTCTCTCTCTCTCTCTCTCTCTCTCTTTGTTATATCCGAAGTTTGTTATAAGCGAAGAGCATTTTACGTGGAAAAGTGCTTCCGGGACCTCTGAAACGGTGTTGGTTTGTTTGTCCGTCGGACTTTAAATCCGACCTTCTTACAAGCGAAGCAGACTGTAGTTCGTTTCTCAGTCGATGAAGTAAATAGCACCCCCAGTAAGCAAAGCGTCTTTGGGCCCACGACGGCCGCAGTGGGCCCTAAGACGCTTGCTTACTGGGACATTTGCCATTGTTCTATACTTGTTAGTGACATACGAAGACATTGTGGGCAAATTTTAGGATAGCATCTGTAGGTTGATTCACGCGCTTTGCTAAAATTCCGCGTCTTGCGTTTTAAGTGCTTTGTGCGTCAGAAAAGACATAACATTTTACAGGATGCTAAATACAACGCTGCCAAACCATCTGTAGTTCCAGACTGTTTTTGCTGAAGACCTTCGCGAACATCCCATATTATAATATGTACGCCCAGACAACGCCAAATGCGATCTTTGGGAAATTGACTTATGCGTGTTGACCCGGAATTGAAAGCGAAGCTTTATTCCACTCATCAGTTGTGAATTAATTTATTTATACTAGAAGTGTTTACTGTGGACTTCGTTTGTTACAGTTAAATGCTTGGTTGTTTTTTTTTTTTTTAAAGAAAAATGCGAATAATTCTCTGCGTGTGACATTCATTTTCCTGTACTACCTATAAGGGAAGTGACTATATTTTGTAGTTTAGAATCTGCACGGGGAAACCGTCCAGCATTCTGCACAATCTCAAAGAGGGGAGGTATGATCAATTTTGTCAGGTAATTTTCTGCTGGGCAGAGCCTATGGGTCTGTGACGAAGATTAGCCCTATTCCTGTTTTCGTCCACAACCTCTTCACCCACCCCTCACCCTCCCTCTCCTCCCCACCCCCCCCCCCAAACCCCATCCCCAGGCCTCAACTCCCCTCATGCCTTTCTGAGTTTGTCATTTGGATACAACCTCTAAACGTGTAAGGAGAGAGCTCAGATCATATCTACTCTAACACTTGAAACCCTCTGGCTGCCGGTAGCGGTTTTTGTTGCGGTGATTCCTGCAGGAATCATCGCGACAAAAAGCGCTACAGACAGCCAGAGGGCTAATTTGGACACATAGTAGTGTAAATTAAATTACACGGGCTCGAGAGAAGATGTTGCAAGGACTTTCGATTGATCAGAATGATTAGCATATCGTGCAGCCTCAGCCTGTGTGTAGGCAACACGTGCCAGCTTATCACTTTGGAACAAGGTGGTATCACTAAGGTTTTGCCATAGGTGCAAGTCCCAGTAAGCAAAAGGCTCTCGGGCCGACGTTGGCCGCAGTAGGTCCGCGCACGGCCGTGCGACGAGGGTCGACTGCGGCTGACATCGGCCCAATGGCCTTTAGCATGCTGGGAGTAATGTATGGATGTGCTTTTAGTCGCACAGCCTGTGTGGTAGCTGATTCATCAGCGGTTTTATATGGTGCAGTGTGTTATATGTTGTTTTATTTATTGTTTGATTTTGTTAATTTTCTTTTCTTTTGTAGTAGTATTTTCGGCTTGCTGAGGAGAGAAATGTAGAGCATGAGTGATGACGGATTCTTCATGTAAGTGTCTGAGTCGCATTTAGGGTAGTGAGATTTGAAACGGATGAAGAATGATCCGTTGTACACTGTAGCGATGTCGAAAGGGACGCCGCGTAGACTTTAACCCATTTAGCCCCGGACTCCAAAAGCAGGAGATGGCTTGACCATGATAATTCAAGGGTTAGTGCCAGATTAGCTTGGCGCCTTGGTACATAGTCGTTAGGCATCATCATCATCATCATCATCAGTCCCTTGCCCGATCTGGGCGTTGGGGGGACTGAAAGGCAGCAGCAACAGACAGTGCTCTCCACTGAGTTCTATTTTGGGCGGTGGCAAGCAAGTCTGGCATCTCGAGTTCGGTCCATTCTTTTATGTTTGCGACCCAACTCTTTCTCTGACGACCTCGCCGACGACTTCCTTCGAGAGTGCCTTGGAGGATAGTCTTGGACAAGGTGTTGTGTCGGGTCACGTGGCCAAACCAAGCAAGCTTGCGCCGTTTCACGGTTGCCAGAAGGGGTTCATGTGGGCCCACCAGGGAAGTGACGATGCTCCGTACATATTCGTTGGTCTTGTGCTCGCGGTACGAGATGCGGAGCAACTTCCTCAGGCACTTGTTCTCAAAGGCCTGGATTTTCTTTTCTGAGTCTGCAAGCAGTGTCCAAGTCTCACAGCCGTAGAGTAGAATAGACACTACGAGGGACTTGTAAAGCCTGTACTTGATGGTGAAGCTGATGGAGTTACTTCGCCATATCCTGTCCAGCCTGGCCATTGCGGATGTTGCTGTACCTATCCTGATACGGATCTCTGCTATGCAACTACCGTCTTTGGACAGGGTGGCTCCCAAGTACTTGAAGCTATTGACCTCTTCTAGCTTCTGGCCGTTCATGTGAATGTTGCTGCTGCTGTCGCTTGTGGTGTTGATCATCACTTTGCTTTTATCCGTACTGATCTCCATGCCATAAGACCCTGCGCTACTTGAAAGTTTGTCTGTCAGGTTTTGGAGCTCACTATTGCTGCCTGCCATGAGGTCAATGTCGTCTGCGAATCGAAGATTGCACAGGGATCTGCCACCAATAGAGATTGAAGTATGGTGGTCGTGGAGGGTTTCCTGCATGATCTTCTCCAGGAATATGTTGAAAAGGACAGGAGAGAGCAGGCATCCTTGACGGACACCGATCGTCGTCCTGAAGAACTCGCCTGACTGATTGTTAAGTAGAACCGCGCTGCAGGCGTTCTTGTAAAGCGCTTCTATCATTTGGATCAGTCCCTCCTCTATGTTGAACGATCTCATGACTTGCCAGAGTCCGTCGTGCCAGACGCGATCAAATGCTTTCCTGAAATCAATGAAGTTGTGGTAGAGTTCGCGCTGATGCTGCAGATGTTTCTCGATCAGGACGCGGCAGTTGAAAATCTGCTCTACAGTGCTTCTTCCAACTCTGAAGCCAGCCTGTTCTTCTGCCAGCAGTTCCTCGGCGAAAGTTTTGAGGCAACACCTCCATAATTTGAGAAATGGGATCTTGGGGCTAAAATGGTTAATCTCCCGGCAGACCCGCGCTGTGGACAGCGTCTGCAAAACTGTTTAACCCTTGTCATTCGAAATACACCCAGTGTGTGAAATAAGTTTGACTAAAATAGTTCAAGGGTGGTGCCAGAATAGCTTGGCGCCTCTAGGCGCCAAGCCAGGCTATTCTGGCACCACCCTTGAACTAAAGCCATCAGTTGGTCTAAATCTTTATCTGTAAGTACTATAATGTAGCTTGAATATGGCAGTGTACAAATTTGAAGCTTTTAGCCTCAGTACGATATGGGATAATTCGTTTCCTCAAGGAGTGGCCAGAATGCTACACGGTTTCCCTGTGTCGTTGTAACTTCACGTCGTGTACAGGTCACTGGGTCATAGGCAGTGCAGGAGAAAAAGAATGGTGCAAAAAATACTTTGCTACTTTATCAAAAAGTTATTTTACTGGAAAAAGAAATAAGCCGTAAGCATAGTAACACATTTAGTCTATTCAGGAGTGATGTTGGAAAAAAACAAAAATTCGCTTCGACTTCCGTGCAAGGTCAATTTCCCCATCTACGTCATTCGTAGGTGCGGAGCGCACTGAAAATGTCGACGCTCAGCAACTAGGAGACTTCTGATGGACGAAGTGGAGTGCGCATGGGCATTTCTGAACACTGTGAGATCTCATCTCGAACAAACTGATTCAGGTGTCGTGTCTCAGCAACTTGTCTCAGTCCGTGTTTCAAAACTGCGCAGGCTGGATCAAGTTTTTATTCTGTGATCGTGATTACTCTCGTACCGACCGGACGCATGCGGACACAGTTGCACAGTTACGTTCCAGTGAGTGTGAAACTTTTTAACCCCCTTTAATGGCAGGACAGACACACTTCACTGAGCTGCAAGAGGCATAGATCTTTATGATCCCTTGCAAGATGCGGGGTCTCATTAAGATCTAGGCCTCTTGCTTGAGTAGTTTAACTAATTGCGTTCCAGGTACGAAATCCCCACATTTTGGAGTTGTCCTCTGAGGACTGAAATACAATTCAGAAGTCAAATCGACCATGATAGTTCAAGGGTGGTGCCAGAATAGCTTGGCGCCTATAGGCGCCAAGCTATTCTGGCACCACCCTTGAACTATCATGGTCGAGCCATATCTGGTTGCGGTGTGTCGGGACCGAATGAGCTAAGTGCCTTTTGCTGATAACTTGGCGATCATCGAAAGGTGAATAATCGCTGTTTTCAGGGACATTCTATGGACTCTACAACATAGTATTCTACAAATCATTCCTGAATATTGTGTGTGCATGTGAGTATTTTATAGGCGTGTTTTATCGCATGCGAAATGAATTATCTATTAAATCATTCAAGGCGCCCCGCATCAGTAGCTGCGAAAGTGTCGTATAGCGTTGCCGTCGGCAACGTTATACGACACTTCCGCAGCTATTGATGCGGGACGCCTTGAATGAGTCAAACCTGACGCACGACGACAAGATATGAATGGTCGATTCATTTCCTATTGTAGTGTGTGCTTAGGTGTGGCACAAACTGCTCGCCGCGTATTATTTGGGGAGGAGGGGGGGGGAGGGGGCGTGATGTTCGCTAAAGCTTGCCCCTAAAAATTAATACACTCGAGTGACGAATTCTCTGCAACGCACTCGACTCCAATTTATCAAAGCACTATGCTTAAGCGCCCGCTACCGCCGTAACTGTTCAAAGATACACTTCGATAACAGATGGTTTGGAAACGCTACACACAAGCATGGTTCATTTAGACACAGGAGAATACAGTTCAGCACACGTCGTCTTTATATCAAGTAAACAGACAATACCTCCACTACGTTCTATAAATACAACGCTATTGGTACGAGAAACAGCTAAATATAGGTTGACACGCTAATGGCTGCACATATTAAATAAGTACGATCACGAGTGTGCTTTTTCTGCATGTCCAAACTGCGATAGAAGCTCATTAGGTGTGTCGGCAAGGCATAACAAACACAAATAGTGCTGAAATTTGTATTCAGTTTTATGCGTAATGGTACTTTTATGTTTATTACATTGTTTGGCATCCTGTCTCGGAAGACAATGGAGTATTTGCTGGGTCAGTCACTGGAGTGACCTCTCCAGGGCGCAAGCCTGGGCGAAGTGTATGGAGATCCTGGGGTGCCCAGTCGTCAAGATCCCCCTCTCGGCCTCGCTGATGTATCCAAAGGAATGCAAAGCAGTACGTTTGGCTGCAGGAGCTGCCAGAACAGTGCGTGAATACAGGCAGCTGTCTGCCTTCGGGGCTCCACTCCTGATTTGAAGGGTTTACTCCCCCACATTTGGCCGTTGGATCCAACCTGATCTCCTCCGTCCTCTAGCCGTTGGCTGTCAGAAACAGCTCATCCGCCTAGTGGTGCAATGTGAACACCACCCCCTATCGTGGTTTAGCCCACCAGCTGAGGTGGTTTGCCAGGGTGTGGCGCTTGGAGCCAGCACGTGAGAGATTAAGGAGATGGATGAGGACCAGTGATGCCCGTCCGTCCTATGTAGGACGCAGCTGCCGAACAGCAAAGGTGCTACCTCTATCCAGAGCCCCTTACACCCCATTACATTACATTAATCGTAGTTGGATGACATTCTTCTCGATGCATTTATGCTTGGTCGACATGTCAGGTAGACGTATTTTCTTTAGATGTCGGCATTACAAAATGAGCTCGCAGTTGATTGCTTGCTTTTATCCGTCAGACATGCAATTCTAGTGGAATCTTTTGGCTGGAAACACGACAAGGCCTGATAATAGATATCTGCACTCAGCTCACCACATTGTGTGCTAAGCCGTAAGGCCCAAACTTACAAACCAGCACTTCTAACCTTTTGGGTGTCGTTAGCGGTTTTTGTCGAGGTGATTCCTGAAGGAATCACCTCGACAAAAACCGCTACCGACAGCCAAAGGTTAGATAGTTAGTTATTTGGGTTTAACGCCGAGCAGGCAACTAAGGCCATCTCACGGCGGGACAGCCAAAGGGTTAAGTAGATTTTTTTTTAGCAATAGTTCTGTATTTGCTCTCCATTTTGAGAATGACACGTCAGTGTAAACAGGCAGATTTTGTTATATCATTACTTGTTGAATAAAGCAACCATTATAAATATGCTAAACTGCAACAGAGCACTAATGGAGTACCATTTGATATGTGATACATCGATCAGTGTACAGGTCGATCTCAATATATCGCGGTGCACGGGAGCCGAAATTGCTGTATAGTGGTGCTGAATTGTGAAGAAAAATAAGCAAAATATCATTAGGCCGACGACTGCATTAGTTGCAGGGGCGGATCAGTTACCTCGAGGAGTTTTGTTTGGGACCTTCAACCTCATACTAACGGCCTCCCCGACGCTAGACCTTGCATCCAGGGCCGAAAAAAATCGAAAAGCGGGGAGGGGGGGGGGAGGGGTGAGGGGGTAGAGAGAGAGAAGGCGCATGCGTTTTAAGACTTTCACCACTCGCCAAAATATCAAACAACGGCGGGGGGGGGGGGGGGGGGAGGTGGGGGGCAAACACCCCAAAAAGGGACTTTGTTATATCATTTTGTTAAAAACTTGGGGGGGGGGGGTGTTCTGAACCCCCCCCCTCCCCGATCCTTCCCTGAGCTGGCTTCGCATAGCCGTGAGCGGGCCAACTAATTAAGGCTGGCGTCAAGCCCACGACTTTTTACTCACCGGACTTTCGCGTCAGTGAGAGTCGGTCAGAGACCTGTCCGCGTTCTGTGAGATATCACGATATACCGGAGCAAACAGTACTGAGAAAAATGTACCACATAGGCAGGAGAAAGCAGTGATAAGGGAGAACTGTGTGTGATTAACCCCTTCCTTGCTGCTGGACGTCTATTCGGTTCTGAAATCTTTGTTTATTCTGAAACCAAAAACAGTAACCTTCCAAGGAATATGGATACAAATTGCTCTCAGCAAGAGGCATAGATCCTCATGAGCCCCCGCATTTGCGGGGACTCATGAGGATCTATTCCTCTTGCAGTTGGCTGGTGTTCGATTAACCAGTTATCATGGTTCTAGTTGGTCTAAGCAGGAGGGGGGGGGGGGGGGTGGCGCTAAGTAGCTAAGTATGTGACTGTAAACAGTAAATGCAGAAACCTTTCCAAAGGGGGCGTATCGCACATTAACTGGATTTCCAGCACCTTGATACATGGAAATTCAGATCTGCGTAGGGGTCCAGATTGTATTGGCCAGTATAATAAGACTGATCTGTATTGCATATTTTTATTTAATTCATTCGCGGCCAGCCGCTCCGGATGCGGGGCATAAGCCGCGCATCCGGATGCGGCTCGCCGCGAATGAGTTAATGGAATAAAGTAAATTAAAATAAGAACTAATTTTGACTTTTAGTTTTGGAATTTTCGGATTTTGCCATATCAAAAGTAAGCTTTTCTTTAATCTTATAACGCAGTAATAAAGAGAAAAGGAGAGAGGAAAATATCGCAATATTCGCAGTAATAACTACCATGCGTAATTAAAATATGCGTGCTGGTCTGTGATTTTGGACCTTACGGCCGTAAACTCCAAAATCACAGACCGGCAATGGTGCACGCATGACAGGACTTGACGCCTAGTAAGCTGTAAATGTCTCAGTTTACATGGCAACAGATGGCGGTGGTATAATTACAACCTCAGTGTCAACGTTATTGTATTAGTTTAGCCAGTGTTATTTTTACGATGCGTCAGTTTTATGCTGTATATTCATAAGAGCAGTGCGAACAAACCCTGCAACAAAAAAAAAACAGACTTATGTGGCATGTACGCCAATTTTTGTAACACACACTTTAACTCCTTGATGTGTCGGTAGTGTTTTTTGTCGCGACGATACCGCTACCGACACCCAAGGGTTAACTCATTCGCGGCCAGCCGCATCCGGATGCGCGGCTTATGCCAAACAACAACAACAACAACAACAAAATTATGCGGCGCATCCAGATGCGGCTGGCCGCGAATGAGTTAACCCGTTGAGTGCCAGCTGACGCCGACTGTGTTTTTGCAATCTTCGTTGTTAACTCAACAAAC
>BTPG01000001.1:59312444-59337444 GCA_036245525.1 Semisulcospira habei
ATATATATATATATATATATATATCATCTGTCAAAGTCGATCCATTTCCCGCGCCGTGACACTGTGATAGAGGTCTCCGAGGGTGCACGTTATGGAATATGTCTGTCTGGACGTCCTCACGTAGACTGATCTGGCGCCAGATTTCCACCTCTTTTTCCGCGCGTATAGGCGTTACACTAAACACAGGAAAATGAATCGACCATGACAGTGCAGTGGTGGCGCCAGGATAGCGAAAGCTCGTCCATGATGGTCCAAGGGTGGTGCCAGAATAGCGAAAGCTCTGCTAAAATAACTTTTCTGGCACCACTCTTGAACTATCATGGTCAATCTGTCCACTGAACGTATACATAATCTTCATTCAGATGACAAGATTAAAGTTTGTGAATCTTGACCACAGCACTCAATGTGTTTACTGTTTTATCCATGAGATTTTCTCATGAACTGTCGCACATTTTGCTCGTCAGTGTACAATGAAAAATCTTGCTTTTCATAGTTCACAGAGCAGTTTCGTTCTGGCAGCCCTTTTTTTTTTTTTTTTTTTTTTTTTTTTACGCCGTGGTATTGAAGAGCTTGGGCGAATCAGGGTCCCACAGTGGTTGTCTCCCTCGATTCGCTACCGCTGGTCAGCGGTAGCGAATTGAGGGAGTCAACCAGTGGTTCAGGGACCGCTACTTTACCTGGAGGCGAGGATTATTTGCGGAAACAATTTGGGAACAAACCTTGGTGACCGGCTCTGATGAATGTCAGTCGGTCGATGTATCTCGTGCGTAATACCAGCAGTCGTCTGGTAGATGCCGTGATGACGTGGCCATATCTCGGTGCATTTTTGTTTTCTTCTGGAAAATCGCCGGTAGGTGGGTGTGTGCGTGGGCGATTGATGATGTTTCCGTGTGTGCATCCACCGAGCACTGGCCTTTCACTGGAGCAGACCTTAACTCACTCTACCCCAGACACACCACAGCAAGATATGGATCGACCATGATAGTTCAAGGGTGATGCCAGAATAGCTTGGCGCCTATGGGCGCCAAGCTATTCTTGCATCACCCTTGAACTATCATGGTCGATCTGTGTCCTGCACACAAAGCAGTCTTCAGAGGACAACGGCAAAATTTGGGGATTTCGGTGTTGGGGTAGGATGAGTTAAGCCATCATGGCTTGAAACTGGCCATTGTCCAGCTTCCAAGTCGAAGGGTTTGACGTATAGATGAAAAACGTGCGCACCAAGCAAGCACTGACCTTTTCCGACGTGCATGAGAACTGGCGACCACTTTATTTAGCGCGTCTTTCGTTCCCGAAGAATTAACGAGAAGAGCCCTACGGAGAAAGAGGCACGCTTAGAAATGACAGTTGCAACACAATTTATTAATATTTCAGTCGGGCATAACTCCACTTTCCAAAATAGACAAACAGTTGTACAATTTAGTCGCTGCGTATCTTACCTGTGTGGAGAAGCAAAGTGGAAAACTGAAGGATTTCAAAGAATTGACCCCTTGAACTGCCAGGGCAAGGCGAAGGCTACCCAGTTGCAAGAGACATAAACCCTCATGAGCCCCCGCGGATTTATGTCTCTTGTCAGTCTCTTGTCAGTACTATGTTCTTTTTGCCTAACTGTGTACATTTGCATCTGTGTTTCACGCCGGTGTCGGCCATTGTACAGTCGTTTCTGAAGAACAGTTCTCGGTCACCGGCAGGAAAGGGGTTAGGAATCAAGATTGTATTTTTCATCATTGATCAAGTGAGGCGTGCGCCCCTCAGCATCATCCCCAGTGTAATCCATTCTTCAGCCGTTATAACCCATTTTAACCCATTCTGCTCCAGGACCGAAATCCCCACATTTTGAAGTTGCCCTCCGAAGACTGTATTACACTTCTGGAGACAGACCAAGCGTGACAGTTCAAGGGTGGTGCCAGAATAGCTTGTCCCCTATGAAGTTGCCCTCTGAAGACTGTATTACAGTTCTGGATACAGACCAAGCGTGACAGTTCAAATGTGGTGCCAAAATAGCTTGGCACCTATGAAGTTGCCCTCTGAAGACTGTATTACAGTTCTGGATACAGACCAAGCGTGACAGTTCAAGGGTGGTGCCAGAATAGCTTGTCCCCTATGAAGTTGCCCTCTGAAGACTGTATTACAGTTCTGGATACAGACCAAGCGTGACAGTTCAAGGGTGGTGCCAGAATAGCTTGGCACCTGTGAAGTTGCCCTCTGAAGACTGTATTACAGTTCAGGATACAGACCAAGCGTGACAGTTCAAGGGTGGTGCCAGAATAGCTTGTCCCCTATGAAGTTGCCATCTGAAGACTGTATTACAGTTCTGGATACAGACCAAGCGCGACAGTTCAAGGGTGGTGCCAGAATAGCTTGGCACCTATGAAGTTGCCCTCTGAAGACTGTATTACAGTTCTGGATACAGACCAAGCGTGACAGCTCAAGGATGGTGCCAGAATAGCTTGTCCCCTATGAAGTTGCCCTCTGAAGACTGTATTACAGTTCTGGATACAGACCAAGCGTGACAGTTCAAGGATGGTGCCAGAATAGCTTGTCCCCTATGAAGTTGCCCTCTGAAGACTGTATTACAGTTCTGGATACAGACCAAGCGTGACAGTTCAAGGATGGTGCCAGAATAGCTTGTCCCCTATGAAGTTGCCCTCTGAAGACTGTATTACAGTTCTGGATACAGACCAAGCGTGACAGTTCAAGGGTGGTGCCAAAATAGCTTGTCCCCTATGAAGTTGCCCTCTGAAGACTGTATTACAGTTCTGGATACAGACCAAGCGTGACAGTTCAAGGGTGGTGCCAGAATAGCTTGTCCCCTATGAAGTTGCCCTCTGAAGACTGTATTACAGTTCTGGATACAGACCAAGCGTGACAGTTCAAGGGTGGTGCCAGAATAGCTTGGCACCTATGAAGTTGCCCTCTGAAGACTGTATTACAGTTCTGGATACAGACCAAGCGTGACAGTTCAAGGGTGGTGCCAGAATAGCTTGTCCCCTATGAAGTTGCCATCTGAAGACTGTATTACAGTTCTGGATACAGACCAAGCGTGACAGTTCAAGGATGGTGCCAGAATAGCTTGTCCCCTATGAAGTTGCCCTCTCAAGACTGTATTACAGTTCTGGATACAGACCAAGCGTGACAAGTTCAAGGATGGTGCCAGAATAGCTTGGCGCCTATGGGTGCCAAGCTATTCTGGCACCACCCTTGAACTGTCACATTTGATCCATGTCTTGCTGTGGTGTGGTGGGGCTGAATGAGTTAACACACACAGATTGTCAGGAGCTCCTTGGTGGCGTATGGGACGGGAGGTATTTCTAAAGGTGGAAGGTAAGAGTCGTCGCTTGGCCCTAAACGCACCGATGACGTGTGATCTGAATATGAAATTAGAGAAGAGGAGACCAGGTTTTATCGAAAGATAGTGCCAGATTAGCTTGGCGCCTAATGGCGTCAAGCTAATCTGGCACTACCTTTGAGTCATCATAGTCGGTCCATCTCCTGCAACTGGTACACAGGCGTTAGGTGACATCTTCAAAATTTGGTATATGTGACCGTGGGACTAAATAGTTTAAACACGCTCGCGCGCGCGGACTCACGCACAAACACACACACACACACGCACACACACCATCACACACACACACACACATACACACACACACACACACACACACACACACACACACACACACACACACACACACACCGCTCTGTCCTTTAACTCCAAAAGATCGACAATCTTTACTCGCAAAAAATACATTACATGTGTAGATTAACCCTAAAATGTCAGCCCCACAGAAAGTAACACGACTGTAACTCAAACTCTGAACTCCATAGATTTGAGATCTCACGAGCGCTTTTTGTTTTGTCTGTTTGGGTTTGTTTTTTTTTTTTTTTTTTTTTTTTTCTGGATTGAAGACAGTTGCGCAGTTGCAAATCGTCTGACCCTCTACGCACTTGAAAGAGATCTTGTTAATTGGGTCAGCATTTGCGGGAGGAGGGTGGGGGGGGGGGGGGATCTGTACGTCTGGCACAAGAGCAGTGTTGTCTTTGCAAGAAAAACGAGATTGTCTTTGCTCTTCTTTTTCAGCCGTAGCGCTTCAACGCCAAAAGAAGTGGACGCCGCAAAAACCTTTCTCTCTGTGACATCAGCAAGAGGTATAGGTCATCATGAGGCCCCGCAAATGCAGGGCCTCATGAGGATCTATACCTCTTGATGTTTTGAGATATCGCTCTTGAAAGTGTCTTCCCCCTTCCATTGCAATTTTTGCTTCTTTTTTTTTTTTTTTTTTTTTTTTTCTAGTCATATCGAATCAGTGCCAAAAAAAGGGGACACCACCCCAAGAAAAAAATCCCTTCGACCCAGAAAATGGGAAATAATTGACTTGGGGACTAGGAGAAAGTGTCGGGCTAAATTCCAGGGATCTGCCCTAACCCTCGGCGACAGCTCGGTTTTAAGTTCCATCCCTTGACAGAATACAGAATACAGATTGGCGTTTGGGGAAGACTCGGCAGTATCCCATTATGCGCCAATCACACTGAGTTGTTATACCGCATCGCCCTGTCCTCGCAAGTGTACCCAGGGCAAATGCACCCAGGCTTTTGGCACCCTATCTGTTTGTTTCGAGGTGTAGTCCTAAAGAAAGCGCGTAGAAAAGAATTAACATTCTGAAACTACTGTGAAAGTGTCTGGCTGTGAAAGCCACAATCGAATCACACCCGTGACGATTTCTCCAAGATCGTGTCCGTGGGTACATTTCTATACGTTTCGTTTTGGGCTGAGTACACAATACACCTCGGCACGAATGAATCGGGTGCAGAAATCCTACATACATTTGCCCTGGGTACATTGTACCCACGATAGGGCGAGGTATACCAAATCAAATCTGGCCAGCAAGACGCCCGACTACATTGCGTTAGTAAAGCGATTGGTGCCAAGTGTGATCATGGAAACCACTGTAGGGATTAATATGTGAAATCGTAAATGCATGCATGATGTCTAGTATGGGGGCGCTGAAGTGGAGGAACTGCAGAAAGAGGTGATTTTTAACCCTCTGCGTGTCGGTAGCGGTTTTAGTCGCGATGATTCCTGACACCCAGAGGGTTAAAGGACTGATGCTCTGTTAAGAGAAATCTTCAAATGAAGGGCATACATTGTCAGCGCAGCATTTCTTTCAGCTTGTATGTTTCTGTGGAAATGTGTGCCGATGCGTGATTTCGGACCTTACCACCCATGCCCTGTAACGTACAAAAATAGCAGACCATCGCACAAGGGTTAAAAACGGATTTGTTCAATAGCATGTCCCGGTTGAAAGGTCCTGGTAAGTGGCACAGTTGGAGTGCGCCTGAGTTGATCAGTGTTCAGGTCGTACTCCATAGGCAATAGATTTCCCAGTCCCCCATAACCCGCCCGTCAGGGCCGTCCATGATCACCTCGGTGCTGTGGACGTTAAACCCGAACTAAACAAAAGTAACTGTCATTGTTTTTGTGGCCAGTTTAGCCGTGCTCAGCACTTCTTAACTCATTCTGCCCGCGACACACCACAGCAAGATATGGTTCGACCATGATAGTTCAAGGCTGTTAGCAGACTAGCTTGGCGCCTATAGCGAAACACCGCAGCAAGATATGGTTCGACCATGATAGTTCAAGGCTGTTGCCAGACTAGCTTGGCGCCTATAGCGACACACCACAGCAAGATATGGTTTTACCATGATAGTTCAAGGCTGTTGGCAGACTAGCTTGGCGCCTATAGGCGCCAAGCTATTCTGCCACCACCCTTGAACTATCATGGTCGATCTGTCTCTTGAATTGTTATGCAGTCCTGAGAGGATAACTCCAAAATGTGCGTAATTCTTACTTCGGGCACAGTGAGTTAATTCCTTAAATAATGAACACTAAAATCTTCGCCTTCATAAGGTGATACCATCACCGGAGTGGCAAATGCTGATCACCTATGATTCCGCTCACGTACCGTCTATTCCCCTTGTACTGGGAATTGATGAGGAGTCTGCATGCACAGCCTCCCTATCACTCAGACGCCACTTGAGACAGTCATTGTGATGTTGCTTTTTTTCCCCAGCCGTCTTCACTTACTTCCACCAATACCGGCCGCCACGGCCAGCAAAACCCACCACCACCTCGCAGTTACCGCCGTCATTACCACCCCCTCCTCCCCCCCCCAACCCCCCATCTCCCGCCCACACACACACTTGGACGTATGACACCACCAGAGTTTGGCGTGCATGCTGCCCTTTCCAAGGCAGAAGAGTCAATTATTGTGAAAAGCAAGACTAACTACCTTTCGCCTTCAGAGGACAGTATATATATATATATATATATATATATATATATATATATATATATATATATATATATATATATATATATATATATATATATATATATATATATATATATATATATATATATGGAGGTGGCAAGACAAATTTTGCTATATAGCAACAATAAAGTTATCTTGAATCTTGAATATACCGAAGGCCTGAGAAGTACAATGATTCCTTTGACCTCCCTCAGGCCTACAAGGGTCCGTGCAGCGAATCCCTCCGACCAATAATGTATTTGTTTTCATTCCTCCACTATTTTTGTAAAAGAAATCAAGAAGACATCTTGCGACCTGGATCACGCCAGACATGACTGACGTCAAAGGAATATACATTTATGCATAATAGACTTATGACGTAATTTAAAATATGTCATGACGTTGCCGTCTCCAGTACTGAGTGTGCTTGTTGTTTCGCACAACACTAAGTAACTTTGTACTTTAGAACGTTTGGCGATCTTTTATAGAACAAAACTTGCATCCAAGATGCTTCATCGAGAGGGCTACAAAACATCCGCCATTTTTCCAGGGTTTTTATATCACGGTCACATGGTACGGTTTGCGCTAAAGTAACTGGTCGTGTGACGTAGGGAGGAAAACATATATATATATATATATATATATATATATATATATATATATATATATATATATATATATTATATATATATATATATATATATATATATATATATATTATATATATATATATATATATATATATTCGTTTCTCATGTTCATTTCTCATTTACGGTACACCTCTATACTATTGCTCTATTGCGTTTCTTTGTTTCGAACTCAGTTGCGGACAGCACCCGGCATGTTACGCGAGCTCGGAATAAATAGTTCCTTAGTTTGTTAGTTAGATCGTTCGTTCGATTGTTAGTTAGTTCATTAACTCGTTAGTTAGTTAGTTTGATTTAACGTCGAGCAGGCTGCTATGGCCAAACAAAAAAATAAATAAAGCACAACAGACAAACGCAGCACATCGATCCGTGGACATTTCCTATTTTCCATGCCCTGACAACATGGAATCCGCAAGTCGTGTATTGTCTATGCCAGGCAGATGTACACTTTTTTCATGAGGGATGGATAAAGTATACGAATACGAATACCTGTATTGTCCCAAGATAGGGAATTTGTTTGCAGTGGATTTTTTATTTTAAAAAAAACAGATGTAAAAACAACAAAATAATGTGAACATAAAACAAATAAATACATTTGACTGACTAGATCACACCGACCGATTACAGTGAGTATGTGAGTGAGTCTGTGAGTATTATTATGTAGTGTAGTGTAGTGTAGTGTAGTGTAGTGTAGTGTAGTGTAGTGTAGTGTAGTGTAGTGTAGTGTAGTGTAGTGTAGTGTAGTGTAGTGTAGTGTAGTGTGGTGTAGTGTAGTGTGGTGTGGCGTAGTGAAGTGTGGTGTAAGTAATGCCGACAGACACCGCACATATTGGTTGGTGAGAATAGTGAAGAATGGTGTAGTGTGGCGTAGTGTAGTGTGTGTCAGTAACAATGCCTGTTGGTTGGTGAGTGGATATCATTAGGGGGGGGGGGGGGGCTTAGTGGGACTAGTAATTAACTGAATTGAACTGTTAATTAAACGACGCTTCCTGACCAGCTTCGTGGGAAGCGATAGGACTAATAGAAGCAAATGTTCGGTTTCCGTTGTCAGTTCTCGCACCGAGCGCGAGCCCTCTGCAAGAGGCATAGATCCACATGAGCCCCCGCGGATGCGGGGCTCATGAGGATCTAAGCCTCTTGCTGGTCACATTTGTTGTCGTTTTTCTTCGCTGGAGGAGGTCCTGGGCTGTTCAGTGGGACAACTGAGTTGTTCATTAGCGAGCCGCAACACACCGGGTCCGAGACAGACAGCGCAGAAACAATAATTGATAAATTTGTGATGGTCTGTGATTTTGGACCTCACGGCCTCCGGCCGTAAGGTCCAAAATCACACACCAGCACACTAGGGCCGCCGTCAGGTCCAGAATTACAGACACGCACTAACCTAATTGACCGAGGTTACACAGTCTCTTCCAATATAAAGGAAAATGTCTGCCGGATAGGCCGATATATACTGAGGAGCAACAGAAATGGAACAGTTTTGGAATCTTCGGCAACACGGAAGTGTTCCTCCCAAAAAAGTGTCGCACATTTCTTTTGCTTGTCAATATAGACAGAGTGGAAGAACTTCCAAGTATCACATCGCTGGAAATACCCCTAATATCCCTGGTAACTGTAAGCATTTTGTAGAGAAGTAGGTTTTGTAGAGAAGTAGGCTACTTACCGCGTTGACTTATATCTTGGAAAATTGTCAGATACCGTTTACTGAAAACATTTTTTTTTTTTTTTTTTTTTGGGGGGGGGGGGGAGGGGGGAGGGTGAAAGGGGTGTGGAGGCCGAGGGCGCAAGATAGTCTAGTATCAGTTTTGGTGTCGATCATGCGAACTTGATGTCACGTACTTTTAACCCATATCATACTGAGGCTAAAAGCTTCAAATTTGTACACTGCCATATGTAAGCTACATTATAGTACTTACAGATAAGGATATAGACCAATGGCTTTAGTTCAACTGTGGTGCCAGAATAGCTTGACGCCTAGAGGCTTGAACTATTTTAGTCCAACTTATTTCACATACTGGTGTACTCCGAATGACAAGGTTTAAATGTGGAGGCAGGGATACAGCATGTCACCGTTTGACTTTAGGTCATAAGGCCGGAAATCACAAACCTACACTTGTCTGTTGTAACCCCTTAACCCTCATCATTCGGAATACACCAGTGTGTGAAATAAGCTTGACTAAAATAGTTCAAGGGTAGTGCCAAAATAGCTTGGCGCCTATAGGCGCCAAGCTATTCTGGCACCACGGCCCTTGAACTAAAGCCATTGGTCTATATCCTTATCTGTAAGTACTATAATGTAGCTTGCATATGGCAGTGTACAAATTTGAAGCGTTTAGCCTCAGTACGATATGGGTTAAAGTACCGTTACGCATAAATCTGAAGACAGGTTTCTGCACCATTTGTGTTTTTATGTCTTGTCGACACGCCTAATGAACCTTAACAGCAGTTTGGACAGGCAGCAACCGCACATGCGTAATCGCACTTATTTATTCTGTGCAGCCGTTAGCGTTTCAAACTATGTTTAGCTGTTTTTCGTACTGATAGCACTGTATGAATAGAACGGAGTGGAGTCATTGTCAGGTTACTTGATATTAAGACGACGTGTGCTGAACTGGATTCTCCTGTGTCTAAATGCACCATAACTAGACCTGTGTGTAGCGTTTCGTAGCCGTTTGTTACAGAAGTGTATTTTTGAACAGTTACGGCGGTAGTGGGCCTTTAACTTCCGCGGCAAAAGCGAACGCTACCTAGCTGCAAGCGACATAAATCCTAAATGAGCCCCCTCAGTCGCGAGGGCTCATGAGGATTTATGTCTCTTGTTAATCCCTGTGTTCTTTACTATCTATGCCTCTTGCTGAGACCAACTTGTATCCATATTTCTTGCACGGTTTTAGCTGTTGGTCGTTGTATGGACATAAACTTCAGAAACAAAACTGTACGTACAGTGGCAGGGAAGGGCCTACTCGAGAGGGGGTGTCTTGGGGGGGGGGGGGGGGCGAAGGGGGTTGGGGGGTGGGGGGGGGGGTTGGAGGGGTAATGTGTCGGATAGCACGCCGGTATTTTAGTATCGATCGCATGAACTGAGTATCCTCTACCGTGTAACTGAATAGGCAGGGGGCGGGAGATTGTGTCAAACCCATCTGTTACGGTCTGAAGGCCGTGTGGTTAAAATGTGGATTTTTTTTTTTAAAAGCATTATATTAGGTTGATCTCGACAGCGAATTCAACCCTTTGACTGCTACTTACGCGAACCCCTTGACTGCTTCTGACCAATACCGTTTGGCGGAAAAGACACGTGACTACGCGTCATTTCCGCCGAACGGTATCGTAGGTAGCAGTGAAGATATTTAATGTTAACCCATTTAGCCCCGAGTCCCTACAGCAGGAGATGGATTGACCATGATAATTCAAGGGTGGTGCCAGATTAGCTTGGCGCCTTGGTACGTTAGGTAACACCTCCAAACTTTGAGAAATGGGACATTGGGGCTAAAAGGGTTAAAGTTCATATTCCCTTTAGCTCACAGGGTGAAAACGTGGTGTTGCAGTTGTTTGTTCGCCCGCCCAGACCAACTGATGTCGGTCCAGTCGACAAATCAAAAAGGAAGTGTGGGAACACGACTGAAGGGTGCTGTGGACTGTGTATATATGCGAGCCTTTGCGAAAGCGTACTAGATAGACACACCTCGACACCTTGAGCGAAATAAACTGAAATAATCTCTTTGACTGAGCGCTTCTCCGTCGATTTACTGCGCGAAAAGTGGCCCCAGTCTCCACAGGAAATGGGTCTTAACAATCACTCTTCCACGCCTGTCTTCGCTCTAGGAAAAGCAAAAGCACTTCGTCTAACGTCTTCCTAGGGACATACTATTCGTCTTCAATAAAAGTGCCTGCTGCATTTCGCCGGCGAGGGTGGGTCGACTGAAATCTACCTGCCTGTCCGGCACTAACTCTTCGGCTGTCGGCAGCGGTTTTTTTGTCGCGATGATTCCTGTCGGAATCATCGCGACAAACACCGCAACCGACAGCCAAAGGGTTAAGAAAATTCATGTACCTCATCGTCTTTACTCTAACGGAGGTATCCTTGGAGATTCAATCTCAGAATTATGTTCCCATTGTAGCAGTGCAGGCACGTCCTGAGAAAGTCTGGCTGCTGCGGTGACGTTAAGCAACGTACAACCAACAAATCCTCCCATTGTGCAAACGGCTGCCGGGACGACGCCGGCCGCAGGTGGTCTGCGCTTGCCTTTTTGCGCGGGCCACCGTAACCTGCGTAGGCCCGACGATTCTTTGCTCACTGGCTTTAAGACGGGGTTGACTCGGGGAGGGTCTAGCTGAGTGCTAGTTGTTTTTGGTGTCAACAGGGTTTTGGCGGGTATGGCCGAGATGGATCGATGGGCCCTGTCAGAGTTAGTACAATTATTCTCTGCGTTACTAAAGGCGCAGATCACCTACCGCAAGTGGCGTAGATTCTCACGAGCCCCTGCAGTGGGCATGGGCTCATGAGAATCCACGCCACTTGCTTTGGATTGGACGACGTCAAGACAAGCGGGTTTGTGTCACAGACTTTATTGCGCGAGACCAAAAAAAAAAATATTGATGCAAGAAGCATAGACCCTCGTAAGTTTCCTCTCTCTCTTGCTTCACTCGGGCAATGGTTCAGTTGCACGTGAGTGAGTGCCTGTCTGTGGTTTTGGACAGTCAGTACGCCTCAGGGCTGGTAGGTCTAACTTACCACACCACAGACCCGCATTCGTATTTAGATCGCAGCCTCCCATACGAAGGATACTGTCGCACTTGGAGTCACGCGCCTGCGGAGTGGATTCCGACTGTGACGGAAAAGCGAGAGGACTGGCAAATATGTCGTCCGTACGGATGAACGTGTTAGATAGGGACAAGCGTGAGTGATCTTGTGATGGCGGGCTGAGTTATCGCCGTTTGTCTACTTAAGGATACTCTGGCGGCCAGTATTTTTGCTGAGTTTGGTCTTTCGTGTCCTCATTCGCCAGTGGACTAATTTCTTCATACGTGTGTCGCTGTTTGACCCCTTCGGCTGTAACTGACCGCAACCCAGCTGCAAGAGGTAGACTGAAGACCTTCGTGAGTCCCAGCAGTTGTGAGGGCTCATGAGGATCTATTCTTCTGGCTGAAACCACTTTGTATTCATGTTCCATGGACGGCTAGATCTTCGGCGTTCAATTGACAATAATTTCAAAACCACACTCTGCGTCATCTGGCATTAACTCATTCGAGACGTGCCGCCTCCGGATACGCGGCATAAGCCGCGTATCCGGGGGCGGCACGTCTCGAATGAGTTAAAGGGGTCAATGCTATGTGTTGTACTGCCTGCACTCCCTTCCACGCCAGGGAACTCAGATCGCGTTGTTGTCTGCGATCCTTGTTAAGTCAACGACAAAGAGCACCAGCCGGCCCGTGAACATGGACACGAGGTGGTTTCGTCAGCAAGAGGCGTAGACCATCGTGAGTCCCCGCAACTGCAAGAGACACAGATCTTCATGAGCCCCCGCAACTGCGGGGGCTCATGAAGATCTGTGTCTCATGCACACGGATCTTGTGGGGTCTTGTGTTCACTTGTTCTCGGCATTGACCGGGTTGAGGATACTGCGGGAAGCTTTTTTTTTTCGGAACTGGCTTTGTAGTGTGCGCTCAGTGTGTGGACGAATTTCATCATAATGACGTGGTCACGTATGTGTTAGTGGTACGCGCCAGTTGCTTTCTTCTGGCACCTCCCTTGCGCTGTCATGGTCGTTTTGTGTCCTGTTGCGTTGTATTGTGATACGTTGCGTGTTTTCTCCACGACAACATTGACTGGCTGGACTAAAAGTAATGCACAGATGGTGTTTAACGTCATTTACACGCTTAAATCTTATTTCTGAAGATTGATTTTTGCCTTGTGCTTTAACAAGTGCAACTTTCAATATTTCCCGCAGGCTGTGTTTGATTTAATTTCTTATCGCATCCATATGTCAAACTTTAAATCCATAATATGTCAATCTTTAAAACCTTTGCTGACTCCATTTTTCTCTTACATATTTACATGCAAAACTTTTTTTCTGACAACTGTATTTGCTTTTCTTTTTAAGCTTTGGATACGTGCCGAACTTCCATTATATTTCGCAGACTGTCCTTTAAACTCCATTTCAATTTGCAGACACGTACAACTTGAAATCCTTTCTGTAGACTATCTTCCACGAACTCAGCCTGGACGTGTGGAACACTTACATTTGTTCTGCAGATTCAGTCCTAAGAGGCAATAGGTTTTGGGGCCGACGTCGGCCCGTGGACCTTTTACTCAGTGGGCCGCGGCTTTTGACTCAGTGCAGCCCGGACGTGTGGAACTTTGACTTCGATTCGTCTTTGACATGTGGAAAGGTTTAATCTCTGTCCGCTAAACTGCGTGGGTAGGGAGAAGTTTGACTTGCTCGGCTTAAATAGTGGGGGGAAGTAGACTAGTCTGCCACACACGCAACGATTGATTCAAGGGGAAGGGAAGGGGAGGGGAAGGGGAGGGAAGTGGTGGGGTGTTTGAAAAAGTAGGTCTGTTCCTGTCACTGCTGTCTTTCCGTTGTAGAGTTAGATTTTGAATGGATTTACGCAGGGAACTGCCTCAGTTGTCATAGACGTAGATTTGAAGCCGTTCACTGCCGAGGAAAAGTGAACACGACCTAACTGTAAGAAGCATAGATCCTCATGGACCTCCGTAACGCTTGCTTCTTGCTTAGATCAATGTGTATCCATGTTCCTTGCGGGACGGTTGTGGGTTTTGGTCGTTGAATGAACAAAGATTTTAGGAACGCAATATGTGTCCTTTTTGTGAGAGAAGGGAGAAAAGTTAAACGTTTTGGGCGTAACGTTTCTTTGTCCACCACGAAGGTGATTTCAACAAGGACGGGGCATCGAATAGTGTCTGCACAGATTTTGACCCCAGCTGAATTCGATCCCGCGACCTTTCCGCGGAACGAGAGTCGAACGCTGTACCACATGAGCTCCCCAACTCCCCTTAGATTTAACACATTCTACCAAGGACCGAAATCTCCAAATTTTTAATTTGCCCTCTGAAGGACTGTATTACAATCCTAGAGATAGATTGAGCATGATAGTTCAAGGGTGGTGCCAGAATAGCTTGGCGCCTATGCTCGTTCCATGTCTTGCTGTGGTGTGTCGGCTGAATGAGTTAAACTGAAGACCTGTGTATACATTAGGCTACATCTAGAGTGAATTGTAGGCCTAGTGAACTGAAGGTGAGAGTGGTACATTAGGCTACATCTAGAGTGAATTGTAGGTCTAGTGAACTGAAGGTCAGAGTGGTACATTAGGCTACATCTAGAGTGAATTGTAGGTCTAGTGAACTGAAGGTGAGAGTGGTACATTAGGCTACATCTAGAGTGAATTGTATGTCTAGTGAACTGAAGGTGAGAGTGGTACATTAGGCTACATCTAGAGTGAATTGTAGGTCTAGTGAACTGAAGGTGAGAGTGGTACATTAGGCTACATCTAGAGTGAATTGTAGGTCTAGTGAACTGAAGGTGAGAGTGGTACATTAGGCTACATCTAGAGTGAATTGTAGGTCTAGTGAACTGAAGGTGAGAGTGGTACATTGTGAAGGCAGTGTATGTAGACTTGAAGGGCTGACGGTCTTCTTTGCCAAAATTTGAGGAAGCTAGGGCACTGGTCCGGTTGCAGAACTGTGTTTTGAAGCTAATCGTAAATGTTTTATTGGGTGCTCGTGTGTGATTTTTTAAAAGACATTGTCGACAATCCCAAATTTGAAAGACATCGCCGACCATGTTAGTTCAAGGGTGGTGCTAGAATAGCTTGGCGCCTTTCGGCGCCAAACTATTCTGGCACCACCCTTGAACTATCATGCTCGATCTGAATCGAATCATGCTGATGTGTATTAAAGCCAGATGCCTTGTGTCTTAAATTCTTAATCTGAATGACTTCCATTTTATTGTTAGATCTGGGAGTTTAAGAGTTAAAAGACTTCAATGTACGAGGATTGTTGAAGAGGACATGGTATCATGCACATCTTTTGAAATATCACACACACGAAAGAAAATCACTCAGCTCGATAACAAACGGTTAGATCCCCTGACTTCTCATCCAATACGGCACCCACAATCGCCAGCCCACGCCGGGGAAAAAAACAGATAACATAAAGTGGAAGATGATCATACACATCCCTTTGTGCGCCTCATTTGAAGAGCTCATCGGGCAAGAAATTAGTCTACCTAGTCTTGTCTGGGGTCGGTGTGCAGGGTTGTAGAGTTATACGCCGCTGAGGCAGAGTGGGCCGCGCGACCTGAGAAGTCCCTTTGAGCGCCAAGATATTGCCATGTCTGTTTGTCGTGTTCCTGTCTCGAGTGGCCGATGTTTGACCCGTGCATTGCTTGGAAACACGAGTAGTGATCATCATCCAACTGACTGTAAGAGGCAAAGAACTTTATGAGCCCCCCGCAATTGCGGGGGGCTCATAATGTTATTTGCCTCTTACTGGACCTGTTTGTGTGTGTGTGTGTGTGTGTGTGTGTGTGTGTGTGTGTGTGTGTGTGTGTGTGTGTGTGTGTGTATGTGTGTGTGTGTGAGTGTGAGTGTCTGCCTGTGTGTGTGTGTGTGTGTGTGTGTGTGTGTGTGTGTGTGTGTGTGTGTGCGTGTCTGTCTGTGTGTGTGCGTGTTAGTGTGTGTGTGTGTGTGTGTGTGTGTGTGTGTGTGTGTGTGTGTGTGTGTGTGTGTGTGTGTGGTTGTTGTTGTTGCTGCTCTTGTTGTTTAACGGATGAGCTTTTTTGACGTTGACTCTGTGGTGTTAGAGACATGATTGTGTTGTTGCTGTTGTTGTTTTGTTGCTGTTTTACGGTTGGACTTATTTGACGTTAATTTTGCCGTGGCTTTTAGCGACGCGATTCGCGATCACTGGCGGCGAAAGGGTTAAACCGTCAGTGATACAGTCGAGGATCGAACACGGTTCCTGAGACAGTGCTTGCGTTGTTATGCTTAGCCGCTCCCATTGCGGTTAGAAGGCTGGCAAAGATCGTTTTACCCGTTCCCTTTTGAGAATGTGTGTCTATTTTAAAATGCAACTTGACCCGCTATGACGCCATGACCTGCTTTGACCCAGTCATTAATTAATTCCGCCACGTTATATTTTTTGATCTGCAAGTACATATACACTCAGAGAGAGAGAGAGAGAGAGAGAGAGAGAGAGAGAGAGAGAGAGAGAGAGAGAGAGAGAGAGAGAACAATACTGAGAAATTTGCTGCTATAGATTCAGCGCGGAATAATTCTCGGTCGGAGGGCGAACAAAGGGCTGATTTCTGCTTACAAGAGGCATAGATTCTCATCAGGGACTCATGAGAATCTATGCCTCTTGTAAGCAGAAATCATGTGTTCATGAGAGTCTATGCCACTCGCTGTTGACAGGAGCTGGCTGGCTAAGGGAAGGTTGCTCACTTTCTCGAAAGCTTTTGAGTCAAAGTTTAGCAAGAGTTGTTTTTATTTCAGGTGTCCTTTCTTTGAGTGGTAATGTTCGATTTATTTTTGGGCAGCTCAGGCTCTAATGCCGATCCTGGGAGATCCTTATGAGCCCCCGCAAAAATCACGCCGTCCTCCACTCCCACGCCTCTCGTAATGCACTCTCGAGGACACTTTTAGGCTCAACTGTGACGATCCGAGAAGTCGTGAAGATCTATACGTCAAGCAAACACTTTACCATGGAGTCTGCCATTCCTACCAGTGCCGATCGCTATTAGTATTACTTGGAGGAAAATTGAGCAGTAGAGGTCGGGTTGTTGTAGGCAGGAAGATAATAAGAAGACGATGAAGAAACTACGACAAACTCATTGTGCCCGAGGTACGAAATACCCACATTTTGGAGTTATCCTCTGAGGACTGCATTACAATTCAGGAGTCAGATCGAGCATGATAGCTCAAGGGCGGTGGCAGAATAGCTTGGCGCCTGTAGGCGCCAAGCTATTCTGCCACCAACCTTGAACTATCATGGTCGAGCCATATCTTGCTGTGGTGTGTCGCGGGCAGAATGAGCTGACATACGCCACTAAAAAACGACGTCACCACTCACGATTTAGAGCCGTGTGCAAAACGAGCGCAGAAATTCGCCGCTTAGACGACCGGTTGTCAATGTTGTTTCGTTTTAACCCCTCTATTGCCATTTGACGCTGATTGCCGTTAACCCCTTGCCAGCCACTGTACGTACATTTTTGTCTCTGAAATCTTTGTTCATTCAACAATCAAAAGCCATAACCGCGGTTCAAAGAAACATGGATACCAATAGGTTTCAGCAAAAGGTTTAGAGGAAGTCGCGGAGGCTCATGAGAATCTATGTCTCTTGCAGTTGGATCGTGTTCACCTTTTCTCGGCAGTGAAGGGGTAAATTCAACGCCCTAACGACCACGTCGTCCCAGGAACATAGATCCAAAGTGGTGTCAGCGAGAGACACAGATCCTCATAAGCCCCCCGCAGCTGCGGGGGGCTCATGAGGATATGTGCCTCTTGCAGTTTGATGTTGTTAAGGTTTTCTTGGCAATGAAGGGTTTGACTAAGACTGTGTCACCATAAGTATTTTTACCACCTTTACCGTGGAACGTAGCTAGGTAGGGGGAAAGAGATGAAGCGTAGAACGGTGTGTCATTTTACGGTATGTGCTTATTTCAAATTTCAAAACTAAACAAAAGTTCTATCTATCTATCTATCTATCTATCTATCTATCTATCTATCTATCTATCTATCTATCTATCTATCTAATCTAATCTAATCTTATCTTATCTTATCTTATCTTATCTTATCTTATCTTATCTTATCTTATCTTATCTTATCTTATCTTATCTTATCTTATCTTATCTTATCTTATCTTTCTATCTATCTATCTATCTCCCGTAGTCTTGCCGACCGTTGGGGCACCAGTGATGACTTGGCAACCAGCTCCCTCCAATCCTCTCTGTTCTCTGCCATTCTCAGCGTATCGCCGAGCTTCAGTCCTGTCCACTCTGAGATATTGTCCTCCCAGCTTTTCCTCTGTCTTTCTCTCCTTCGTCCTCCTTGCACAGTGCCTTGCAGGATTATCTTGGTAAGCCCTGCTGAACGCGTGACATGCCCATACCACTTCAGTTTGCGTTTTCTCACAATGGCTAATAAGTCTTCAAAGTTCACTGCCGAGAAAAAAATAAATATCACCCAGGTGCAATAGGTATTATCGTCACGAGCCACTCACCCCCACCCACCCCTACGCCCCCCCCCCCCCTCCCCGGTACTCACGATGATCTACGCCTGATGCTGAAACCACTTTGTGTGCATGTTCCTTTCACGCTGAAGTTTGAACGATTTTGAAGGAAAAAACAATCTGCGCTCCCATAGACAAACTGGCAGTGAAAGGGTTAACTCATTGGAGACGTGCCATATACGGATACGCGGCGATTCGCCGCGTATCCGTATGTGGTACGTCTCCAATGAGTTAACTTAATTATGTCTCTCACAGAAGCGCCAAGCGTACTAGCATTTCTCTAGCTTTTTCTCTCTAATGCGTGTCCTTTAAATTCAAAGAAAAATGACGGTCACTTGTGAATCTTGTATCCGGATTTAGACATCATTAACGTCGGCGGAGGCTATGTTTGGACTAAGTAGCGACCGATACGGATACATCGATAGGGATAACGTAATACGATGAGACGGAGATGGGTGTGCTGGTCTGTGCTTTTGGAACTTGAGGCCGCAGGCCGCGAGGTCCACAGTCACAGACCAGCACACTCACAGAGTTAGCTTGAACCATGTGGTCCGCCTTTGTGAAGGAAGGGTAGAAGAGGTAGATTAACACCTTCACCGCCATTAGTCGCAGATTGTGTTTTTTTGAAATCATTGTAAATTGAGTTTCACAGATCTCCAGACATCAAAGGAACATAGATACAAAGTAGTTTTAGCAAGAGTGAGTTAGTTAGGGTTTAACGCCGCCGAGCAGGCAACAAAAGGCCATCTTACGGCGGATTTCAGCAAGAGGTTCAGATCTTCATGAGCACCCACCTCATGAGAATCTATACCTCTTGCAGCTAGATTGTGTTCGAGTTGTCTAGGCCGCTCATGGATTAAAGTATGGTGCAAACAAACGAGGCACCAAATTTGCTTGAAGGAGTGATATTCTGGAGTGCCGCTATATCTCCGGTTCCCAAATGAGTTGCAGGATGCTATTTTTGTATCGAGCTAGCGGGGTCAGTTCTAGACATCTTAGGAGTGACTCACTCTGGCACAAGAGCTCTACACACACACACACACACACACACACACACACACACACACACACACACACACACACACACACACACACACAAACACACACACACACAAACACACTCACGCACACACACACACACACACACACACACACAAACACACTCACGCACGCACGCGCGCATGTGTGTGTGCGCGCGTGTGTGCCTTTGCGTGTGTGTGTGTGAAGGGTTCCCAAAGAGAGACTTTGATCGCTAGTCATGAGAACAAATTTCAGTGTAACCTGATGCCGACTCATTCAAATAAGTCCTGGTCTGAATGTTAGTTTGGGCGTCACAAGTTTTGTTTCTAGTTGTGTTGGAGGAAGCTATTTTTGTGCATGTACGTGCCTCTGCCTAGAGTTTAATTTCTGCTGGAAATGTTAGTCAGACACAGACGTTTCAGAAGGGGTTTCGAGTATCCTTATGTGTTAGTGAACAATATACACACAAAATACTTGTCACATGATCCCAACTCACGGAACTAAGTCATAGCGGGCTTTCATTAAAGAAGATGGCCGATGCAACGGGATATCAGTCTTGTCTTCCCTCAACTAAGACTTTTCTACTCGTCTCTTCACAATGCACATGACTAGGCACACGTGCGTAACAGATTTTCTACTGCCCGGAGTGCGAGTTTAACTCTTCTACGTACTAAGAAGGGAAAGAGCAGATACTGACATATTAACTCATTCGAGACACGCCGCATGCCGATAGGCTACATCTTGCCGCGTATCCGTATGCGGCGCGTCTCGAATGAGTTAAGAACGTTTATGAAGGAGGTATTGCCAACTATGACTGTATGAGCCCTTTAATGCATGCAGCAGGTCGCTTTGACCCCTTCCCTGCCAACGGACGTGCGTTTGTTTCTGAAATAATGTGTTCACTGAACGACCTGAAAAGTCACAACTGTCCAAAGAACGCGGACACAAAGTGGTCTCAGCAAGAGGCATAGATCCTCATGAGCCCCCGCAGTCGCAGGGGCTCACGAGGATCTATGCCGCTTGCAGTTGGATCGCGTTCACCTTTTCTCGTCAGTGAAGGGGTTAAGCGTCGCTCAGGGGGTCAGCCTCAGCATATCGCGGTACGCGGTGATCCATCAGGTCACACCGCGGTATTGTGTGTGGTGCTGGCTGAAGTTTTGCATCTAGACTTTTTAAAAGAAAACCCCGCCGCTTGGATGGCAGAAAGGTCCACAGGCTGTGACGTCATTTTTAGCTGGCCCGCCGCACGAATGCGCGCGGTCCAGCTAAAACTGACGTCGGCCCGAGGACCTTTTGCTCACCAGGCATCCTCCCCCTCCCCTGACCCCCCCCCCCCACCCCCCTCCCCGTGGGAGACGGAAACCAGTGAACTGCTAGGGCTCGTGAAGATCTCTGTCTGTCGCAGTCTCTCCGAGTGCCAGGCTAATAAGCCTTTACTTCCTTAACTCAATCGAGACGTGCCGCCGCATCCGGGATACGCGGCTTTATATGCCGCGTATCCGGATGCGGCACGTCTCGAATGAGTTAACGTCCTTTTACTTCATCATGCGTGTTGCCAACGGTACTTGTTTTATCCATCAAAGGTGAATCCATCTTCGCCATTTGGCGCCAGATGTGAAAGACGCGTGCTTTTTTTTTTGGTCTGTCTGCCCTGACGCTTCGGAGGATGGTGGGTGGCGAGGAGACGTGACTTGCGGCGGAGCGTCATACGTGCACGGGACACAACCCTCCTTTTCGATCTGTCCGTGTGTCTCGAGTTGGGCCAACGTCGAAAATGCCGTTGCCGTCTGAGGCTGATGAGAATCCATGCTTCTTGTTTGGAAAACATCTGGTTCATTTACGACGACTTTCTTTAAACGAAGTAGTAGGCTACGTCAGGAAATTGTGTTTTAGTCGGTCTCAGAAAAACTGAACATGACGTCGGGCAGTCATAGGGCGTTGATTCTCCTGAGCCTCTACAGACTGCAGGGGCTCATAACAGCCTGTGCATCCTGAACGGTAGAAATGATCTCACCAAAAGCCGATTTTGTTATTTTAGACTACAACGATACAAACTAAGACTAAACTACAAAATAAGCTAATCTTTAGACCGCCGTGACTGAGACAGCCTTAGTCGCCTGCTCGGCTTTAACCGAAATAACTAACGAACTAACTAATCTTTAGACTAGAAAATAAGCGCCTTTGTTACGGTGACTTCTGCCTTTAACCTTTTTGGCTGTCGGTAACGCTTTTTGTCGAGGTGATTCCTGCAGGAATCTGTATACACCAAGACAAGGTTTGACTGAACAGCACTTGATTTTTCTTCTCTAAGCTTTCTTGAGAAGTGTGCCAATCAGGTAATACAGAAATAGATTCTGGCTGTTTCCAGTCATCCGAGAGAGCAGTAGAATGGACAGATCTGTTTGTTCATCTCACCCACTTGTGGAGGTTTCGTTTGAAAAGAACGGCGACAACCAACAACAAACGTGAGCGAAATCACGGCGGATAACCAGCTTGTCCCATAAGAGTGTTGCCTCTTCGCCGTGATTTCGCTATCGTTCGTTTTGCCAGTCGTTCGTTGTAAAGGGAACCTCACTACTCTCATCCGGCGCACGGAAATCTCCGTTTAGTTTCGATCTTTGCATCAATACACTTTAGTCGCGTTCCGACACGCAGTGTGTGCACGGTGTTGTCATTTCGACACACAGCATCTGCTCCCAATAAGCCAAAGATACATGGGCCGATGTCCACCTTTGTTGGCCCGCGCACAGTCGTGCGCGAGCCAGCTAAGGCTGACATCAGCCCGAGAACGTATCCGCGCCGACTGGGTGATTATTTCTGATCGCCCGCCCTTTGGCTTCGTCTGAGTTGTGTGATTAGGGGAAAATTTGTCTCTAAGTATTTTCAAGCTTGCCAGTGCGCAAAGGCCGTATGGGCCGACGTCGGCCCGATGGCCTTTAGCGCACTGGGTTTCTTGGCCGATCAGCTTCAAGTTGTAGGATGTCGTTTGGAATGATTTGGCACTACCCATCGAGCTATTCATCATTCGATCCATCTCCAACTATAGGATGTCATTTTGTTTAACCCCTTGACTGTCGACGAAGACTGAACGCTACCCAGCTGCACGAGGTATAGATCCTCATGAGCCCCCGCGAATGCGGGGGCTCATGAGGATCTATGCCTCGTGCAGAAAGCACTTTGTGTCCATGTTCATTTGACGGCTGTGGATCTTTGACTTTGAATTTACAGTGATTTCGATTCAAAGACCGCACTGAGTCAGCGTCCACTGGCGGTGAAGGGGTTAATTTTGGCACAGTCAAGGTCAAACTATTAAGGTCGGTCTGTCTCCCGACCCTTAATGAAGGGTCATTTCGGGACAAACCTCTATAATTATTTCTGCACACTGTAGCCCCTTGTTTCGGACCCAGACAGGGACAAAGCTGCATCGATCATATTGTGACTGTGCGCTGGTCTGTGACTTTGGACCTTACGCCTTCCAGCCGTCAGGGCCAGAATCACAGTCCAGCACGCATACACAGCTTGAGCCCGGCTTAGTTCTCCTTCGTTAACTCTTTCAGTTCCAGTATCAGCCGGGGGAGATACATTAATATAGATGGACCTTTTGGTGCGTGACGGTGTGTCACTGAAGAGCAAAACAAATGCGACAGTTTTGGAATCATTCGAAACACTAAAGTGTCCTGTACATCACACACTAAAGTGTCCTGTACATCACACACTAAAGTGTCCTGTACATCACACACTAAAGTGTCCTGTACATCACACACTAAAGTGTCCTGTCTCTCTCTCTTGGCTTGACTTCGCGAACGAAGATTTTATAGGAGTTGCCCACGACGTCTGCAGGCTTGTTCGTGGCTGCGGAGGCCAATCCGAGACAGGCAGGTTCGACCGCAGTGGCTGCAGGGGAAGGTATGGCCGGGGTTCTGAGCTGCGGCATCTCTGTTTTTTCTCCTGAGCCGCTTGTCCTTAAGGCTAGCTCTGTGAGAGTCCTCAAAGGAGACAGCTGCCTTGTAAATGGTGGAGCGCCAGGTGTCACGGTCCGCAGCAAGCGAAGACCACTGGTGGTGGTCGATTTGGCAGGCACTAAGTGACTTCTTGAGACAGTCTTTGTATCTCTTCTTTGGTGCCCCTCTGTCACGGTGTCCAGTAGCAAGCTCGCCGAACAGGGTGATCTTTGGTAGGCGATGATCCTCCATCCTGGAGACATGCCCCGCCCAGCGGAGCTGTGTCCGCAGCAACAAAGCCTCGATGCTCACAGTTTCAGCCTGTTCAAGGACCTCGACGTTGGTGACATAGTCACTCCAGTGAATGCCCAGGATGGTACGCAGGCAGCGCTGGTGGAAGCGTTCGAGGAGTCGTAGTTGGCTGCGGTAGAGGGCCCAGGACTCGGAACCATACAGCAGGGTGGTGAGGACCACAGCTCTGTACACGCTGATCTTGGTGCCTGTTTTCAGCTGTTGATTGTGCCACACCCGCTTGAAAAGTCGCCCGAAAGCGCTGTTCGCTTTTGCCAGCCTGCTGTCAAGCTCCTTGTCCAGCTTGGCGTCCGACGTGATAATGCAGCCAAGGTAAGTAAACTGGTGCACTGACTTTAGATCAGACTCGCCAATGGTGATGTGAGGAGGGCGATACACTGTCTTGGGTGCCGGCTGATGGAGGACCTCTGTCTTTTTCAGACTGACCTCGAGTCCAAAGAGCTGGGCAGCATCTGCGAAGCAAGACGTGATGCGCTGCAGGGCTCTCTCTGTGTGTGCAACGAGGGCAGCATCATCAGCAAAAAGCAGCTCACGAATCAGTTGGTCTAGGGTTTTCGTGTGGGCCTGCAGTCGTCTGAGGTTGAACAGGCTGCCATCGAGACGATACCTGATGTACACTGCATCGTCATCATCAAGGTCCACTGTGGCCTGCTTCAACATCATGCTAAAAAAGATGGTGAAGAGGGTCGGTGCCAGCACGCAGCCCTGCTTTACGCCGTTGAGAATAGGGAATGGTTCTGAGAGGTCATTGTTGAGTCTGACCTGGCCTTGCTGGTCCTCGTGTAGCTGGACAATCATGTTGAGGAACTTTGGGGGACAGCCAAGTCGCTCCAGGATCTGCCACATGCCTTGCCTGCTCACAGTGTCGAACGCTTTTGTTAGGTCGACAAATGTTACGTACAGCCCTTTGTTCTGCTCGCGGCACTTCTCCTGTAGCTGTCTCAGCACAAAGACCATATCGGTGGTGCTCCTGTTTGCTCTGAAGCCACACTGGCCCTCTGGGAGTTGGTCTTCAGTGATGGCAGGTACCAGCCGATTCAGGAGCAGCCTTGCAAGGATTTTCCCAGCAATGGACAGCAGGGTAATTCCCCGATAGTTGGAACAGTCAGACTTCTCGCCTTTGTTCTTGTACAGGGTGATAACGACTGCATCACGGAGATCTTTTGGTAGTGTTCCTTCCTCCCAGCAGCAGAGAAAGAGGTCATGGAGCTTGTTGTGCAGTGCTGTGCCTCCATGTTTCCAGATCTCTGGCGGTATTCCATCAATGCCTGCTGCTTTGCCACTCTTGAGCTGGTGGATGGCTGTGAGGGTCTCTTCAGCGGTGGGCGGTTCGTCCAATTCAACCTTTACTGGGAGGTGTGGGATTTGTAGGACGACTGCTTCTTGAACAGTGCGCTCAGCGCTGAAGAGGCTCTGAAAGTATTCCGACCAGCGGTTCAAGATGGAGGTATTATCTGTGAGGAGTGCCTGGCCATTCGCGCTTCGCAGGGGACTTTGTACCAGGTGCCTGGGGCC
>BTPG01000001.1:59339944-59440061 GCA_036245525.1 Semisulcospira habei
TGCCTGTCTGCAGGTGGCACAGATGTTCATAACTGATCATCCGGTCGCGATCATCTTTGTCTCATTTGAGTCCTAGTTTAGTCATTTGTTCTGGAGAAGGTATGGAGACATTCCCGCTTTCAAGATCCATATCGTCGAAAACAGCCCTGTTGGCACAGATATTGGTCACAATGCATTAACCCCTTCCCGGTCACTGTACGTACATTTTTGTTTCTGAAATCTTCGTTCATTCAACGAAAAAAAGCCAAAAGCGTCCAAGAAACATGGATGTACATTGGTCTCATCAACAGACGTGGATCCTCATGAGCCCCCGCAGTCGCGGGGGCTCATGAGGATCTATGTCTCTTGCGGCTGGATTGTGTTCACTTTTTCTCGGCAATGATAGGGTTAATAGAGATTATCCTTAGTTATACGTGAGTCAGACATTGTGTGGATTTCACACATCCAGCCCGCTCCATATTCAAGAGGGCGTGTATTTTCATGAGCTCTTCCAGCCGCAGAGACACGCGAGAATATGGAGGAGATGGGTGGCTCGGTGGTAGAGCGTTCGTATCTCGACCGCCCCCACCGGGTCCGCCCTAGGGGACCTTGGTGGGGTTGTCTACTTTTTAGTTCCTAGGGTCACCTTGTCTAACCCCTGCAAGGTGGGTTCTACTCTTTTGGGGGTTTGTATTTCTGTCTTTCTGGTCCATTCATCTGTATTTTTCTTTTGAAATTCTCCCACCTGTCTGCGCTTCTTGCAGTTCTTTTCTTCATTTAGCGCAGGCACGTCCTGAAAAGGCCTTTGTCGCTTGCGGGACGTAAAGCAATCTATACTCACTCACTCACTCGTATCTCGACCGAAAGGTCCCGGGTTCGAATCCAGCTGGGGTCAAAATGTGTTCAGGCCCTATTTCGGTGATCCGTCTTTGAAATCACATGTTTGGTGGACAAACGACTTAAACGTTTTCATGAGAATGTAGGCCTCTAGCTTACAAGGTGTAGCCTCATTGACACCCGCAGTTTGAGGAACTTATCTGGTATTATCCATACGCACGCCGAAGTGACTCACTCTTTAGTCCTTACTATTAAAGGGTGCAACTTTCTGTCTTTCCTTATTTTAACACTTTGCGTGTCTGTATCGGTCTTAGTCGCGGTGAAAGTTCCTGCAGGAATCATCGCGACTTAACTCATTCAGCCCCGACACACCACAGTAACACATGGATCGAGCATAATAGTTTAAGGGTGGTGCCAGAATAGCTTGGCGCCCACAGGCGCCAAGCTATTCTGGCATCACCCTTGAACTATCATGCTCGATCTGTCTCTAGAATTGTAATACAGTCCTTCAGAGGACAACTTCGAAATTTGGTGATTTCGGTCCTGGGGCAGAATGTGTTAAACCTCTACCGACCACGCAAAGGGTTAAAGGAGCTCAACCCACCGTCTCTGAACTGATACTGATGTAGGACTAACTCCTATTAGCGCCGCACAGACAGCATCGACATTGTGTGAAAGTCGGCCGGCGGCGACTGGGCAGGCAGTAGGAGAGGCCTTTCAAGTTGTGACGCACGAGCTTTCATCTACTGCTAGAGGTGCCTAGAACTATGTGACTTTCAAAGCCCAGGTGCTGGTAATCTTGACCGCTATATTGTGGTCTTGTAGCCTGCTCTGCGTTAAATCCCAATCAGCAACTAGCTGTGATGGAAAGAATTCATCTTCGCACCGTCTGAAATATGTTATCATACTCAAAGGCTGAAATATATTTGTGACATTACCGAAGTGCCGGAAGTCTTTTTTTTTTTCCTGATGACCAAGGATTGTGGGAGGCTCTAAACATTCGGTTCCAAGAAAAATGGTTTGCTATTTTGGGCTGGACGTTGTGAGATTCGAAATCACAGACCAGCGCACATTCTTTTTTAAGTTAAAACTGAAAGTGTCCGTGTACCCTTTTTCGGCACTTTTTGTCTACCGTATTTTAAAAAGGCGGTAGACTTTGAAATGGGGCTGGGTCGGAGCGCATTCGGAGCATGCACTGACATGACGTTTTTGGCGTGCGGTGCAGAAATTCTGGCAAAGAAGTAACATGATAAAAATGACGTCACGTCTAGCTACGTAAACCTAGCTACGTAAACGCCGTGTGTGTGTGTGTGTGTGTGTGTGTGTGTGTGTGTGTGTGTGTGTGTGTGTGTGTGTGTGTGTGTGTGTGTGTGTGTGTGTGTGTGTGTGTGTGTGTGTGTGTGTGCGCGCGTGCGTGTGTGTGTGACAGCGACTAGAGCCCGCGTCTCAGGACGGACAACCTTGAAATTTTAGGATATTGTCCCTAAAAGAATTATCTCAGGACCTTTTTTTTAAATGTTTGATTAAGATGCTTATTGGCGAGAAAATGGCCGTTTCACAAAAACCGGTTGATCCGTAATTTTTATTATTTTTTACTAGATATTTTGCGTATAGCTAGATAAAAGGGACATATTAAATGAGTTCGTTAACCAGCATTGTACCTCTAGAACGTTTTGAGTGATAATTAAATTTTTTTTTTTAATATAATTATTTTCACGTTTTTGGGAATTAATTCCACGAATTATACGGGTTAATCTTAAAACAATTGAATCTTTTTTACGAAACAAAAACCCAATTTTCTCATTAATAATCGCATGAATTTTCGTATACGGTATTTAGTACATAAGCCTGCAGTTTCTCTCGGCTGTCGGGTATGATTAGGTCTATTGTGACCTGTATGCCCTAGGTGTGAAAATCAGACAGTTTTTTCGGAGTCATTTTTAATACATCTATCATAACTTTTTTTTCTTTATGAAAAAAAGTTATCTTGTCATTAAAACCCGCATGATTTTTCATAAACAGTGTTTGCATAAGCCTGCTATTTGTCCCGGCCCGGGGGTAGGATTAGGTCAAATTGTGACCTGTAAGCTCTAAGCATGAAAATCATCAAGAAAATTGCAAAGTTTATCCTCTGATTACGTCAAATGTTAGTAATGCGATGATGACGTATAACATCGAGTCGTCACTATGAACACGGTTTCGTGGGGCTAATGATGCCGTGACGTAAAGCTTGAAGTGACGTCATTTCGCTGCTCGTGCTATTATTCTTCTTCAGAATAGCTATGGTACGCCAGACCACAGAGCTTACGAAATGGCGGGAATCGCCGTGTGCTCGTCCTTATCTATGTGTGCCAGTGTGTGTGGATCAGAGGGTGGGCTAGAGTAGTAGATGGATTCCTGTCGCTAGACCAGCCCACAGAGCGTACTAATGGCGGAAAGCGCCGTGTGAGTGTCCGTCTTTATTTCTGGTGTGCGCCGACGTGTGTTGATCAGAGGTTGGCTTAGAGAGGAGGGAAATGGATCAGCATTATAACCTAAAAATATGAACAACTCTGAATGTTCCTAAAAGATAACGCATCTGAGCTCCAAACAATACGGTAGACTTTTGGATGAAATCCTCATCTTGTCATTGCACGTGACTCACGTGCTGTGTAACAGATGTTATGTCCAAGAATGCTTTAACCCATTCTGCTCTGTCTCACTGCAGCAGGAGACGGGTGGACCTTGATAGTACAAGGGCCGTGTTGCCAGCGCTTGGCGCCTCAGGCGCCAAGTTATTTTGGCACCACCATTGAACTATCATGGTCGATCCGACTCCTGAACTGGTGTGTAGTCTTTAAAGAACAAACTGATCCGTAATTTGGATTTTTCAACCGGCTTAGGTTCAGTGTGTGATAACTCTGTGAACTTTGAAATAGAGATTACGGAATTAGTTCACCTTCGCACTGAGTGCGTCATCTGCGCCTCCTCGGGCATTTTCTGCGTGTGTCTGCGCCGGAGACTTTTGTTTGCTCTGCACTGGAGTTGCAGTTTTTGATTCATTTCCGTCCGCCAGTGCTTAAAGGCACAAGTCGGTCGAGCACGTATTGTGACGCGCAAAGAACAATACGCATTATTCGGACAAAGACCGAAATGTGTCAGTTCGGCGAAAGTTCTAATGCTGCTAGTTGTCTTACTCTGTGGTTTTGGATTCTGAGGGAGGAGGTGGGGGTCGTTCCTGGGATGCATTATCTGAAGATGCACTTCATAGCGCAGACGGTCTATTCTTTGTGAAGTCACCGGTGCAAACCACGATAACTTCCTTCGTCCGAGCAACATAAATGGGAATAAATGAAAGTTCTGACCATTACAAGGCATGGATCCACACGAGGCCCCTCTTATTTCAGATGTTTATGAAAGTCTGTGCCTGCTTAGACGAAAGAGTGTCACTGGATGAAGGAAGGACTGCATGTGATGCGGATTGTTGTTAAAGTTTGATGGCTTGTTCTGTCCGACCTGCAGAGATATATATCAAAGGACGGTCCTTGCCAGCAAGAGGCAAAGATTCTCACGAGCCCCTGCGAAACAGGAGCTCATGAGAATCTGTGCCTCTTGCACACAGAAGCGGATGGCTGAGGTGCCACTATCAAATGGTGTGGACTGTTATGAAGATGATATTTTCCGTCATGGCAGGAGACATGATGTATAATGGCCAGGACCGGTCTCCAGTGGCGTAGATCCTCATGTGCCCCTGCAACCGCAAGAGGGCACATGAAGATCTGTGCCACCACTTGCATGCAGGAGCGACCATCAGTTCTGTGTGCAGTGTGGGCCAAACATGATTTTACCGATCGTGTTCAGACGAACAACGATGCCAATTTTTGTGAAGGGATCCTGCGAGTTCTCCCAGCACGTATTCCGTTGCCATTCCCGTCCCCCTCTCCTCCCCCCTCCTCCCTCTCCCTCCCCCCTCTCCCTCCCCCCTCTCCCTCCCCCTCCCCCCCCCCCCCCCCCCACTTTTTTTCTTTTTCTTTTTGCGGTCGCAGCGTGCGATTGTTGGTGGTGGGCAAAGGCCGGAGCGGATCACTTCCAATGTTGTTCCATCATCTGTTGGTTTAAACCGCACTAATCCTAAACATCGGGCGCCAGCTGCGTGACGGAGCTTAGTCCTGCGCCAGCCACTAAGCAAGGTGCTCCGCTATAGCTAGCGGAGCACCTTGCCTAGTGGCTGGCTCAGGACTAAGCTCCCTCGCGGAGCACCTTAGAGGCTGGCGCAGGACTAAGCTCCCTCAGGTTTAGGAAGCCTCGAGTTGTTTCCACCTTGTGCCCCCGGCGGAGCCTGTCAGGGGCACATCATTTCTTGATTTCCTCGCCTCTGTGCTTTACCTTACCCTGTCCGTTAGGCATATATAATTAAAGAGTGACTGCCTTTTAATATTGATACATATGAGATGTCACACTGGTTGTCTCCGTCGATTCGCTGCGCTGATCAGTAGCGCAGCAAATGGAGGGAGACAGCCAGTGCGCTACCACTGATGTATAACTAAACGATGGTTTGTTTGTTTGGTTTTTGTTATATATATTTTATTTTTTATTCAAGCCTGCACAGAAGGGGCGAGAAAAGAACAGACGCCTAAAGACAGGTGTGACCACAGGGGAGAGAAAACCGTAGAATGACAGTTATGGCAAATGTTTCGTTCTCCTTCACTCAGACCGTTAAAAAGATAGATAGCCTATTGACGCTCCGAGTCAGGGGCACGAATCTCTTGGCAAACTGCCATAATTTCGGTTTTCATCCCCTGTTTTGAGACTGAGAAAGTGTCGTGTGTGAGTCGAGTGACCGATAATATCATAACCATGCCACATGTATGCATGTGTGATTTTCCCAAATTACTGCCTGAGAACGGTAAGATCTGGGGCCAGTTGCATGAGCGAACTTAGTCCTGCACCAGCGCTGGTGCAGGACAAAGCTCGCTCATGCAACTGGCCCTTGGAATCAAACAGTAGCACACGGTCGGATTTTGACACACTGCGGACAACGTCTTTCTTTGCTCCAAGTAATGCTCTGAATATAGTTTGAGCATTTTTTCCACCAGCTGATAGGATTTCAATCTAAACTAGCCGACGATTTCCTGAAATCAGACCGAGGTAGGCCAGAATTGCACATGTTTCGACAAAAACATTGGATTAAACGCCAGGACAAACATGCGATATCGCCTGGCGTTTATTCCAATGCTGTTTTTGCCGAAACGCTTGAAATTGTGGTCTACTGATTACCGAGCAACGTCAATTTGGTTCATTGCCATATGAAAATAAAAAAAATTTAATCCTGATTATGAATATCATCAAGCACTCTTCGATCTTTCCATAAAGTATTCATGTGGGGAAAAAGATATTTTTTTCCATGGAGGCTGCATGACTCGGTTTTGCTGATTTGACTGACTTTTAAGTTCTGCTGTGTACTGTCGCGGCTTTCACCACGAAAGTTCATGTTACTCATCATGATCACTGACTGAACAGTTCCATATGCTTTTGGTTCGTATTGGTTCATTTGGCTCGCAATTGCAACACAGTGTCTGAACTGTTCTGTGATTTTGCACATTGCTGACCATAAGGTACAAAGTCACAGAGCAGCTTACACGCGTTTCTTTGCCACGCAGTCCACGACGATAACTCCTTAAGTGAATATGGTACAACTTAGACACGCAGCCAAGATATTCTATATGTAGAACAGTGGAGTTGAAATCATACTACTGCAAGGAAGAACTTTTATATGATTCTAATAAACGATTTCCGGAAATCAGAAGTAGGTCAAAACTGCACGAGTTTCGACGAAAACAGTGGATTAAAATCCAGAACAAACACGCGATATCACGTGTTTGTCCCGGTTTTTAATCCACTTCCATCGTCGAAACACGTGCAGTTTTGACCTACTTCTGATTTGTGAACAACATCTGTTCACTAGTAAGGACGTTGGATAGTACAAAAGTCGGATATATCACAAAAATGCGATACATTTGTATACGAAAAGTCAAATACAACTTGGCGCTTTTCCGATAGGTCCGAACCGCACTTTTCTATGTAAATTACTCCGCTTATAACACACTTATAACAGAACAGAAAAAAAGGTCCTTTTTCATTTTGTTATATTGTCCGAAGTTTAACTATTTGGGTGTCTGTAGCGGTTTTAGTCGTGATGATACCTACAGGAATCATCGCGACTAAAGCCGCTAAAGACACCCAAAGGGTTTACTAATTCATGTTGACGCCCAACACAGTGCACAGACGTACGGCCTCTGGAACCGCGCAACCACAGTGAGTATAAACGATCTAACCAAACATGCTTCTCCGTGACGTATAATCTCATGGTTTTTAATTTAGAAATGGAACAACGATCGCGCTGTGACCCACTACCATGTTCCCTGTAATGCTGGATAGAATGATGATAGACGAGTACAGCTGTACGTTAGGCTGGAAAACCGAAATCAGTACGAGGAACAGTCTTGGTGATGAGATTACATAGCAAGAGGCGTAGATTCTCATGAGCCCCTGTATTCGCAGGGGCTCATGAGAATCTATGCCTCTTGCAGATGGAATGGTATGGGTGATTACTTGAGCTTGAAAAATAGTTTCATCATTCATATTTTTGTCAATTTAGCTGTACCATAGGCATGGCGTTACTGCGCAATTTATTGTGAAGAGATTAACCGAAATAAAACCTCCAGTTTGACTGCAATTTGCGGAAAATGGATCGACCATGACAGCTCAAATTCTTTTGAAGCCGGTAAGGGATAAATGTAAAGAAACAAAGTCTCTCTTTCGTCAGATTGGTGGAACCTTTTTTTTTCTTTTTTTTTTTTTTTCCCCCGTTGTCAGCAGCAGATTTGTGTACTACACTATAATTATTTTCATTATTATGGTTGCTTTTGGTAGCTTTGAAAAATACTGGTACGCCAAATCAGATCAGCGTGTTTTTGCTTGCAACATAATGATGCAAATCTTGTGTGAGTTTGAAAACAACGGTTAATTCGATCGTGTCTTCTGTCATCCATTTTGCGCTAACAGGCTCCAGTTAACTCATTCTGCCCGCGACACACCACAGCAAGATATCGCTCGACCATGATAGTTTAAGGGTGGTGGCAGAATAGTTATTCTGCCACCACCCTTGAACTATCATGGTCGCTTTGTCTCCTGAATTGTACCGCTGTCCTGAGAGGATAACTCCTAAATGTGGGTATTTCGTACCTCGGGCACAACGCGTTAACAACGTTAACCTAATAACGGATACGAAAACGACATTACAAATGATAGTGACGTCAGTGTGGCCGCCCAGCAACAGCAGATTAACCCCTTCACTGCCGAGACAAGTTGAACACCACCCAGCTGCCTGAGGTACCCTCAGGTATAGATCTCTGCTTCTTGCTGACACCACGTTAAATCCGTGTTCCGGGGACGTGTTGGTTTTTTGGTCTTGAGTTAACTCATTCTACCCCAGACACACCACAGCAAGATAAGGATCGACCATGATAGTTCAAGGGTGATGCCAGAATAGCTTGGCGCCTATGGGCGCCAAGCTATTCTGGCATCACCCTTGAACTATCATGGTCAATCTGTGTCCTGCACTGCAATGCAGTCTTCAGAGGACAACGGCAAAATTTGGGGATTTCGGTCTTGGGGTACAATGAGTTAATTAATGAGGATTGCAGATTAACCTGTTCAGTGCCGATAAAAATTGAACGCCACCCAAAGGCAAGAGGCATAGATCCTCATAAGCCCCCGCATTCGCGGAGGGCTTATGAGGATCTATGCCTCTTGCTGACACCACTTTGAAACCATGTTCCTGGGACATGCAGTTGTTGTTGTTGTTGTTTTTTGGGGGGTCTTGAATTTACGAAGATTGCCGCAGAAACAGTCTGCCTCAGCTGGCGCTGACAAGTTAAACGACGAAACAGTGTAAGCTTTTCACTTCGGACCAAATTGGACAAGAAATTTTACCATAAGCAAGCTTATGTTTTACTTGATTGCAGAATTAACGCTGATCACGGAGAATAGACAACAGGACGATGCAAACTAGATGGACATCTGCGATTTTCTTTTGTTAAGCCCTTGACTGCTGCTGCTGATACCGGCTCGGCGGGACTGAAAGACGCGTAACTAGGCATCTATTCTGCATAACTGAATGAAGGGCTGGCATGCAGGATGGTAGAGGTTACATGAAGGGTTCCGAACCCGCCTCTCTCCTCTCGCCCCCTACCCGCCTCCAGCCCGCCAACCCCTCCTCCCCCCCCCCCCCACCCAATACTTTAAAATGCTATGTAAAAGTCCTTTGTTTTCTTGTTTAGCTTGGACTCCATTCCTCCTTTAACCTCTTCACTGCCGTGAACATGATCCAAATGCAAGAGACATAGATCCTCATGAGCCCCCGCGACTGCGGGGGCTCATGAGGATCTATGAATCTTACCGAGGCCAATTTGTGTCCATGTTTCTTGGACGGCGTTGGCTTTTAGTCGTTGAATGGATCAAGGTTTCAGAAACATAAATGTACGTACAGTGTACGTGCAGTGGCAGGAAAGGGGTTAAAGGGCACACACATACTCTTTCTGCTCCACCCCCCCCCCCCCCACCCTTCCATCTCCCACCTCGGTGGTGGAAAGTTGAGAAAGTCGTCACGCACGCTTGCACACAGATTGGTTTGAAAAGCCCATCAGAGACAGAAACTTGGTAAGAAAGGGAAGTACAAACAATTTTATTAACTAGTTTGTAGGTCGAGGCGACCCAAACAATGAGGTGAAGGGCTCAAGAAGCCTCGCTTTCGCTCGCTCATTTTTAAAAAAAAAGTCAATAGGTGCTGGAAGTAGATAAGGTTTCCAACGCTCTCGCTTCTTTCACGAAGTGTGCAAGATGGATCGATCGTGATAATTAACCCCTTCACTGCCAAGAAAAAAATTAGCAGCGCCCAAAGTGCAAGAGGCATAGATCCTCATGAGCCCTCGCGACAGCGGGGGCTCATGAGGATCTATGCCTCTTGCTGAAACCGCTTCATATCCACGTTCCTTTGACGGCTCGGGATCGACTTCTCTTCCTTAAACCACTTTGAATTCCTGTTCCTTTGACGACTTGGGATCCACTTCTCTTCCTGAAACCACTTTGAATTCCTGTTCCTTTGACGACTTGGGATCCACTTCTCTTCCTAAAACCAATTTGAACTCCTGTTCCTTTGACGACTTGGGATCCACTTCTCTTCCTGAAACCACTTTGAATTCCTGTTCCTTTGACGACTTGTGATCCACTTCTCTTCCTAAAACCACTTTGGATTCCTGTTCCTTTGATGACTTGGGATCCACTTCTCTTCCTAAAACCAATTTGAACTCCTGTTCCTTTGACGACTTGGGATCCACTTCTCTTCCTGAAACCACTTTGAATTACTGTTCCTTTGACGACTTGGGATCCACTTCTCTTCCTGAAACCACTTTGAATTCCTGTTCCTTTGACGACTTGGGATCCACTTCTCTTCCTGAAACCACTTTGAATTCCTGTTCCTTTGACGACTTGGGATCCACTTCTCTTCCTGAAACCACTTTGAATTCCTGTTCCTTTGACGACTTGGGATCCACTTCTCTTCCTAAAACCAATTTGAACTCCTGTTCCTTTGACGACTTGGGATCCACTTCTCTTCCTGAAACCACTTTGAATTCCTGTTCCTTTGACGACTTGGGATCCACTTCTCTTCCTGAAACCACTTTGCCTCCTGTTTCTTTGACGGCTTGGGCTCCACTTCTCTTTCTGAAACCACTTTGAACTCCTGTTCCTTTGACGGTTTGGGCTCCACTTCTCTTCCTGAAACCACTTTGAACTCCTGTTCCTTTGACGACTTTGGATGCACTTCTCTTCCTGAAACCACTTTGAACTCCTGTTCCTTTGACGAATAGGATCCACTTCTCTTCCTGAAACCACTTTGAACTCGTTCCTTTGACGGCTTGGGATCCACATCTCTTCCTGAAACCACTTTGAACTCCTGTTCCTTTGACGGCTTGGGCTCCACTTCTCTTCCTGAAACCACTTTGAACTCCTGTTCCTTTGACGGCTTGGGCTCCACTTCTCTTCCTGAAACCACTTTGAACTCCTGTTCCTTTGACGGCTTGGGCTCCACTTCTCTTCCTGAAACTACTTTGAACTCCTGTTCCTTTGACGGCTTGGGCTCCACTTCTCTTCCTGAAACCACTTTGAATTCCTGTTCCTTTGACTGCTTGGGATCCACTTCTCTTCCTGAAACCACTTTGAATTCCTGTTCCTTTGACGGCTTGGGATCCACTTCTCTTCCTGAAACCACTTTGAATTCCTGTTCCTTTGACGGCTTGGGATCCACTTCTCTTCCTGAAACCACTTTGAACTCCTGTTTCTTTGACGGCTTGGGCTCCACTTCTCTTTCTGAAACCACTTTGAACTCCTGTTCCTTTGACTGCTTGGGATCCACTTCTCTTTCTGAAACCACTTTGAATTCCTGTTCCTTTGACGGCTTGGGATCCACTTCTCTTCCTGAAACCACTTTGAATTCCTGTTCCTTTGACGGCTTGGGATCCACTTCTCTTCCTGAAACCACTTTGAACTCCTGTTTCTTTGACGGCTTGGGCTCCACTTCTCTTCCTGAAACCACTTTGGATTCCTGTTCCTTTGACGACTTGGGATCCACTTCTCTTCCTGAAACCACTTTGGATTCCTGTTCCTTTGACGACTTGGGATCCACTTCTCTTCCTGAAACCACTTTGAACTCCTGTTCCTTTGACTGCTTGGGATCCACTTCTCTTTCTGAAACCACTTTGAATTCCTGTTCCTTTGACGGCTTGGGATCCACTTCTCTTCCTGAAACCACTTTGAATTCCTGTTCCTTTGACTGCTTGGGATCCACTTCTCTTCCTGAAACCACTTTGAATTCCTGTTCCTTTGACGGCTTGGGCTCCACTTCTCTTCCTGAAACCACTTTGGATTCCTGTTCCTTTGACGACTTGGGATCCACTTCTCTTCCTGAAACCACTTTGAACTCCTGTTCCTTTGACGGCTCGGAGATCTTTGACGTTGCATTGACAATGATTTTTTTTTAAAAAACACGATCCACGTCCGCTGGCAATGCAGGGGTTAACTCAAGAGTAGTGCCTGCTGAACTCGGCGCCAAAATTAATGTGACAAGGCATTGCACTTGAGCTAGCGCGATCGCCGTCCGCCTACGTCAACCTGTATACAAATTTGATCCGCTTGGTTATCGAATAGAAAGAGGTGTGTGGTAGTGTGCGATTTCGGTTGAGATGTGTGTGCTGGTCTGTGATTTTGGACCTTATGGCTCTAGAGACGTAAGGTACAAAATCACAGACCAGCACACGTGTTCTCACGCCTGTCATTTTCACCGGGCAAGGACCGAGCGTTCGGGAGGGTTTCAGTGAGGTATATATAAAAAAAAAAAACCTTGATTGATTGTGTATCGGTAATTGCAGCCTTTTCATATCGCGTCGGCGATTCCGAAAGCAAGAGCGATAGAGGGGAGAAAGACATGATACATCGACCAGTGGAATCGAGGGCGACAAAGAGCGTAATGGCCGCATTGACCAATGGAAGATAGGGAGACAAAAGAGAATAAATGCCGATGGAAGCGAGGGAAATATTTCTCGGAGCGGTGGACATCTGACCCGGCATGAGCGAGGTTTCATGGCCGATTTTGTCTTGGTGTTAGTTTGAAGTGAAAGCGATCGTGTGCGTGCTGATCAGTGATTGTGATCCTGATATTAAGACTCTGAATGACATGTCAAGCTTGGCCTAACGATACTGAAAGGTAGGTCATAGAAAATACGAACAAAGAAATACAAAATCCAGACCAAAAGGGTGACAGACAAGCGTGTAAAATGCAGAGAAGAACCCAACTGGAGAAAGAAACACGCTTAGAAAAGACAGTTGCAACACAATTTATTTGTGGAAGACGCAGAGTAAGTGCCGATGAAAGAGAGGTACACACACTGCAATTGTGTTGTAACTGTCTTTTCTAAGCATGTTTCTAAGCGTGTCTTTTTTTCTCTCCGTTGGGTTCTTCTCCACACAGAGGAAGAAACACGTTTTTATAGATAGAAAGTACAACACAATTGATAAATGTATTAACTCATTCAGCCCGACGGCCGTATTTCCCAAATTTTGGAGGCGTCATCTCGACCATGATAATTCAAGGGCAGTGCCAGATTAGCTTGGCGCCGACAGGCGCCAAGCTAATCTGGCACTACCCTTGAATTATCATGGTCGGCCTATCTCCTGATGTAGTGCGTCAGGGCTGAATATGTTAATAAATATTGTGTTGTGCATGACCTTTCTAAATGCATTTCTAAGCGTCTTTCTTTATTTGTTGATAATTTTTCTTTGCATCTTCACCCAGCAGTCACGTTTTTGATCTGGGTTTTGAAAGAGGGTCACGCTTGTAATTTTCTATGCTGAAACGTGAAATTGACTTGGAATACATCTATCTGGATACGGAGTGTGCTGCGCACGGTTCAGTATATACATCTTTTCATCCGAAACAATCGGTGATGATCTGTAATCTTGCAATCCCGTCTCTGTTAACCCCGTCACCGCCAGTTGACGCAGATTGTGTTTTTGAAATCATTGTAAATTCAAAGATCCCTTCCATCGAGAGAGCATGGATGCAGGCTGTTTTTAAGAAGAGGCATAGATCTTCATGAACCCCCGGAACTGCGGGGGCTCATGAAGATCTACACCTCTTGAAGTTGGGCGGTATTCCATTATCAGTTGGGTGATGTTCAGTTTTCAGTTAGGTGGTGTTCAATGAAGGGGCTAATTATTTTAAGAAATATGCATTGTACAATATTGTGTCCTCAAGTCTGTGATTTTGGACCTCACGGTTCTAGGCCGCAACGTCCAAAGTCACGGACCAACACGCGTTGATTGCTCCAGGTGAGGACCACCCATTTCGGACCATAGTAATGCTTTTAGATACATGACGTGACTGAAAGAGGCAACGTTGTAACGCGGGTGTGCCCGATACAAACACTGCAACCGACAGGGGACTTTTAGCTACTAAAACTTTTTGTGCGGTAAGTGCGAGAGATGATTTCCTATGGAGATACATCTATTTGTTGACTGAAAGCCCTGCGATCTGCTCCACACGGAGGACCTAAACGTTAGTGATTTAGCAAGAGCTTAGATTATCTGGCTGCGGACTGTACATATGGATCTGTTTGTTATGAGCTTGTGTGCCGTTTGAGTATAGAGAGAACGATATTGTTTGTCTTAGTCATCTCCTGCACAGGACAAAACCAGATGCACACGGGGACGAACAATGCCAGCAAGAGGCATAGATCCTCATGAGCCCCTGCAGTCGCAGGGGCTCATGACGATCTATACCTCTTGCAGATGGAATGAGTAGGCTAGCTTTTTGTGACTGGTTTCGGCCCCCGCAGTTTTTCAGTCACTATCATGGTTATGCATCGTAGGTGTGCGTAGATGGGCGCTCTGGCTGCTTTTAGTGGGCTTTTTTGGGGACACACTAATGAAAAGATCTAATTATGTGAAGCAGTATTTTTCTTGTAAATTAATCAGAATGGTTTAATTGACAGATTTGGGCCACGCGAGGCTCATAAAAATTGTATCAGCTCATGCCGTTGCGTTGACGGATAACTGATGTGTGTAGGCGTACTGTTTCCAATCCTGCATTCGTGATGATCTGGGATATTCATAAGGTGAAGGTCTCAGAAAGCCTCGTTTTCGATTTGTGACGCGTGACGTTATTTCGGTTTTCACGTCACTGTAGGCCTCGAATCAAAGAGAGATTGAAATTTGTAGATATTTCATTTTTGAAAATGGCCCGTGCATTTTTGAAACAGTGCATTTTTGGAACACTAAAAGACGAACATTGCAAAGATTGACGTCAAAGATTGTTGTAGGTCACGGCGATCCAAACAATACGATCAAAGGTCTCAAACAAGATGAGGATTTCATCCCAAAGTCAGCGTATTGTTTGGAGCTCACGTGCGTTTTTCTTTTAGGAACATTCAGAGTTGTTCATATTTTTAAGCTTATCCTTCTGATCCATTTCCCTCCTCTCTAAGCCAACCTCTGATCAACACACACGACGGCGCACACAAATAAAGACAGACACACGGCGCTTCCCGCCATTAGTACGTTCTGTGGACTGGAGTAGCGACAGGAATTCTGAAGAAGAAGAATAGCACGGGCAGCAAAATGGCGTCACCGTATAAGCTTCACGTCATGGCATCGCTGGTCTCACGACGCCGTGTACACTGTGACGAATTTGATGTTTCACGTCACTCATCCGAAAGGCACGCTCTTCCAGGCTGACTGTTTGTTCCACACAGCCTCCTCCAGGGCTGACTGTTTGATGGGAGTAAATAGTGGCTCCAAATCTTGCAAAAATGAATTAATTATTATTGAAAAAGTTGAAGAGATACAACGCTGGATTACGAACTCATTCAGTAAATCCCTTTAATCCCCTGGCGTCCGAAAGGTCGTGGGTTCGAACCCAGCCGGGGTCAAAATTTGTTCAGACCTCTTTTCGGTGCCCCGTCTTTGAAATCACCTTCATGGTGGACAAAAGACGTTAAGCCCTAAACGTTTAACGTTTCTGATCCGCACGGCAAAAATGGCACACACAAACACAAACGGCAGAATGGCACACACAAACACAGTCGGCAGACACACGGCGCTTCCTACCGGTTATACGTTCTGTGGACTGGCGTAGCCACAGCCATTTTGAAGAATAAGGTGGAATGACCCATGCCCACAAAGTCTCTTTTGTATGAGCTTGCAAGCATATTCCACCTTTTCCACAATACGTTCGCAAATATCATACAAAAATAAATGAAGGAGAACATCGAGCCATCTCATACACATGTAAAACACAGACGTGCTGGTGATTTGCGTCAATTAGGAACATTGTTTAAAACACTGACGCGTTTGGTGCTTTTACGTCATCGTCACTGTTTGATTCTTCTGATGAAATCAAGGAGTCTTACTTCTGACATGTTTTCCGCATTTAACTTTTATTTTCGAAAGGTTGAAGAGGTACAAAGCTGGCTAACGAACTCATCCAATGTCTTTCCATATTAAAATTTTCAAATAAATATAATCAAAATTGCGGAGTCTAATCTGGGTCAACCGACTTTCTATAAACGGTCTTTTATGTCTTCAATGAGACATCCAATTACAATATGCTCGGAGGCTCTCTTAGCCACCCATTTAATAATTTAGCCAAGTTTCAAGTTTGTGCGTACAGTAATATCGGAGATTCTCGTGTTTCTCACACACATACATACAGATTCTCACACACATACATACATACGCACATACGGCGCTTCGCGCCAAAACGACGTTCAACAGCAAGGTTAGAGTGGCTAGACGTGACGTCATTTTTTTTTTTTTTTTATCTTGTTATTTCTTTACCAGACCATGAGCCCCGCTCCGACCAGTTTCAATACGGTAGACAAAAACCTCGCTCTTGGTGGCTCATTATCAATAGTCAGTAATGAGCAACTTCGTGTGCTGGTCTGTGACTTTCGACCCTACGGCTAAAAGCCGCAGGGTCCAAAGTCACAGATCAACACGCTTATGTCCCCACCCGGGTCTGCCCTGGGGGACTTGGGTGGGGTTAGGTATTTTTTAGTTCCCAGGGTCACCCTGGTCAGCCCCACAGGGTGGGTTTTTCTCTCTATTCTGGGGCATGTGTTTCTGTCTACCCTTTGTCCATTCACCTGTATTTGCCTTTTTAAAACTCTCCCTACTGTCTGCACTGCCTGTAGCTCTTGATATTGGATGTGTGTTGCTAAATGGTCTTAGCTTTATTTAGGCCCCATGTGTTAGGTTTATTTAATGTATTTGACCGGCTGGCGACATACATTCAATGTTCTGTTTATTTTTTTCACAAGCAGTGCAGGCACGTCCTGAGAAAGCCTTGTTGCTGTCGGGACGTTAAGCAATGTACAATTAACACGCTTATGTGCACAGTAGTGACAACGTAACGTATCCCGTATCAGTGACGTATTCAGATTCCAGTTAACTCCTTCACTGCCAAGGAAAAGTGAACACGATCCAAGTGCAAGAGACATAGATCCTCATGAGCCCCCGCGACTGCGGGGGCTCATGAGGATCTATGCCTCTTGCTGCGACCAATTTGTATCCATGTTTCTAGGACGGTTTTGGTTTTTTTGGACGTTGAGTGAACAAAGATTTCACAAACAAAAATGTACGTACAGTGGCAGGGAAGGGGTTAAATGAATATCACACCTTGCATAGCTGCAACGTACGTGGTTAAATGAGTATCACACCATGCATAGCTGCAACGTACGTGGTTAAATGAGTATTACACCTTGCATTCACTTCTTGTTTTTCTTTAATTGTGCCAAGTGCGCTCGGTTTTCATCGCAATTTCAGTGTAGCCTTTTGTTTTTGGAGTCTGTGCTCTGGTGTCAAATTTAAATCGTAATCAGCTGCATGCATCTATCTGTTTTCCAGTCGCTGTCAGGGATATGTGGCTCAGGTGTATTTTCCTTGTGTGCATTATTTACTGACCCCTTCCCTTCGTTCATTCAACGACAAAAAGCCACAACCGTCCAAGGAACGTGGACATAAATGGGTCTCAGCAAGAGGCATAGATTCTCATGGGCCCCTCGGAGTCGCGGGGGCTCATGAGGATCTATGTCTCTTGTAGTTGGATCGTGTTTGCTGGTTCAAGTGGATGTGGGTTTTCATCTGTTGTAATGTATTCTGCCGGCTTTGATTTTTTTTGCTAATTGCAAATAATTGCGAATATCTTAAATCTGACGTTTTGGGGGCCAAGGTCTCGGCATACTGTCTCGGCGCGCGTTCCAGAAGCCGTGCGTTCTTCAAGCCAGACAGGCGCTCGCGGGGAGGTCGGTCAGACCCCGCACCATAAAAACACCAGTCATTACCTTTTACGAATGAGTCCGAAATAGCTCAGGTGGTTAAACGTCGGAGCAGGAGAGCGAAGGGAATCGCCGGGTCGTGGGTTCGAATCCCTTCCCGGCCCCGGTAGCTAGACTCACAATCCAGGGGGAAAAAACGGATTTGTTCAATAGCATGTCCGTTGAAAGGTCCTGGTAAATCAAAGTGGCACAGTTGGAGTGCACCTGAGTTGATCAGTGTTCAGGTCGTACTCCATAGGCAAATAGATCCCTGTCCCCCATAACCCGCCCGTCAGGGCCGTCCATGATCACCTCGGTGCTGTGGACGTTAAACCCGAACTAACCAACCAACGTTTTACGAAAGACTGTGGCCTTTGGGTGGTCCGAGTTATTACCGCTCTGATGCTGTTTGTCGTTCAGTCGCCGTGATTGTAACCCCGTGCAAGAGGTATAGATCAACTGCGGGGGTTTCATGAGGATCTATGCCTCTTGTGGACACCAATTTGTATCTATGTTCCTTGGACGGCTGGGGCTCTTTGGCGTTGTAGTAACAATGATTTCAGAAAATCCAATTACGACCGCCGGCAGTGTTCAAAAGGATTAATAAATTAGCTGTCTCTGCCATGCATGGGATTGTTTCGGTAATTTTGAAAAGTCTATTTTCAAAACTGGTTGCAGAGTTGCGAGCTGGTCCGCGCTTTTAGTTGACCTTACAGTTTGGAGTCGTTAGGTCCAAAGTCACAGACCAGCACACATTCTTAATATTCTCGTCTTGAACGGATATGAAGAAATCTACGTACCGTACGCTCGATTTGGTGCAGTCTGGGAAATACAGTCTAGCTCCATTTTCACACATCATTGCTCTCTCTCTCTCTCTCTCTCTCTCTCTCTCTCTCTCTCTCTCTCTCTCTCTCTCTCTCTCTCTCTCTCTCTCTCTCTCTCTCTCTCTCTCTCTCTCTCTCTCTCTCTCACACACACACACACACACACACACAATCTTGACAAATTATGTGGCTGGAATTAGATTCAAGGCTGTAGGGTTTAACAAAGTACCAAAAAAAAAATTCTGGGATGAAAACGGGCAATTTTAACATTTGGGTTTAACTCATTCAGCCCGACGGCCGTATTTGCCAAATTTGGGAGGCGCCATCTAATGACTATGCACCAGTTGCAGGAGCTGGATCGACCATGATAATTCAAGGGCAGTGCCAGATTAGCTTGGCGCCGACAGGCGCCAAGCTAATCTGGCACTACCCTTGAATTATCATGGTCGACCCATCTCCTGCTGTAGTGCGTCAGGGATGAATGAAAATGAAACAGTGGTGCAGTTGTTTAACAAATTTGTGTGTGTTAATTTATTTTTTTAAGTAACTAAGTTTTTTTTTTTAAACTTTCTTAAAGAATTGATATTCCATGCACAAAAATTGATATCCAGCTGAAGAGATGTAATGAAAGTTTCATAATTCAGACGTGTCCGGCCGTGGCAGGAATTCGATCTGTAACAGACAGATTGGAACCTTTTGATGTGCGCGGGTCTGCCCTTGTGGGCCTTACGTCCTAGAACCGTAAGGTCCTGAGTCACAGACCAGAAAACAAGGGAAGAACTTGTTTTAACCCCTTTCCTGCCACTGTACGTACACTTTCGTTTCTGAAATCTAGGTTCATTCAACGACCAAAAGCCAACACCGTCCGAGAAACATGGACACAGACTGGTCTCAACAAGGGGCATAGATCCTCATGAGCCCCCGCAGTCGCGGGGGCTCATGAGGATCTATGTATATAGCATTTGGACTGCGTTCACTTTTTTCTCGGTAGTCAAGGGGTTAATACCACTGGCAGGGTATTTTCTGGGGTGGAGAGAAAATGTGCGTTTTACCTAACAAAAGTAATTTCTAACCCTAACGACTGACGACCTAATTTTTGCCCACGAACATGAGCACACGCAGAAGTGAAAGTGTGACGTACCAAATCTCTTGACACGGGCATGCATATATTGAAATGACGCATGTGTTGAGCGAGAAAATGTGCGTTTGACGTCAAGTGTAGGCTTATTTTTGTTACTAAGTAACCCCTTCCCTGCCACTGTAAGTACACTGTACGGTCATTTTGGTTTCTGAAATCGTGGTTCATTCAACGACCAGAAGCCAACAGCGGTCAAGAAACACGGATACAAATTGGTCTCAGCAAGAGGCATAGATCCTCATGAGCCCCCGCGGTCGCGGGGGCTCATGGGGATCTATGTCTCTTGCAGATGGATCGTGTTCACTTGTTTCCTCGGCAGTGAAGGGATTAATATTAATACTATGATGGAAAGCAGTGGCTGTATCTTGCGCAGGCACAAGATTTTTTTTTTTTTTTTCCAAATGTCTACAATGATTGGGAGGCGGCTGCGTGATAGACAGGTTAGAGGATGGGTTTCCCTTGATTTATCTAGTGATAAAAGAGAGAATTATCAAATTTTCTGGCATCGGAAGCGCGTATTTTGTAAGTTTAGCGGCGCGAGGCGTAAACATGTCGCGGAGTCAAATTTATAGACTGTTTTCGGTTACATATCGCACGCAAAAAAACAAAAAAACAACCAAAAAAAAAATTACCCATTTAGCCCCGAGTTCCTACAGCAGGAGATGGCTTGACCATGATAGTTCAAGGGCAGTGCCAGATTAGCTTGGCGCCTGAAAGCGCCAAAATAACCTGGCACTACCCTTGAATTATCATGGCCAATCCGTCTCCTGCAACTGGTACATAGTCATTAGGCGACACCTGCAAAATTTGAGAAATGGGACTTTGGGGCTAAAAGATAAGATAAGATAAGATAAACTTTATTGCCATATGCATAAACATTAGGAATTTTTTGCGGCATAACTGACGAGCGTCCATATTAACATCAACACATCAACACATAAAACATACATACGTCACAATCAAGCAGACTCTAAAATAACAAAACACACATATGTATAGCAGTCATTCTACTAAGTGTGCACACACATCTAACTAAGTGAAATAAAATAAATCTAAAGCATAATAAACATATTATGACAACAAAGACCGCCAAGTGAGCCGCAACGAAAACAGATTAGCTAAATTCATATCTATTTGTAAAACTGTATATCCTGTTTAAGAAGAGGTTTAATGGAACAATAAGAAAGGGTTAAGCAGAAGAAATCACTTGCTATAAACTGCCTACGGAATCCTGAATTACAGAAAAATTGTTCACCTCGTATGTTACTTGTTAGAGCCGATAGCTCGGCGAACCTCTGGGCCCCACCAAACGGCGTACGTTACTCGGTAAATGGCTTTGTAACGATGGAGTATGCTTCCCCAGTCGCGAAACGTCTTCGGGCCCAGCACAGCCGTGCACGGGCCCACTGCGACCGTCGTGGGCCCCGAGGACCTTTGCTTACTACCCGGGCTGCCTATTTTGGAGTTCAATGATTTGGCGCTAATCTATCCTCACACTCCCCTGGAACTGTGGTTCTTCTATCGTTCCTTGGCCATTCTACCCCAAGGGCCGATACCCCCCAAGTTTGAAGTTGCCCTCTGAACGACTGTATTACAATTTTAGAGGCAGGTTTAGCCGCATGATAGTTCAAGGGTGGTGCCAGAATAGCTTGGCGCCTATGGGCGCCAAGCTATACTGGCACCACCCTTAAACTATCATGCTCGATTCATATCTTGCTGTGCTGTGTCAGGGATGAATGAGTTAACCATTTTGGTCCTGATCAACACAACTGCTTGAAGTAAATTTCACTATATTTCAAGGGTGGTCCCAGTGTCTTGAGGCGCCAAGCTACTCTGACACCACCCTTGAACTATCATGTTCGATCCACATCCTATCGTCGCATGCCAGGGCTTTATGGGTTAACGCAAAATGCACGCGTCCGTGTTGGTTGGTTGGCTGGTTAGTTAGTTCGGGTTTAGCGTCCACGGCACCGAAGTGATAATGGACGGCCCAGACGGGACTCGCACGCGTCCGTGTATACGTAGGTATACCGGTACATTTTATAGGCGGAAGTCAGTCGTTAGTCGATCACACTGGCCCAGCAGTAGGGCGACGCTGCTACCCAAGGTTCCGCCGACACAGACAGACGCGCCCTGGTCTAGAGATGTACAGCGTGGTGCCTAGAGCTTACGGTCACTTCAGTTAATCATAAACTCCTCGATACATTCGCCTCTTTAAAGAGACAGTGGGGATAGTGGAAGCGAGGTACCAATAGCGAAAGACGGCTTGTGTTGTGCGTATCACTGAGTCATTGGTGTGTGTCCTGGCATCGTATTTCTGCACAGAAACGCCATGAAAGTATTCTGCCTGCCAGTGAGCAAAACGAGCCTCATGCCGACGTCGGGCAGTCGACCTTTTGCCCACTGGTTCGCTTTGCGTAGCCGTACGGTTTGCAGGAGTACTCACCCACTCGGGGAATACGCCACAAGTACACTTCTATTCAAATGAGATGTCACGCATCTCATTTGAATGAAGTGTTCTTGTGGCGCACTGACTTGTTGGGTCTTAACCCTTATCATTCGGAATACACCACTATGTGAAATAAATGTGACTTAAATGGTTCAAGGGTAGTGCTAGAATAGCTTGGCGCCTCTAGGCGCCAAGCTATTCTGGCACCACCCTTGAACTAAAGCCTTTGGTCTATGATCCTTATCTGTAAGTACTACAATGTAGATTGCATATGGTAGTGTGCAAATTTGAAGCTATTAGCCTGAAATTATCAGTCTTATATATATTCTTTGAGGTCTGCATCACAATTTCTGGAGAACGATTGACCATGACAATTCAAGGGTGGAGTCGGAATAGCTTAAGCGCCTTTGGGTGCCAAATTACTGATTCTGACACCACCCTTCAACTATCATGGTCGATCTACAACCTGTCGTAGCATGCCAGGGCTTCAGTTATGCATGATAGGAAAAAAAAGTGTTCCGCAGACGGTGCGGAGAGAGTGCCTCGAGCAGCACCTGAAGTTGTGTGAAGGACCAAGAAAGCTGCATGGGAGGCTCGTGAGAATCAACAGTCTTCTTGCCGAGTGTCTTCAGTGAACAGTGCAAAGAGACGACACAAGAGCCTGCGATATAGTGCACTTTGATAATGTCTTTGAAACTCGGTGCATTAGCTGGAACAGGCCTGTCGGAGGGGGGGGTTCTCCGTGAATATTAACCACTTCACTGCCAGTGGACGCAGATTGCGTTGTTGAAGTCATCGATCCCCAGCCGTCAAAGGAACATGGATACAGAGTGATTTCAGCAGGAGGCATAGATCCTCATGAGCCCCCGCAACTGCGGGGGCTCATGAGGACCCGCCTATACCTCTTGAGTCGGGTGGTGTGTGATATTTTTATCTCGGCAGTGATAGGGGTTAACACCTGTGAGACTGCCTTTCTTTGGGCTGTAGTGGCGTGTATTGGTGATTTGTCGAAGCTGTCGCTCGCGAGGATCTTTGGGTGCCGTGTGCTACAGAGATGCCGACAGAGACAAAGCCGCCTGCTTGAATTCGCCGGTATTGTGCAGTGCCTAATTTGCTCCGGTCAGTCGGTGCCGCGCTAATGTGATTTGCTGGAGTAACTTGTGTGCGCTCACGAGGATACGCCTTATTGTGGCTAGCCGTTTTTGTGTGTGAATCAAATAGTCTTTGTTATTTTGCGCCCTCACGTGTGCTGGTCTGTGATTTTGGACACTACGAGCTGCGGCCGTAAGGTCCAAAACCACACACCAACACCCAGATTGGACTAAGTTTCAACATCAAATCTGCTCCTATTCCTGAGTTGTTAACTCATTCAGCCCGGCGCGCGTATTTCCCAAATTTTGAGGCGTCATCTAACGACTATGCACCTGTTGCAGGAGATGGATAGACCATGATAATTCAAGGGTAGTGCCAGACCCTTGAATTATCATGGTCGACACATCTCCTGCTGTAGTGCGTCAGGACTGAATGGGTTAACGCGATCTGCTCATGGGCGGGCTTTGGTTGCTCAAATTCGCCGATATGAGTCAGTTCTCAATGTTGTCTTGCCTTAAATAAGACTTGTTTACTCTTCCTTTGACAATCTATGTGAGTACGTGCACTTGAGGATATTTTTCATGGCTCCTTTGTGCGCGTCGATGGAACTCTCCTAAGTTCAAAGCAGAAGAAGAGCAGGTCAGTCTTTTATTCTACGACATTTAAACTTCATAAAGTTAAGTCAGCGCAGAAACAAAAGCAGGACACAAAATGACGTTTGACGGTACTGTGGCAATGCCTGACGTGTGCGGGTCAGTCGGTGTAATTTGACGGACTGGGCCAGTCAGTTGTGGGTGTATTGTGTCTCGAGAAACATCTCTGCCCATTGATTTCTGCCTCGCCATTGTGCTTCAAGTCCATGAGCCACCCCCCCCCCCCCACACCCCCACCCCCTCCTACAACCTCCACCTCCACCGTCCCCAAGAAGCGAACTGAGATTTTCATGAGACCCTGCGGTCACAGGGTCTCGTGAAAACCTACGCCTCTTGGTGGAATGGACTGTTCTCATCTGCATGTGCAGCCAAACATTTCAGGCATTTAAGGCTTTGACTCGCGAGGATAAAATCCTCGCCACTTGACGGCTTTGAGATCAATCAGCCCTATTGACATTGATCTTTGCTGTTCAGAAGGAGGAGATGCAGATGTTCTGAGCAGGAGACTGCTTTTGGGAGATTGCGCTGCACAGTCTGTGGGGGTCGCCCATGGTGTATCTGCAGCCAGAGGTCCACATGGCAATCCACAGCTTAGGCTTCGTCTTGAATTCCTAACTCTAGTTTCCGACATATGTGTTTTGGCGGTCTACGGCGTTAAACCCTTCCCTGCCGGGAAACAGCTGGTATCTCATGACTGCAAGAGGCATAGATCCTCATGAGGCCTCGCTGTCGCGGGGGCTAATGAGGATCCTTGCCTCTTGCTGTCATGGTTGCTATATCTTGCGCACAATGGTTACTGGGCTCTGTGATAGTTCCTGGCGGATCATTCGCGTCTGCTGACAGCCGTTAGGTCCCTCAAAAAAAAATTAGCACACATCTTTGCGAATAGCTGAAACTGAGGGGTCGTCAGGGGTTGATGTAACTTCAAAAAAAAAATTATCAATATATATATATATATATATATATATATATATATATATATATATATATATATATATATATATATATATATATATATATATATATATTATTTTTATATAATTTTTCATTATATTCTGAGAATGCTCTTGCTACGCTAATGCCATCGAATTCCAGGCTGGTAAGCTTGCACTGTGTCATCAGGACATCAGAAAGAGCATTCTCAGAATTTAATGAAAAATTACGTCCCTTGAGCTATTCTGATTGAGTGCATTTTTGGGCTTTGGGCGACGCCTTTGTTAAAGTAAATATATATATATATATATATATATATATATATATATATATATATATATATATATATATATATATATATATATATATATATATATATTTAAAATTTTATTTATATATTTAATTATTTGTTTTTATTTATTTATTTATTTATTTATTTATTTATTTATTTATTTTGGGAGGGGTAAAAAGTGCACCGCACTCTTGCTTTTACGCCGTCCAGATCACACTGTGGTGCATTAAAGAAAATTAAAAACTATTTTCTTGGGCAAAGTTTTTTGTGAACAAATTGATTTCTTCTGTCGTCCGTGCGTGGGGTCAACCGGTGTGGCTATCAATTTATCGATGCACGTGCGGTCAACTTGACCCCAGAACCGCGTGTGGTCTTAGATTTTGAACCTTACAGCCTTGAGCTTTGCGTCGTCTGCGTGAGGGGCTCAGCCGGGTTGTCTCTTGTGCAGTGCACGTGCAGTTAAATTCACTCCGTGATCGTATTCTGTGGTCCGTGATACATGGGCCAGCCGCATGAGCGAGCTTAGTCCTGCGCCAGCCACTAAGCAAGGTGCTCCGCTATAGCGAAGCACCTTGCTTAGTGGCTGGCGCAGGACTAAGCTGACCCTGACCACATGGTCGCTTGACCTTATACGGCCTTGTGTCGCTCGTGCGAGGATGTCAGCTGTTGTTTCTTTGTTGTGTCCTGCCCGGCAGTGATCTCAGAACGTGTTTCTTAACCCTTTTAGCCCCACGGTCTCATTTCTGAAATTTTGGAGGTGTTACATAATGACTATGTACCAGTTGCAGGAGATGGATTGACGATGATAATTCAAGGGTAGTGCCAGATTAGCTTGGCGCCTGAAGGCGCCAAGCTAATCTGGCACTACCCTTGAATCATCATGGTCAATCAATCTCCCACTGCAGGGACTAGGGGCTAAATGGGTTAAATATTCAGAGACCGCCCACATGCTGCACATTTGCCATGCACAAAATAAAAAAAAAAAAAAAAAAGAGGAAATCAGCCGTCTGATTTCCTGGCTATAAACATGATTCTGTACCAACCCTACATCCAAGCGCTGCCAAAACTGGTACACGCCTCAAATCACCATCCGCTTGGCAACTCAATGAATAGGCCAAAACGAGTCCGCTGGTTACGTCAAGGCTGGCATGAATCAAAGCACAAAACATGTCTCTTCTCGTCTATCAAGAGATTTTAAGCAAATTCCAGCTTACTGCCTCTGTACAAAATGCCAAAGAAGGCAGAAGATTTTTTTTTTTTTTAAAGCACAGGTCCTTGCACTGCCTCTCCTACCTCATTTGAATATGTAACGTGACCTTTAATTTTCCGCGACAGACGATGGACAGCGGGGTAAAATTCACTCCGTGTTGTACGTGCGTTCAGTGGCTACTGATCTGTGATTCTGGACATTACGACCTCGGGTTGTCCGCATTCAGTGCCGAGAAAAATCTGAGCAGCACCCAACTGCAAGAGGTATAGATCCTCATGAGGCCCCGTCTATGCCTCTTCCTGACTGTGTCCACCTTGAATCCGGCTAAAGTTCCTGTGATAACTAGTGTTGCTGTTGTTGTTGTTGTTGTTGTTGTTGTTGTTGTTGTTGTGTGTTGTGTGTGTGTGTGTGTGTGTGTGTGTGTGTGTGTGTGTGTGTGTGTGTGTTGAATTAACGAATACCGTAGCAGAAAACACAGTCTGTGTTATCTGGCATTGAACAGAAATGGGTCAACCTGGGTCTGCCTGGATGGCGGGTGCACGTGCGCCTCATATAAATGTGATCTGGTCTGTTCGTGCTTAGAACTTACTTTCGGCATGCTGATTTCTCCGGTTTCAGACAGGGGCAGAGTTTTGAGTGCTGGGATCTTGACCGGCCTAGGTTTGCAGGGAGCGGCATAGGATTCTCCACACTGGTTGTCTCCCTCGATTCGCTGCCGCTGAAAAGCGGCAGCGAATCGAGGGAGACAACTAGTGTGTGGATTTTCACTGATGAGGCCGCTCTTGGCGAAAGATGGAGTCTGGTTTAGACAGGCACCGCGGTAGCTGCCGACTTTCGGCGCGCGCCGGTAGCTTATACATGTGTGTCAGTGTTCGTCTGTGATTTTGGACTTTACGGCCCGTGGCCGTAAGGTCCAAGACCACCGACCAGCACACGGCATGCGTTTCGTGGCCCTTTCGGAGTTAATTCCCCGCGATAAAAGGCATAGCCCCCCCGGAAGCAACAAATTAATTTTTTTGTATTCTCTTTTAATATCAGATTTCTGCGTGATCGCCTTATTGTGGCAATTCAAAATGAATTGAATCGCAAACTGAGTAGCAAAACTAGCTTATGCTATTAAATTATTTTTTTGTATTTCGGTTGTCAGCTTCCCGGAAAAGACGATCGTGTTGCAAATGGCGTGACTGAATGTTTTCTTCTCAGCATGCCTTAACCCCTTCACTGCCAGTGGACGTAGAATGTGTTGTTCTGGAGTCTTCGTTTAATTCCACGCCGAAGAGCCCCAGGCGTCCCTGGAACACGGGTGCCAAGTGGTTTCTCAGCAAGAGGCATAGATCCTCATGAGCCCCCGCGACTGCGGGGGCTCATGAGGATCTATGTCTCTTGCGGCTGAATCGTGTTTGCGTTTTCTAGGCGTCAAAAAAGATTAAATCACTTGCTGAGGCGGTGAACACTTTCACTTAAAAAAATCCTCTAATGCACGGATGTGCACGCCGGGCCAACTGCGGCCGACATCGGCCCGAGGACCGTTGCTTGATGGGTCGTCTTGACGAAAGGCAAGAGTTGTACAGAGCTCTGTCTTCCAATCATTGTGTTCAACGCGCGTGCGAGGACATACATTGATAGACCTGCCCCGCTTCGTACACGTGCACCAGTGTGTATCTGTGTGTATGTGTGTGTGTGTGTGTGTGTGTGTGTGTGTGTGTGTGTGTGTGTGTGTGTGTGTGCGTGTGTGTGTTTGTGCTGGTCTGTGATTTTGGACTTACCGGCCCAAAGCCACAAGGTCCGGATCACGGACCGAATATACACTATTATTGATTATCTGAGAACCAACAGGTGACACGTGTTTCGACAAGGCGACGGGAAGGCGACTGACGTAAATAGTGTGCTGTTCTGTGATTTTGGACCTTACGGCCCTACGGCCGTAAGGTCCAAAGTCACAGACCGGCCCACACGTGACCCTCAAGAGCTATTCAGAATAACGTAGACTTGTTTGCAAACTAGCGCACTCAATCTGGCCAGGCTATACGCCGTCAGCAACGTCTTCAGCTAGGCTCAGGAAAAGCGGAGGACTTTAGTGAGCAGAAACAGGTGGTCTGCTTTTGCAGGTGAACGCTGTGCTCAGGGAACTGCCCCAGTAGGGTACGTTTGCAACTGTTTCTTTGTTGGACAGTGTCAGTTTTGAAACTTTACGGTTGACCTTTTTTACAACTTACGCGTCGTGTCTGTGTTATCATTGCCTTCACTGCCAGGTAACTCAGAAAGTCGATTTTTGTTTTGCGTAGATTAGCTGAGAATGAACCAGAACGTTCGAGCAGGGTCGCGCTGTCTAGTGACCTCTTACATGTGTCGTCGAAGTGTTTGCTACACTGTAGTAATTTTAGTCATAGTTGTTTACTGTGCGCGTGAATTTAACAGCCGTTCAGTGTGTGTTTTGAAAGGTCGTGAACGGTTTGCCGTACTTTTGGGTAACGTCATTATACATTGGGATTTGGGGCTGAAATGAGCAGTCGAATTTTGTACACCAGTTTAGTTATTCTAGAAAGTTCATATCTGAACTGATTGTTCAACGCCAAGGTGCCGCCCGTCCCTCCACGGAGCCTGGATATAAAGAGAGAATAACCCGACGAAGAAAGAACCCAGCGCGCAAGGCCATCGGGCCGACGTCGGCCCGATGTTCTTTAGCGCATTGTGAAAAACGCTCAGAAACGATAATTGTGTTGTAACTGTCTTTCTCTGTTAGTCTGCCCTGGGGGACTTGGGTGGGGTTGACTACTTTTTAGTTGCCAGGGTCACCCTGGTCAGCCCAACAGGGTGGGTGTTCCCCTCTTTTCTGGGGCATGTGTTTCTGTCTACCCTTGGTCCGTTCACCTGTATTTTCCTTTTTTTTTAAACTCCCCCTACTGTCTGCGCTGCCTGTAGCTCTTGATATTGGATGTGTGTTGCTAAATGGTATTAGATATATTTAGCGTATTAGACCGGCTGGCGACATACATTCAGTATTCTGTTTAGTTGTTTGTTTTTTTTTTTGTTTTTTTTCACAAGCAGTGCGAGCACGTCCTGAGAAAGTCTTGTTGCTGTCGGGACGTTAAGCAATGTACAACATCTAACATCTTTCTCTGCTGGGGTATTCATTCTCTGCATTTTACACGCTTGGCAGTCACCTTTTCTGGTCTGAATATAAAGTACGGTCAGGGAGACTCATCTATCTATCTATCTATCTATCTATCTATCTATCTATCTATCTGTCTGTCTGTCTGTCTGTCTGTCTGTCTGTCTGTCTGTCTGTCTGTCTGTCTGTCTGTCTGTCTGTCTGTCTGTCTGTCTGTCTGTCTGTCTGTCTGTCTATATCCCGTAGTCTTGCTGACCGTTGGGGCACCACTGATGACTTGACAACCAGTTCCCTCCATTCATCTCTCTGCATAGGTACTCACAAGCAACCGCAGGGGCTCATGTGGATCTATGTCCCGTGCAGTTGGATCTTGTTAACCCTTTGGCTGTCGGTAGCTGTTTTTGTCACGATAATTCCGGCAGGAATCATCGCGACATTTAAAAAAGCCATGCATACAGTTAGAGGGTTAAGCTATTCTCGGCAGTAAAGTGGTTAACATATTTAGCCCGGAAATTGTGGAGTGACCAGTTGTGTGCGTGACCAGTTGTGGGCCTTTCCCGCTGCCCTGTTTTTACGTGCTATGTGCTAATGTGCTAAGTGTTACTGTGTGAGTCTGTTCGCTACCCGCATTTGTTGCTGGTTGTTGTTCGTGTTCCTATCGTCCTATAGGTTTTAACGTGTGCTGCCCTAAATTTGTTATTTCCCGTCGACATCTCGCCCTCCCCACTTGTGATCTCGCCGCTGACCGACCGTGTTTGTCTGCTTGTAATTTTCTTCCCCTGTACCCCTTCTGCCTTTTCAGTGTTTGGTTTTTGCGTATTATCAGCGTCGCTCCCCTACCACACGCACACACACACACACACCATCACACACACACACACACACACACACACACACACACACACACACACACACACACACACACTACGACTTTTCTCCCATACACATCGCCACACACCGCTCACACACACACCGACACACACACTACTCACTCTCTCTCCACTCGCGTACTATCAGGTCGCTCACACACACACACACACCGCTCACACACACACACACCGATCACACACACACACACACACACACACACACACACACACACACACACTCACACACCCTACTGCACCCTCGTCCCGTCTTTCTCTTCCTGTCTTCACAAACAATCATGCTCATCAAATACACACGCCAACAACTGCTATCTCTACGTCGCCACGCCACCTTCTGCGCGGCCGGTGCCGAAGACAGTGTTGCAAATGCCTTACGCGGCATCAGGTTGCGAAAGAGAGGCCGCAGGGGTGGAATTAGCAGAAGGCACGACTCACCACCACACCCACAACCACACACTTCTTCCCCTTTTCCTATGTCCTTCCACCCCTTCCGCCTCCCCCCGCCTCCGCCGTTTTCGCCCCATCCCTTCCTTCTTCTCCCATTTCTTCTCCTGCCGTCCTCGCCTACCGCTCCCTGCTTTCTTTGCCCGCCTCCTCCCCCGCCCTCCTCCCCCTCCCTCCCTTCACCACCTCCTCTTCCACCTGCTCTTTCCTCCTCGTCCCCTCCTCCCCCTTTCTCCTCCTCTTCACCCTCCCCCTCGCTCTTCCTCATCTTTTCCTACTCTCCTTCCTTCCCCTTTCCCCTCCCCCCTCCCCCTCCTCTCGCATCCTCTTTCTTGCCCGGTTCTCCTTCCCCGTCTTTTCCTCCTCCCCACTTCCCCCTCCTTCATCTCTTCCCCCTCCTTCCTCTTTTTCCCCTCCCCACCCTCCTCCTCTTTTGTCCTCTTCTTCGTCCGTTTCTTCTTCCTCTTCCTCTTCTGTCTCACCCAACCTAAAACTGTGTCTGTTCAATGCACAGTCTGTCTGCAAAGATGGCAAAGCCGACGTGATTTCAGATTTCATTCTAGACAATGACCTAGATGTTGTCGTGATCACCGAAACGTGGCTCCGCTCAGCTGGCGATGAACCCGTCATCGCCAGCGTCACTCCGAGTGGCTACCGCCTGGCCTCCTTCCCGCGCGCTTCCAGAGGGGGTGGCATTGCTAACATCTACAGGGACTGTCTCTCCGCTCACCTCTCCTTCTCTCAGTCTCTACCTTTTGCTCATCCCTCCTTTGAATCTGTCGAGGCCGTAGCAACACTCCCTGGCCAGTCCCTCATCTTCTCATGTATCTATCGCCCCCCTCCAAGCTCTCAAAACAAACTCACAAACTCCATGTTTCTCACCGAGTTCGACCTCCTCCTCGACCACTACAGCACACGACCCGGAAAACACATCCTTCTTGGCGACTTTAACTTCCACTTCGACAAACCCGACCACCCTGACACAAAACGCCTTTGCACATCACTTTCAAACCACAATCTTACTCAACACATCACCAAACCCACCCACCGACTCGGCCACACCCTCGACTGGATCATCACCCGCACCTCCGACCAACTCTTTCTCGACTCTGACACCTCCTCTGTGCTTCCCTCTGACCACCTCGCTCTTCTCGTCTCCCTCAACCCACCTCCCCCCAAAAAACCCAAGCTCCTCGTCTCTCGTCGCAAACTAAAATCTGTCAACCGAGAGAGCTTTTTCGACGAAGCTGTCGACCTTCTCCTGGATCCCGCCTCCTCTCCTGATCTTGCATCCCATTTCGACTCCTCCCTTCGAAAACTTCTAGACACCCATGCACCTGTCACCACCTGCTCCATACCCAACCGACCCCCCCTCCCCCTGGCTCAATGACGACATAGCTGAGGCCAAGCGCGAGCGCCGACAAGCAGAACGCCGCTGGCGCTCATCTGACCTCACCGTTCACAGACAGATCTTCCAAACAAATAGATCCAAAGTCTGCAGAATGATCTCCGACTCCAAACGTAAACACCTTCAAACAAAATCCTGGAATCCACTTCTTCGAAAACCCTCTACGCCACCATGAACTCACTCCTAGGCATTTCTAAAGACTCTCCTCTCCCCAACACATACAGTAAAGAAGAACTCCCGTCCGTTTTTTCCACCTATTTTTCCGACAAAATCCAAACTCTGCGCAACACACTCGACACTCTTCCTTCTCCGCCTTGCCCTCCCGACACCCCCTTTTCCGGCACCCTCCTCTCGTCCTTCCAGCCCGTCTCTCAGGATGAAGTCCTCAAGACCATAAATTCCATGTCTCTCAAAACCTGTGAACTAGACCCTCTCCCAGCTTCTCTCTACCGGGACGGCCTTCCAAAACTTCTGCCATTCATTACCGACATCATCAACACATCTCTAGAGAACGGCTCCGTCCCTGATATCTTCAAGTCCGCCATCGTCCGTCCTCTCCTCAAAAAACACAACCTCGACCCGAACGAACTCAAAAACTATCGCCCAGTCTCCAATCTATCTTTCCTGTCCAAGCTTCTTGAGAAGATCGTTCTCAACCAGCTCAACCTCCACCTCGCCGACAACAACCTCCTCAGTCCCTTCCAGTCTGCCTATCGCAAACATCACAGCACTGAAACAGCCCTTCTACATATCTTAAACGACCTGCTTCTCTCCACCGACTCGGGCAACATCTCCCTTCTTACGCTACTCGACCTCTCTGCCACCTTCGACACTATAGACCACTCTATCCTCCTCCACCGCCTTCACCATTCCTTTGGCATCACTGACTCTGCTCACTCCTGGTTTCTCTCCTACATCTCCGACAGACAGCAGTCCGTCACCATCGACGGCGTCTCCTCCAACCCAGTCACGCTCTCCTGCGGAGTTCCACAGGGGTCCGTCCTGGGCCCGGTCCTTTTCACACTCTACATGTCTCCCCTGTCCAACATCATCCAGTCTCACCACATACACCACCACCTCTACGCTGACGACTCACAACTACTAGACAAAGACAAACTCGACAACACTCAGTCACTACTGACTCGCACGGCTGACTGCTACGAAGACGTGAAAAACTGGATGACAGCAAACAAGCTTAAACTGAATGACGACAAAACGGAAGCCATGCTGGTAGGCACTCGCCAGAAACTTTCCCAGCTCCCTCCCTCCCTCCCTCCACCTTCAACTCGACAGCACCCCCATCTCCCTCTCTGACTCGGCTAAACACCTCGGCGTTATCCTCGATTCCTCTCTTTCCATGTCCAGCTTTGTTTCCGCCACGGCCCAGGCATGCTACGTCCACCTCCGCCGCATCGGTCAGATCGGAAAATACCTCACTACCGAAGCTGCGACCAAACTTGCTGTCTCTCTCATCCTATCTCGCATCGACTACTGCAACTCTCTCCTTTCCGGCCTCCCTCACTCCACCACTTTCACTCTCCAGCGCGTCCAGAACAATGCTGCCCGCCTCGTCCTCAGAAAGAAAAAATCCGACCACATCACTCCTCTGCTCAAACTCCTTCACTGGCTTCCCATCCCCCAACGCATCCAATACAAGATCCTGTCTCTCTGCTACAAATCCCTGAACAACTGCGCTCCCGCCTATCTCTCAAACTTACTTCACCCCTACACTCCTCCCCGCTCCCTCCGCTCCGCCTCCGACCCTCTCCGCCTCCACATCCCTCGCACTAAACTCAGCACTTTCGGCCCCGCTCCTTCTCAGTATACGGTCCATCCATCTGGAACACTCTCCCACTCTCTCTCCATCAGAAACACTCTCTCTCCTCCTTCCAGTCTGCCCTCAAAACTCACCTCTTTCAACAGTTCTAGCACTATACTACCACACTCCCCACCCTAAGCAGACTTTTCGTGATGTTTTTTTTTTTTTTTTTTTACTATTTGTGGTTCGTGAGTCGTTGTCTAAAGCGTGCGATTGCGTGCGCGAGTTGTGAGTGCGCGCTTAGAGTTAGAATTATTATAAGATAAGCGCATTATAAATACCGTAATTATTATTATTATTTTAATACTACATGATAGTTCAGGACACAGATCTGTCATGATAGTTTAAGGGTGGTGCCGTAACAGCTTGGCCACTGCAGACATTCAGCTGTTCTGGCCCCACTGCTCGATCTTTGTCTTGTTGTAGTGTGTAGGAGCTGAATGACTATATTCGACGTATTGTGTGTAATAATAATAATAATAATAATAATAATAATAATAATAAGTTTATTTCAGCTTTTGCAGGCCATCAGGCCCCTATGAAAAAAAAAGTACAATTTACAACCAGAAAATACAGGAAGGTGGTTGTAAAACACAATCACATAACGTTACATCAGCGTACAAGACAGGCACTTATGTTGACGGGAATTACATATATGGCACGTATTTACATGTGACACAAAGTTCACAGTAAATCCATCTACTTCCTTAATATAAAGCAAGCTGAAATATACATAACGTATTGTGCGCGCGTGCGTGCGCGCGTGCCTTTCTAAGTGACGAGTTTATGTGTAGATGCAATACGTTGAACTCATTCGCGGCCAGCCGCATCCCAATGCGCGGCATAAGCCGCGCATCCGGATGCGGCTGGCCGCGAATGACGCGGAGCTCCTCCAGGCAGTAACAGATTAATAGATCGCACTTTCTCCTTTATAAGTGTTCTTAGCATGTCTTGCAATAATATTGGACAAAAGGGCCAAATATGGAGCTTGACTGTCGTGAGATGAAAGACGTTTGTGCACTTCCTCTCCTCTGTACGCAGGAGAGATCCTTCCGTTACGTTCAAAAGGCAGTGGGAAACTTTTTGTACGTGTTCCTGCTCACATGGATTGTAAAAAGAAGGGTGGAAACGTCTCAGTCGAGGCACGACAACATTGATACCCCGCCGCATGCGCGAATTTTAGCAAACAAAGCCCGCCCGGGAGCAGATCGCTTAAACCCCGATCAGTGGCGAGAAAATGAACACCAGCCATCTGCAAGAGGTATAGATCCTCATGAGCCCCCGCAGTTGCCGCGGGGGCTCATGAGGATCTATACCTCTTGCTGACACCACTTTTCTGTCCCGACACCACTTTTGAATCCATGTTCCTGTCGAATTAACGAAGACAGCACGAACACAGCGTGCGTTAACCCTTTTAGCCCCGGGACCCTGCAGCAGGAGATGGATTGATCATGATGATTCAAGGGTAGTGCCAGATGAGCTTGGCGCCTTTAAGGCGCCAAGCTCATCTGGCACTATCCTTGAATTATCATGATCAAATCCATTCCCTACAGCTGGTACATAGTCGTTAGGCAACACCTCCAAACTTTGAGAAATGGGACCTTGGGGCTAAAAGGGTTAACTGGCACTTAACGGATCATGACACCACTTTGAATCCATGTTTCTGAGACATTTTGTTGTTGTTGTTGTTCAGGGGGGGGGGGGGAGAAGGTGGAGGTGGGGGGGGGGGGGTGTCGAATTATCGAAGGCTGCAGGAACACAGTATTCGTCAAATGGCACTGAAAGGGTTAAAAACTCGGTCCTTATCAACCAGTCCGTGTATTCGTGCATTCTAAAATCTCGACATAATGGCTCTGTAGGCGTTCTTACGCTGTTCATCAGCAGTTGCCGTGGGCTATGTGTCGCTACCGCGGGAACCTGATCAGCTCTATCGATCTTGTAACACGTGGCCAACCGAAGTTACTCAAACTGGTTTTGACCATTTAAACTATAAAAAAAAAATTTTTTAAATAATAAATAAAAAAAAAATACTCCCAGTTTTGGTCAGAATTGAAGTGTGATATTTTACAGGTAGTTGTTGATGAGCTTGGCGCCTTTCCAGGCGCCAAGCTCATCAACCACTACCCTTGAGGCAGCGCCCGATCGATCCTTCTCCTGAAATTTAGCGCTGGGCGTAAGGGGGTTAAGCGGTCGGGGCGCTCACGACGACGCATGTTGAATATTGTATGAATTTAGTTAACTCATTCTACCCCAACACCGAAATCCTTAAATGTTGCCGTTGTCCTCCGAAGACTGCATTGCAGTGCAGGACACAGATCGACCATGATAGTTCAAGGGTGATGCCAGAATAGCTTGGCGCCCATAGGCGCCAAGCTATTCTGGCATCACCCTTGAACTATCATGGTCGATCCTTATCTTGCTGTGGTGTGTCTGGGGTAGAATGAGTTAAGGGCGCTTGACTTTAAGACGCGTCAGTCGCCGCCACTCTGTTCTGCACGTCTCCGTTCGAGTTGCGGAGTTTGAACAGTGACAGTGCAGGAAAACCGTGCTGAGCAAATGCACCGCTTTTCGATCGCAGCGTGACGGTCGTTTTAGGTGCAACTGGTCTTTTTCTGATCTGCAGTGTGGTATTTTGACCTGTGCAGTTTTAGTATTTTGACAGTGCAGTATGGCATACTGAGGAGCAAAAGAAAGGCGACATTTTTTAAATCATCGGAAACACTAAAGTGTTTCCGATGATTCCCAAAATGTCGCATTTCTTTTTCTTTTGCTCTTCGGTATATTTTGACACTGCAGTTTTAGTATGGTACTTTGACAGTGCAGTTTCAGTAGCGTGTACCGAGGAGCAAAAGAAATGCAACATTTGTTTGAATCATCGTAAACACAGTGTTTCCGATGATTCCAACATTGTCGCATTTCTTTTGCTGTTCAGTATATTTTGACCGTGCAGTTGTAGTATGGTATTTTGACAGTGCAGTTTTAGTATGGTATACTGAGTACGCAAATATGTCGCTTTTCTTTTGCTCCTCAGTGTATTTTTACAGTGCAGTTTTAGTATGTTGTACCGAGGAGCACATTTTTCGAACTCAAACAAAAAATGTTGATTCCAAGAGTGTCGCATTTCCTTTGCTCCTCAGTATATTTTGACAGTGCAGTATTTGTATGGTATCTTGACAGTGCAGTGTAAACTTGGGAATTGATCGATGTTGGCAAGGCATGTTTCACCTGTTCCCTCACGCTGGATATGAGAGATAGTATGTATGTGTCAATGAAGTTTGAATGGATTTATTCTCAGCATTGTCAGTGTGAGGTTCTGCGGTGGAAGCTATGCTGTGACCTGCACGTATGTGTGCATGTGTAAATCAATGAAATGTGCGAGTGTGGATGCCGTGCCGGCAGAACCAAAAATTAGACATACGTGAAGTAGATGATAAATTTGCACGACGTGTTTGGACGAAAACGGCAAAAGGCGAACACAATCCAACTGCAAGAGGCACAGAACCTCATGAGCCCCCGCAGATGCGGGGGCTCATGAGGTTCTGTGCCTCTTGCTGACCGCTGTTCATACCCGTGTTCCTTCGATCGATGGGATTGTTTGGTCTTGGATTTAACCCTGCTTTCAATGACGTAGTTTTGCGTGAACTGGCAGTGCATGGGTTAAAGCCTGGAGACGTCCCACATTTGTCCTTGCTTGTGTATTCGACCGTCCTCGACAAAAGACGCGGAGTTAATTATTGGCCTACGTCTCATTTACAGAGCCCCTCTGTATTGAAGCTGGTGTCCATGTTTTGGGAATCCAGGCGAAAAAAAAGTGAACGCAGGCGTGTAAAATACAAAGAAATTGTGTACAAAATAAAAAAAATTAAAAAAAAAAACACGCTTAAAAAAACAAGTCAAACTATAACACGATTGTGTCGTGATTTCACCTTCTGAGCGTATGTTGTATTTTTGAGAATTTCTGTATGTTTTGGGGACCTTACAATTCAAAGTCCGTTTAGACCAGCACACAATAGGTTTTGTTCAGCAGCCTTACTTGGTTTAACCCCTTGACTGCTTACTGACGTTACCGCCAGATGAAAAAGACTTTTAGTTTAACCCCTTTACTGCTATCGGAAAAGTCGCGAAACTACGCGTCCTTTCCCTCTAGCGGTCTTCTCACAAATAGGCGTCAAGAGTTAATCAAAGTGAACGCTTCGCCGGGTGTTTCGGCTGGACCTGAAAAAAGAGTGCATCAATGATTTCAGCGCAACGAATCGAGGGAAACAACCAGGGTGCATCAGCGCTTGTCTTGACTATAATTACTGCAGAGAAGTACTATAAGTTTTGATCGTGGGCATAATGTGACTCGTACAATGCAGAGGCAAACCGCCACTTGACTTAGCTTCAAGCCTGCACTCTTCTTTGCTGTTGGCAGTATGTTCTGCATTGATTCGCTTTTCAAGTGATAGCGTTTTCTCCGTTTGAAAAAGTTCTTGGAATACTTCCCCAGTAGCAAAAGGTCTTAGGGCCCACGACGGCTGCAGTGGGCCCGCGCACTGCCGTGCGCGGGCCCATTGCGGCCGTCGTGGGCCCGAGGATCTTTGCGTACTGGGTAAGCTTCAAGCGGACTACTTTACGTCCAACTTAGCTTCAGTCTTGAACTCTTCAGTGCATTGCATTGATTCCCGCTAAGCATTCAGTGTCTGCCATCTTGCAAAAGTTTTTTGGGTCTGTGAAAGTTCAGTCTCGGAGTCTGGTCTGAGTGATTGCGTGTTGTGCGCAACGGAGACGCGAGCGGATGGTAAATGCAGTGATTTATTTAAAAGTCGCGTCTTGACTTTCCAAGTTTGCCGTAAACTCCCCGTCTGAGTGCGGGTTAAAAAAATTAATAAATAAATATTTTTAAAAAACATGAATGAGCGGTATCCCTTTTTTTTTCTTTTGTTTGCGGAGTCTGACCGGCGACTTGTGGATCACTTGGACAACATTTTAGGTAGTGACTCCCGTTAAAAAATAAACATCAAAATAACAAAACAAAAACAAAAAAATCGACGTGAATGGGTAGAAACTACTAAATTACGGAGGTGAGATGACGTAATTACGTAGCAGTTCGGCAGATTAAAACGACCATGGAAGGTCAAGGGTGGTGCCAGAATAGCTTGGAGGTATATGCGAAAAGCTATTCTGGCACCAATCTTGAACTATCCCAGTTGTTTTATCCCTAGTTGGATTGTATCGGGGGCTGAATTGGTTAATGTTGCGTTGTGGATGTCGACTTCATTCTTGGGTGTCTGTTATTCTCTCTGAGTTTCTCTCCCGGTTTTACCCCCTTGTTTTACCAGTGGATGCGGATTTCGCGTCTGAAAAGCCACTGCACACTGACCGACATTCGCGTGAACAACACAAACGAAACGGGACCAAACGTGGGCACAAAGAACACAGGACTAAACAAGCGGGGACTCGTGAGGATTTATGTCTCTTGCAGATGGGTGGAGTTTGCCTTGCCCTCGACAGTTAAGGGGTTAAACAAAGTTTTAAACTTGTAGATCGGAGGCACGCTTCATTTTCACAGAGCCAAAAACAGAAGGTGTTCGTTGCTATGATTAATTCAAACGATGGCATTCTGGATTTTGGCCTCAGACCTGATTGAGTCAATTCAGAAGAAAAAAAAAACACAAAAAAAACAGCTCACCTGCCGACTGCATAGATTCTGTGCAATCAACTTTTTTTTTTTCTTCCAATGACTGTCGCAGGCCAATCAAGTTAACCCTTTGGCTGCCGGTAGCGGTTTTTGTGGCGATGATCCCTGCAGAAATCATGGCGACAAAAATCACTAGCGACAGCCAGAGGGTTAAAAATCTCCTGAGCCATAGAGGTCCCTATGACATTCCTCCACGTGAGCCGCACAGCTGAGTAAACCTGGATGACGAATAGTTAGATTGTTTTTGCCAGCGAGTATCCCTTTCACTGCCGACAAAAGGTGAACGCGATTAAACTGCAAGCAGCATAGATCCTCGTGAGCCCCCGCGACTGAGGGGGCTCATGAGGATCTATGCCTCTTGATCAGAACAATAATGTATCCATGCTCCTTCGTATGGGTTAAACTTTTGGTCGAGTTTAGAAACAAAATGGCATGAAAGGGGTTAAACAGATGATACAGTAAGCAAAAGGGCGTGAGACCGATGTCAGCTCCAGTCGGCCCTATGACCTTTTTAGGAGGTGGGGTGGAGTGGGGGCACTTGTGTACATGTTGTAACCAGGAAGCCAGGCTTGTTGTTGCAATGCGATCATTAATTTACCGTCCTGACGTAGGTAACGGAGACGCGAAGAACAAACACTCTGCAGTGTTTGCGGTAAGCATTACTGAAGTCGATACGTCATCGATATGTTGCTAGTGAGTACACAAAAAGCGCTCTTCGTGGTTTTTGGCGTTGCTTAGTGCAGCTGTTGGATTTCAAACCAAGTACTGCATGCAACTGGATGTAAACGAAATTATGGAAGCAACATAGAAATCGTTAGCAACTGTGATTTTAAACTCAGTTTATTTTTAGTTTTGGTTTTGTTTGTTTAACTCATTCTACCCCATCACCGAAATCCCCAAATTTTGCCGTTGTCCTCTGAAGACTGCTTTGCAGTGCAGGACACAGATCGACCATGATAGTTCAAGGGTGATGCCAGAGTAGCTTGGCGCCCATAGGCGCCAAGCTATTCTGGCATCACCCTTGAACTATCATGGTCGATCCTTGTCTGGCTGTGGTGTGTCTGGGGTAGAAAGAGTTAAAACGGAGTAAGCACCTAATTTGGAAAGACTGTGATAGGAACGTGTGACAAATTGCTGTTATTAGCGATCTTGTTGTTAACTAAAATCGGCCGTATATTGATTGATCACTTTCTTTCTGTAAATACACGGGAAACATTGCGCACGTTTTCCAGCCGGTACTGCATTGCTAAATTGCTCAATTTAACCAAAGCACGTCATTGACAGTGGACGGAAAATAATGTCTGTGAAAGCAGTCCAGCTTCGGAGCCGAATAATCCCATCCATCCAAGGAACACTGATATGAATAGGGTCAGCAAGAGGCAACGAACCTAATGAGCCCCCGCTGATGAGGTTATTTGTCTCTTGCATCTGGATAGCGTTTGCATTTTTTCCCCCGAGCTTGAAACAGTTCATTCTACGATGGCGTTTCACTTGAGAGGGTAGCCCAATTTACTTGATACTACGTGTGTCACACCGTGACTCGTGTCGCAACACCCGAGGCCCCCATCAGCTCTCGAAACGCTCGTGTTACCCCCCTTCACTGTGAGAAAATTTGAACACCACCCAACTGGTAAGAGGTATAGATCCTCATGAAGCCTCTTGCCGAACCCCACTTTGTATCCGTGTTTCTTGGACGGCTGGACATAAGATATTTGACGTTGATTTTGCATTGATCTGAAAAAACGCAATCTGCACCGAAGCGATTAACTCATTCAACCCTGACGCACTACACCAGGCGCCTGTCGGCGCCAAGCTAATCTGGCACTGCCTTTGAATTATCATCGTCGATCCATCTCCTGGAACAGGTGCATAGTCGTTAAATGACGCCTCCAAAATTTGGGAAATACGTGCGCCGGGCTGAATGAGTTAACGAAGCCAGAAAGAGGTATAGATCCTCATGAGCCTTCTCCTTAGCCGAGCGTCTTTCTATTGACTGCAGGTGTGACAAAGAACAGATTGCTCATGATCGATCTGGTCGGACTATTGCCGTCTGTATGTGGGTTACCTGTTGACGTGATCTTGCTTTGCATTGATAAGTGCGTGTAGTGTAAGGTTAGTGTGTTTCTTGAACCCGCACAGCGAACATACTGCTGGGATGCAGGAGACACAGATCCTCATAGGCTCATGACATAAGCTGTGTTGCCAGCGAAGATCGTTTCTTCATTGTGCTCATTCGTTTTACGGTGTCACAGACGGACGAGTCAAGAACGTGCGATCGTTCAGATCAGTTCTGGATGTTGGCAATGAAAAAGTTAATCCCTTGACTGCTGAGAACATCTGAACACCCCCCCCCCCCCACCTGCAGTCACGGAGCTTATGAGGATCTATGCCCCTCGCTGAAACAACTTTGTATTCGTGTTCCTTTGACGGCTGGGTTCTTGGACTTTGAATTTGCAACGATTTCAGAAGCATATTCCCCGCTTCTACTGACAGCTAGTGAAGAAGTAGAAGTGAGTGTTTGTTGAAGACGTTAACCAGCCAATTGCAAGAGGTATAGATCCTCATGAGCCCCCGCAACTGCGGGGGCTCATGAGGATCTATTCCTCTAACTGAAACAACTTTGTATCCGTATGCCCTAGATGGCTGACGAATTTTACAATGATTTCCGTAAACATAGTCTACGTCTTTTGACAGCTAGTGAAAAGACGAGGTGAGTTTGTGTGACTCGCGCCTGGTCTCAAGGACTTGTAAGATGTGATCGAAGAGATTTGCTTTGTACATTGTATGATCAGCGACAACGAATCAAGGAAGACGAGCAACTGCTCGTCTTCCTTGATTCGTTGCCGCTGCATGATCATACAATGTACACAGCAAATGTCTTAACCCATTCAGTCCTGACGCACTACAGCAGGAGATGGGTCGACCATGATAATTCGCCAAGCTAATCTGGCACTGCCTTTGAATTATCATGGTCGAGCCATCTCCTGCAACTGATGCATAGTCAGGGAAATACGGCCGTCGGGCCGAATGAGTTAATAGTGTGGCCAGACCAACCGAAATTAGCTACCCTAGCCGTCAGTTCCATCTGCTTCGCGCGGAGCCTTGGATCATAATTTCGTGGCGATCTTTCGGGCGCCTGGGTCGATTTTCTGCGCAATCACTGCAATGTGTGCTGTTCTGTAATTCTGTAGATTGGGCCTTACCGATCTAGGTCGCAGTGTTCAAATTCGCGGGTGGTCGGAGGCTTATTGCTATATAAGTTCTTACCCATCCGTCGATATTTCTAATTTGATAGGATTAATTGCACCCTGTTTCACGCATCAGTGATTATGAATTGTGTGCCGGGCTATGATTTTTCACTTTACTGCGCGGAGGCTGTGAAATGCTTATCTGTAATTTTTGGGCCTTACGTCCTGCAGCCCCAAGCTGTAACATGACATACCAGCACACATTCGTAATAGACGTTCGGAAGTCAGAAATACGTCAAAATTGCACGTTTTTCGACGAAAACAGTGGATTGCAAGACTGGGTAACCGTGCGATATCAAACTTATGCGTGTTTCGCATCGCATCGCGCGTGTTTGCGATATCGCATGTTCGACCGGGTTTTTAACCCATTGTGTCCCAGGTACGAAATACCAACGTTTTGGAGTTGTCCTCCGAGGACTGCATTACAATTCAGGAGACAGATCGCCATGTCTTCTTGTGGTGTGTCGGGACTGAATGAGTTAATTCCCTGTTTTCGTGGAAAGGCGTACAGTTATTTACACGAGTGTTTCGACGATAACAGTGGATTACAAGCCCGGACAAACTTGCGATATCGCATGTTTGTCCTTGCTTTTAATCCACCGTTTACGTCGAAACGCGTGCAATTTTGAACCATTCTTTAAAAAATGGTCTCGCTGTAAATGTGCAACCAGATTTTTTTTCTACTAGGGTCAGCTGTAACGTGCGCTGCGTCAAATATCACTGTACGCCGGACTTCCGTCATCGAAGTTAGACGAAGGTCAAGAGCCCGGGCCAAACAAACATGCGATATCTGGAGTTTGTCTGCGCTTATAATCCGTTGTTTTCGTCGAAACGCACGCTGCTGTTATATTATTTTTAATTAACCTACTTTTGGCTTGCGGAACACCTCTGACGTTATTCAGTAATCGATAGTGTGAAGTGTTCTGGATTAATTGCGGCATTTTACACTGACAATGTTAGCCTACCTGCCGTCAGCGGTTTTTAATCATCACAGGCACGGAATTATCGTTGCGTTATTGTTCACCTCCAAACACGGTAAATACTGTCTACCCGTGTTAGGAAGTGAGCAATGCCGCAACGATCATCCCATGCCTGTGGGTTTTATTTCGTGATCGAATACCTGCACTAACATGCGCTCGATTTAACCCCTTCACTGCCGAGAAAAAAAGTGAACACGATCCTTCTGCAAGAGACATAGCTCCTCATGAGCCCCCGCGACTGCGGGGGCTCATGAGGATCTATGCCTCTTGCTGAGACCAATTTGTATCCATGTTTCTTGGACGGTGTTGGCCTTTGGTCGTTGAATGAACCAAGATTTCAGAAACAAAAATGTACGTACAGTGGCAGGGAGGAGTTAAATGCGGTATGTCGCGACGCCCACTCACCTGTGGCCCGTGATTTTGTGGTGGGATACCCGTATCGACGGCCCTAACGGTCTGACCAGGCGGAGATTCAACCAGGTACACCGCTTAACGCGTGCTGACACGATACATTTTGACAAGTTGCGAATAAGTGATTTTGTCATCTTGGGATGAGGTAGCTGACTAGTACAACGTCGATTCAGTTTGACGTATTTTGACCCATTTCACAGTCGAGAAACAGTGAACACGATCTAACTGTAAGAGACATAGATCCTATCGCGGTGGGAGGGGTGGGGGGTGGGGAAGGGGGAAGGGCGGGCTCATGAGGATCTATGTCTCTTGCTGAGACCGATTTGTAGCCATGTTGCTCGGACGGTTGCTGCTTTTCGTCGTTAGTTATTTACGTGGAAGAAGTGTCCGAGTTTCGATCAACTAAACAAAGATTTCAGACACAAACAAAAACAAAATGCGTCCAGTGGCAGTTCAAAATCGAGGACTTAACTGTGACGAGTGATTTTGTTATTATGTGATCAGGTACACGGACTAGTACAGTCTCAGGCGTGCTGGATTAAGTGTGAAATGGAACCTGTCATCAGTGATTCGTGATTGCGTCACGCACATTACCTTGTGACGAGTGATTTTGTGATTGTTTGTAAGTGCACTCTATAAACTGTGACGTCTCACGATGAGTGACATTGTCAGTGATTGTGTGGTCGGATACCTGTACGGCGGTCACGCCTGAGGGCGCTGGGGGAGGAGATGCGAGCCGTGACGTCATCGGCGGCAGTGTGGACGGCGCGTCATGCAGCAGTTGGATGACCCCAAGATCATTGTCGCCACAGGTAACGTGACGTCACTAACTTTCCTGACGTTTTTGTTTCTATCTCCACCTTTGGGTCACCAACCCCAAACCCAAACTGGTTGTCTCCCCCGATTCGCTCCCGCTTCCGGCGCGGGAGCGAATTGAGGGAGACAGCCAGTTTGCTTCAAACCCTTACTCCCTTTTTAACCTACTGGCAATTGGATTCCATGTTAGTTCGGTGTGGTCAAGATACAGCAATTGTCAGGACAAAGGCGGTGACTGACAAGCGTGTAAAAAATGCTTATAAATAACCATCAAAGAAAGAAAAGCGCTTAGAAAGGACAAGTTCAACAGTTCTTTTTAAATAAACTGTGTTGTACTTGTCTTTTCTAAGCGTGTTTCTTCTTTTTTTTTTTTGTAGGACTAAACAAAATTATTAAGAGCTGTAAGCTGTGCTTGTTTTGGACATTTATTCTCTGCCGGGATGGAGAACCGGTAGCTTTATTCTGTCACTATTCATTTCAGCTTTTTTTTTTTTAACGATTTTAATTCCTGATAGTAACGCAACGAAAAAAAAAAGCACTGTAGAAAAAACAGTTACAACACAATTTAATAATATTTATATTTATTAATATTTCGGGTAATAGACAAACAAACATGTACACAATTCTCTACTTAATTTGCCGGTACGTTCTTCACGCACTGACAAAGTAAGTATTCTTGGCTTTTTGTTTGTGTTTTTGTTTGTTTGTTTTTTTCTGCGCACCACCAGCAGCAACCCAGCAATAATGGTCCGTTTGATTGACCGTTCAGGGAATCAGAAGAAGAAGAAGAACCATTCCCCAAGGTCCCATTTCTCAAATTTTGGAGCTGTTGACTAACGATTATGTACCATTTGTAGGAGATGGACTGATCATGATAATTCAAGCGTAGTGCCAGATGAGTGGGGCGCCTGAAGGCGCCAAGCTCATCTGGCACTACCCTTGAATTATCATGATCAATCCATCTCCTGCTGCAGTGTCCCGGGTCTAAATGGGTTAATTTGAAAATTATTTTTAAAATAATGATAAATTGTGCTGTAACTGTCTTTTTAAGCGGGCCTGTTTCTTCGTTGGGTTATTCTCTGCATTTTACACGCTTGGCAGTCATCTTTTTGGTCTGGATTTTGTTTGCTTGATAGTGTGCTGTGCAATGGTTACCAACATGTTCAGAGTCGGTTTTATTCTGACTGACATTTACATTTATGTTCTTCATAACATACGGCATTCTTTCATTCTGGCGCCAAATGGTTCCAGTTTTGTCAAATGTTTTGCGGTCTGAGCTAATTAAAAATCGTGTGCTTTAAGACATTCTGCTCCAGGAACGAAATCCGCAAATGTTGAAGTTGCCCCCTGAAGGCTGTATTACACTTCTGGAAACAGATCGAGCGTGATAGTTCAAGGGTTGTGCCAGAATAGCTTGGCGCCTATGGGCGCCAAGCTATTCTGGCACAACCCTTGAACTATCACGCTCGATCCATGTCTTGCCGTGGCGTGTCGGAGTTGAATGAGTTAAACTCAACATCCAGTATTTCATAAAATATAACTTTTCTTATACCAGCTGTGAATTCTCATTTTTTTTAAAAAAAAAAAACTAAGATAAGATAAGATAAACTTTATTGCCATATGCATAAACATTAGGAATTTTTTGCGGCATAGCTGACGAGCGTCCATATGACCATCAACACATAAAACATACATACATCACAATCAAGCAGACTCTAAAATAACAAAACACACATATGTATAGCAGTCATTCTACTAAGTGTGCACACACATCTAAGTAAGTGAAGTAAAATAAACCTATAGCATAATAAACATATATGACAACAAAGACCGCCAAAATACCGAGACTCACAGTTTGCGGTCGACGTCAAGCCGAGGATCGTTTGCTTTCTGGGGTTCCTGTTGTTGTAATTAAAACTGTGCGGGCTTTAGAAACTCTCGGCGGGGTTTCTTCCCGGCAAACAAAATGTCATCGGGCCTCCGACGGCCGCAGTGGGCCCGCGCACAGTCATTGGCCCGACTAAAGACGTTTTTCTACAGGGGTGTCTACTTGACCGATGGCAGCTGTGGTTCAATACCCTCCCACTTCAACCGCCCCGCCGTTCAGTGAGAACCAACGCTAGCGGGACATGGATCGACCGTGAGAGCTCAAAAGTTTTGGACCTGACCAGAGTGTGCCAAAGGGTAGTGCCTTGTTGTGTCGTACTTGTCCTTCCTGGAAGCGTGTTTCTTTCTTTGCTGGGAATTTCTTTGCATTTTACGCGTTCGGCAGTCACATTTTGAGCTGGCGCCAAGCTGATCAAGCTGTTCTTGGTTTGTGTACAATTCTGCCAGCGCTAGCCTCACCTATCTGGTTTGTGAGTGATCAAGCGCGACCTTGGAGCTCTCATGGTATATCACCCCACCCCCACCACCACTCCTATCTCCTCCCCCCTCGCCTGCCTGTTGTGCGTGAGGTAGGATTTACGGATTACGGTGCGAAGGGGACGGGGTGGGGTAAAGGGAGAGGGGAGTGGGGGGGGGGGGGGGGAAGTTTCCACCGGGACTGAGTTTGATCTGAGACGTTCACACGAAGGGAATCAAATATTTTTCTGCCCTGTGTTTTGTGCCCCTGACGGCCGGGTCTGGTAAGGGGCACAAAACTCTTGGTAGGAAAAATATTCGATTCCCTCCCCCCTGTGGTATGATCAATGACCTTAGGGGTCGAAACTCCTTCGCTGTCAGTGTTTGGCCTTGCTGATCTAGAGAGGCTTTGGTGACATCTGGGTTTTCCCGGTATTGACTGCATGAGCTTTGTACGGGAGGGAAGTGAGGGGGGGGGGGGTGGGATACATCCCAGTAAGCAAAGGTCCCTGTGCCCAAAGACGTTTTGCTACTGGGGGTGGAGGTGAAACACATTCAATAGGGCTTGGGAAGATCCCCGCGTTGCCTAGGAGCGTCAGCTGCCGTGCCGCCATCTTAAGAGGACGCGCTAGCCTGGCGTAGACTTCAGATAGTAGCGAAGTAGTGTTTCAACACGTTTTTCTTCATGTTTCTTTCTCTCTGGAAACAAACAAAAACAGATTCTGGTTAGCGGTTTCCTACGGTGATGGCAAGACTTGCTGTTATTGCCTATAGCACGTCAGGACTTTCCTGACATTGTCCTGACAGCGATTTCCCGATGAGCGCATGAGTCGCGTATCCTCTCTAGATGGCCGCCACGACTAGCGTGATGACGTCAGCTTCCCGAGCCCTATAAGATGTTTTCCACAGCGCACAGATATCATTCACATGCATCTCGCTACGTGAAGGTTATGTTATTGAGGATGGCTGAAAAATGTCGTGTCTCTGTTTCTCTATTTCAGGTAAAATTTGTAGGGGGAGGGTGGGGGGGTTCGGAACGCGTGGACCCCCCCCTACCCCCCCCTACCCCCCCCCCCCCCCGCACACACACACACACACACATACACACACACACACACACACACACACACACACACACACACACACACACACACATCCCGCGGCAATTTATCCTGTTCAGTACAGACCTATTTACAGCTCATTCAAGTCACGATGACAAACCCCAGTAGCAATACGTCTTTGTGGCCTCAGTGTTCACAGCTGTGCGCGGGCCAAATGCGGCTGTCGTTGGGCCGAGGACATTTGCTCACTGGGTTCTGGGTAACTTATCTGCCTCTGACCCCTTGGGGCATGGATATTGATGAACTAAGCCACTGAAGGCCGCATGGTTAGTTAGTTAGTTATTTTGGTTTAACGTCGAGCAGGCAACTAAGGCCATCTCACGGGGGAAGGGTAAAAATCTGGTCAGCCAGACTAAAAGAGAGGTCTTAAGACATGATGTAAATATACCTTAAAAATATGTCAGGCTAAAATGTCGCACAGGTCTTTAAGAAGGCCGCATGGGGCCCGAGACATCTATTCTGTATCTTTCATCTATAGCTATATCCTGTTGGCCGTAAATATACTGACGAGCAAAAGAAACGCGATATCACTGGAATCATCGGAAACACTTTACTGTTTCCGATGATTTCAGTGATGCCTCATTTCTTTTGTTCGTAAGTATACGTCTCTGGCAGATGACGCCTTGCTGGTTTGAAGAACTGTCATCATCATAATATTTGCTGCTTCTTGGTTTTTCACTGCGCAGAAAACAAAGTGGTTGTTGGTAGTGACGGGTCGATCAAGTCGCAAATAGGTCGCAATAGCCAGGCGCTGTTCTCTAACACAGCATGCTTTGAATGATGCGCCAGATCAGTGGGTCTCATTCGCCACAGGGCTAATCAAGATTGTCGCTATCTTTAAAGTTTAGTGCCCAATTATCTCTGCTGACGCTTTTCCGGGCTGCGCAGCATCGGCGTAGACGTGCACCCAGCCCGTTGCGTCGTAAATAGTTGTTGTTGCACTTTTTGATATTTTTCTGTCATTCGTGATCATTAGGCAGCTAGTTCGTGCCATCTGCAAGAGGCATAGATTCTCATGAGCCCCTGCATTCGCAGGGGCTCATGAGAATCTATGCCTCTTGTGAGAAAATATTGGCGTGAACTCTTAACTGAGCCTATGTGCTGCCAGGATTCTGAACTGCGACTACGCACTGCCTGAACACAGCCAAACAACTGCCCAAATGCAAAAGACATAAACCCCCGTGAGCACTTGCAGAAGCGGGGCGTCGTTTGGATTTATGCCTCAATCTTGCTGCTTCCTCGCGTTTCATGTCGATAGAGTTAGTTGGTTATTTGGGTTTAACGCCGAGCAGGCGACTGTGGCCATCTCTCATCGTGCCGATAGAGCCATACTGTTGTAAATCAGCAAATGCTTTCAGATACACCATTTCAAGTTAACGCTCATGTCTGTTGAAGATCTGACAGTGATTACACGTGTCAATCTAATTCCCAACAAAGAAGGAAGCCCGCTTGGAAAGGGCACAGACACCATTGCTCATAACATTGTTGGGTTTCAAAGTAGAGATACAAAACAGAAATGGACTACTTGCTTCTCTCAGTGCTTCAAGAAATAACTGAACAGATGACGTCATCCCTTCAGTTACTGGGGGAGCTGAGTGGTAGAGCGTTCGACTCTCGTCCGAAAGGTCGCGGGTTCGAATCCAGCTGGGGGTCAGAATTTGTTCAGACCCTAATCGGTGCCCCGTCTTTGAAATCATGTTCTTGGCGGGCAAAAGACCATAACCCTATCGCTAAAAGTGATCGCAAATTTCGCGTCAGAAATGACCGCACACTTTCGCGAGAACAACGCAGGCGTAAGTGGTACAGAATTACGCGTAAAGAACACAGGGCTAACAAGAGACATAAATCCTCATGAGCCCCCGCGACCGCGGGGGCTCATGAGGGTTTATGTCTCTTGCAGCTGGGTAGCGTTCGCCTTGCCCCGGCAATTAAGGGGTTACGTCCTAAACGTTTTACGCTTTTGTCTTCGGTTGCTTCTTGCGTCACTGAAGAAAAAAAATGTACATGACGTCTATTTTCTGTCTGTATGTCTATTTTGAAAAATGGTTTTAACCCTTTGGCTGTCGGCAGCGGATTTTGTTGCGATGATTCCCAAAGGGTTAACCCGAAAATGTGATAAAGTGTGTTGGACTTGTCCTTTCTAACGCGTTTCTTTCTCTGTCAGAAATTTCTTGGCAATTTACGCTTTTGGCACTCGCCTTTTTGGTCTGGATTTTATAGTTGATCGTTGATTTCATATCGAGCACATCTATACAAGCTACCTCTTCGCTTTCCTTCGCTCAGTATGTGGCAGCGTTTATTTCGTTGGATATTACAGGTGGATTTGCACCGTAAACTAGGGAACTTGACCAGTTAGCTCGAGAACAGTGGCTGTCGTTGCGCTGCATCAGAAATGTCAACAGGCCTTAAGCAGTATTGATCTGCATAGGATACAAGTCTGTCAAGGGCCGATTAGCGCGAAAATAGTGCACGGCTTGAATTGAAAGGACGTCATTTTAACCCACTTACAAACCCCACAGCCGCATTTTTCATAATTTGGAAGTGTTACCTAACAGCTTTGCACCAGCTGCAGGAGATGGATTGACCGTGATAATTCAAGGGCAGCGCCAGATGAGCTTGGCGCCTGAAGGCGCCAAGCTCATCTGGCACTGCCCGTGAATTATCACGGCCAATCCATCTCCTGCTGTAAGGCGTTGGGACTAAATGGGTTAACCTGACTCGGCCGTGTAGCATGCAGAACTTTGTCTCCTTTACTGTAATAATTTTATATGCACGCTTACGTGCGGCTGATGCGTATATACGGCAGCGGTTTTTGTTGTGTCCCATCAACTTGTCATTTATTTTATGTTGTACCGCTGCGCCAAAATTTCCCCTCGGGGATAATAAAGTATTGTTGTATTGTATTGTATTGTATTGTATTGTATTGTATTGTATTGTATTGTATTGTATATGCACAGTCCACACTGGTTGTCACCCTCGATTGCTGCTCTGGTCACCGCAGCAATCGAGGGAGACAACCAGTGTGTGCGCAGCCCCGCTTTTTCCATACACTCCCCTGCGTACGCTACCTTCTCAGCAGGGGGGGGGGGGGAGGAAAGGCGGAGGGGGTTGGGGAGGGAAGGGGTGGGAGTGTGTGTGTATGTGTGTGTGTGTGTGTGTGTGTGTGTGTGTGTGTGTGTGTGTGTGTGTGTGTGTGTGTGTGTGTGTGTGTGTGCATAGAGGCAAAGAGGTTCACAAAGTGTGTGTAATAGGGTGGTAATTGTAACGGTGTTACCAGGAGATTAACCCTTTGCCTGTCGGCAGCGCTTCCTGTCCAGGTGATTCCTACAGGAATCACCTGGACAACAAGCGCCATCGACAGCTGGAGAGTTAACAGTGATGGGATTGAACAGAAAGCGAAGCTTACAACGAGCGGATTCGTAAAAAGAAAAAAAAAAACCCGAATTTCTCAACAACAACAACAACAACCCACAAAAGAAAAGTCTGCTTGTTGCGTATTCGCACACGAAATTATATCTCCAGGGGCAGTCTTTTGTGATCTGACACTACATGCGTCCTGGTCTACGCGGTAAGGTCCAAGTACCAAGGACCAACACACATTAATTGGCCTGTGGGATGCAATCGGATTGACTTCAAAATCGCATTACGCTTTTCTTTCTGCCGCTGGGTGTATCGACGAGGCGTCTGAACTGCTAGTGATTGTTGGTCGTACTGAGTTCGAAGGTGCTTTCCCCAACAAATGCTGTCTTAACTCCTTCAACTCCGACACGCCACGGCAAGACATGGATCGAGCGTGATAGTTCAAGGGTTGTGCCAGAATAGCTTGGCGCCCATAGGCGCCAAGCTATTCTGGCACAACCCTTGAACTATCACGCTCGATCTGTTTCCAGAAGTGTAATACAGTCTTCAGGGACAACTTCAAAATTTGCGGATTTCGGTCCTGGAGCAGAATGTGTTATCCCTTGCAGTGCCAGATGATGCAGACTGTGTTTCTGCAGCCTTCGTTAAATTTAAGAGGAAAAAAAATCATTATTGTTCTTGTTGTCGCTGATGCTCTGTATTAGGGCTGATTCAACAACAGTTTGGACCGTTCAAGACATATGGGCCCTTATGTACTTTCGCTTCTATACCAGTGCTTAACCCATTACATCCTGAGGCTGGTTTTATTTATTTATTTATTTATTTAGTTTTTAAGATTTGCTTTTTGTCCTATGAAGGCTACATCAGTCACAGATGAAGAGATATATCAACCATTTTAGTTAAAGCGGGGTGGTGCCAGAACAGCTTGGCGTTTCAGGCGCCAAGCTATTCTGGCACCACCCTTGAACTATCATAGTCAAATTAACTTCAAGCAGTAGTGCATCAGGATGAATTAGGCTCAGCCCCAAGCGCAAAAAGCGTCTGGACTCAGTCGGAACAAACTCGCCCAGTTTCACGTGCCGGGTCAAGAAGACACTAGTCTACTTTGCAGGGCAGCGTGACCCAGTTATTAATAACGCTATAACTCCCCATCATTCCCTCCCTACACCTCAGCTCCTCCAGCCGACGGTCTGTTCAAACAGAGATAATAACGTGGGCACACACAATTCCGGCTACAGTGCAGCCTAGTGGGGGTCAGTCACTGCACGAACAGCCCCTTCTCTACCCGTGCCCTTTTCGAGAGTACCCTTAGACCCACTCTGGGAGAACGCCAGGTGATTGGATAATAACCCGCCCAGCGAAAAAGGAAACACGCTTAGAAAAGACAATTGAAACTTGTGTTGTAACTGTCTTTTCTAAGCGTGGGGTTTGGTTACAAAGTAAAGTAGGTTATAGCACTGTCAGGGGAGAGAAATGTGCATGATCGACCAGTGATCATAGATCTACTGTGGCCAAAGCACAAAAAAAAAAGAGATAGGAAAGAGAGGGGGCGCCAAGAAAGTGACCGAAAGCAATGCATATGGAAGCCCCCCCGAAGGGGGGCGTATCACATATCCACTGTTCCAGCCACTCAGTGCATGGAAATTTAAATCTAGGTCCCCCAAGGGGGGTCCAGATATTTAGCCGGTGTGGACAGCTGTTTCGGTCTAGGCGACCTCTTCAGCACACCATCGGCAATACTGGAGGAGGCAGGAAATTCTGCCTACCTGCAATGACAACCATATTTTACTGTGGTGTCTGCAGGGGCATACATTCCATGCCACCACCCAGAGTTAAATCTCCATGCACCCTAAAAGAGAACCTACCAAAAGGGGGGAAGGGGTTGCAGTCGATATTGTAGTGATAAATGAAAAGAAAAGGGGAGACTGCCAGTGCTAATATTTTAGGAAGGTTACAAAGTAAAGTAGGTTATAGCACTGTCAGGGGAGAGAAATGTGCATGATCGACCAGTGATCATAGATCTACTGTGGCCAAAGCACAAAAAAAAAAGAGATAGGAAAGAGAGGGGGCGCCAAGAAAGTGACCGAAAGCAATGCATATGGAAGCCCCCCCGAAGGGGGGCGTATCACATATCCACTGTTCCAGCCACTCAGTGCATGGAAATTTAAATCTAGGTCCCCCAAGGGGGGTCCAGATATTTAGCCGGTGTGGACAGCTGTTTCGGTCTAGGCGACCTCTTCAGCACACCATCGGCAATACTGGAGGAGGCAGGAAATTCTGCCTACCTGCAATGACAACCATATTTTACTGTGGTGTCTGCAGGGGCATACATTCCATGCCACCACCCAGAGTTAAATCTCCATGCACCCTAAAAGAGAACCTACCAAAAGGGGGGAAGGGGTTGCAGTCGATATTGTAGTGATAAATGAAAAGAAAAGGGGAGACTGCCAGTGCTAATATTTTAGGAAGGTTACAAAGTAAAGTAGGTTATAGCACTGTCAGGGGAGAGAAATGTGCATGATCGACCAGTGATCATAGATCTACTGTGGCCAAAGCACAAAAAAAAAAAAAAGAGATAGGAAAGAGAGGGGGCGCCAAGAAAGTGACCGAAAGCAATGCATATGGAAGCCCCCCCGAAGGGGGGCGTATCACATATCCACTGTTCCAGCCACTCAGTGCATGGAAATTTAAATCTAGGTCCCCCAAGGGGGGTCCAGATATTTAGCCGGTGTGGACAGCTGTTTCGGTCTAGGCGACCTCTTCAGCACACCATCGGCAATACTGGAGGAGGCAGGAAATTCTGCCTACCTGCAATGACAACCATATTTTACTGTGGTGTCTGCAGGGGCATACATTCCATGCCACCACCCAGAGTTAAATCTCCATGCACCCTAAAAGAGAACCTACCAAAAGGGGGGAAGGGGTTGCAGTCGATATTGTAGTGATAAATGAAAAGAAAAGGGGAGACTGCCAGTGCTAATATTTTAGGAAGGTTACAAAGTAAAGTAGGTTATAGCACTGTCAGGGGAGAGAAATGTGCATGATCGACCAGTGATCATAGATCTACTGTGGCCAAAGCACAAAAAAAAAAGAGATAGGAAAGAGAGGGGGCGCCAAGAAAGTGACCGAAAGCAATGCATATGGAAGCCCCCCCGAAGGGGGGCGTATCACATATCCACTGTTCCAGCCACTCAGTGCATGGAAATTTAAATCTAGGTCCCCCAAGGGGGGTCCAGATATTTAGCCGGTGTGGACAGCTGTTTCGGTCTAGGCGACCTCTTCAGCACACCATCGGCAATACTGGAGGAGGCAGGAAATTCTGCCTACCTGCAATGACAACCATATTTTACTGTGGTGTCTGCAGGGGCATACATTCCATGCCACCATGGAATGTATGCCCCTGCAGACACCACAGTAAAATATGGTTGTCATTGCAGGTAGGCAGAATTTCCTGCCTCCTCCAGTATTGCCGATGGTGTGCTGAAGAGGTCGCCTAGACCGAAACAGCTGTCCACACCGGCTAAATATCTGGACCCCCCTTGGGGGACCTAGATTTAAATTTCCATGCACTGAGTGGCTGGAACAGTGGATATGTGATACGCCCCCCTTCGGGGGGGCTTCCATATGCATTGCTTTCGGTCACTTTCTTGGCGCCCCCTCTCTTTCCTATCTCTTTTTTTTTTGTGCTTTGGCCACAGTAGATCTATGATCACTGGTCGATCATGCACATTTCTCTCCCCTGACAGTGCTATAACCTACTTTACTTTGTAACCTTCCTAAAATATTAGCACTGGCAGTCTCCCCTTTTCTTTTCATTTATCACTACAATATCGACTGCAACCCCTTCCCCCCTTTTGGTAGGTTCTCTTTTAGGGTGCATGGAGATTTAACTCTGGGTGGTGGCATGGAATGTATGCCCCTGCAGACACCACAGTAAAATATGGTTGTCATTGCAGGTAGGCAGAATTTCCTGCCTCCTCCAGTATTGCCGATGGTGTGCTGAAGAGGTCGCCTAGACCGAAACAGCTGTCCACACCGGCTAAATATCTGGACCCCCCTTGGGGGACCTAGATTTAAATTTCCATGCACTGAGTGGCTGGAACAGTGGATATGTGATACGCCCCCCTTCGGGGGGGCTTCCATATGCATTGCTTTCGGTCACTTTCTTGGCGCCCCCTCTCTTTCCTATCTCTTTTTTTTTTTGTGCTTTGGCCACAGTAGATCTATGATCACTGGTCGATCATGCACATTTCTCTCCCCTGACAGTGCTATAACCTACTTTACTTTGTAACCTTCCTAAAATATTAGCACTGGCAGTCTCCCCTTTTCTTTTCATTTATCACTACAATATCGACTGCAACCCCTTCCCCCCTTTTGGTAGGTTCTCTTTTAGGGTGCATGGAGATTTAACTCTGGGTGGTGGCATGGAATGTATGCCCCTGCAGACACCACAGTAAAATATGGTTGTCATTGCAGGTAGGCAGAATTTCCTGCCTCCTCCAGTATTGCCGATGGTGTGCTGAAGAGGTCGCCTAGACCGAAACAGCTGTCCACACCGGCTAAATATCTGGACCCCCCTTGGGGGACCTAGATTTAAATTTCCATGCACTGAGTGGCTGGAACAGTGGATATGTGATACGCCCCCCTTCGGGGGGGCTTCCATATGCATTGCTTTCGGTCACTTTCTTGGCGCCCCCTCTCTTTCCTATCTCTTTTTTTTTTTGTGCTTTGGCCACAGTAGATCTATGATCACTGGTCGATCATGCACATTTCTCTCCCCTGACAGTGCTATAACCTACTTTACTTTGTAACCTTCCTAAAATATTAGCACTGGCAGTCTCCCCTTTTCTTTTCATTTATCACTACAATATCGACTGCAACCCCTTCCCCCCTTTTGGTAGGTTCTCTTTTAGGGTGCATGGAGATTTAACTCTGGGTGGTGGCATGGAATGTATGCCCCTGCAGACACCACAGTAAAATATGGTTGTCATTGCAGGTAGGCAGAATTTCCTGCCTCCTCCAGTATTGCCGATGGTGTGCTGAAGAGGTCGCCTAGACCGAAACAGCTGTCCACACCGGCTAAATATCTGGACCCCCCTTGGGGGACCTAGATTTAAATTTCCATGCACTGAGTGGCTGGAACAGTGGATATGTGATACGCCCCCCTTCGGGGGGGCTTCCATATGCATTGCTTTCGGTCACTTTCTTGGCGCCCCCTCTCTTTCCTATCTCTTTTTTTTTTGTGCTTTGGCCACAGTAGATCTATGATCACTGGTCGATCATGCACATTTCTCTCCCCTGACAGTGCTATAACCTACTTTACTTTGTAACCTTTTCTAAGCGTGCTTCTGTCTTCGTTGGGTTATTGGAGAGGTTACGTTTAAGCCGGACGACTCACAACAACGAACGAAGAGCGAGGTCATGGTGGACAACCAGCTTGTACCATAGACACAGACAACGCTCCTAACATCTCCAAGAGGCATAGATCTTCATGAGCCTCCGGGCTCATGAGGATCTATGCCTCTTGGAGATGTTAGGAGTGTTGCCTATGGTTATGATACTAACTGATTATCCGCCGGCATTTCGTTCTCGTTCAGTCGTTGTTGGGTGTCGTTCGTGGCAAACGAAACCTTTCTAGTCTATTCTCTGCATTCAGAGTCACCTTTTTTGGTCTGGATTTCATGAGATGACTAGCATTACATCTGAGTAGCACTGCCTGAATGGGTCTATCTGGGGAGAACTCACGCAAACGGTACGGGCAAAGTCGGTGAATGTACAGGTCAAAATGGTGATGTCTTTTGTGATCTGGTCTTTTGTACTGCTTGCGCCCACCTAGTGCGTAAAAGGTTTAAGGACCGACATTGGCCGCCGTTGATCCGCGCACGATAGTGCGCGGGTCAACGACGGCCCGAAGGCCTTTTGCTTGACAGTCTAGACTGTTTGGGTCAGTGTGTACGTGATTACACTGAATGGTGTGCAAATTGAATGGACCCAAACGCCCACACTGCATGTGATAGCAAAGTTCGTTTTCTGAAATCTGTTATTCAACGCCAGAGAAGAAAAGAAAATGTTTAACGTTCATTAACGTCTTTTATCCATCACGAAGGTGATTTTAAAGACTGGGCACCTAAACAGGGTCTGTGAGATTTTTTTTTTCTTTTTTTTTTTTTCTTTTTTGGCCCCCAACTGGTTTCGAACCCACGACCCTTTGGACGAGAGTCGAACGCTTGAAACTGAGTTTCCCAGCTCCCCATACAATGCCAGAATGCGTCAGCTGTCCAAGGAATATGGTACAAGATGGTGCCAGCATGAGGCGTAGATTCTCATGAGCCTCCGGGGGCTCATGTTGATCTGTATTCGATGCTGTTCATTTTTTTTCTCGGCACTGAAGAGGTTAGGATGATGATAGGGTGAGCCATCTTCCATCTTAGCGCTCGTGTACAGACTTTGTTGTTCGTGATGTAGTTAGTTACTAAAGATTGGGTAGTTCTCATATTCGGCAGACAAACTTGATAAAACCTTTCCTGTGTTGCAGGTGATACAACCCAATGCATGACATTGAGTGGTGAGGCTAGTTGCGTGAATGAGCGTAGTCCTGCGCCAACCACTAAGCAAGGTGCTCCGCTGTCGCGGATCACCTTGCTTAGAGGCTGGCGCAGGACTAGGCTCACTCATGCAACTGATCCCTGATCTGGTACGTTGGACCTTACTGCTCCACGCCGTAGGTTCAAAATCACAAACCTGCACACATTGACTCAGTTTCACATTAACCCCCCCTCACCTCGACGATCGGGTAGCTGTGTACCTCGGTGGTAGAGTGTTCGACTCTCGTCCGAAAGGTCCCCGGTTCGAAAACAGCTGGGGTCAGATTTTGTTCAAATCCCGTTCGGTGCCTAGTCTTTGCGGAAATCACCTTCCGGGTGGACAAAACTTAGACATTAAGCCCTAAATGTTTAACTTTTTTTTCTTTAACTCAACCATCGATATTGGACTGCATGAGGTCAGTAAGAGGGCATAGACTTTTGTTAGTCCACGCCACATTTGCGCGGGCGAATGAGAATCTGTGCCTGTAGCAAAGTGACATTTGTTCGTTCTTGTAAGCTGTAGATTTATCAGCACCCTCTCTCAAGACTGGCTGTGTAAGGAAGATAATTTTAAGCTAATCCATGTAGAAGTGTAGTGCGGCCATCAGTTTGCGCCCACCCAGTGCGTAAAAGGTTTTCGGGCCGACGTTGGTCGCCGATTACCCGCGCACGATAGTGCGCGGGTCAACGGCGGCCCGGCGGCCATGTGCTTGACAGTCTAGACTGTTTGGGTCAGTGTGTACGTGATTACACTGAATGGTGTGCAAATTGACTGGACCCAAACGCCCACCACGGTCCGAGGCGGTGTCGCTTACCGAGTAGTATCCAAGGCATTGCCATAGCCCATTGCTTTCGGCAGCGGTTTTAGTCGCGGTGATTCCTGCAGGAATCACCGCGACCTAAAACCGCTACCGACACCCACAGGGTTAATCGAGTCTGATAGCAGACTCTAGTGTTTACAGAGCAAAAGACTCGATCATGATAGTTCAAGGGTGGTGCCAGAACCACATGGCGCCAATTGCAAGAGGCGAAATTTATGCCTTTGTAACTGTTTCGTTTTTTTTTGTTGTTTTTTTTTTCGGAAATGTGAGAAATTATTTTGCGGAGATCCGTCTGCTTTTTTTTTTTTTTTTTTTTTTGGGGGGGGGGGGGGCGGGGGAGTGGGGTGGGGGGTAGGGGGTGAGGGTGGGTGGGGGTGCTGGGCGTAGCTCTGGGGTGGATAGGGACGTCTTGGATTTTCCAACCGGAATTGGCTGCATCACTGCAATCTCACGCACAGAGAGAGAGAGAGAGAGAGAGAGAGAGAGAGAGAGAGAGAGAGAGAGAGAGAGAGAGAGAGAGAGAGAGAGAGAGAGAGAGAGAGAGAGAGATTCGCTGATCGACAGTCAGAAATTGTATCCTTTTTTTTTGCCAAGTGCAGGCGACAGTTTTAGCAGCCATGAGGGATGTCAACGGAAATAAGGGAGATGCATGTCGGGAAGTGCCGGAAAAGGGTGCCGTGTGTAAAATGTCGTGACGGCCCAACGTCTTAGGTGTCGTAAAAGTTGTTCCACTTCTTTTTTATATTTCTGTCATTCCAGATCCTCAGTAAGCGATTTTTTTCCATCTGCAAGAGGCATAGATTCTCATGAGTCCCTTCAGTTGCAGGGGCTTATGAGAATCTAAGCCTTTTATGCGTAGATAATGACCTGATTAACTCTCGCCGAGGCTGAGGGCTACATAGGGATCTCAGAGTGTGATTATAGTGATCTCTTCTTCATCATTTTCTTCTTCGTCTTCTTTTTTCATGAACAAATTGTGATCGGATGAACCACGATGAACTGACACAGGAGTTGAGGTTCGGAAATTGACGGGCTGGGATTTCAATCACTTTTATGGCCCTTACACTAGTTGCCTCCCCGCTCGATTCGCTGCGCTGTTCCAGCGCAACGAATCGAGGGAGACAACCAGTGTGCACGGCCCTGCTTAGCTCTCGTATTTTCCGGTGATACAGTGTGCGTGCCACCTGATACTGAAGGTTCCTCCACTTCAAGTTTAGCTGGCGCACAAGTGCTCGTATTAGATCTGTCATGAGATCTAAAGACGGCCCATTAGAAAGTTTCCCCGGGGAAACGTAAAGTACACTTTTCTCCCATAAAACACTCACAAGGACGATTCTCTGTTTCGTCCAACATGCATCCCTTCTCTTCTTGCGCCCGAGAGTCTGTGAACATTGTCGATTTGTACACCTATGTGAGTGATATGATGTGATGTGATGTGATGTGATGTGATGTGATGTGATGTGATGTGATGTGATGTGATGTGATGTGATATGTGTGTGTGTGTGTGTGTGTGTGTGTGTGTGTGTGTGTGTGTGTGTGATGGTGTGTTGTGTGTGTGTGTGTGTGTGTGTGGTGGTGTGTGTGTGTGTGTGTGTGTGTGGTGTGTGTGTGTGTGTTGGGGGATAGAGGCCAATTAGTCGTTATATTACCGAAGAGGTCCGGTGTGTTTGTTAATACTTGTTGACGTGCATTTTTTGGGTTTTATCGTATATCTTCTCTTTTTTGGATCCCCACCCGGTCTGCCTGGGGACTTGGTGGGTTAGGTAGTTTTTAGTTCCCAGGGTCACCCTGGTCAGCCCACAGGTGGTTTTTCTCTCTATTCTGGGCATGTGTTTCTGTCTACCCGAGGTCCATTCACCTGTATTTGCCTTTTAAAACTCTCCCTACTGTCTGCACTGCCTGTAGATCTTGATATTGGATGTGTGTTGCTAAATGGTCTTAGCTTATTATGCCCCATGTGTAGGTTATTAATGTATTTGACCGCTGGCGACATACATTCAATTTTCTGTTTAGTTTTTTTTCACAAGCAGTGCAGGCACGTCCTGAGAAAGCCTTGTTGCTGTCGGGACGTTAAGCAATGTACAATCAATCAATTCTTTTTTGGCTTCATATTTATTCATAATTCGGTTTTTATTTATTCTCCTCAAGATGGCTGCAGTATGTTTCTTCAAGAGTGATTTCGCTTTGTACCCAATGATGATATTACATTTAGTCAGACTGCTGAGCTGCTCGGCGTTTGTTACGTGGTAGTCGTAGTCGTAGTTTGATGCAATCACACCAGACGCACGCACGTAAGGTTCTTGTAAAGAAACTTCACTCAACTGCAACTCGTTACACGTGGCACAAGGCTGTAGATCACACTGGAGTAACAGTTTCAACAATATTTTATTGCAGCAATGCGATCTCCACACAATGCATCCACAAATGCACCAACACTGATACACTGTCTCCTCTACTGTGCATCAACACTTTTGACACACTGCGTCTCTCATACAATGTACACACATATTTCCTATCCAGACCAAAAAGGTGACTGCCAAGCGTGTAATATGCAAAGAAGTACCCAACGGAGAAAGAAACACGCTTAGAAAAGACGGGTACAACACAATCTATTAATATTTCGGGTAAATACCCTTTGTCAAAATAGACAAACAAACAAACAGAGAGATTAGCCGCTACTTATCTTCATTGGCAGAAGGAATGTGGCCACATTCCTTCTGCCAATGAAGATAAGTAGCGGCTAATCTCTCTGTTTATTTGTTTGTCTATTTTGACAAAGGGTAAACACATATTTCCTAACACGATCTTTATACTATTACAGATTTCAAGAACAATCCAGCAAATTCACACAACACAACCAATCAGAAAAGAAAACGTAACCAAAACTTATTAATATTCATTAAAAAAAAAAACTCTAGAATTAACTACAGCTTTCGATTAACATCTAGGTGCATTCGATACAATGTTACGAAATGTAACCAACCACTTTGACGCCATATTTGATTTTGACACTAGAATAATCGCGCCGTTTCGAGAACGTTCTTGGTCAAACGAGGTCGGAATTTAGCAACAATGTAAGGAAAGGACGCGTCATTTTAGCTGCACAACAGAAGTCGATCGCATTTCTCCAAGCAAAAGTAAATGAATCATACTAAAAAGGTACGTCTTATCCATATAACTCAAATGAATATCGGATCTGTCCTATGATGAACACACACATGCTCTCAAACGAATAACTTAACCACAAACGTAACATTGGTAAACCCAAATAACAAACTAGCTCAATCTGCTGCGTCTCGAATGAGTTAACCCTTCGAGAGTCTGCAGTGGATTTTGTCGCGATAATTCCTGTAGGAATCATCTCCTTAAAAACTGCTACCGACATGCAAAGGGTTAATCTTAAAATCACGACACTCACCTTTCGCTACCTTCTCACCCTTCCCGCATGCCTCTTCTCCTCACTCACCTTGTATGAGCCCTTCAGAACCCTCAGGTCCAGTTCTGAAAAGCTGCTGTCTGACCCCGTGTGACTGGAAACTTTCTTTTGGCAAAAGGGCCTTTAAATATCAGGTACCCCATGTCTGGAATGCCACTGCCGTCCCATGTCCGTCAGACTCCATCTGTCAGCTTTCTGAAGCAGCAGCTTCAGACTTATCTCTTTTCTAGAACTTTCTTTTAAATCCAAAGCAGTTCACTGAATGTGTGTGTGTGTGTGTGTGTGTGTGTGTGTGTGTGTGTGTGTGTGTGTGTGTGTGTGTGTGTGTGTGTGTGTGTGTGTGTGTGTTCTTAGAAATTTCACGGTGTGTGTAACAGTGCGTTAAGCCTGACTGTAGGGGTAATGCGCTTTTTAAGTATTATCTATAACAATTATTATTAGTATTATTATTATTAGCAGCAGCAGCAGTGCATCATCATCATCATCATCATCATCATCATCGTCATCATCATCATCAAGGGGCATAGATCCTCATGAGGAACTTTCTCTTTCTTCTGCTTTTTTTTTCCTTAGAAATTGCATGGTGTGTGTAACAGTGCTTTGAGCCTGACTGTAGGGATAATGTGCTTTATGAGTTTTATCTATAACAGTTATTATTAGTATTATCATCATCATCATCATCATCATCAAGGGGCATAGATCCTCATGAGGAACTTTCTCTTGCTTCTGCTTTTTTTTTCTTAGAAATTGCATGGTGTGTGTAACAGTGCTTTGAGCCTGACTGTAGGGATAATGCGCTTTATGAGTATTATCTACAACAATTATTATTAGTACTAGTATTATTATTATGAGCAGCAGCAGTGCATCATCATCATCATCATCATCATGAGGAACTTCCTTTTGCTTCTCCCCCCCCCCCCCCATCCCCCATTCCTCCCCCTCCACCCTTTACTTCCTCCCCCCCCCCCCACCTCGTCCATCGCACCCCTCTCTCTTCCCCCATCTGATTCACCCCCCACACCGAGAAGTACATAATGTCAGCATTACTACGTCTGGTTGGACCTATGGTAGTCTCTGAATAGTGGTGTCAGTTATCGAACGCGGAGACCACTACCAAGACAGCTAATCGATTCATTTTCTTACGATCACGATGCTATCCATTATAGTGGACCGTTCTGTCTTTCTTACGCGTAGCGCTGACGGCATTCACCCTGACTAACAGTAGTCGCTAAAAGTAAAACACCCTCAAGGCCGCTTTTGTTTTTGGTGAAACAAACCACGCCACCGTCCAATCAATTCTAGTCACCTTAGCTGCCACCCCCTTCTGTCTGCAAAAGATACAGGGCCACATCCAGCGGCCCTCAGAAGTTAAGGAGGGACCACTCCGCGGTTCGACTGCAAACTCGTAACTTTCCGGCTGTATGGCTTCGCTTCGCGGGCTTGGCTTCGGGCCCACGACGGCCGCAGTGGGCCCCAAAAACCTTTGCCTACTGGGCTGTCGTGGGGGTGGTAAGCATGGTTGGCATAACTGAATGTGCTAAATTTGTGCTGGTTTGAGCCATATTGTCCAAAATAACTGGTCTACATATATATCATCTGTACCTCAGACAGGGGATGACTTCAAGGTCTCAACGAAGGCCTACAGTTGCTGTAACTGTTTATTACGGTAGATAACCGCGCAAAGCAGTACGATGCACTCACGAGTCCGGTACTTTGTAGGCCCCGCTATTTGTTTTGCTGTATCGCACTTCGTGTGTCATATCCCACGTCATGTGGCATTTCGACACTGCATGCGGCATTTTTGAGACAAAAATCAGGAATGCTGACAAATTTTCACTGGAATGCAAGAATTCGTCATATTTCTGGACGCAGGGACAAAGAACCTGTTTCTTTTGTCAGTTGTATGCCATCCACCAAGGAAGAAATGATAATTATAAAACTTGAAGTAAAAAAGGTAGGTCAGTGCTGCACTGTGACGACACGCCTTCCTAGGACAAATTTATTTTCATAGAATTATTTGCAGCCCAAATTTTCCCTCGTGGGACAATAAGTTCTCTCAGCACATTCACTGCCATTGGATGCAGATTGTATTTTTGAAATGTTTGTTAACTCATTCTACCCCAGACACACCACAGCAAGATAAGGATCGACCATGATAATTCAAGGGTGATGGCAGAATAACTTGGCGCCTATGGGCGCCAAGCTATTCTGGCATCACCCTTGAACTATCATGGTCGATCTGTGTCCTGCACTAGAGTGCAGACTTCAGAGGACACCGGCAAAATTTTGGGGTTTCGGTGTTGGAGTAGAATGGGTTAAGACCAAACAGTCCCCCCAGCTGTAAAAAGGAACAAAAATTGGTGTCAGTAAGAGGCACAGATCCTCATGAGCCCCCGCAATTGCGGGGGCTCGTGAGGATCTACGCCTCTCGCAATGTGTGGACTGTGTTCAGTTTTTAAAGTCCCTTCTATTTATAGAAGGGGCTTTTTTAGGACGGGTCGCGGTGAAGCGAATTTAGTAATACCATGCCCACGATGTCAAAGGCGGGCTGGCCTAAACCTCTCACAATTGAAGTAACAAGATAAAAATTACGTCATGTCTAGGTAGCTAACCTCGCTGCTGAACGTACATTTGTCGCGAAGCTATGTATGTATGTATCATGTATGTATGTATGTATGTATGTATGTATGTATGTATGTATGTATGTATGTATGTAATGTATGCATGTATGTGTGTGTGTGTGTGTGTGTGCGTGCATGCGTATGTATGTGCGTATGTATGTATGTATGTGCGTATGTATATATGTATGTATGTATGTATGTATGTATGTATGTATGTAAACAAGAGAATCTCCGATATTTCTGTACACACAAGCTTGAAACTTGGCGTAAGACTTTCTTAAAGGGGTTTCTAAGAGAGCTTCCGAGCTTATTGTAATTGGATGTCTGATTTAGGACATAAACAACCGTTATAGGAAGTCGGTTGACCCAGATTAGAGTCCATAATTTTTGTTATATTTACTTGAAATTTTGGATATAGCTAGTTTGGATAAAGACGTTAGATGAGTTCGTTGGCCAGCTTTGTATCCTTTCAATTTCTTTAGTAAAAATTAGTTCTTTTCAGAAAAGAATTAATACAGTATTAAAAAAAACTTGACTAATGGAAAAAGTCAGACAGATGCGGTGACGTAAAAGAGGCAACTCCGTCACCAGGCAGACATTGACATAATACTCTAAATATGACGTAATTCTTTCTCTTTCTCTCTCTCTCTCTCTCTCTCTCTCTCTCTCTCTCTCTCTCTCTCTCTCTCTCTCTCTCTCTCTCTCTCTCACACACACACACACACACACACACACACACACACATGCGCGCATCTCCAAGAAGCATAGATCCTCATGTGCCCAGAGGGCGCATGAACATCTATGCCTCTTGAGCATGTTTTGAGCGCGCGCATGCACGCACGCACACGCACACACATGCACACACATCGACGCGCTTTCACTGAGAAGAGCATGCAGGTGCACTTAGCATAGCATGTAGCTAGGTAAAGTCAACCTAATTTCATACAAATTATAGCAAGACTGAAATTTTACCGTGAAATTCTAGTTTTGTCACCATTTTCGCAACTCGAAAGCGAAACTCATATCACTTTAAATATAAAATTACGTAAAAACAAAAAATACGTCATGACAAATGACGTTTGACAAACCAATGACGCGTATGCACTGCACACGCCCCTTATGGAGTTCGCTATGACGCATTGGCACATCTGCGAGGCTTTTTCAAAAGGAGAACATTTCAACATCAGAATCAAGTCAAAGACAAAAGGTAGAGACCCTTGACAGCGAGGTGAACGGATTACGCAATCAACAAAGCAATCAATACACAGTACGTCATACGGCGCTTAATCCTCGTCTGGCAGACGGTTCTCGCCCGTGTGTACAATGACCTTTTCAATGGACTCTTTTACCAGAGCTTGACTCCGGTATATATCTGCAAGAGGCATAGATCCTCATGAACCTCCCGCAATGCGGGGGCTCATGGGGATGTAAGCCTCTTGCTGACCCGCCTCAGTTTGACGTATACATATCTTTCATTCTTTGTGGATAACGGGCTTTACCCCCACCCCACCCCACAACAGGGGATGTAACAGATGTAGGCCATTGGGACCAATACTGCCCACAGGACAGGAGCAAAAAGTCCTCGGACCGACGTTCGCCGCAGTTCGCCCGCCGCGAACGGGCGTGCGCGGGCCTGCTGCGTCGGACGTCGGCCCGTGAAGATCCGCAGCCGCCGTCGGCTCGGAGACGTTTGGGTGACCTGGATGTTGCCCTCAGGGGGCATTTTACGACGAGGACGCGTTTGGAAGCTGGTTAATAGCGGGGTGGCGTCTTGTTTACTCTGAGCGTCGGTACTACACTACTGTTCACCCTCATAGTCATTCGCAATACAAAAGTGTGCGAAACAAGTTTGACTAAAACAGTTCAAGGATAGTGCCAGAATAGCTTGGCGCCGCAGTCTAGGCGCCAAGCTATTCTGGCACCACCCTTGAACTAAAGCCTTTGGTCTATATCTTTATCTGTAACACTATAATGTAGCTTGCATATGGCAGTGTACATATTTGAAGCTTTTAGCCTCAGTATGATGTGGGTTTAAAAAAAAAAAAAAAAGTGCACATTTATTCTCCGGGCGATATTTTACAATCACCCTTATATTTGATTTATATTTAAAATATCGGCTTATTCATGGATTAAAGTTGAATTGCCGTTAGTGCTTTGTCAGTTTCAGTTTCTTCCATTGCGTTTCCTTTAACCCATATCATATTGCGGCTAAAAGATTCAAATTTGTACACTGCCATAATTATTATTTTAGTCAATCTTATTTCACACACTGGTGTATTCCGATGATAAGGGTAAAGCAGTAGACCGTGAAATGTGACACCGCCCTAAAACAAAAGTTGCAAGGTTTCTTGTTTACGTTATGGCGCCCTGTTTAACTCCTTCTACCCCAGACACACCACAGCAAGATAAGAATCGACCATGATAGTTCAAGGGTGATGCCAGAATAGCTTGGCGCCTCAGTATGGGCGCCAAGCTATTCTGGCATCACCCTTGAACTATCATGGTCGATCTAATAATAATAATAAATAATACCGTTATTATATAGGCGCTTTTTCTCAATTTTGGGGAAATCGACTCAAAGCGCCGCGCCTGAAACCCAACACACACACTCACGAAACAGACACGGATTTACGCCATTTAAGACAAACACATTACAAGACAAACGAAGGGCCAGTCAGCTACTGAAGTTACAGAGATTTTTGATCGCTTGTATTTGAAATTTGTAAAGTGGCCTGAGACCGGTACCAAAGTGGGTACCTGTGTCCTGCACTTAAATGCAGTCTTCAGAGGACAACGGCAAAATTTAAGGATTTCGGTGTCAGGGTAGAGTGAGTTAAGTGCATATCTCTCGTCTGCTGAGAAGCTGCTTCAATCAAATTTTTCTGTTGGAAACAGCATTCATTTTTCTACAAAAGCGGCGCGTTTTATGTTTTTTGTGCCCTATGGTTTTGATTTTACAACCCAGTAAAGTCTTGCACCACTTGAAACATCAGTTGTTCTAGATTCAGTGGCGTATGTCTGACGGTTATACGCGAATAATCTGTCGTCCAGTCTAAGGCTGTGTAGAGACCTGCTCCCGGCTTTTGGAATGAAAACACTTTTCATTTTGTTGAGAATTGTGAGTTGTTTGGTCTTACCCCCGACGTACAGATTTGTTATGAACGGTAACGCTGGTTGTCATATCAAACGCTAACGTTATGGTTCTCAAAATATTCATTCAGCTGTGTGTGTGTGTGTGTGTGTGTGTGTGTGTGTGTGTGTGTGTGTGTGTGTGTGTGTGTGTGTGAATGTGGGTGATTGCATGCTTTTGCACACGCGCGCGCGTGCTTGCGTGTTCGTATATGTGTGTTTTTGGCTTGGTTGTTTTTATTTATTTATTTTTTATTGTTTTTTGTTTGTTCGTTTGTTTGCTTACACGCTTATGAATCGAACACAAAAGTCCAGTGCATGTGATCAGCGATGCAAAAACAAACATCCACCAAGGAACGTTTGTTTAAAAGCACGAACACTGCTGTCGTGCAGAAATCAACAATGGTAGTAGATATAAATCATAGCAATAACAGGAACTTTGATATGAGATTTTATTCGGCAAAAGCGCTGACAAAACCAAACCAGCTCAGCCATGAACGTACATACAGCAATAAAGCAAATTGGAAATAATTGACTAAAGTACACTCGAAAAAACAACAGGCATTAAAACCCTTGCAAACACAAGACTGAAAGCAAACGAATAACCAACAAACATGTTGATCCGCCAAGAATCAGAAAATCAAAAAATCAAGCGAGACCGTATTTGCGAAGCAAACATCTCTCGCATACGTGCGCACACGCACGCGCGCGCGAGCGCACACACACACACACACACACACACACACACACTGTTACACACGCACACACATACACACTATCATACACACACACACACATACTATCATACACACACACACACACACACACACACACACACACACACACACACACACACACACAGAAATGACGTGTAACATGTTTTACACCTACATCCAGGGAACTGACATTTTAAAATACTGAAAACAGGAGTACAAAAGCTAAAACAATCAAAGTATACAAACAACAAAAGAACCCTCCCTCCCCCTCCCCCCCCCCTTCCCCCTTTCAAGAAAAACAGCAAACAAAGAAATAAGCGAATAATCAAAACAACCCGCGTATCTACCTTGAGATTTTGAGTATTTACTTTTGCCACAAGACAGCAAACATTACCGTTCATTGCAAATCTGTGCTTTGAGGCCCTAGGGGTACGTAAGGTTTTGATCCAAATGAATGGCAAATGTTAATCTTTTCAGCACGAATAAAAACAGGTTTTTCTGTTCAGCCTTAGAGTAGACGACAGATTATTCGCGTATAAATGTCGGATATGCGCCACTGAATTTCGAGCAACTGACGTTTCTCGGGGTGCATGTCTTTACTGGGCTGCAAAAATAAAACCATTTGACATAAGAACATAAAACTCGCAGCTTTTGTAGCAAATTGACTTTTGTTTCCAAAGGTTAAACCCGATTGAGGCGGTTCCTCAGCAAACGAGAGGTACGCGCTCAAACAGTGCGTCACAATGTGAAAACGAAACCTTGCAACTTTTGATTTTGGGGGGATGACGCTTTTCGCGGTCAGCTGGAAAACGCAATGGAAGAAAATAAAAGTGATTACACCGTAACGACTATTGGATAAGGTTTTAAATGGAATAAGCCGAATTAAAAAAAAAAATATCAAAGAGATTGCAAAATATCGACCTTGAGAATAAGTGCCGCGTATACGTTTTTTTTTAACAGTAGTATGTGTATGCGATTGTAACGCCATAACAGCCGCTGATTCAGAGTTACAACGGTACGGTGGAGAATCGATGAGACTTAGCAGAGGTATTTGACGTGGTCTGACATAACAGTCAGTTTTCAACTCTTGCCGTTGGAGAGGTGGGTGGTGTGGTGGTGTGGGTGAGAAAGACTGAACACATTATTAGTTGTATTACGAGTTAGGCTTTGCCAGTGGTTCTTGTTGCCGCGAGGGTCCGACCGGGGACTTTATTTCGGATATGAAAGTCGGGGGCTTTAGCAATAAAGTTAACAGTGTTAGACCCAGACCATTTCCACGCCGCAAGCTTCGGTACAATATAGTTCCGGTCTTTAAAACCTGCAATGATATTATTTGGACTTCACTGTTAGTCGTTTTTGTTGTTGTTGTTGTGTTGTTGTTTTTTGTGTTAAAAGCTCGGAATACTTTGAGCTATGTAAGCATTCACCCAATCAAACAGCTCACAGCTGCGGCAATTTGCAAGCGGAAACGAGGCTTCCTGTTTCTTGAATAGGCTTGGGGCGTTGAATTGGTTGAGGTGTAACAAACAGTTAACAATATCTCTTCAAAATAGTTCTTGGTATAATCTCTTAAACTGATGCTGCACGGAATGGTTTATTCAACTTTTGTTTTAACTCATTCGAGAAGTGCCTCCTCGAATGAGTTAATTGTGAAATACGTTCCAGAGTTTCTTTCGATGTGACAGGGGTCTGTAATGATTGCATATTAACACATTCGAGACGACCCGCATGCGGACACTCGGCGAACAGCCTCGTGTCCACACGCGGTCGTCTTGAATGAGTTAATATGGATTGTGAAAGGAAGGGTAAGACAGTCTCAACTGAGAACATTGAAAACCTGCTGCATCTTCAGTCATGGCAACGAGAGCCCGCCTAAGGGGCAGTTTGCTTAAACCCTTTCCATCCTGATACACTACTGCTTGAAATAAATTTGACTGTGATAGTAGTTTAAGGGTGGTGCCAGAATAGCTTGGCGCCTCATGCGCCAAACTATTCTGGCACCACCCTTGAACTAAAATGATTGATCCATCCTAATTTGTAATGTAGCTTTCAAATTTTTTTTTTATAATCAGCCTCTGGGTGTAATAGGTTAAACATGTCGGAAAACCGTCTACCGAACCGCACAGTCAGTATGACCTTACCAATGATGTAATGATGTATCGATTCCCATTGGGGTTTTTTTTCTGTTTTTTTTTTCTTCTTCTTTTTTTCCCCCTTCTTTTATTTCGTGCCATTGCTTGCGTACAGTGCTCGTCTCTGAGCCGACAGACGTAGATAATTCGTTTTACTGCAGTCGAAGGGCTACAGAATTAACCCCTTCACTGCCGAGACTGAAAAAAGTGAACACGATCCAACTGCAGGAGACATAGATCCGCATGAGCCCACACAGTCGCGGGGGCTCATGAGGCTCTATGCCTCTTGCTGAGACCGATTTGTATCCATGCCTCTTGGACGGTTTTGGGGTTTGGTCGTTGAATGGATCGAGATTTCCGAAACAAAAATGTACTTACAGTGACGGGGACGGGGTTAACTTATCAGCAGAGCAAATTAAAAAAACTTGCTTGTCTAATTTGTTTCCTTGTTTGTTTGTCTTTTTCCTTTTTATTTTTTTTTTCTGTCTGCTCCTCCCCCCCTCCCTCCCCTCCCCCCCCCTCCCTCCCACAAAAAGTACTTACAGTAAAATGGACGAGATTAACTTATCATCACAGCAAATTAATTTGGATTTTGCTAAAAAAGAAAAAAAATCTCTCTTGTTTAATTTGTCTCCTTGTTTGTCTTTTCCCTTTTCTTTTCTTTCTTTTTTCCCAACCCACCCACCCACCACCACCCCCCCCCCATCGACCCCCCCACCTCACCTCACAAGACGCGCCACACGCATAATGCACAATGTGTAGTATGGACGTCAGTGAACAATACAAGCGGGGCAAAATCGCCATCAGCTGACGTTTCTAGTTCACGTTTGCAACATACGCGTGTGTGCAGGATAATGTATGCGCGCGCCTCCGTGAGATGGCCGTGGTCGCCTGCGAGGCGTCAAACCCAAATAGCTAACCAACTGTCTGCGCGCCGATCTGTGATCTTGGACCTTACGGCCGCCAGGCCGTAAGGCCCAAAATCACAGACCGGCACACGATGGTCTAGACCCATCGCTTTCGGAAAAATGCCGCGCTCCTTTCAAGACAAATGTCATTGTTACTGTGTCGCTACACATTGGGTCGCCCATTGCCTGATTGACTATAACCTTCCAAGGTCTGAATGCCGGGAATTTCCTTCCCAGTAATCCTCTTGTGCCATCGATCCACTGAAACCGTTTCAGTCAACCCGAAACAGTCCCTCAAATCTGACGATGTAAATGGAGCTAAGCAAGAAGCATTGATTCTCATGAGTCCCCTGCGATGCAGGGGAGCTCATGAGAATCTATGGCTCTTGCAGATGGCGGCGGTTTGAGCGAAGGGCTTAAAGAGTTGAAGTCAACTTTTCCTCTTGACCGGGCAATTTTGTTGGTTTAGTTTTGATAGATGAGTTTACTTTGCAGACAGGCAAGAGTCTGTGTCAAAAGAGCAGGCATCTTCGGGTGTATGTAAAATAGACCAGGGCCGTTCTGTGAATGTGGACCGTACGGTTCTAGAGCCGTAAGGTCCAGAGTCAGAGACCAGCATAATTATATTCGCGCGTGCGTGAAATCATTCGGTCTCGCTAAGGCTCGACTGCTTGTGGTGAGCAGAGAAAAAATCATCATCCCATGTAAACCGCTTGAAACGCACTGTCTAGATTTCAGACATGTTCTTTTATGGAAATGCAGACTCGGTGATTTTAGGAAATGACTTGTCTGAATTTCATCTTTCTTTTTCAGGCTCGATGATTTTAGGAAACGACTTGCTGTGAAAACAGTATCAAGATTCTGATCAATAAGTGTTGGTTGATTGGCTGGCTGGGTTGTTGATTTCGGTTCTTTTTTCTTGGTTGGTTGCTTGGTTGTTGATTTCTTAGTTTGTTTCTTGGTGCGCATGTTTTCTTTGTTGGGTCATTTTTTATTTTTTTATTTTTTTAACTCTTAAACTCTTAGAACTAAATGACTTCCATTCTATAGAATGGAAGTCATTTAGTTCTGGAAGTTTAAGAGTTAATGTCTTTCAGTCTTAGTTTATTATTTCACCCTTCGCTGGTAGTAATCTCGAATCGCGCGCCTCAAACGACTGCACCGACCGACATTCGCGTGAAGAACACAGATGTACATAATAATAATAAGTCAGCGCATTAAATAGGCGCTTTATCCCAATTGAAAATCGGCTCAAAGCGCCGCCGCAAACTGAACCCAACAAGCACGCTCACGTGAATCACGCGCATTCACTCACACACTGTACACAGAACATTCACGTGGTGCTAAGGGCAAGCTCAAGCGAGCTACTGAAGTTTTGGAAACTCAAATCGTTTATATTTGAAATTTGATTAAAGTGGGCTGAAACTGATACCAAAGTCGTGGGGGAGGAAGAGCCGGAGTACCCGGTCCGCCCGAATTATCGGTGACACTTTCTAGAGGAGAAAAGTCCGACGCCGGAACCGGGTATCGAACCTCGCACCTCTAGCATCGGTGGCGGGGCTTTTACCCCTGCGCCACGGACATGGGACAACATTACGCATTTAAAAAAAAAAAAAAAAAAAAAAAAAAAACACACCCACACACACACACACATAGCACTAGCAAGAAACATGAATCCTCATGAGCCCCCGCGACAGCGGGGGCTCATGAGGATTTATGTCTCTTGCAGCTGGGTAACGTTCGCCTTACCCGGCAGTCAAGGGGTTAAATTCCAAAGACCTAATATATAGTGCAGGCTGTTTTCTTTAATTCTAATTACAGAATGATAGAGAGGGTTGAAGAATCGATTTCAGGAGGCTCTCTCAGCTCCTAACTGTACTCTTAATAACCTGGATTACTGCGCAGCGGACGTTGGAGACGTTGTGCAAGTCATTAGCGTCTAACGGTAAGACGCGTTCACCAATTTGGAACCTGCGTAGAGAGGAGAGATATACCCGTCGAGCAAACTGTACACGGGCCGATAGGGACTTTTGTTGGCCCGTGCGCGGGCCAGCTAGGGCAGTCTCAGGCCCGAGGGTCTGCTGCTTTCTGGGGTACAGATTGAGGACCATGTCTTCTCCCGGTTAGTGCTGTATGCCGCTCGGTACGCCTGAAGAGTGTGCGGATATTATCACTCTCACTGCCGAAAAAAAAATTGAACACCACCCAGCTGCAAGAGGTGCAGATCCTCATGAGCCCCCCCGCAACTGCGCGGGCTCATGAAGATCTATGCCTCGTGCAGAAACTTTTTTTTTCTTTCTTTCTTTTTTCTCCATATTTCTTTGTCGGCAGGAGATCTTTGATGTTAAAATTTGCATTGATTACCTACTGCAGACCACGAACTTCATATCAACAACCGATCTTGACATCTGAGGCAGAAACTGGGGAACGCAGAAGGAAAAGCTGAAGAAGCATTGATTACGAAAACGCTGTCTGCGTCCACTGGCGGTGAAGGGGTTAGTCAGTTCCGAGCAACAGAGCAGTGGAGGTGATCTTTTAACCCCGAGGAAAATTGAACACCACCCAACTGCAAGAGGCATAGATCCTCATGAGCCCCCGCTGTCGCGGGGGCTCATGAGGGTCTATGCCTCTTGCTTAGACCAGTCTGTAACCATCTCACTTGGACTGTTGCGGCGTTTGGTTGTTGAATGAAGATTGGAGAAACCAAACATGGGTCCAGTGGCAGGTAAGGGGTAAAACCTGAATAGGTTGTGACATGTTGCGTTTCAGTTGCTTTTAGCGTTAAAAAAAAAAAAGGGAGAGAGACTAATATAGATGCACGTCAGCATAGTTTCCAGGCCTACAGACTTTCACTTTCCTGAAAGGAGTATGTCTCATGTTCACTTTTTCCGCTCTGATTCGGTGGAGGCTGCATTAGAATTTCATGAACCAGGGGCGAATCTGGGGGAGGGGGGGGTGAATTCCCGGACCGCCCCCCCCCCCCTTCCCGTCCAGAGATTCTTGAAAATGTTATCTCAATGTCCCTTTTTCCTTTTTCGGTAGCCTGGAACCTCCCCGCCCCCCTCCCCCTCCCCCCCCCCCCCCGGCCGCCGGAGGTAATTGATCCGCCCCTGTGAACAAAGTTGTGACGTAGTTCGCATCATGGCGTCTTGATCCAAAGTTGGGCGCGCGGTACTACATGATTTATGACTGAAAACTAAAAATGATCACGGAAGGCGAACCTGATGATTGCAGAAGGGTCGTAATTTTCCAGTCATTAAATATATATATATACAATTTTCGTCAGCTCCACACCAAAAAACCCGAGATTTCCTAGTAACTTGGATTCAAAGTGGTGTCAGCAAGAGGCATAGATCCTCATGAGCCCCCGCAACTGCGGGGGCTCATGAGGATCTATACCTCTTGCAGTTTGGTGATGTTCAAATGTTCTCAGCACTGAAAGGGTTAAAGGCTGTACAGACTGCTGAAACTGATCAGCGTCCTGAAATGCTTTTTTAATTAACGCTAAGTGAAAGACGAGAAGTTCCAGCAAAGTTTCGATTAAAGATATAACTGTTAGCAACGCATTAGGCGCTTCTGAAAGGACACTTCATCAGCCAAACTCCAAATTCGTCCCTATAATGATCGATAGACGAGATGTCTTCAAAAGTAAACAGAGAGTACGTGCGCATGACGTCCCAGTAGGCAGAAGTTCAGCGAATAAATCCAGACCAAAAAGGTGACTGCCAAGCGTGTAATATGCAAAGAAGTACCCAACGTAGAAAGAAACACGCTTAGAAAAGACGGGTACAACACAATTTATTAATATTTCGGGTAAATACATTTTGTCAAAATAGACAAACAAACAAACAGAGAGATTAGCCGCTACTTATCTTCATTGGCAGAAGGAATGTGGAAACTCAATTTCAGCAAGAGGTGAAGTGTGGAGAAGTTGCCACATTCTTCTGCCAATGAAGATAAGTAGCGGCTAATCTCTCTGTTTGTTTGTTTGTCTATTTTGACAAACGGTATTTACCCGAAATATTAATAAATTGTGTTGTATCCGTCTTTTCTAAGCGTGTTTCTTTCTACGTTGGGTACTTCTCAGAAGTTCAGCGGGCCGACGGAGGGAGAGCTGGACGCGCAGTCAGGGGAAGGGTGCGGTCTGCTTTGGGCAGTGTCTCTTCGCTATGGAGACTGATCCAGCCGCAAGAGGCATAGATCCTCATGAGCCCCCGCAGGTGCGGGGACTCATGAGGATCAGGATCTGTACCTCTTGCTGAAATTGCCCCTGGGTGGGATAAATAAAGTTTTTTGACTTGACGACAGTGATTCGTATCATTTTCTTTGGGTGGATTGGCGCTCCGTTAACAAACATTTCATAAGGAAAACGTTCAAAACGCTAGTCGTTCAGGGCGTAACGTCTTTTGTCCACCACGAAGGTGATTTCAAAGACGGGGCACCGAAAAGAGACCTGTATTCATTTTTACCCCAGCTGGATTCAAACCCACGACCGTTCGGACGAGAGTTCGAACGCTCTACCACCGAGCCATCCAGCTCCCCCATTTCAGAAACACAGTCTGCAAACACTGGCAGTAAAGGGATTAACTCATTCGCGGCCAGCCGCATCCGCGCATCCGGATGCGGCTGGCCGCGAATGAGTTAATCTTTCATCTGTCGGTAGCGCTTTTTGTCGAGGTGATTCCTGTCGGAATCGCATCGACAAAAAGCGCTACAGACAGTCAAAGGGTTAACACGGATAATTGTCCTCAGTCTGAGGAAAACAGAGGATGCATACATAGACTGCATTGAGTCCTGCAGCTGCACAGGCTCATGAGCATCTATGTCTTTTGCAGATGGGTCGGGCTGGACGGGCGACACAGGTTAAAGATTTGGTTTTTGTTACCTGGTTCCTGTTTACCCCTTGCAGTGGCGTGGCGTAGGAACCAGGGGGAGGGGGGGGGGGGGGGCTGGCTATCTCAATGATAATGTAGGTGAAGGGGGAGGATGAAGAGTATCCCAGCCGTCCCCCCCCCCCCTCCCCACCTCGCCCCTCTTATAATTCTGGAGGATCTTTCGATTTTGTTGTTGTTGTCAGGAGGAAAAAATTTTGGAGGGAGCAAAAATGGTTTTGGACAAAAAAAAACACCGTTTATTGTTTAAAGACAGAAAATCAAAAGATTTTATCTTTAGATCATTTTCTCAAGGTTCGACCGTCGTTTGCCTTCACCACTATCACCCATCCCCACCACCACCACCCCCGTTCATGCACGAATCGCCTCGACAAAGAGCGCTGTCCACAACCAAAAGGTTACAGATGGTTACTAGGTAGAAAGGTATTTCTTATTACAGCGTGCCTTCGACCTGGCGTCACATCGGGTATCAACCTTCAGTGCATTGGCTTGATTGCTGACTTACTCGATACTCTAATTAATCAAGAGTAGCCGGTAGAAAGTTGAAGGTGTTCCCTGTAACACACGGCGTGCCTTGGAATTGGCGTCATTCTACCCCAGTGCACCGTCTTTGTTGTTGACTTAATTGACAGCTTAATCAATAGGATGTGAGTTAATCAGTGCAAGTAACGAGTTAAGGACCCTCTCCGATCCCAAGTTAGCCTCGTGTTGATGTAATGTCCTCATACGCACACAGAGCCCTGGGGTTTTGCTGTCTATTGGCGATGCCATTTAGTTTGTAGTTCACTTTTTCAATCCTGAAGCTAAGAGTTCTAAATGTGAATCGACCCTGACAGTTAAAGGATAGTGCCCTTTAAATATCAGGGTCGTCCATCTTAGCAACCCGTTCGTTGTACAGACCGTCGTATACATGTATTGAATTGGGGTTGATAAGTAAGAGTTGAATTAAATATACGGCAGGGCAAAAGAAATGCGACATTTTGGAATCATCGGAAAGACGAAAGTGTTGCCGGTGATTCCAAAAATGTCACATTTCTTTTGCTCATCAGTATAGTTCATCCATAACAACTATAGCGAATATTGGCCGTCATGTCCTTGTCTTGCAGTCGCATGTCAGCGGGATAGGACATTCTTACTTTGCGTGCTGGTCCGTGTGAGTTTCGCCCTCGCGGCCAGGAGCCGCTAGGGCCAGAATCACGGACACGCATTCACTTCATTAACTAACGTGACTTTGATAAAACTAAGTTCCAATGACTGGGCCGCTCACCACGAGTGTCTGGCCTTGGAATGCTGGGCTTGTCCTTGAGCGTTCGTTTCAGAAGCAGATTTCATTTACCTCTTCAGTCAGTGGACGCGGATTGTATCTCTAAAATCTGTGTTAATTCACAGCCGAAGAGCCCTAGCCGTCCGGGGAACGTAGATACAAAATGGCGTCAGCGAGAGACATAGATCCTCATGAGCCCCCGCAACTGCGGGGGCTCATGAGGATTCATGTCTCTAAGCAGGTGGACCGTGGACCGTGGACCTTGTTCACTTTCTCTCGGCGACAGTGAAGCGGGGGTCATTCTGTGAATGAAAATTTGAAGGAGCGTCTTTATGGCTGCTCGTCGTCAAAATGGCGTCAGCGGGACCTCCCAGCAGCGCATTTAACCCCCTCACAGCCGAGATAAATAAAATAAAATAAAACACCATCAGACTGCATCATGCCATCGTGCCATTCCCTGGGTCCCATCAGGTGCTGCTGCCCAGGCTTGTGAGGTTTCATATATACCTCTTATGGGTCTCGTTTAAGTCGGTTTGTCTCACACGGACCAAGGCTTGTTTGCACGTGCGTGAGCTTAGTTCTGCGCCAGCCACTAAGCAAGGTGCTAATTTAAATCTCGCTCATAGTGAACTTGCCTAGTGGCTAGCGCAGGACTAAGCTCACTCATGCAACTGAGCCTAGGTTGTCCAGCAGTGAAAGGGCGGTTTTAGAGAAATCGTTTTTGGACGGTGACGGGGAAGAGGTAAATATAAGTTACTCCTACATCAGAAGTAGGTCAAACATTGCACGAATTTTATACATTCCGTGGATTCACCCAGTTCGCTTCATCTGCAAGAGGCGTATATTCTCATAACCCCTTTCGGAATTGCCTCATTGAAATTCACCGTTTCAGGTATTAACCCTGTAAGGCTGCTACGAGGACGCATGCCGCAGTGACCGGGTCTGTCCGACGAAACGGTGCCTTTAGTCCTTACTGTTAAAGGGGTGCAACCTATTGTTATTCCTTCCTAGAAAGGCATGGTGTTATGCCTGCGACGAGCAGTATTCTGTTAACTCATTCTACCCCAACACCGAAATCCCCAAATGTTGCCGGTGTCCTCTGAAGACTGCACTCTAGTGCAGGACACAGATCGACCATGATAGTTCAAGGGTGATGCCAGAATAGCTTGGCGCCCATAGGCGCCAAGCTATTCTGGCATCACCCTTGAACTATCTTGGTTGAACCTTATCTTGCTGTGGTTTGTCTGGGGTAGAATGAGTTAAACACTTTTTGCTGTGTTGTGCCGATCTAACTGACACAAGATATAAACACTTCACAGCAGACTCCTTGAAGGTTTTGTTCCGGGATGTACCCCCGGACAAAATCCTCAGTTTTCTGAGAGAATGCAATATTTTTAAATAAGATTTGAGCATTCATAGACTATAGTAATTCTATTATTTTTGACCTTTTCGAGAGTCTGTAGACGTTTCCTCTAAAGACCTGTGTGACATTTTAGCATGACATATTTTAAAGATATATTTACATCTTGTCTTAAGACCTTCTTTTAGTCTGGCTTGCCATATTTTTACCCATCCCGCTGTGAAATGGCCTTAGTCGCCTGCTCGGCGTTAAACCTAAATAACTAACTAACTAATTCCTAGAAAGGAGCTAAACCTATTGTCCTTGGCCTGATTTAGAAATAACTCTGATTGAGCCGACATGACCGACAATTCAGTACTTCCGCCGATGTAAGTTGTAGTCTTGCTTTAAATCGCCTGCAATGGATGCACAAATTAACCGGTTTGGTGCCGAGAAAATGTGACCACCACCCAACTGCAAGAGGTATAGATTCTCATGAACCCACGTAGTTGTGGGGGTCATGAGGATCTATGCCTCTTGCTGAAACCACTTTGAATCCACGTTCCTAGGACATTTTAGAGTTTTTAGTGTTGAATGACGGAAGATCATTGCAGAAACGTAGTCTACGTCAGCTGGTACAGAACGGGTTAATGGCCGTGAGCCCAAGACTTTAACTCATTTGAGACGTGCCGCCTCCGGATACGCGGCATAATGAGTTAATCGTTGGTCAAGAGGCAAAGGATCTACGCCTTATAGTAGGATTTTGCGGTTGGACCGGAGTGCAAGGGGGCTGAATGAAGGTCAGGGGTGAGGCAAAGCATCTGGGACGATCGATAAAAAACACTCCACCGCCACGTTTGTCTGCTGCCTGGTTTTCTCTCTCTCTCTCTCTCTCTCTCTCTCTCTCTCTCTCTCTCTCTGTCTCTGTCTCTGTCTGTCTGTCTCTCTCTCTCTCTCTCTCTCTCTCTCTCTCTCTCTCTCTCTCTCTCTCTCTCTCTCTCTCTCTCTCTCTGCTTGTTTTATTTTATTCATTTTAGATAGTATTATGTGACTTGTGCGTTACATGTAAACTAGATTAGCAACGGAAGTTCGAAAAGTGGTTCACCCCAAAAAAACTTTCACCGTTGTAAAATAGTAAAGAATCATTGTCATTGTCTCTCTCCAAGATGCACTACTAACTACACTGTTACGTATATTACAGCACATCACTTTTCGTTAACAATTTTAGTACCTTATTTTGGTGACGTGAATTGTTTGCTTGCGTTGTTTTAACAGTTAACAGGACAAGATGTAAGATAAGCAACGTTGTTTTCTTTCCTACTCTCTGCGCTTTTCTCATTGGCCTCGTATTCGCATTTTTGTCCCTGGTCGCCTGTTCCGGCACAAGGCAACGGGAGACTACTTGTCGCCCTTGGCCTAAGGTTTATTATTGGGAGTTGATGTGTGAGGTAACAGTCGCGGGCTAAAGCACATGACTTTTGCCTTTGACGTCAGCTCCCTGATCAAACCGTCCAGGCGACAAGAACCACTGGTAAAGCCTAACGAGTAGTTAGCGGAAGCCATCCTGGTAGGCACTCGCCAGAAACTTTCCCAGCTCCCTCCCTCCCTCCACCTTCAACTCGACAGCACCCCATCTCCCGAGTCTCCGACTTGGCCAAAAACCGCGGCGTTATCCTCGATTCCTCTCTTTCCATGACCAGCTTCGTCTCCGCCACAGCCCAAGCATGCTACTTCCACCTCCGCCGCATCAGTCAGATCAGAAAATACCTCACTACCGAAGCCGCCACCAATCTTGCTGTCTCTCTCATCCTATCTCGCATCGACTACTGCAACTCTCTCCTTTCCGGCCTCCCTCACTCCACCACTTTCACTCTCCAGCGCGTCCAGAACAATGCTGCCCGCCTCGTCCTCAGAAAGAAAAATCCGACCACATCACTCCTCTGCTTAAACTCCTTCACTGGCTTCCCATCCCCCAAAGCATCCAATACAAGATTCTGTCTCTCTGCTACAAATCCCTGAACAACTGCGCTCCCGCCTATCTCTCAAACTTACTTCACCCCTACACTCCTCCCCGCTCCCTCCGCTCCGCCTCCGACCCTCTCCGCCTCCACATCCCCCGCACCAAACTCAGCACTTTCGGCCCCCGCTCCTTCTCAGTATACGGTCCATACAATTGGAACACTCTCCCACTCTCTCTCCGTCAGAAACACTCTCTCTCCTCCTTCCAGTCCGCCCTCAAAACTCACCTCTTTCAACAGTTCTAGCACTATACCACCACACTCCCCACCCCAAGCAGACTGTCGTATTGTATTTCACTATTTGTGGTACGTGAGTCGTTGTCTAATGCGTGCGCGAGTTGTGAGTGCGCGCTTAGAGTTATAATTATTATAAGATAAGCGCATTATAAATACCGTAATTATTATTAATTATTATTTATTATTAGTAGTACAACTACCCCAGTAGATAATAACCTCGAGCCGACGTTGGTCGTGCGCGGGTCCACTGCGGCCGATTTCGGCCCGAACACCCTTTTCTTACTGGCTAACTGATGTTGTGCTTAGTTGCTTTATCCTGAAATAAAGTTTTATCACCACCATCTTGCTTTATCCTGAAAAAGTTTTATCACCACCATCATCGTCTCTCTCGAACCTGTTGCGTGTGGTTAGAAGAGACTGTTTAGCATTGTTTTGTCCATTCTTTTTGTCAAGGCAGGAAGTGGCTGTGACTACGCTACGGGTTGTTTGTTGTTGTCTTCCTTCAATAGTATTTTATTTATGGACAGTCTTTCAGAAAATTCCGCGGACTTAAGCGTCTACATACCAAAGAAAGTATTCAGAGTGCCAAAGTGTTCTTTTTTGCGTTGAAAAGGACGACTGATTGCCTGAGACCACATCAATTCATTAATTCTCGTCGCTAAAGGAAAAGCAAGACCTGGACTTCAGCTCGAGTGTCTTTTAGCTTGTGAAATAATTCCGGCCAAATGCCGTTTGATTAAAAATTAAACCGACCAAGCTTAAGTGCTGCGTAATCAAACTGGGGAAAACGGAATGAATGAGTTAAAACTGAAACCTTTCTCAGCCCGTGGAGGCACACGGCCGTCAGTTCTGCGCCAAAAAAAACCCAGCCGTTCTCAAGAAAACGATGTCAAGGCGGTATCAGCAAGAGGTATAGATCCTCATGAGCCCCCGCAACTGCGGGGGCTCATGAGGATCTATGCCTCTTGCGGTCGTATCGGGTGCAGTCAAAGGGTTAATGTCTGACGGCGATTTTCTGCAGAGTCATGACAGTTCTTCATCTCTTTCGCTTCCACTTCAGTCCGAACGCAAGCCTTTGCCGTGCTCATTTTTTGCCAGTCTCTGATTCTGGACCTTACAGCTCAAGGCCGTACGGTCCGGAATCAAAGACCAGCACACAAACAGAGGTTAACCCCTTCACTGCCGAGAAACGTGAACACAATCCAACTGCAAGAGACATAGATCTTTATGAGCCCCCCGCGACTGCGGTGGCTCATGAGGATCTATGCCTCTTGCTGAGACGAATGTGTATCCATGTTTCTTTACAGTTTTGGCTGTTGGTTCACCAATGCACAAAGATTTCAGAAGCAAAAATGTACGTACAGTGGCAGGGAAGGGGTTGATCCATACACTCGGAAGTAGGTCTAAAAACGTAAGAATCACCTGGACAAAAATTCATCGACTGCCAAAGAGTTCAACTGTAACCCAGTAACCCAGCGGGTTTTCGAGCTGACGTCACTGAATTTGAGAAACTTTGTTTCAAGGGGGAAAACTCTTGAATGTAGCAGCGAAAGGGGACACCGGAAGCTGACTTTTGTAGCCGACCGCCCGTCTCAGAATATCTCGTCTGCGCAATTTGTGATCTCAGTCGCATTTTCACCTGATATTTTTCACTTCATGTCAAAATGTTAGGCAATACTTACGAATGGCATATGATACCTCTAATTTGATCGCAGTCGCTCCATCTGTTTTAAGGTGTTTATTACAGGCTATTTGGACCATTGCCTCAAAATATCTTGTCTCGCCTATTTGTGACGGCAGTAAGCACTGACTGGCCTTTCGCAGGGACAAAACCAAATTAATATTTTCATCAAATATCACAGTGATGTGTATCTGATAGTCTTAAAGCCCCGCCACACATGCCCGATTTTGAGGCCGATTCTTGAGCAGTTTCGAATCGGAGTGTGATCGGACCGGACTGCAAAAACGTGTGCACTGCCACACATTCCCCGACTTTATTTAGCCGACCGGTTTGAATCGTAGATCAAGGTCGTACCTGTTCAGCGAAATGGCTGCTAGTTTGGACAGTGATGATGATGTGCTTGCATTATCAGCAGTTTTACATCATATTCGGGAAGACTGAGGCGGACGAAACATCGGCAACGAAGGTGGTTGACTGATCTTCCGCCATTTGCAAACTGAAACGACGTGCTTTGCGAGACGCGCTCTGATTGGTTGAAGCTTACAATCGGGGCCGATTCGGGTCGGAAAAAATAGAGCAGTTTCTAAACACCCGATTCCCAGCCGATTGCGATCGGATCGCATATATGACGTCATCCGATCGCAATCGGATCGGAATCGGCTTCAAAATCGGGGCCACAACCGGCAAGTGTGGCGGGGCCTTTAGTTTGATTGCAGTCGCTGGATTTCTGTTAGGCGTGTCATTACAGGCTATTTGTGTACATTATTTATATTTTTAACCCCTTGACTGCTACTGGCGATACCGCTCGGCGGAAAATACGCGTCTTGATAGGTTATTCGTTTGATTTTAGGTTATGTTTAAGTTTGTGTGGTCTGTGATGTCGGACCTGATGGTTTAAAGCTTGTGGTGTTGAAAAATCACAGGAGCAACACTCATGTATGTGTCAACTCTTTGGCTGAAACACGCTACCGACAGCAAAAGGGTTAAGTCATACGGGCTCTGACGAATGGTGCTTTGACTAAATACAAATCCGCTGCTCCGCCGCGTGCGCGCCACCGCGTATGTGACTAGCTCAAGTCAGAATACAAGGGATGAAACGAACCACACGCGCGACTGAGATTCTAGTGTGGCCGGAAGTATCCCGGACCTCTTTCTTAACATCTAGAGTTCAACGTTAAACCCTTTAGTAGAGTGCCGTGAAAGAGGCCACTCTGCACTCCTGTGCATCCATTGTTTTGTGTCGTGTTTACTCTAAAGTCGAATCGAATTACTCGAAAAGATATTGCCAAATGATTGATTGATTGTACATTGCTTAACGTCCCGACAGCAACAAGCCTTTCTCAGGACATGATTGACAAATGAGCAGTGTTTAAACCAGACTCAATTAAAGTAGAGCTTTTCGGGCTGGGGCAAATTACGTCACAAGTTCACGTCGACAGTAAGATGCACTCATGTTTTAATTTCATTGGATATGCTAATTTACATAAACCATTGAAAAACGAACATGAGGCGTATTTCTGGCCAAATCTAAAACCCAAAATATGGATGTCTGCTAAAATGATGCTTGACTGTGCAAAAAGCGTTGATACTAAACTATCAGTTTTGATCGAAGGACAATGTTGGTATAGATTTGTGGCAAAATATCTAATGAGTTTGTTCAGTTCGAGGTTTTAGGCGGATGGTTGCTTTGAGGGTTGAAAACTGCTCTGGAATCACAGTGCATCGCCGCTTCGCGTGCCTTTCGTTTCCTCCCTTGTATTCTGACTTCAGCTAGTTTACGCGGCGGCGTGCACACGGTGACGCAGCGGATTTGCATTTAGTCAAAGCACCACTCGTCAGGCCCCTATGGGTTAATTCTATTTCATCTGGTCTACCATTTAAGATCTACCATATTACTATAATTATGTGTGCCGGTCTGTCAGGGATTTTTCTACCTTACAGTCCGTTTGGGTTAGGTCCAAAATGACAGATCAGCATACTTTGACCGAAACTTCCAAAACTACAATTGAGAAGTCCCTCTCTACAATACAGCTAAGATCTATGGCTGTACATGGTAGCATCGGTCAAAATTCTGCTTGTACAGCACACACACACCAACCAAACAAAAAAAAAATGGCAGACGACAATTTCCAATGTCCGGGCGTGATATTGGGCCTAACGGCTCGGTAAATGTTGGCTGGTTTAGCTGTGATTGAGCCCGGCACTGGTTGTCTCCCTCAGTTCGCTCAGCGCTGACGAGATGTAGCGAATCGAGAGAAACAGCCAGTGTGATTGGGTAAGAGCATCACATCGATGGGAAGCCCAGTTTGTCTAAAAAGGGCAAAATGGCCCGGATATATGTTGTCTGATCAGTAACAGATTTCTGAGAATGATTGTATTCCCTGGTAGATAGCCCATAGCCGTGCCTCAATTTGCATAGCTGATGTCCGCCGTGCTCTGGTCCGTGATTTAGGACCTTACGGCTTGCAGCCTTGAGAAAAAAAATCACAGACCAGCGCGCAATTATTCACAAGCAGACAAGATAAATTGTGTCCCCTACCTGCGGGCAAGATCACGACTTCTCAATGCGAAGGCGAGTGTACGGTTATGAAAAAGAGAACTAGACGAGCGGAGAAAATGAGAACTGACTCGTATTTTGAATATGGAATCTGCTAAATTACATATCAACCTTCCTTTTATGAAGACATTCAGTAATAGTCCAGAACCATGATAAACATTAGTACCGTACACTCGAACGTCTGCGACCAACACACCCTACTATTAACCCCGGCCTCCACTGAGAAAAAAAGGGAGTATGATCCAACTGCAAGAGACATAGATCCTCATGAGCCCCCGCGACTGCGGGGGCTCATAAGGATTTATGCCTCTTGCTGATATCAATTTGTATCCATGTTTCTTGGACGGTGTTGTGTGTTGGTCTTTGAATGAACCAAGATTTCAGGAAACAAAATGTACGCACAGCGTACTACAGTGGCAGGGAAAGGGTTAACAGTTCAGTGGAGAACTATTACTGAACTGCCTTTTATGTTTTTGGAATATCCCTGAGTTGAAAAGTTGAAAGTTGATATTATATTTAGCAGATTGGCTAGTTTTGTTTCATAACCGTACACTCGCATTTACGTTGACGCGGCAAGAAGATTGCAAAGAGACTTTTTCCCGATCAGCAAGACAGCAATTCTTCGTATGCATATTTTGTGGAATCCGAGGTCAGTTGCATGAGCGAGCTCAGTCCTGCGCCAGCCACTAAGCAAGGTGCGCCTTGCTTAGTGGCGGGTGCAGGACTAAGCTCGCTCATGCAACTGACTCCCGGTTTCTAGCGGACGTGCTTACAGGCGGACACAAAAAAAGGACTACATGTGCGTAGTCTGTGATAGTTGGGCCTTACCACTGCGCTGGTCTTTGATTTTGGACCTCACGGCTATTGGCCGCAAGGACCGGAATCACCGACCAGTACAAACACACATCTTGTTTGACTTGATCCGCAACAAATGGACCAGATAAAAAATATTCTGTCAATCTATTCATGGGAAGCCAGATTAGGGAGGATCTGCTCCCCAGAACAACTATTAGGCGAGTGCTTCACAAAGGTGGACTGGTCTGTGATTTTGGACCTCACGGTTTGCAGCCGTGAGGTCCAAAATCACAGACCAGAACACGTAAGAAGTATCGGCTCCCTTGCGAGAGCAGACGGGGACAAATTATGTTTTCCCATCACATGATTGGTGCTGCTGCACCGCTGTAGGAACGAGATAGGTCGGAGGCATTATTCCATAAGGCCAGTTTAAGGTTGTGAGTAGAACTCCCTGCGCCATGCTCCACACGAGGAACGAAGACCTAAACTGGGACCGCGGCTGAGTGGGATCTAAACTAGAGCAAGAGGCATGTGCTTTTTTGTGTCAGCGGGAGGCCTCAAGACCACCAAGAGGTATGATTTCCTTGGCGTGTTTCGTCTTCAAGGGGTGTTTGTCTTCAAGAAGCATAGATCCTCATGAGCCCCTTACAGCCTGAGGATCTGTGCTTCTTGAGGACACCGCGGTTTTTGCTTGGCCTTAACCCTTTCTGTCATGATCATTTTTGCTTGAAATAAACGTGACTATGATAGTTGAAGGCATGACGGATTGAGACTGGCACTATCACCACGTTCATCTGATGGTGCCATAATAGCCTTGAATCAAACTGATTGATCTATCTCCTAATCTGTAATAGGCCTTCATAGGACAATAAGCCCATTTGAAAAATATCAGCTTCAGGATGTAATGGGTTAACTCATTCGAGACGTGTCGCCTCCGGATACGCGGCATATGCCGCGTATCCGGAGGCGGCACGCCTCGAATGAGTTAAGAAAAGCAACGTCTCTTCCAAGTTGACAACATTCGCTATCTCTTCCACAGGCTGAATGAGGACGGGGTAGAGAGAGAGAGGTGCGTTTTAACCCTTTGGGTGTCGGCAGCGGTTTTAGTCGCAATGATTCCTGCAGGAATCATCGCGACTAAAATCGCTGCCGACACCAAAGGGTTAACAATGTGCAGCCCTGTACAGTATTTATTTCTCCTAGCCACTGTAAAACAAGACAAGATCTTGATTTACAGTGACTGGAATATAAATACATACTGTGTATTGATAATCATCGTAAAATGCATTTATTTACCCCCATCCTGTAGACTAGACGCTTCATTCAGGGAAGCCCAGTTTGGTGGTTCTGTCCTTTTCTAACTCGGTGCCATGACAATCTATGCCCTTTACAGGGATATGTCATAGGCTGGGTCTTCACGCTGGGAGACCCCAAATATGGGACACTGATCGTCGTAAATCTTGAATTTTGCTGGATCTGAAGCTAGAACGAAGTATGAACGTTTCCTCAGTCACACATCAAGTCAGGAGATGAGATTCACGCCCTCGTCAAAAGGGCTCGTGCCCCTGTGAACCTGTTCCCCGTGCAGATGAGCGCCCTTCGTGTCCGGACTGCTCATTGAGAGACGCCCAATTTTGGTGGATCTGTGGGTATGATGGTGTCAGTGTCCCCACAATTTGGACATCATTACACCGTCCGCCGCCCCTATTATGGGTGTTTAAGCGGGCCGACGTCGGACCGTAATGAGCGGAAATTCTGGTGATTTGGCGGGAAATTCATGACATGTGCCTGGGCGATCACATCACTGGCGTAGGGTCCCTTAACCGAACACCACTTATCTGCAAGAGAAATAGATCCTCATGAGCCCCCGCATTGCGGGGGCTCATGAGGATCTATGCCTCTTGCTGAAACCACTTGTATCCCTGCTCCTTATAACGGCGTGGGGGAATTGGGGGAGGTCTTTGACCGTCGAATGTACAATAATGTTCACAACAAAATGCGTCCACTGGCAGTGAAGGGATTAAAAGAGACCTGAGACATCTTCTGTTTGATCACGCCGTGAGATGACCGTATTAGCCTGCTCGGCGTTAAACCCGCACAGTAACTAACTAACTAACCCCGTGTTTGAAGGTTGCAGAGGCGGGTGAGGTTTGGTTTTACTAGTAAAGCTACGTTTCCATAAGCACGAATCCGATACGTACCCGGCACGAGCCGAATCCGAAACGAGCGCGGCACGACTTTTGACACAGTTTAAGTCATACTTTCGGTACAAACACATCAACAGCCAAAAAAAAAAAATCGGATGTCGGATGTGTCTGGACCGAAAGTATGACGTAAACACCCGGGGGAGCGTTTTTTTTTTTTTCTTTTCGGATGTCGGATGTGTTTGGATCGAAAAGTATGAAGTAAACTGGTCATACGTCAAACGTTCTCACGCCATTCTGATCTCTGCATCTTATCAGTGGTTTCAACAAAAGGCGGAATTTCTATGGAAACACGCGTTTCACGAATTTTCAGTGAACGAAAATTGCGTTGTCGTATCGGGTTCTGGTCGTATTCGTGTCGTATTCGTGCTTATGGAAACGTAGCTTTAGAGGTACAAGCCCCTGCGTCACTGTCGTAGATTCCGAAGCCCTGAGATTCCTGCTAACCCATATCATACTGAGGCTAAAAGCTTCAAATTTGTACACTGCCATATGCAAGCTACATTATTGTACTTACAGATAAGGGTATAGACCAGTGGCTTTAGTTCAAGGGTGGTGCCAAAATAGCTTGGCGCCTATAGGCGCCAATCTATTCTGGCACTACCTTTGAACTATTTTAGTCAAACTTATTTCACACACTGGTGTATTCCGAATGATAAGGATTAAAGCTACTGTTCCGATACGAACACGATCCGAACCCGATACGGTGATGCAACTGTCAAAAATTGCGTCATTTTCATTCGAAGTCAGATGCGAATTTGTTTCCGCATCGGGCATATGGAAACACACAAACGTGAAAAGGACTTGCACGAACTTTTCGTTTTCGGACCCGCTACGGATTCGGATCGCATTTTTATCGGATTCGTGTTTATGTATCGGAGCAGTGTTTATGGAAGCGTAGCTTGAGGCTGCCAGATGTACGTAAGCCAATTACGCCACTGAGATGCATTTTGTTGTGTTAAATGTGCTACAATTTTTATGTGTATCTAGTAATGTCATTCGTGTATGCTTTCTATTGTTTCTGTTTTTGTCTACCGTATTTAAAAAATACGGTAGACTTTGAAATGGGGCTGGTCGGAGCGCATTCCGGAGCATGCACATGCCGTTTTTGGCGTGCGGGGCAGAAATTCTGGCAAAGAAGGAACAAGATAAAAATGACGTCACGACTAGTTACGCAAACCTTGCTAGAGACCGTCTTTTTGGCGCCAAAGCGCCGCGTGTGTGTGTGTGTGTGTGTGTGTGTGTGTGTGTGTGTGTGTGTGTGTGTGTGTGTGTGTGTGTGTGTGTGTGTGTTACAGCGACTAGAGCCCGCGTTTGAGGACGGACAAGCTTGAAATTTTAGGATATTGTCCCTAAAGGAATTATTTCGGGAATTTTTTTCGATGTTTAGATTAAGATGCTCATTGGCGAGAAAATGGCCGTTTCACACCCCCCCCCCCCCCCCCCCCCCCCCCCCGCCTCCACCCACCCCCTCCCCCCCCCCCCAAAAAAAAAAAAAAAAAAAGAAATAATAAAAATTTTAAAAATTAAAAAAAAAACGGTTGATCCACACTGGAGTCCGTAATTTCCCCTCTTTTTACTAGATATTTTGCATACAGCTAGATAAAAGGGAGATATTGAATGAGATTTTTAAGCAGCATTGTATCTCTAGAACTTTATGAGTGATAATTAAATATTTTTATATATTTTCACGTTTTTGGAATTAATTTCACAAATTATATGGGTTAATCTTAAAACAATTGAATCTTTTTTTACTAAAAAGAAAATCTTCTCTTTGATAATCGCTTGATTTTTCGTATACGGTATTTACATAAGCCTACAGTTTGTCTCGGCTGTCGGGTATGATTAGGTCAGTTGTGACCTGTATGCCCATGTTGTGAAAATAAGGCAATTTTCTGCACCACTTTTTCGGAGTCATTTGTAAAACAGCTAACATAACTTTAATTTTTCTTTTACGTAAAAAGCTATCTTCTCATTAATACCCGAATTATTTTTCATAAACAGTGTTTACATAAGCCTGCTATTTGTCCCGGCCCTGGGGTAGGATTAGGTCAAATTATGACCTGTAAACTCTAGGCATGAAAATCAACAAGAAAATTGCAAAGTTGATCCTTTGATACGTCAAATTTTAGTACTGCGATGATGACGTATAACATCGAGTCGTCACTATGAACACGGCGTCGTGGTGCTAATGATGCCATGACGTGAAGCTTGAAGTGAAGTCATTTCGCTGCTCGTGCTATTATTTTTCTTCAGAATAGCTATGCTACACCAGACCACAGAGCTTATGAATGGTGAGAATCGCCGTGTGTCCGTCTTTATTAAGTCCCTTCTATTTATAGAAGGGACTTTTTTGGACGGGTCGTTGTGGGGCGAATTTAACAGAATGTCAATGATGGCAAAGGCGGGCAGGCTAAACCTCTAACAACATGATTGAAGTAGCAAGATAAAAATTACGTCATGTCTAGTTACGCTAACATCGCTGCTGAACGTACATTTGGCGCGAAGCGCCGTATGTGCGTGTGTATGTATGTGCGTATGTATGTATGTATGTGTGTGCGTATGTATGTAAACAAGAGAATCTCCGAACAAGCTTGAAACTTGGCGAAATACTTTCTTAAGTGGGTGGCTAAGAGAGCCTCCGAGCATATTGTCTCATTAAAGACATAAACAACCGTTTATAGAATGTCGGTTGACCCAGATTAGAGTCCGTAATTGTTGTCATATTTACTTGAACTTTTGCATATAGCTAGTTTGGAGAAAGACATTGGATGAGTTCGTTAGCCAACTTTGTTTCCTGTCAACTTCTTTAGTAAAAATTAATTCTTTTCAGAAAAAAAAAAACTTGACTTTTAGAGAAAGTCAGGCAGTGGCGGTGACGTAAAAGAGGCAACTCCGTCACCACGCAGACACTGACATAATACTCTAACTATGACATCATTCTCTCTCTCGCGCGCGGCTCTCTCTCTCTCTCTCTCTCTCTCTCTCTCTCTCTCTCTCTCTCTCTCTCTCTCACTCTCACTCTCACACACACACAAACATGCGCGCATCTCCAGGAGGACTAGATCCTCATGCGCCCTCCAGGCGCATGAGGATCTATGCCTCCTGGAGATGTTTGGAGCGCGCGTTCATGCACGCACTAACACGCACACACACATCGATCGACGCGCTTTCAGAAGAGCATGTAGGTGACCCGTGTACTTAGTATATCATGTAGCTAGGTAAAGTCAACCTGCTTTTACACAAATTATAGCAAGACTGAAATTGTACCGTGAAGTTTTAGTTTTGTCACCATTTTCTCAAGCCTTTGAAGCGAAAGTGAAACTCATATCACGTAAAATATAAAATTACGTAAAAACTAAAACTTACGTCATGACAAATGACGTTTGACAAATCAATGACGCGTATATCCTGCGCCCCTTATAGAACTCACTGACACATTGGCAGATCTGCGAGACTTTTTCAATAGGAGATAATTCAACATCAGAATCAGGTCAAAGACAAAAGGTAGAGACCATTGGCAGCGACGACAGCTCTCATATGAAAGGGACTTTGTGGGTTTTGGTTCATCCCATCTCATTTGTTTCTGTGTGCAAGTGTGTGTGGATCAAAGGGTGGGTTAGACTAGAAGGAGATGGATTCCTGTAGCTACACGAGCCCACAGAGCGTACTACTGGCGAGAAGCGCCGTGTGTCCGTCTTTATTTGTGTGCGCCGACGTGTTTGTTGATCAGAGCCTGGCTTAGAGAGGAGGGAAAATGGATCAGCATAATAAGCCTAAAAATATGAACAACTCTGAATGTTCCTAAAAGATAAACGCATGTGAGCTCCAAACAATACGGTAGACTTTGGGATGAAATCCTCATCTTGTTATGCTTTAATGAACGTGTAAAACATTATCAGTGTGAGATTGTGCATGTGCACAGATGAGGTAATGTTTGACATGTTGATCACTATTGCATTATTCCTCCATACCCCGATAGGGGTGAATGCGAATCCAATGAAATCTTGAGGTTTGGGTCTTGCGAGGTGCCGGGTCCTGCAGATTCTTTAGGCATCACTTGTTTAGATTTAGTTTTGACCTACGCGAATGCAAGATTTGGCTCTGGTCGAGCACGATAGTTCAAGGGTGGCGCCAGAATAGCTTGGCGCCTCTCGGCGCCAAGCTATTCTGGCACCACCCTTGAACTATCGCGGTCACTCCGTCTCCGGATCAGTCCGGTCTGCGGTGTTGAGGGGGCATCGCCCAACTTAGAGAATCGCGATTTATGGCTCGGTGTATTAACCCTTCACTGCTGAGCAAAATTTGAACGCCACACAACTGCAAGAGGTATAGATCCTCGTGAGCCCCCCCCCCCCCCCCCCCCGCGCAATTGCGGGGCTTATGAGGATCTATGCCCCTTGCTGAGACCATTTTGTGTCCATGTTCCTTGGACGGTTGTGGCTTTTAGTCTTTGAGTGAACAAATATTTCAGAGACGAGATGTAGGTCCACCGGCAGGGAAAGGGTTGAACCGGTCACTGCCAGTGTATTGTGTTCTAGAAATCGTATATTCAACGTCTAGGATCCCCAGACACCTTAAAACTAAAATAAAAAAAAAAAATAAAAATAAAAAACCACCTTCCCACCCCCACCCTCCTCCTCCTCCTAAAAAACAAACAAACGTGGATACGAAGTGACCTTAGCATGAGGCTAAGATCTAAGTTGCGGGGGCTGATGAGAATCTATATCTCTTGCAGCTGCGTGTTGTTCAGTATTTCTCGGCAGTGAACAGCCAGCTCAAACCCACACACGACCACAGGAGCGAAATGAGTTCGAACCTTTGACATGAAGAGACAGATCTCTTTGAAAGGCACAGCTTATAGATTTCTCATGAGGTTCTGCGTCTGTCTTGCAACAAGCCGGCACAGGTTGTAGGTTAGTTCAGTGGAGACTTGCCGTGCGCGTAATTTCTTTTCCCAAACGAGTTCCGTAACGCTAGCTCCACGCATATGCCACACTAAAGGGCTGGCTTAATGGGCGAGACAAACCCGAACCATGTCTCGGCGAGACACCCGAGACAGTCAATGCGAGATACCCGTTCCACCCGTTTATTAGGTTCGGCGAACTCTCCGAGACAAAATCAGACGTGCCGAACCTAATAAACGGGTGGAACGGGTATCTCGCATTGACTGTCTCGGGTGTCTCGCCGAGACATGGTTCGGGTTTGTCTCGCCCAGTTAAGCCAGCCCTTAACACACTGCCACCAGGCCATAACAGGCTCAGACACACTGCAGACAGGCCACACTCCGCTGCCGCCAGGCCACATTCTGACACACTGCCAACAGGCCATACTCTGACACACTGCCGACAGACCACACTCTGACACACTGCTGACAGGCCACATTCTGACACACTGCCAACAGGCCACACTCTGACACACTGCCGACAGACCACACTCTGAACCACGCCCAGCAGACAAAACTATGCGTGTAGCTTGCGTTACGGGACTCGGTTGGGGAAAGAAATTTCGCGTGCACTACAGACCTCCGTCTTGCAGTAGACCGCGAGAAGGTTCCCACTGCTTATGAAGGCCTCGGGCTGATATCGGCCCGAATACATTTTTCTTAGTGGATTACGTAGGCGCAAGCACACAAATGGTTGTGCTAAGTTAACTCAACCCCAGGCTCTTGTGCCAGTCGTGTTTGGGGTTGGGTGAGGCGGTGGGGGTTGGGGGGAGGGGGAAGAAAGAGAGGGGGTGGGGGTGGGGGGGTGGGGAGGAGGAGGGGAATTGGGAGCTGATGGTTAGGGAAACTAGTAGTTAGTAGTAGTCGGTGAATGTCTTGATCTAATATATTTTAACACATTCTGCCGCAGGACCGAAATCCCCAAATGTTGAAGTTGCTCTCCGAAGGACTGTACTTACAATTCTAGAGACAGATCGATCATGATAGTTCAAAGGTGGTGCCAGAATAGCTTGGCGCCTATGGGCGCCAAGCTATTCTGGCACCACCCTTGAACTATCATGCACAATCCATGTCTTGCTGTGGTGTGTCAGGGCTCAATGAGTTAAAGTACCGTTGCGGAATACATGGCGTATGTGAGTGCGTGTGTGTGTGTGAGGGTCGGCCGGGGGGGGGGGGGGGGTGGTGGGGTGGGGGTGGGTGGGGGTGGGGGCGGGGCGGGGGGGCTTGGGAGCGGAGGAGTGTTTAACTGACACTGAATGGATTTACTGTAGTGGCGGGATCAATCAAGGGCGTTGGTTACGTGCCTTTAATTGCTGTCCCACATTCCGGCTATTTAGAACTTGTGACTGCACATGTCTCATCCGGCTCTGCCTTTACTGACAGCGCTGGCTTAATTTAACCCCTTCGCCGCCGAGCGGAACTGGAACACGATACACTGAGCTGCAAGTTGCGGGGGGGGGGGGGGGGGGGGGGGGGCTCACGAGGATCTATGCCTCTCGCTGACGCCGGCCGGCTTCCATCCATTTCCCTGGCCTCTCTAGCGTTGAATCCACGCAGATTTCAGACGCGAAGTTTGCGTCCACTGGCCAGTGAAGAGGTTAATCGTCAAATCGGAATTGCAAATTGACGTTAAACAGGTTGTAAGCCTCTGCCTCCTTACATGCGGCATTCGCGGCGCTTGTGATTCAATCTCTTTTGCCGCCACACTGCCACTGATATGAGGGACACTCTTCACTTCTGAGGCCGGGATCATGTTGGCGATATGCAGTCACGCGACATCTTTGCGGCGATCTCATTCTGATGCCTTTATTGACGGCTCAGTCTTGAGGATTGACACAAGGAGCTGGATCGACCATGATAGTTCAAGGGTGGTGCCAGAACAGGCCGGCACCACCCTTGAACTATCGTGGTCTGTCTCAGTATCTTCTGAGCTGGTTTTGTAGTCTTCAGAGGACAACGCCCGAATTTGAGAATTTCAAGAATCAGAATTGTATTTATCTTCTTTTCACTCACTCGTGATGTTTGTGAATTTCCAGCTTAGGGCTTAATGTGTGAAAGGCGTCCTTCAATGATGTGTTGATGTAACACAGTCTTACTATTTTTTTTTTCTAGTCAGTATACAGCTGCTCGTCCTGACTGCGTTAATGTCAACACATCAAGTGCAGAGCCGGACCTGCCCAATGCAATAAAGCGTTAATAGTTCGCAATGTCCCCTAAAGAAAATTATCCATTGTATTGTATTGCATTGTATTGTATTGCATTGTATTGTATTGTATTGTATTGTATTGTATTGTATTGTATTGTATTGTATTGTATTGCATTCCGTATTTTTTAAAAAAGTACTGACTACTGCATTGTATTGTATTGTATTATACAGTATTGTATTGTATTGTATTGTATTGTATTGTATTGTATTGTATTGTACTTGTATTGTATTGTATTGTGCCGCAGTGTGTTGTAGTGTGCCTCCGAAGCGGACACATCCATCTATTTTAAGATGCTCAAGGCGCCGCAGGGGAGTTAAAGCTGGAGCTTTGAAAGCCTGCTGCTACTAACCGCTACTTTATGTGCAAACTCCACCCTGCCGCTATTAACTTCGGTGTATGCGATGCCATTCAGTTTCCATTCCACCGGCTTACTCTTTTCGAATAGTGGTGATGGAATTGTTAACGTGCGTACTTGATAATTATGCTCTCTCTAAACACGAAGGCGAGACAGGTCTGTAAATTTGACTGACAATGTTGCTGCATAGAAGGGCTAAGTAAACTTACGTTTGAATGTAGTACAATGAAAGACATTTCTGCTCTTCTTCTCGTTTGTACGTTGGAGAGTTCATTCGGTCGCGCACAAGGAGCAGCAGATAATGTCTCTTAGTGTTACGTGTGCCTACTGACATGGATTGTTAAAAAAAAAAGAGTAATGAAGTCTTTGTTGAGGGATGACAGCATTGAGAACTCGTTGTACTGGCTATGTTTAGTAATCAGAGTTATCGTTTTAAATAATATGATTTCTTCACGCGAAGAAATCGTAAAAGTACCGGCGACACATAATTGATTGGCGCATTTGGACAGTCTAACCCTTTTAGCCCCAAGGTCCCATTTTCCTAATTTTGAGGTGTTGCCTAATGACTATGTACCAGTTGCAGGAGATGGATTGATCATGATAATTCAAGGGTAGTACCAGATTAGTTTGGCGCCTGAAGGCACCAGGCTCATCTGGCACTACCCTTGAATTATCATGGTCAAGCAATCTACCAGTGTACGTTCTCGGGGCTAAATGGGTTAACCATTGACGTTCCATGCTGAATAGCCTTAGTGCGGTCACACTGTGCACTGAAAAGATAGATTTTCGTATATCAAGGGTAGTGCCAGATTAGGTTGGCGCCTAAAGGCGCCAAGCTAATCAGACACTATCCTTGAAAACACGTTTTAATATTTCTTGCAGTCTCTCATGGGTATCATGCAGGAACGGATCAGTTACCTCCTGCAGTGAGAGGGTTGAGGGGATGGGGGGAGGGGGTGGGGGTGGGGGGGGGGGGAGGGGGAGTAAGCTGCAGGCTTGTGTGAGGATCTTTTAGGTCTTCAGTCCACCACTGTCAGAGAAATCGAGAAGCGGGAGGAGGTGGGGGATAGGGGAGGAGAGATGGAAAGTGAGTGTATGACCTTACGCCATTGACGGAAAACTTTAATGAGGGGGCGGGGGGGGGGGGGGGGGGGGAGGTAAAAAAAAACCAAAAGAACGGGACCTTGATATAGCTCAGAAAGTATGGGTTGGAGGGGGGGGGGGCTGGAGGGGGAAATTGGGGGGGGGGGGGGTCCGAATCCCCCCCCCCCCAAAAAAAAAAAAAAATAAATAAATAAATAAAATAAATAAATAAAAGGGACGTTATATAGCACAGAAAGTAATTTTCGGCTGGAAGGGGGGGGGGGGAGGAGGGAGGGGAGGGGGGAGGGAGGCGGGTCTTTTATTTTAAAAAAATAGCAACCGGAAGAGGTATAGTTTCCAGGCAGCATCGCCCAGCTAAGCCGCGTATGGTATGCACCGACAGCATGCAGGTTAGACACGTTTATAGAGCTCTTGCCATTCTATGAGAGTTTAATGCAGATTTCTTTACTCTTGTCATTGAGTTTTCAGGAGAGAAAAAAGCAGGTCTGCAAAGAGACATAGATCCTCATGAGCACCTTCAGCTTTAAAAAAAAAAAAACACTTGAAAAGCCCTTTCTGTTCTATAGAATTCAATGCAGATTGCATGACGCTTGTCGGTGAGTTTTTGTGCGGACAGTCTGTACAAGACACTGACAGATCCCCAGCCAGACCCGGCCCCCCCCCCCCCCCCCCCCCCCCCCCACCCCCCCCCCCCCCCCCCCCTTTCCGAAGCTTAGTTAAGAATTTAAAGAAAAGATCCTTTTCTTTTTTCTATTCTTTGAAAATTTACCCCATCACTGTTGAGAAAAATCGAGCACGGCCTAACTGCAAGAGGTATAGATCCTCATGAGCCCCCGCGGATGCGGCCGGGGCTCATGAGGATCTATACCTCTTGCTGGAGCCACGTTGTGTATATGTTTCTTGAACGGCTGGGGGGTCTTTGTCGTTGCATTTCCATTTTTTTTTTAAAGTCTGCGTCCACTGTCAGTGATGGAGTTAAATGCATGCGCCATTACGCTTCTCATTAAATTCTTGCAACAAGAGGCCGGCTGAAAGTTTAGACTGAGGACCCTTTCACCATTACAGTTAACCTCTCCCATCTGCAATAGGCTGAGGTCTTCTTGAGCCCCTGCAGCTCAGAAATACATTCCCTTTCTTTTTGGATGAGAGGGAGGGGGTCAGTGGGGTATGCCCAAAAATCGTGACGCGTGATTGGCGTTTTTTTCGGATCTAGTGATTGGAATTTTCCGTCTTCGTGATCCGTTAACAATAGAGTTCGTCGTGAAACGTGAAGGCCAAAATAAGATCTTCAGGATCCGCGAAAATGTCTTGGTTATTTACTGAAACGTGAAAAGTCTGTTGCCACCCATTAATTCTCTATTCAGAAATATCCCTCCCCGCCCCCCCTCCCCCACCCCCCATCCCCCCCCCCCCCTCCCCCCCCCACCCCCCCCCCCCCTTTCGCGACACACGCACACACACAATTGAATCATCCTAAGAAGCAAAATATTCCCGGGCCGTTCACAGCTGCGCGCGGGCCAGCGAAGGCCGATGATCGGGAGGACCTTTCGCTCACTGGGCTCTTGAATGGCGGCTGCGAGAGTGAAATGGTTAAACTTTCCGTTCTGTCCGCCCCCTTTTATCTCATTCAACGCCGGAAAATGCAAAAACCACGCAATTACAAGAGGTAAAGAACCTCATGAGCCCCCGCGGAAGCGGGGGCTCATGATGTTCTTTGCCTCTTGCTGAGTCTAGTCAGTCATATCCGCGTTCCTTGGATGAGTGGGATTACTCGGTGTTCAATTCGCTCCACTGGCTTTCAAAGGCATGATTTCTTTTTGCGTGCACCGACAGTGAAAGGGTTATCCAGTCGCACTAAAGTCCATTTCTGCCAGTTTCCAAACTTTTCTGAAGCCGAGAACTTGTCGAGAAACTTGAAAGAGCTCTTCTGGTATTAGATGCATCTGACGACGTGGGCAAGCCCTATAGAATCTTCGTTCGCGAAGTCAAGCCAAGAGATGCATCTGAATATCGAAACTTGTCTCCAGCGAAAGCATTTGACAGCGTGTAAATTGTGTGCGAGCTAGCTCTCTCCATATTCCGGCCTATCATCAATACAGCGTCGGTTAGGCGCGTCTGGAAAGTTTCAGGAACGGTGTCGCGATGCTTTGGAGTAGACCTTTCATGCGTCTGTGTGCTGGTCTGTGAGTTTGGTTCTTACGGCCCTAAATCACAGACCAGCACAGAGCT